>OX382261.1:11687125-12319147 GCA_947507595.1 Pyralis farinalis | reverse complement strand
GGATTCATACATTTCTCAAAATAGTTTCTAATACTTATTGAGTGATCGTAAACTTAGGCGCCTATAAATTTGCTGCAAGTAACGCGCGAATGCAGCGTAGTTGCAGTAGTGTGGCCGCACTGCTGCTAGGTTCGAGAGTCGTACATTCAGTTTCGCAATGTACTCCGACAAAGAACAATATGGTTACGAGTATCATTTGTTGACTTGGAGTCTTATTCGTGAAATTCTCAAAAAAAATAATGCTTTATATATGTTACGCTATATTTCTTCCAATGGATTTTTCATTTCGATTTTATTGTTGTACTTATCGAATCTCGTATCCCATATCGCGGGACTCTCAACCTCATACATAACCTTTTTTAACCTGATTTTCATTCATGTTTTGGACTTGAACAAAAATTTCGTCTTCACTAGTCAATCGATGAACTTTTTTTTTGTATGGCGAGGCTTAAGTGACTTTGCCTTTAAAAACCTCAATATTTAATAAACACTTAATAAACACAAACGTATGTAAGAAAACTCTCAATATTTTTAAATACTGTTTAACATCAAAGGACGCAATGCAAAAACCCACACAGTAAGAGCGCAATAAAAAACCAGAATTTAACTGTAGGGGCTGGTCCCAACGCTTACTTATGGAAGCGAGAGCTGGGTATGGCAGAGAGAGCATGAACGTAGGATAAATGCGGTCGAACTACGAGCGTTCCGCAAAATTTGTCGGCGTAACGCTTGTAGACCGTATTCGCAATGATGATGTTAGAAGCAGAGTTAGTCTGAAAGAGAGCGTCGGTGTTAAAAATAAGAAAATGCATGCTCCGTTGGTTCGGACATGTAGAAAGAATGCAGGATGAAAGAATGACGAAGCATATATACAATGCAAAAGTGGAAGGATGTAGGAGCCGAGGAAGGCCAAGACTTACCTACCATGATCAAATTGGTCGTGTTCTATTAGAAGGTGATGTCAGGAGCCCTAGACACCGGCCAGCGTGCATGAAAAGAGCAATGAATGTTAAAGAAGCGAGTGAGGTATGTAAGGAAGTCACGAAGAGAAGTCACGTGGCGCTCGGTTCTCTCTGTCTGCCCCGCAAGGGTTTTGGCGTGAAGTTATAGATAGATAGATAGAAGTTGCTCCGTAAGTTCCACAACAAAATTTTAATTCCGACTTCAGGGACAATTATAATGATACCCCTAAAATGAGAATTTACTTAAGAAGTACATACTTTTCACTGACTGCTGCCCGCAGCTTCGCCCTTTAGGAGCTCCGTTTTGCGTGTTTAATAATAATTCTAAATATTTTCGGGATATTTATATCTTTAGTACCCAATGTGTTAATCAAGAACAAACGCGATTTGTGTGCTAAACTTGGGTCAAATCCCTGGAGCCATTCTTACGTGACAAAGTATATGAATATTAAAAGCGAGACCTATTGACTATTTGACACAGCACTATTAGTATGTACCGTTAAAATGTTCTTTATATATCCTTATAATCTCAATGTGCGTAGCTGTTGTGTTTATGTCCAAATAAATGGTTTTGTTTCTATCTTAAGTAGGATTTGAATAATGAATAAAGTAAATAGAGCTGGTCTTGCACAAACCGGACTCGCATGCCGGGGGTTCCGTACTACAACACAATTTCATTATATTTGACCAGTATGTACTAATCTAATCTAACTTATCCAAAGGGGAAGTTAAGTGAAAAAAAATGTTTTATAAATACAATTTTTGAACTATAAATCTAATACAATTTGTTGTTACATTTAAAACAATTCATGATTCTATCAATCGTGTTTTCTTACGCACAAAGGCCATGTATGATCTTATTGGCCTTAACCTATAAATGTTATCGCCATCAGAGTAGAATACGTCTCCGTAATCGCCGAATGTGATACTCTTTATCATGAAATTAAGATCAGCCGCTTTTTCAGCTGTACCATTATAACAATTGATACTAAACAAACCGCTTTCCGTGACACCGTAGATTTTATCTTCTCCTACTATTAGATGATATACTGTAGATAAATTAGAGTTTTTAACAACATACCCGCCGCTGGTAAGACAGTACAACCCACATAAAGTCACAAAATGTATATTCTTAGCATTATCCACTTCGAAATCCATTACTGTTTTCATATCAGCAACTAGAACAGCTCGCCTTCCTTCATCATAAACTTTGTAAATCATATGATTGTTAGCATCAATTACGTACATTTCATTATTCCTGATCACAATCTTCATGATATTAACATTGTACATGCCAATGTTTCTAGCTACGTTGTCTATGGGATCGTATTTATAAAGTCCGTTTTCTGAACCAAAATAAATGTCTCCTTCTTCGGAATCTACAGCTGTTGCTTTATTCTTGTCAATACCAGGTATTTTCTTGGTCATTTTTGTAATAACGTTAACGTAAGCTCGCCCTGAATCTTTTATCACATCATCCATATACATGAAGAACAGACTTCTAGAAGCTGAATCGTAAGCTAGTTCAGATGGCGCGTTGTATGCATTCGTGAGTAATTCTTTCCTGTATAATCGTCCACCGATTCTTTCAACTGGAGTATTTGTATAGTATATGTCTACTTTAGCTCCTACTGCTGCGGCTAATATTAAAATTACATATATATATTCCATTTTTACGTCTTCACGCGTATGGTTTTCACAAGTCCGTATGACACACTGAGCTGTGTGGGATTCGTTGATATTTTCATATCTTACACACTTAATTGTCACGATACAATTGCTAGTCGTATGTATTTGTGTAATTTTATCCGATTTTCAACTGTTTCGCTGTAATATTAAGGTCGTAATTGTTTGACTTTAATACTTATCCTTCAGATTACACGAGTATTGGGTTATTTAGGGGTCAATTTTATTTATTTGTTTACAGGAATGTGCAATAGCAACTACGTCAATTCCATGTAATGAAACGTAATATATATATAATGAGAAAAATAATTGAATGTTAATTTTTATCGTCGTTTGTTATATTTTTATACATCGTTCGTGAAGTGAATCATTAACATCTTCAGATCAACCCGAGTTAGCGAGAGGTTGGGCACAAGTATATTTAATTATGTACTTCCCTCCACCTCCTCACTCCTTTTAGCTCCTAAAAAGTTAATATGTAAGCGGGATGTGTGTTGACACGCGAACGATACTTCTGTATTGCGACATTCAAAGGCTGGTAACTGCATTACATTAAGCTAACCATATATTTGTTTGCCTCCCGTTGAAATATAAAAAATGTTTAGAAGAGTTGTTGTTTAGAAGAGAAATGTGTACATAACACGAGAAAATATAAAAGCTCAGTAAGATTCCTTTATATTTTTCTGGATAAAGTCATCTGAAGTGCCTCTTGGGCTCTAAACAGCCTAGTTCACTAAAGCATTTCTTGAGTAAACGAGCAGGTTTAACGAGTAAACGAGTGCCCTAAAGTACCGGCCGCATCTAAAGTGCTCATTGAAGCTAATTTCGTTAAAGGATTATAAAGATCACAAGGGGGTTTTCTGACTCACATCCTAAACTGTCGGAAAGATATCTGTGTAGATTTCGCCTTATGGTCTTTAAGCAATATTCCTATTGTAAATATAATTGTAAGTAACGACGTCATAAACATTTTCATATTTAAAGACAAGAAAACTGTTGGATTTCCATGGTCTGAAGCCATCAGCAAAGTGGCCGAAGTTCTAATGTTAGTAATCATTTGATTTCAGGGTGATATTGAATTATTACAATTCACAAACAAACCAGACACAGCCTACGAGATGTGCGCGACAATCGCTCCACACTGCGTAGGATATGGATCTCCCTACAACACAGAACAAGATATTCATACAAGATCTTCGAGTAGCATCGAAAGACAAACTAATAATTTTGATGCAACAGACAATAGCAATGATTACAATTCAAATACCCACTCAGCTCCTGCTACCGTTTATCCAATACAGCATACACTCAGTACTGACGAATACGGGAGGCGTCAATACGGACATTATGGACGAAGACGGTTCTTTCACGACCGCAACAGATCTGATAACAATTTGCCAGAATCTACGAGGGATTTTACAACGCAAAGACCCAATTGGCAAATTGCCAACTCATTTGCCGTTACGGGATCTTATCTACCTATGACAGATACCGGTAAGTTTAGAGACATTGTTATACGTAAATAATGGTTATTAATGGTGAAATGGTAGTAAACCGAAGATATAAAATATTCTCCATTAGTTACACCTACATAATTTTCTTTGATTATATTTAGACGAAAACAGTATCTTCGGCCGATTTACTTTCGAGGACGAACTACCTACTGCTCCAAATGTAGTCGATGTAACATCTCCAGATACATCAGAACCATTAGAATTTACAACTCAAAGAGTAAGTACCTATTGTTAATTTTCTACTTCAAAATCAAGTAAAAACACAATATGTTCGAAGGTATGCAATAACGGTGACAAAAAGTACTATACTAACCTAAAGCAGAATATAATTCGTTAACATATCTATATAGAGTCGCATTTTTTGCTCGTTTCGGACCAAAAACAACTTGCAAAATATTTCAGCTGAAGAGAAAGGACGACGATGTACCGGAAACTACTACACTTGTTACCACGGAAACTTCATACACCTCTATGACAACCACAGAGGACATGGAATGGCTCACACATCCTCCAGATTATGGCGAGGTGAGATAACACAGTACTTTTCTTTAGAGTGCAAAAAGTAAATGTATATTCACGTATGTATGTTTTAAGAGAAGTAGGGCACATCCAAACTGGGGAAGTACCTCCACTCACAGAAAACTGCAGCCAAATAACTACTCCCTAGAGGGTTGTTGTGTTCCTGCGTGTGAGTGAGGTCGGCCGTACCCCCAGACAGGCTGCTTTGATGCGCCCTACCTCTCTTAATAAACCGTATGCTTGTACCCCTTCCGACGTTGTATGTAAAAAAACCACACCTATAGTGGTTGCAAATGTAAAGTACATGTTACAACACTGTTTTTCAGTTAACATTTTACTTATGATTTACGATTATTGTATAATGTTTATGGGCATTATAAACATTGCCGCGAAACAATCCATGACCTTTCTAATAAAACTGAACGGAACATTGAAATAACATGAATAAAAAAGTAGTGTAAAAGAAAACATGTTCTCTCTTAATTGACATTACCTAACATCGTAATATAGAAGTCAATTAGTACAGTCAGATTCATCGTTACTTGATTCACCCTAGAACTTTATATCTATTTTAGTTTAATCTATAGATGAATATTATCCAGGCGCACAGTATGATTAGTCTACTACAGAGATAACATTTTATCTTTAGATATATTTAAATTAAGAAAGAAATAATGGATTATGGTGAGTCAACTAAAAGGGAAGCCAACCTCAGGAGAAAACAACACTTTTCATATCCTGCATCCCAGGTTCATGCCCATGACAAGTCGAATGTTATTTTTATAAAAGAAAAGTTTTATGCAAGAATTGCTAAAATCTTGAAAGATATATTCTTAAGTAAAAGTTTTTTCTATTAGGCTTTTTTTGTTATATTAGGTCTTCCTACTTTATCTCTGTAATGATTTGGAGCATTATTTCGGTGGAAAGTGGTACATATGCAGTTTAATTAACTGTCGTAACTATTATATGTGTCAATTGTTTGTAGAGAAGTCTTCAGTAGATTTTGATTTATGAGTAACTGGTGACCATTCAAGTGTTTCTTTATGTTTCATAGCTCATTTTATGCACGTATGTCGGTTTTAGGCTCCTTACTTCTGATAAAACGCGACCAATTTAGCCATGGTAGGTAAGTCGCGGCCTTCATCGACTCCTACATCCTTCCTTTTTATGCGTGTAAAGACCGAGCTGCGCGGCAGTCGGGTCACTCTATATACCCTGCCATGAGCTTGGTTGTTAAGGTGGTTAGACAGACAGATAAGATAGTAAAACTCAGACTAAAAAACAGTTCCCAGGTGTAGTTACCCAAACCACTATTTATAAAAAATCCAACCTCGGTCGCATATCGTGCATCCCATGGGCTGAAACTAAAGTACAGCATAGCAATATTTGATTTGGAAACATCCCGCCATAAAATATCCTTTTATGCAAATCACAGAAGACCGCGTGTAAAAAACATTTGATTATTGTCTTCCTGCAATAAGTAAGGTCAACAAGAAGCTCCTGACAGGGTGTTCCATCAGCTGCGGGATTGCTATCATAGAAAATCTTATGTTGCAAACATATGTAGCTCATGATAATCGCTTTACGCACTTGTTTGTCACCAGACGCTATGTAAAATATAAGCCTTTTTCGTTTATAATAAGGGAAAATGGTTGTCGGGTTTAAATTCCCTTCTTTTTCTATGATACTATTTGTGTGTGCTATGGGTAACTTGGAATATTAATTATAGGTGTCTTTCTAGGGAAATGCTACTGGATACGACTATGATTATGGAATTTCTGGAACTTATATGGGCCCTCACGGATATCCTGGGCCACCGGGTTCTCCAGGACCAAGGGGACCTAAGGGGGAGCCTGGTAAACCAGGTGCAGAGGGGCAACAAGGATTCACAGGGCCACCGGGACACGTTTTCGTTGTACCGGTATGTATATAACTAGTCTGGTCATAAATACTGTTACATAGAAACTTTTATTTTTTCTACGCTTTAATTATTTTTAATTTGGGACGCGTCTATTATATAAAAAACTTTCGATTTCGATTTCCCGCCATTTTATATTACATATTTTTTTCGTGTTTATTATCAAATTAAAATATAGAATGGGGTGTTAAAGAAAATATGACTCCAGTGATTGCCTTGTACAAAGTGGGTCATATTCGTATGTTCGTACATCGTTCTATCGACAGATATACCAACACTTCCTCTGATAAATACCATAAAAGATCGGGGCGACCGCGTGCTGCTAGATCTACAAAGGCTGTTAATCCTGTTAAAGCCAGAATTCGCCGAACCCTGATTAGAAAACAAAATATCTTATCGCGAGAAATTAAGATTCCCGCTAGAATTCTGTCGCATATAATAAAACAACCTCAAAGTAGAAATCCTCTTTACAAATGAAAAAAATTTACGATTGAAAGGCACTACAACAAGTAAAATGACAAAGTGTACGCCGACAGTTCTAAAGAAACCGCCTAAGTGGTCGGAAAGGTACAACGTGGTCATCATCCTGCGTCTGTAATGGTTTGGTGTTTGGTGGGGGTGTCTTATCAAGCAGTCACAAAGCTTAATTTTTGTGAAAAAGGATTGAAGACTTCAGCCAAAGTGTATCAAGAAACTGCCTTGGATCATGTTGAGAGGCGTAACCTCTCACTACACTTACAATACACTTTTTAAAAAGGTACTGTGGACTTTCCAGCACGACTCTGCACCTGGTCACAAGGCACGAACTATCCAAGCCTGGCTAAAAACTAAGGACTTTATAAGAGCTGAAGACTGGCCCTCGTTTAACCCAGATCTGAACCCCTTAGACTACAAATTATGGTTAGTTTTAGAAGACATGTCCTGCTCGAAACGACAAACCAACATTGTGTTTCTCAAGAAATCTCTGGAGCAAGCTGGAGGCAAATTTTCCCATGAAAACAGTGCGTAGATTATTGTGCATAGATTCGTGGCCAGACATATTAAAGGCCTGTATCCAAGTCAAAGGTGGCCATTTCGAATAGAATATTCTTTTTTTTTTTTGCTAAGACTTTCATACATATGTACGTATAAGTTTTATTAATTACTGTACTACTTATACTACTTATTAATAATAAATATACTTTATTGCACCAACATAAAATTACAATGTATATTAAACTTATGAACTAAAGCACAACAGGCGGTCTTATCGCTAAACGATCTCTTCCAGGCAACCTATAGCTGAAGAAGAACAATACAAATTTGATAAAAAGAGGTAGGTGGCGCTGAGTAAATGTTATAACATAAATATGTAATAATATATATATATTGCATTTACATAATATAGATACTGTAGCTGTATGCATAGGCAGTAATGATAGAAAAAAGAATAAAAAAAATAAAAAAATAAACAGAGGTTAGAGAAAGGTGACGATTAGGTTGCGTTTAGAGAAAGGTAGTATGTTTTGACTAGAGATTTGAAGGAGAAAAGAGTTTGAGCATTTGGAATATTAAATGGCAGAGCATGCTAGAGATGCACTGCTTGAACTGAAAAAGATTTCGCGTAGAATTGAGAGGAGTGTAGTGGTGTTCTAAGACGGAGAAGAAGGGATTGACGTACCTCTCGACCTTGACTGTCACTGTAAAATGTGAAACGGTATTTGAGGTAACAGGGAGTGGCGGGATTGAAAAAAATAGTATAGAGCAAAGATAGTAAGTGCAAATTGCGACGAAAAGTACGAGTAATAGGGAGCCACTTGAGCCGAATGCGAAATTCGGAGACATGGTCATATTTGCGGAGCCCAAATATAAACTGAATGCAGAGATTTTGAAGGCGCTCACGTTTATTTAATTGCTCTACAGTGAGGTCAAGGTAACAGGAATCAGCATAATCAAGAATAGGAAGGAGTAGAGAATGTGCAAGCGCAGTTTTGGTATCTATTGGGAGAAAATTACGCAATCTTCTGAAAGAAGAATTGGCGGCAAACAACCTTTTACCAAGATCAGCAATATGTACAGACCAGAACAAGGTCCTATCCAAATATACACCGAGATTTTTCACTGTATCGCTATATTTGATTACCGTTCCATCAAAAACTACAGGACTCAAGCTACTCCAGTTAATTCTAGATATAAGGCGAGGACTGCCTATTATAATAGTTTGTGTTTTGGATGGATTTAATGTAAGGCCATGAGATTTACTCCAGCGAGCTATGTGCGTTAGGTCATCGTTAATAACTGATATAGCACCAGAAAGGTGTTCTAATTGTGAATGCGTATGAATCTGGAGATCATCTACATAAAGATGGTAGGAGGAGCGAAGTTTAGAAGAGATAGAATTAATAAATAAGGAAAATAGAAGAGGAGACAATACGCCACCCTGAGGCACGCCAGCAGATATTGAGCACCATGAAGAAAATGTGTTTTCAATACGTACACGCTGGCGACGACCATACAGGTAGGAATGAAACCAATCCATTGCCGCTGGAGATATGTTGAGAGAACGCAGCTGTTGCAGTAGAACATCGAAATCTACAGTGTTAAACGTGTTGCTGAAGTCCAACAGCGTCAAAACCGTAAGCTGTGATTTGTGCATATAAAAACGGATGTCGTCAGTAATTTTTACGAGAGCGGTAGTCGTACTATGACCGGGACGGAAACCAGATTGGAAGGGATTGAGAATGTTATTTCTGTTCAGGAAAAGAATCAGTTGTTGCTGAACTAGGCGTTCAAGGACTTTAGATAGGAAAGGAAGAATAGAAATGGGGCGGTAGTCGGAAAAAGATGACGGATTGGATTTCTTAGGCAATGGGATAACTTGGGCAACTTTCCAGGTGTTTGGGAAAACTCCAGAGCTAATGGAATTGTTGAGGATTAATGTTATGGTAGGAAGGATGATGTCTAGGATAGGTAAAATCATAAGACGACTAACGCTGTCATTCCCCACGCATTCGACATCACAGAACGTATATTCTTCTCAACATCATAATCGGTAAATTGATTAAAGAAAAAGTGTGGATAGTCTGGAGCTGGGTGCGATGAAAGATAGTCAAGAGTAGTTGCCTTAGTACCGCTATCAAATGCGGCGGAAGATGAGAAGTGCACATTGAGTGCGTCTATATCGATATTATCAGGATTGTTATTATGTCTTTTCCCAACTCCTAGAGATTTTAAAAATTTCCAGACTTTAACTGAATCTCCATTATCAACGGATTTGCGAATATGGCGCCAAATAATATTACACTACTCCATAAAAAAATAAATGCATATTCATTTGTAACAGAACTAATGGCCGGAGTAGATAGACTTGTTATGCGTCTAATGTTTTCTTCTAATACTTTATACCACATATCAATGGTCTTAAAGCAATATACTTTAATTATGTCTTGTACCAGCCTTATTAACACCTTATTTTATTTCGTCTGGTTTGCTTAATGTAAATATTTAGTTAATATAAAAAAAATGAATATTTTTTAATTAAAAAGGCTATGCTGAGATGGTTTGGTCATTTCAAAAGAATGAATGACAAAAGAATTACGAAAGAAGTGTATCAAGCAAGAATTAATGGTGATGTCGGGAGGGGCCGCCCTAGACGCACACATATAGATCAAATTGGTGATGGGTTGAAAAAGGCCCAAATCAAAAGTACCTAAAACCGAAGAGCATGCATGAAGAGGTTGATGAGTGTGGAAGGAGGAGTGAAGAAGCGAGAGCGGTATGTTTGGATCGGTGCACCTGGCGTTCTATAGTCTCTGCCTACCCTAATGGGAGATAGGCGTGATGATATGTTTGTATGCAAAATATTTAGTAATACTCCAGACTTGAATTTATGAAATCATTTACTAATTTTCATCTTTCCACAAATAGTTACAGCAATCAGGCAACGACAAAGGACCCGACGCTCAATCAGAAGCACTGCGGCAATTGTTAACTCAACACATGGTCAGTATAACATTTGATAACTCTATAGTTTTTCGTTTTGATAGAAAATCATAGGGGTCGAGGGCCATTATGATTTACACTAGAAGTACACCCTATGATGAAAATGTTAAAGATCAAGTTTGAAGCTCAGAGCTCATAATATCTTGCCCTCCGAATAAACAGAAACTCGAATTAATGTCCTATCCAACTAACCTGCAGCAGCAGATTGATGCAGTCGTTGATACCTACGCTTCATTTAGCAATACATCCAAACATAAGACTCATAAATATTTTGTTCATATCCGCAGGCTGCAATGCGCGGTATTGAAGGCCCCATGGGTCTAACTGGAGCTCCTGGGCCTGAGGGAGAAACTGGCCCAGAAGGTCCGAAGGGTGAACTAGGAGAACAGGGAGAACCTGTAAGTATAAATACGTAAAAACAATAAGTAGTTCAAGATAAGAAAACATTGCTCATAATTTCATTCAGTTTATGGTAGTATGTATTGTTTTTTTATTGTACGATATAAGGGCCAAACTCACTTGCGCAAATTTGCATTGCGGACGCAACAACATACGGATAAACAATTATTGTAAACGGTATTTAGACACAAGGGATTGCTATAATTTTTACTAGTATATTTAAGTTTTGCACTAAGCCACGGAGACCAAATACCGTTATATATATATATATATATATATTATTCGCGTATCTCGGAAACGACTCTAATAATTTTGTATTTAGGCTTTGCTTTTAAATCGATTTTAAACAAAAAAGAAGCTCGATCATCCAGCTACTGCAATTTATGTGAGGTAATTGTAAAATACGCTCAAGAGACTTCATATTCAATTTAGATTTCATAGTATAAACAGCACACTCTGAAACCTTATGACGTGAATTTGATGAATGTCTTGATGTCCGATTCGAACATCACGTGACGCACGTTTTTTTGCAACATTTTGTGTTAAACTTTTACTCTTTTATTTATTTTTTTCGTTTTATCTTGAATCGAACAATAAATCAGTTGAGAATGCGCACGCTTGCATTGCCAGAGGAACACCTGGCTCGTCAATTATATAACAATTCATATATATTATTTTTTAATTTTCGGCCATTTTGACCATGTTCCTTACGAGATAGGAACGGTGATTCTGAACATTCCTATTCTACTTTTTTATGCTGAATCCGAATCTGAAGTCAAAATTCGAATATTCGAAAAAACAGACAAATGCACACGCAGAGAAACATATAGATTTCATATAGGAACGGTGTCCCTGAACATGCAGTACAAACGCAACTTATTGCAGTAGATGTGTGCTATTTGACTGCTAAGCAACTTTGTTTTCTTTATTCAACTTCTTCTTTGCGTTATCCCATGTCCTAATCCATTAGAAGTGGCGGAGGTTGCCACCTAAGCCTAAGGTTTAGGCGAAAATACTGATTTTTACACGGAATGAGGGCCGTGCATACCTCCACAACCCAGAGGGGAAACCAGACCTTCCTTAGGTAAGGCCGCACGGCTTTCAAAAAAATTTTATGTACATGCGGGTTTTCTCACAAGTTTTTATTCACCGCTGAGCAAGTGATAATTACAAATATATATACATAAATCCGAAAACACAGATAAGATAAGATAAAAAATACACAAATTATTTATTTATTATAAATGTAGTACAGACACGAGCTCTGCCCTTGCAACATGTTACTTAAATATTAATACAATGTTCATTCAATTATTTCAAATTACATATTAATTTCTTTGTGATAATTTATACAATTATTATATTGTGAAATACATGTTATTTTATTTTATAATTGAATTATAATACAATCACAAATTCAATATTTACTTAGACAATTGTTGGTCATAAAGTGAGTTTCAAATTATCATTCAGAAATATAATCTTATTGTATCTTATTTTACTTTTTTCCTTTTTTTAATCTACCAGCATTTCGGAAATGACCATTGGCGAAGAAGAAATGCCGAAAGAATATTACCAATATAGGTTTCACACAAATTCAGTTGTTCCGTACATACTAGGATTCAAACCGGATCCACTGAGTTATCACTGCTCTCGTTGTTTGTTTTTATTCAACATTACATATTAAATAATTTATTTTAAATGTAAAAAATATTAATACTTATAATACGATATTCTAAATATCTTATACAGGGCCCACCAGGTCCAAGAGGACCGCAAGGTCCGCTCGGTAGGATAGGTCGTCGTGGACATCCTGGCAGAGATGGAGAACGCGGCTCAACTGGAGCTCCAGGAACCAAAGGAGAGCATGGGTATCCAGGGTTACCAGGAATGCCGGGCGATAAGGGCGAGCGAGGAGTTCCGGGACTACAGGGCGAGCCCGGAGCCCCAGGGTCTGATGGGCCACCAGGAGATGATGGCCCGCCCGGACCGTCAGGGTTGTCAGGAGAACTAGTAAGTAATTACGATAACAATATTTAATGACTCTCTTCGTTCTCTAAAAATTCAAGTTCTCTTCGTTATGCGTAACTTATTATTGAACATAAATAACTACATTACAGTGCAACCTACTTGATGATCTTTGCATACCATATAACACTAACAAAACAGTATACAGCGCCACATAGTCCCAAATGAAGCGAAGTTGTACTGTGTACTAGAAGACTTATAAACATATGTAAATAGATTCGTTTCCTTTTTCTATATACACACATCAAAAGTGTCTAGGGATTAACATATATTTTTGCAATAACTATTCTCCTGATTGATATTAATTAAAATTTTCTTTAAGGATTCATCAAATAAAGTGTTTTCGTTTGTCTACAGTAACGATAAACCAAGTCACCTTTGCATTAATAAAGAAATTTGCCATTTTCATAATAAAGGGATTTTTGACATTTGAACCACTAACATTAAAGTTCGAAAAAAAGACTGAAATAACAGTTTTCTTTAAAATTTTATTGGGTAACTTAAACAATTAATAATCCGTGTTTCTACCGCGAACACTAACAACACAAGAACATCGGTTTGGCATACTCAAAATGAGTTCATCCAAATCACGCTGTGGAATGGCCGCCCATGTTCGTTGCAACAACAAAAAAAGGTCTTTGGACACGTTACCGAAGCACTGGTACCGTGGCTGAGCGCCATGGAGGACGGTATCGCTGCACCACACGGAGACAAGACCGATACATTCAAATCACAACTCGAAGAGCTCCAACAATAACCGCCATGATGTTAGCCGTGACGCTTCATCACTCTTCAGGGAACTTAATTAGCGACCAAACAGTCAGAAACCGCTTGCATGAAGTGAACCTTCATTCCCGAAGACCGCTAAGGGTACCACCTATAGCAATGCACAATCGTAGGATTCGATATCAATGGGCTCTTGAACACAGAAATTGGGCAGAAGAACAATGGCGTTTCGTGTGCTTTTCTGATGAGTCTCGTTTTGGTATGAGACCGGATACAAGACGTATACGACACTGGAGAACCCCTGGACGCCAACAGCGATTAAAATCCTGCCAGGAAGTCCATCCTTATAGTGGTGGAACCATCATGGTATGGGCGGGTATTTGGATCGGCGGAAGAACTGAGTTGATTTGGATCAGAGGCAACCTCAACGCTCAAATTTATGCTGAGACGATTGTATCAGACGTCATCGTTCCTCTACAAGTGCAAATCGGTCCCTTATTTCAGTTAATGCATGATAATGCACGACCGCACACCGCAAGAGTTGTAAGACAGACTCTCGCCGCAGCTAACATCAATGTCATGCCCTGGCCTGCTCAGTCGCCAGACTTGAACCCGATTGAGCATGCATGGGATATGCTACAGAGAAGAGCTCTGCCGAATATGGAGGGTATCCAGTCGCAAGAAGACCTTTTTTTGTTGTTGCAACGAACATGGGCGGCCATTCCACAGCGTGATTTGGATGAACTCATTTTGAGTATGCCAAACCGATGTTCTTGTGTTGTTAGTGTTCGCGGTAGAAACACGGATTATTAATTGTTTAAGTTACCCAATAGAATTTTAAAGAAAACTGTTATTTCAGTCTTTTTTTCGAACTTTAATGTTAGTGGTTCAAATGTCAAAAATCCCTTTATTATGAAAATGGCAAATTTCTTTATTAATGCAAAGGTGACTTGGTTTATCGTTACTGTAGACAAACGAAAACACTTTATTTGATGAATCCTTAAAGAAAATTTTAATTAATATCAATCAGGAGAAAAGTTATTGCAAAAATATATGTTGATCCCTAGACACTTTTGATGTGTGTATATAAAAATGAATGTTTGTCTGTATGTCCTCTATGGACTCGAAACCGGCTGGACCGATGTTCATGAAATTTTCAGGGAATCTTCAGATTAGCCCGGCGGACGATCCTGTGAAGTTTGGTAGCTATAGGATCACCCGTGCGAAACCGGGGCGGGTAGCTAGTCATATTATAAAAGTCAATACTTCCATGAAATCAAATTTTTGGAAACACTTTTCACTTAATTGATTTTTGGGAAAATATAGAGTGCGGAGTCTGTAATCTGCTTTTGGATGCTAAAGATAATTTTGTTTTGTTCACCACGTGCGAAGATGCATTGTCATGGTGCAATGGGAAGTGGCTTCTCAATCATCTTTGTCAAACATTATTTTTCTGGATCAAAACAATATATCCAGGCATCTTACGGACGAACAGAGCAATATTTGTAGTTAAGGAGACCCTTACGATTTGCCTTTATTTCTTTAAAAGTAAAAACACGGTAAGTATTTTGTTAAAAAAATATAATACTCGATAATTATGAGTAACTAGAGGAACAAAATTTTCAATGTGAAAAACGTCCCATACTGCAAGCGTTGTTTTCTTGTTTTTTAGGGGCCAAGAGGTTTCATGGGACCCAGAGGCTTTCCAGGATTAATAGGATATCCAGGCTTACCGGGTGCTGAAGGGCTACAAGGCACTAAAGGTGCCGCAGGACAACCAGGCCCACCAGGACCACAAGGCCATCCAGGCCCGATGGGACCATCAGGCTCGCCAGGTCCTCAAGGCCCTATCGGCACCCCCGGAATTCAGGTATTTTACAAACAAATTTTAGGTTACTGCACATTTTTTTTCTATACCTAATGGCCAACTGACTTATGTTTCACCTAATGGTTAGGCCATGGATGCTTGAAACACCAGAAGCTCATGCGTTGCCACACCTATATATAAACCACCTTTCTTTAACGCCCTTTTCGAAATCCACGTGATTTAGTCTGCTGACGAAACCTCGACAGGGAGTACACTTCACTACTTGACAATTATCCTGGACTACACGAAAGCGACCATTGGTTTTAATGTGTGAAATTGAATTCACTGCAAATGGCGGCGATGCGATTCAAGATGTAGCATGATACTGAGTATCGTATCAAATAATTCCTCGTAACAAACGTATAGGATCATGGTACCTATAGCAAGTGATCAGAGAGCAATATATGATATAATTTGGTACTTATTACTTTTCTTATACTACGTCGGGAGGCATACAAGCATACGGCCCACCTGATGCAAAGCAGGTACCACAGCCTATTAACACTTGCGATATATTAATTATCACTCGCGCGATGCCTCCCCCGCTGCTTACACAGCAACTCCTTACTGGTGACCTCACTCACACGCAGGAACACGACAACCCTCTAGGGAGTTGTTATTTGGCTGCGGTTTTCTGTGAGGTGGAGGTACTTCCCCAAGCTGCTTTGATGCGCCCTACCTCTCTTAACGAATTATTACGATTGTATACTAAATCAAATCATATATTTATTTAATGTTAGCGTATTTACTCTAATATTACATTAAACTTTTATACAATAGTTAGGTGCATATTGATGCTCTCACTGACATTAAACTGGCATAATCCTTTACCTTTTTATTAGGACTACATCATGTTATAAGATAAACGTTTAATTTTAATTCAATTACACCGTTCAACTACTTGTGTACAATAATAATCATCTACAAATGCTGTTGAATTTAATAAATTTCACCAGATAAAAAATAAGTCATTCTGCAACACTACAAATTATAGGGACCACAAGGGAAACCGGGAATTTCTGGGCTTTCTGGGCCTGAAGGCTCTCCAGGAACACCAGGAACTCCAGGTCAACAAGGTTCTCCTGGAGACGTTGGTCCACAAGGCTCTCAGGTAAGTCTAATGTAGTAAATATTTTATACAAAGAAATAAAGTAAGTCCTTAGATAGATAAAGTAAATAACTTTGTCAATATATTATATTTAATTTCAGTAACTTCTATTAGCGCAGTCATACCATAGCTCAATGGATAAAGAACCGACCTATTATTCGACGCTCCCAGGTTCGAATCCTGGCGTAGACATATACCACTAAATTCGTGTTTTCGGATTTATCTACATATTTGTAATTATCATTTGCTCGGCGGTGAAGAAAGACATCGCGAGGAAACCCGTGCGACCAAGAAATTATATTTCGAAAGACATGTGAACTAACCTAAGAAGGGTGTGCTTTACCCGCTAGGTTGTGGACGTCTGACGACAGTCGCTTCATGTAAAAATCAGTATATTCGGCAAATCCAATGCTTTGGTAGTGGACCCCGTTAATCGTAATTAATTAGGAAACGCGATAACGCTAAGAAGAAAAATTTCAGTAAATTCTATTCTAACTATTGTATTATAACTCACATTAACTTTTCAGGGTATGTTGGGCTTCCCTGGTAGTCGTGGATTGAAAGGTGACATTGGCGCGCGAGGGTTACCTGGTGATAAAGGAGATAAAGGAAGTATAGGTAGGAGAAATAAAATAAGTTATTTAAGAAACTAGCGCTTAATTTTAATTGCTTTAACCTCGACCTAAATTATAATCACAGGTGTCGAAGGAGAAAAGGGTGAAATGGGCCCGAAAGGCGAACGAGGATTGCCCGGCGAAGCTGGTCCACCCGGTATCGAAGGACCAGAAGGACAAAAGGTAAAATTATCGTTTATAACTCACACAGACATAGAAATGGCAAATAAATGGCAAATTAATTAAAATTACCAATTTGTTTAGGGAATTTTATGCATAATCTAATAATAAAATGTTTTTAGTGAAAATAACATTCGGTAGCTAATATATTCCATCTTTTCTACAAAGTAGTTAATTTTTCAAGGTGTCGCTCCCCTTGCAAAATTAACTACAAAGTAGTTAATTTTGCAAGGGGAGCGACACCGATGATCTGCCCGATGGGATGATGGCCCTATGGTCTGGTGTAGACCGGGACGATCATGCCAGTGCTGGTGTAGGTGTCATACTCTCCTCTCGCTTAGCCCCTGGTGTGAAAGATTACTGTTTGGTAGGGCCTAGACTTCTCTTTCGTATAAAACTGGGCATCACGCGAGTATTTCTGGTTGCAGCATACGCTCCCGTAAGCTCAGCGTGTGCCCAAGAACTAGAGAAGTTTTGGGAGTCTGTGAGGGATGTTCTGGATTTAGCTGAAGGGAATGAAAGAGTGATTATGTGTGGAGATTTGAATGGATGGGTTGGGACCAAACGAGACGGCTATGAAGCTGCTCTTGGTCCCTATGGAGATAAGAGAGTGAACGAAGCAGGTAAGTCGATTCTAGATTTATGTATGGAACGAAACCTCCTCGTGTCGAATACTTTATTTCGTCACAAGGATATTCACACGTATACATGGAGACGGAATGACCAAAAAAGTGTGATTGATTTGATTATAATTGATAGACGTCTCCGAAATACTATAATGGATACAAGAGCCTTTAGAGGTCCCACTCTTGAAACGGACCACTACCTGGTGGTAAGCCGGTTTGTGGGACTTTTCAAGAAGTGGAGGCATTGGCGAGTGCGTATCCCTTTCGGAGATCATGAAAGGATAAGGAGTGAAAAATTGCAAGATGAAAGTGTAAGGAGAATGTATGTACATCTGGTAAGCGAAAGACTTGCAAATGCAAGTCTTTCCGGCACAGATGTGGATGATTGCTGGAAAGTTCTGAAAGAAAGTATGGTGGATAGTGCAAAAGAAGCATGCGGATGCGCAAAGAGGCATAAAACATTGAAAGGGGATGCCTGGTGGGATGCGGAGGTTGAATCCTCCGTAGCAAGAAAGAGGAAAGCATGGCTGGATTATGTATCATCTTTGCCCTAAAATGAAAGTATGAGAGAGAAGAAGAAAGAAATGTACCGTCAATGCAAGAATGAAACCAAGGCTTTAGTGAAAGAGAAGCGTGAAAGACAAATTATGAATGAGGAAGAGAGGCTGACGAGAAACTTCGAGGCAAATACCAAACTCTTTTGGAGAGAGGTAAAGAAGTCTCGGGGTGGTTCGTCGGCATCCAGTATGAACAAGATTAAGTCTAAAGCTGGTATCATTCTTGCAAACACTCAGGAAGTGTTAGAACGGTGGAGTGAATATTTTGAAGAAATGTACGAATATGCCTCGGACGCTGACAATGAGAGTGAGTCTGATGCTCACTCCGCGTTGACGGCGTCCGATGAAGGTATAACTATGGATGAGATAGAATGGTCGATACGAAGTTTGAAAAATGGAAAGTCTGCGGGAATTGATATGATTACAGCTGAGATGATCAAACTAGGTGGCACTTACGTCCGGGACGCCTTCTGGTACTTATGCAACCTTTGCTGGAGAACTGGAAGGGTCCCAATGGACTGGGGACGCGCAGTCATCGTACCCTTGTATAAAGGCAAGGGATCACGCATGGACTGCGCCAACTATAGGGCCATCAGTTTGATCAGCTTAGCAGCAAAAGTATATGGAAAGATAATTGAAAGGAGAATGAGGGTGAAATCTGACGAAATGCTGTGGGAGGCACAAGGAGGATTCCGAAATGGAAGGGGATGTACGGATCAAGTTTTCTCGCTCCGCAATATCGTAGAGAAGCATCTGGCCACAGACCAGAAGGTTTTCTGCGGTTTTGTGGATCTTGAGAAGGCATTTGATAGGGTTGTGCGAAAGGAACTGTGGTGCATATTGCCGAGATATGGGATTGACGGCTCACTGCTGCGTGCTGTGCAGTCCACCTACAAGGATTGCTCAGCATGTGTGCGAATAGATGGCAACATGTCACCCTGGTTTGATGTCAAAATTGGTGTCAAACAGGGCTGCATGTTGTCTGCTAGGCTGTTTATTCTGTATCTCGATAGTTGTCTACAGAGAATGAGATCGACGAATGTAGGATTACGCATGGGTGACCTAGTGGTGAACTGTCTGCTGTATGCAGATGATGCTGTCCTGTTAGCAGAAACACCATCTGAGCTGCAATCACTAGTCACAATGATGAAAGACGAATGTATGAAGGAAGGCTTACTATTGAATGCGAAGAAAACAAAGATTATAGTATCTGAAAGAGAAGAAACCAGAACCAATGTAAGAATTACGGTAGATGATGAAGTGTTGGAACAAGTGAATGAGTTTGTATATCTTGGATACGCTTTCAGCAGGGATGGAAGGTACACCGCAGATGTGGAAAGGCGAGTGAGTGCTGGGAATAGTGTGAATGGAGCGTTGGGAAAACTTCTTGGCAGTAAAAACCTGAGCCAGAAGGCGCAGCTGGCTATACACAATGCAGTGCTGGTCCCAACGCTTACTTATGGAAGCGAGAGCTGGGTATGGCAGAGAGAGCATGAAAGTAGGATAAACGCGGTTGAAATGCGAGCATTGCGCAAAATCTGTGGTGTAACGCTTGCAGACCGTATCCGCAATGATGAGGTTAGAAGCAGAGTTGGTCTGAAAGAGAGCGTCGGTGTTAAAATAAGAAGAGGCATGCTCCGTTGGTTCGGACATGTAGAAAGAATGCAGGATGAAAGAATGACGAAGCAGATATACAATGCAAAAGTGGAAGGATGTAGGAGCCGAGGAAGGCCAAGACTTACCTATCATGATCAGATTGGTCGTGTTCTATCAGAAGGTGATGTCAGGAGCCCTAGAAACCGGCGAGCGTGCATGAAAAGAGCAATGAATGTGAAAGAAGCGAGTGAGGTATGTAAGGATCGAGTCGCGTGGCGCTCGGTTCTCTCTGCCTACCCCGTAAGGGATTTGGCGTGAAGTTATAGAGAGAGTTATAGAGATAGATAGTTAATTTTTCAATTCTTCTAAGAACAAGCTCATATTTTCGCTTGAAATATAAACAAAACGTGTTTATTTTGTGTTAGTCATCTAGTTTATTTCATTAGCTTTCTTAAACTATACGCATTGTAGAGCTTTGTTAAGTATAAGTCGTAAAAAATAAGATTAGATAAGATCGAGTCGAGTGTCAAATGGCGCGCTCAAATTTCAAGTGCGCCGCCTCTACGGTAACGCACGCGTCGGCGCGCCGGTCCCCAGAGGTTAAACTAATTTAATTACGATCATCAATATATATGTATCCACTCCTGGACCTAGGTTGGCCCTAACTACTATATTAGGTCATCCTCTTTCGTATCCAACTAGTTCCAGCCGGTCTTTCAACTAAGGGAGAGACGCACAACGCTTCATCGCCTCGTATATGGCTTCTACTCGAGAGCCTTCCTCTCCCATCTGCCATCGCTAATTCTAACTTATATCTTAGGGAACGGAAGGACCTAGAGGAGAAACAGGTTCTTCAGGACCAGCTGGAGAAAAGGGAGCGACTGGACCTCAGGGGCCAGCAGGCTATCCAGGATCTTTAGGAGAAAAAGGCGACAAAGGGGCTTCTGGGCGTCGAGGCAGGAGAGGAACCAAGGGCGTTATGGTGAATAATTCAAACCATAGTCTTGCTTTAAACAAACTGCTATTTAAAAATTACTTGAATACAATAATTAAAGAATTAAGAAGAAAACACAATTGTGTTTTCCATATGTCAACTTTTCAGAAACACCGTTCCTATATGAAATTTATATGTTTGTCTGTGTGTACGTGTGTCTGTCGCTTTTTTTCGAATATTCGAATTGAATTCAGATTGTGCATAAAAAAGTAGAATAGGAATGTTCAGGCACACCGTTCCTATCTCTTAAGGAACATAGTCAAAATGACCAATTTAAAATAAAAAAATTTTAATTGTTTTATAATTTACGAGCCAGGTGCAAGCTTGCGCACTCTCAACTGGTTTATATATACAATGTCGAAAGTTATACAAGCAAGGCCCACTGAATGTAAAGCGGTTACCGTAGCCAATAAACGCTTGCAATACGTTAAGTATCGCTCTAGCGACGCCACCTCAGTTTCTAACACAGCTACTCCTTAGAAGCTAACTGGCAACCTCCCTCACAGGAACACAAAGACCCTCCAGTGAGTTGTTATTTGGCTGCGCTTTTCTATGAGGTGGAGGTACCTTCCCAGACTGTTTTAATGTACCCTACCTCTCTTAAAACACCCATACCAAGGCCAATAGACATGTTCATGCACACAAATGTTTGTCCTGTGTAGGAATCGAACCCCATGGTTGTTGTCAAATTAGTGTTATTAACGACTCCACAGAAAACCTCAGCCAAATAACAACTCCCTAGAGAGTTGTTTTGTTCCTGCGAGTGAGTGTGGTCACCAGTAAGCTCCCAAGTAGTTGCTATGTAAGCAGCAGAGGAGGCATCGCGCGAGACATTATTAATATATCGCAAGCGTTAATAGGCTACGATACCCGCTTTACATCAGGTGGGCCGTATGCTTGTATGCCTCCCGACGTAGTATAAAAAAAAACTCTACCACCGAGCTCGTCGACAACCACTTAAATAGTATGGCAGCTAAATGAAAATAAATATATTTTCTTCTGTATTGTCCTTCAAATGGCCTCATATCAAAAACAACATAAAAATGAAAATCAACCAACATTTTTATATTTATAGGGTTTGATTGGTACTTCTGGAGATCGTGGAGAAACTGGACCAAGAGTGAGTTTAAATATTAAAATAAAAAAGTTGAATGCTGAATTTACATTTGAACTTTTAAATTCACCAATATTAATTTTAGGGTTACAGAGGGCCACGTGGGCGACGTGGGTCTGACGGAGCTCCAGGTCCTAAAGGCGATACCGGTCAACCCGGACCACCGGGTCCAATAGGAGAACGAGGTGTTCAGGGCTTAGAAGGCGTCCGTGGGTTTCAAGGTTCTATCGGTCCTCCAGGTGCTGGTGGAAAGACTGGTATGCCCGGATCACCAGGAGAACGGGGACCTACGGTATAAATCATTACATTTTATTTCTTTACACATTTCAAACATGCTTAACAATCATTAAAAAAAAAAATTATGATATCTCCGAACAAATAGTAAGCATGGACTTGATAGTATAGTCACACAAAGATATTTAATTTTTTGATTTGATGAATCAATAATCATAATTTTAATTGTCGTTAACAATTTGATTTAGGGCGAACCTGGCACACCTGGACCTCCAGGACCAATAGGAGCTATTGGCCCACAAGGACCTGTAGGTGAACCAGGACCGCAAGGATTACCTGGTTCTGCTGGTATACCTGGAACACCTGGTGAAGTAGGGGCTCCGGGTGAAATTGGAAAAGAAGGTCCCCCCGGGCCACCAGGGCCAGAAGGGAAACCTGGTCCCGTTGGCTCTGCTGGACCTCCCGGCCACCCAGGAGAGACAGGATTGGCCGGCGCACCAGTAAGTCTACTATTGCAATAAATGTATGACGTTCATAATAGAACATCGTTTTATATAATTTATTTTCTATGCATTTTAGGGCACACCTGGCTTAAAGGGAGATATGGGCCCTCCAGGGCCAGCTGGTGCGCGAGGTGATAAAGGAGAACAAGGTGAAACGGGTCATGAAGGACCTCAGGGCGCCCAAGGTCGTGAAGGCCCTAGAGGATCACCAGGTCCTGGAGGACAAAAAGGAGAAATTGGGGAACCTGGCCCAATAGGTATGTTCACCATAGATACTTCGAACATAATATATATAATGGGAACGTTTTGATAAAACATTTAGTAATATTAACAAGTAATTCGATATTGTTTTACACTATCCTCTTCCCGTGGATATCTGACAGTGCAGACGTGTGTATTTATTTATCTGCTACAGTTTAAATCATATTTAGAAATAATTTAAATAAAAATATTGTATCAAATTAGTGCCAATGTACTAGGAGAGCAGATATCTGAAGCGATTGCGCCGCAGCTCCTACCCGCAGTTAAACAAGGCCACTTAGAGAGTGAGTGAGACAAATCATCTTATCATAACTGCGATTGACATCTGTTGTACGCTTCTCATTCATAATTAGCAGCGCCCGCCGCGTCGTCGCCCCACCTCACCCAACTGTGCAGTGCTCGAGTATCGGCGGGTGCGTACCTAATAATATTTATTACTACGCATTACGAAACCGTGTGCGCGGCGACCACCTGACCGGTGCGAAAACGGACCCATTAAGTTTATTGATAGGCGCATTATCCACATAAAAACAAATTATTATGATTCGCTCACCCAATAATAAGGATATTCTGTACGGATCCGAACCGAGCCTAAATACGATAAATCCAGATGCAAACATTACGCGCAGATCGATTAAGAGAGTGAAACATTGCGATTGTTCATCTACTGGGGCTTCCGGCGAATCGAAACTAGATACGTTCATCAGTGCATTAACAGCATGGCGTCAGGAAACTGATAACAAGCTAACCAACATCCAGTCATCCATGAACGATCTGGTAAAACAAAATGCTCTGTTATTATCCTCTAACACCGAAATAGAAAAGTCAATTGCCTTCTTATCTGAAAAATATGACGGACTCTATGTTCAACTTTCAAGCGATGTCCGCAGTGTTTTCTGAGCGTATGTCGAAAGCAGAAGAAGCCAATGAGGTCATCGATCGAAATTTACGTTCTAGCTCACTGGAAATAAGGCATGTTCCGGCATTAACTGCTTATCCAACACAGGATGATCTTATAGTTACATCCATTAAAATACTTAGAAGCCTTCCCATCGTCATAAGTGAGGCTGACATTCGCGACATCCACCGAATTGCCTTGAAGTCTGTGAGGAAAATGACCATAATAGTCAATCTCAATTCGGTCATTCTCAAAAATAAGATCATAAAGGCCTTCAGGGAATATAACAAATGTAATCCTGAAACTAGATTAAGTGCTGAAGTGCTAGGCGCAGGCACCCCCCGGAGCCCTATATATATAGGCGAGCACTTGACCGCACGTGCTCGTAAATTGTTTTACATGGCACGCGAATTTGCCAAAATTGAAAGCTACTCACACTGCTGGACCTCAAATGGCGTAGTCCTGCTTCGGAAAGCTGACCGTACCAAACTCATCATAGTGAAGTCGGAGACCGACCTGCAAAATCTAGCGTCAAGAAACTAGTGTTC
This sequence comes from Pyralis farinalis, assembly GCA_947507595.1. Lineage (NCBI taxonomy): Eukaryota > Metazoa > Arthropoda > Insecta > Lepidoptera > Pyralidae > Pyralis > Pyralis farinalis. The sequence goes on along the minus strand of OX382261.1, from coordinate 12,294,314 downwards.
CTTTTTTGTTTTATTTATTTTACTTTGTACTTCGTTATAACTAATCTTTTCATGTTTCTTATAGAATTTGCCATAGCAATATACACTTGCAATACACAAAACATACACTCACACAAACTTATATTAAGTCAAAGTGACGATGATAATTATATATTTACAAAACACTCTCAGAATAAACCAATAAAATCATTTACTGCATCTCATACACTACCTATCCGTGGACTTATACCAAGACACTGCTTGTTTTCTCACAAAGTTGCACATGCGTCATCGCTAGTAAGATGTTACTTACGCCCATGCTTGAGTGAATACATAATTTCTAAACATCTCTTATGTACAATAATGGCCGGTATCAAACTATACTTATACCTAATTTCGCCAATATCGGTCCAACAGATTAGCCGTATAATCAAACATACATACAAACAGAATATTGTAAATATGATATCGGTACAAATAACTCTCTATTGCATATTATTGCGTATTTATACCTACTCAAACCCACCCGGTTCCTCCCTTGTTAAATTTAAAATTCACCCCAAATAGCTTATTAACAAATATTGACAACGTCTCAGTATCAACCTCTTTAACGTGTGATCCGTGCGAAGTTCGGTGTCATCTTCCTAACAATAACTCAATGAATATTTTAACACAAAATATACGCAGCGTATCCGCTAACTTCGATAGTTTTAATATTTTATTGAACGACTTACAGATTAAACCCGATCTAATAATTTTAACTGAATGTTGGCTGCAGCATAATCCCTTAATTCCATCTTTAAATGGCTATTATCACGTGACCTCCACTAATCCCTGTAACCAAAATGATGGCGTCTTAGTTTTTTATAATAACACACTCTCAGGAGTCTCAATTGAAGAACCACACATATCGGAAGCAAGCTGTCTACTCGTAAAAATAAACTCTGTCACAGCTATTCTCGCTGTCTATCGGCCGTGCGCTTTCTGAAATGCTACAACATTTATTCAGTCTATTCACTCGATATTACAAACATTATGTAACTTCAAAAATATTATTGTAATGGGTGATATTAACATCGATATTACAACTCTAAATCTTGACTCAGAAGGTGAGGAATATTTGAATACGATGGCGCACCACGGACTTCTCCCAACCCATATACTTCCAACTCGTAACCAAACCTGCCTCGATCACGCCCTTCTTAAGTCAAATCACCGTGCAATATCACTTGTTATACGTTCCTCGGTTACCGATCATAATGCTGTACTACTGTCCCTAGACATTAACAAGAAACCAACTCCACCAAAATCTATTACAAAAATTGATCATGTGGGTCTCTCTAGCTCCCTAACTTCTGTTGACTTTTCGCCTGTACTAAACTCTAGTGATCCTGATATCGCCACTGACCATTTCATTTCCATCCTTCAAGCAGCTATTACTTCCCACACTTCTGTTAGTACTATCCCTCGACGACAAAGACTCCTTAAACCCTGGATCACACCAGGTCTCTTAAGGTGTATCAAAAACAGAGATAACCTGCATAAGAAACTTAAAAAATCCCCATTAAATGACATACTACGAACTACCTACTATAGATATCGTAACTTCTGTAATAAAATCTTAAAAAACGTACGTAAAAAATATGAAAGGAATTTGTTAAATGGAGCCGGATCTAACTCTAAAAAACTCTGGTCCGCGATCAGGGATGTTGCAAACTTATCCACAGACCGCAATAAATCTAGTGACCTTCTACATTGTCTGCCCACTCCTAAAGAATCTGTCGACAGTGTAAATGCATATTTTGCTAGCGTGGGTGAATCGCTGACAAGAAATATCTTGGACAAAAACATTAACCCTATTGTTATTCAACAGTCTTCCTACGCATCAAGTAAATCCCAGTGGAGCAAACGAATCATTAGAAAGGGTCCTTGTGAGTCTTTTGCTCTTATTGAAACTTCAGAGGGCGAGGTGGAGAGTATCCTTAACACTCTGAGAGACAACTGTGCCACGGGTTACGATAACATCTCTTCATACATCCTCAAGCGCAACTCCAAAGCTTTAATTGGTCCTATTACCCATATCTGTAATACCAGCCAGGCTACTGGAACATTCCCTACTGCTTTCAAAATAGCTTTAGTACATCCTATTTACAAGTCAGGGGACCGATATCGTGCAAACAACTATCGCCCTATTTCCATCCTTCCAGCACTATCTAAAATCTTGGAGCGTATCATTAATAAGCGGCTTATTAACTTTCTGGAGAACAGATCCTTATTATCACCCCAACAATACGGATTTAGATCGCAACGTTCTACGGCTGATGCTGTGCATGAACTTACAAACTACATTGCCGAATGTCTTGATAAAGGAAAAAAATGTCTAGCTATTTTCCTAGACCTTACGAAGGCCTTTGATACAGTCTCGATTCCTTTGTTGTTAGACAAATTAGAGTCACTGGGGGTTCGTGGTACTCAACTTTTACTTATTAAAAGTTACCTTTGCGGGCGCAGTCAGTCTGTGGTCATTGATGGTGTCGTAAGTTCACAATTGTCTGTAGAATATGGCGTTCCGCAAGGAAGCATCCTGGGTCCTTGCCTCTTCTTGGTGTACATCAACGATCTTTGCTCCATCACCTTACCCTTTTGCAAGACAATTTCTTACGCTGATGACACGGCCCTAATCTTTTCGGATGATACTTGGGCAGCTACCTTTTCCCACGCACAACTTGGATTTGACTGTGTATCCGGCTGGCTGCGTGATAATTTACTCACTCTCAATATTGAAAAAACCCAGTACCTTACCTTTTCCATTAACCGTATACCCCATGACACTCTCTCTCACCTTTCAATTATAGCACATTCTCATGTTTGCCCCAACCAATTCTCGTGTACCTGTCCCACGCTTATTTCCTCTAACTCCACAAAATACTTAGGTATTACTGTAGATAATAAGCTTAACTTTCAATCCCATCTCAAGATTACGGCTGGAAGAGTTCGCAAACTTATATACGTCTTCAGAAAGCTTCGACATGTCGCTGAGCCAAGTATAGTCAGAATGGTTTATATCTCACTCTGTCAACCGTTGCTTACCTACTGTATTACATCTTGGGGCGGTGCCGCAAAGACCGCTTTATTAAAATTAGAACGTGCCCAAAGAGCTCTATTAAAGGTGTGCACTTTCAAACCAATTTTATTCTCAACTTTCGAATTATATCAGTACTGTCAAGTCCTCTCAGTACGGCAGCTCTTTATTCTCGCAACGGTTCTGAAGCAGCACGCTGTCGCTGGTTTCAGTTGCGCTTCTTCTTCATCTCGTCGCACTCATTTACCAAATACGTGTTCATCTAGGACAGCTTTTTCCCAACGTTTCTTTCGTTTTCTAGGCCCGTTTCTTTATAAAAAGCGGCATAAAGAACTGGATTTATTCCCATTTACAAAATACGTGTGCAAGAAAAAAGTCATCAACCATCTTCAAAGCTTAAATTATGACGATACCGAATACCTCATTCATCTCGTAACCTAATACTGTTACAGTTAATAATGAATATTTATTTGGATTACTTATCCACAACCTACTTACATTTGAGAATACATATGTCTACTGAGTCTCCTCTTACCTTCATCATGCTCACTTTACCCCACACCACCACTACCCACTGTAATATACATACCATTCACACTCTACACTTACAACACACACCACACTCACTCATTCATGCACAACACCTACCTATTTGTAAACTCGATAGTTCTATATTCTTAAATAAATTACCTAATCTGGCCAAAACTTTAAAATAATCCTTCACCTTAATTAGCTTGTAATAATATATATATATATTTTTTTTTTTGTATTCTTACATATTTTTAAAATCGAATCATGATAATAGGCAATCAGTGTATCGCAATGTTAAGATGTTGCGGGAAGAGGACTGGTGTACTGAACGACCGGCTTCGGCCTATCTTTGTCACCAGTCTCTCTCGATCTTATTCTGTGCATGTGAACATTAACTATATTATTATATATTATTATTATATTATATAATAATTTAAGAGAGAAAAACTAAATAAATAAATAAAAAAAAAAAAAAAATACTATAGATAATTTCTTATAATATGCACGTGATTTGATCGTGTACAATTTAAATTTTATATATTTACATAATTGATTTGATTTTATTTAAAGGTCTCATCGGTCGAGACGGCCTCGTTGGTCCGAGAGGTATAGCTGGAGCTCCTGGGCCGATAGGTCCGCCTGGCGAAGATGGTGACAAGGGTGAAATCGGACCTCCAGGAGAAAAGGGTTTCAAGGGAGCCGTTGGAGAACCTGTAAGTTTCCGTTATATTTAAAATTAAGGTTAGCGCAGGCATAAATCTATTAATTTTGATAATAAATGAGAATGGTTTGTTCGTGAGTTATTAAATTAAAAACAAAAAATTATGAATGCATTTATATATTATTAAACAAGCTTTCAAAGTAAAACTTAAAAATATTTGTATACGTAAATAATCAAGTCAAATCCAAAACTTCCTACTCCTACAAATACGTAAATAATTTAATTTAAGGTCTAATATATCTGTTATTAGGTATAAGTGGTACTTTAACTTACAATGACGGGGCATGAAATAATTGTAAACATTTATGATGTTGTTTATGTAAAACATTTCGTTTTGGGTATGTCGCAGGGGTCAGCGCCCCAGGAACAAGAAGGGCCGGCATTCCACTAGGGTGAGAGAAAAAAAAAGACGGAAATACCGACAAGGATTTATTTGTAGAGTACACGGTTAGGGGTCATAGTCTCGTCTCTGCTACGGTTGTTTGGCAGACACTTAGCTTTCGAGGAGTTGCAGGTTGCACGCCGTAGATTAGGGTAGGCGAGACGCAGCGGAAGGCTAGGTGCGACGGGCATGCCTTCTTGCCTTATCTTTTACATCCTCCCACTCATTTCGTACTTCTTGTGTTTGCTTTTATTATCCTTTCTTAGAGCATTGATATGGTCTGAATATAGGAGAGTTGCAAAAACAATCATCAGACTAGATTTAAAGATCCTAGCTTTAGTTCTTACAAATTTGTTTTATTTACTGTTTAACCATAGGGCCCACCAGGATCACCTGGAATTCAGGGATTACGAGGAGAATCTGGTTCTGTTGGGTTGCCAGGAGAAAAAGGACCCCAAGGTGATCCAGGGCCTCCTGGACTTCAAGGTGCAGATGGAGTACGCGGACTACCAGGCCCCGCAGGTCCAATTGGACTGCAGGGAGAGAAAGGACAAACAGGACCCCAAGGAGATCGAGGAGATATCGGAGCTATGGGTACTTTTTTTTTGTGAAAAGCACGTAAATATTACATAAGTTACTTAGTACAAGGCGAAAGAACCGGCAAGCGTGCATGAAAAGAGTTACGTGTGTTAAAGAAGCGAGTGAGGCATGTAAGGAATGAGTCATCTGGCTGGCTGGAGTGGCTAGCGATTCTGTCTGTCTACCTCGCCAAGGAACTTGATTTGAAGATATGGAAAGATAGTACAAGGCCTGTTTGACACACAAATCGTCTTTTTTGACTATACCTATGTATACCTAGAACGTATCAAATTTAAGCACGAAAAGATGAGGTCAGATTTTGCACTTTATAGGTACTCTATCGTAGCCGATTTTTAAATAAATGTCTCTTCAAATAGAACTTCTTGTTCAGCTAAGAATATTTATTATTAACAATAGAATTGTTGACAGCTCCAGTTTTGAACGAACTGCAACATCTGTATAATTACGTCATCCACAGTGGGGCTATACCAGTCACGAGAACTAAAAGTGTAACAGAACAGACAAAACCTTATTCAAGAATTACAGGCCAAGCTCATTCTAAGTCATAATTCATGATAACCCTTGAAAAAAGCTGGTACAACTTGTTTCACAGATAAACCTAACTTGTTTCAAAGATAAAACTAACTGTCTCATCCGAAGGTTGAGATGAAGCCCAAACGTAGACAGATATAGGATAATAATGATGATTTATTGTTTGTTGGTACTAAGTATTCCACGATAATCAACTAATTACAAAATTTTATAATGTTTATTGTTGCACAGGACCTACTGGACCAGTTGGGCAAAATGGTCCCCCTGGGAGACGTGGACCTAAAGGAGTGCCGGGTGAGCCAGGTCCTAGAGGTGCTGAAGGCCAACGCGGTGATATCGGGAATCCTGGATCCATTGGACCACCAGGACCGCAAGGACCGGAGGGAAAATTAGTAAATAAAACTTACAAAATACATTAAAACTTCAGAATATATGTAATTCGAAATTAATAAAGAATTAAATTGTTTTCGTAAATTGTATTTCAATCTACATTTCTTTTAAATCTAGGGGCCACGTGGACCTGTAGGTCCAAGAGGAGAAGATGGTCCGCAAGGCCTGCAAGGAGAACCTGGCCCGAAAGGCCATACCGGACCAGAAGGGCCTAAAGGAGATATAGGGCTGGCCGGATTACCTGGAGATCGAGGGGAAACTGGCCCACAAGGAATCAAAGGCGAACCAGGAGCAGATGGGCCAGAAGGTAGCATTGGTCCTCCAGGACAACCAGGCTCTGTAGGCCCTCCTGGTAAACCAGGAGAGACTGGAATGCCAGGAAATTCTGTAAGCATGTACATAATAATTCCTATTTATATTATATTGTTTCCTGTTAATCACACGTATTTCTAGTTTTATATATTTTTTTACTTACATTAAAAGATAATACATTAACAACATTACAAATTAAATGAATCTGTTTTTAAACGTTTCTATACATTTCTCTAATATTATTTATTCTAGGGATCTGAAGGCCCGGCTGGAACTCAAGGTAGCCCAGGCATACCTGGTGATAAAGGTGACGCTGGACCCAAAGGTGCTGTCGGTGAACCAGGGCCTGTAGGACCCTCTGGGCCTGTAGGCGAAGAAGGACAGCGTGGTATTCGAGGACCTCCTGGACCCAACGTAAAACTTATTTTCTTATTAACCCCGTATTCCACAATTTGTAAACCAGCAAGACCTACTCAGTTTTTGCATGACTTCAAACTCGCATTTACTCTTATCAAGTGGAAATCATATAAAAGTATATTCAAACAAAAATCTAAAAATAGTCGATTGTCGATAAAAATATTTGTATTTAATTGCTGGAAATAATAATGTATTTCCTTTTAGGGAGATGTTGGGGGACCAGGTGCAGTTGGGCAACCAGGACCACCGGGTAAAATAGGGCCAATTGGAGCACCGGGACCAAGAGGTGAAAAGGGAAATAGAGGGCCCAAGGGTCATATCGGAGATACCGGTCCTATGGGACTGAAGGGTGATCAAGGTGAAACTGGCAAACAAGGGCCGCCAGGACTAACTGGACCGTCCGGACTTAAAGGCGACATGGTAAGATATTTTGCCTATGCCACTCGGGCTTAGAGTAATGTATTATATATTTAAGTAACATTTCAAAGCCCCACCGTAACAGCTTATTTTGATGGATGGCGCAAGTGTCTCGTCTTCATCGTGGGTAATTAAGTTCTCAGCTCTAAATATAGAGTATATCAAGGAACGTGCGTAGCTACATTATTTGGTGTCATAGAGTGTGTTGTTTATTGACTAAAGCGTACAGGTCCAGCAGCGCAGCTGTCCTACCGGTACTAACTTGGATCCTCTCAGCAGACTTGGAAATTATCCGTGCTAGAAACATGGAAAGGACCTTAGAAACGCGAACAGTCTGGAGCCGAGCAGGCGCAAGCGCGAAATTTGGGAAACCACTGTGAATGAGTGGCAAGCTCGCTGGGAAGCTGAGACCAAGGGTAAATAAATTAGTTTTCCTGGACGTGTCGCTGAGACTCAGGTCACACTAGGCCGAACCAGATCATTCTAGCTCGCAAGTTCTTTGAATCATGGATGCTTCAGGAAGCGACCGAGTGATATGATATGCTGTGAGAGCAACTTGCCTTCGTGCGGCAAGGAGGACAGAGATCACATGCTGTAGTCCTATGCTAAGTATGCGGATTAACGTGAGAGAATGATGGATGAGATCCACCGCAGCGAAGAGGAAACGGGGTCGGTGTATTTCTCGAATTTGGTGTCATCAGCGGGGAACTTTGTGACAACAAGGGATCTGTTGAATTAAACAATTTTTAACGGAAGTATCGCGTGTTTTATTTATTTTGTTGAACCTGATGTTTCGAACGCTTTGCAGTGTCCGTGGTTGCAGGAAGACTAAGGTGATATTTGTCTTACATTAGTTATTAAATTATTACATCTACCGACATGGGTGGATTAATTATATATGTTCCGACACAAAAATCGCTCCAAGTGTCCTACTTTTTGAAAGTACAGCAGACTTGTAATACTTTTTCATACTGCTAGCGATTGGGAAATGCCGTCTATCGATATCTATTAATGACAGAAGACATTCTAAATCACACCATGTATAATTCATTTTACTATACTTACTTTTAAGTATTTAAAAACTCATTCAACAGTGCTATACAGCGATGTCAATTAAAATACAAAATACAAAAATATTTATTCGCAAGTTATTCCAGATTTACAATAATAATATGTGCTAATTAGTAAAGCCAGAAGATAAATTGTCAACACAATGATGTCATACCAAGCGTTTTTGAAGTTTATAGACGAGTCGATCAACAGAAGAATACCTGTATTTATAACTTCAATATTTATTGTCTTCACGCCAGGTTTCTTTTAAAATCTCCTAAAAATAAACATTGTACATCAAATTTATAGTAGTTTTCATTAGCAATAATAGTGGGTAAAATATTTTGGTAGCATTATAAGACTACAATGGCTACGAATTTGACAGATGAACAGGTACTCTTTTTACAGTACTGTGATGGTTTCTATATCATTCGTTATATTTCTATAACAAGTTCTATTTCCTTTTCAGGGACCTATTGGTCCAATAGGGCTAAAAGGAGACACCGGTAACATAGGGCTCACGGGGCCTGAAGGTCCCGTGGGACCGAAAGGTAATCCGGGACCAGAAGGTAGACCAGGTCTCCCGGGATCACCAGGCTCTCCCGGACCCCCAGGCCCTCCGGCACCAATCCCACAGCTACCTGCTGAATTGTTTTCATCGTACAGACGTCGTAGGAGCATAGTTATGGAATCAGCTGAAACATCAACGGATGATAATTTTGAAGACGGTAACTAAATGTTTTTTTCATATAATATCAAATTCCATAAAACTAGTAGGCCGCCAACACATTTACAATAAAAAAAAATTGTATGAAAGTTAAGCAGAGCGCAGTAATATTCCACCTCTACCATACAATGAGTGAGATTACATACTTAACTTCTGAAGAGTTGCTGCTTTAGCAGAGGGTGTGGCAACGAGCGATACTCCTTATAGTGTAAAGCAATTGCAAAAATTCATTATATATATAACTATGTATCTATCTATCTCTAACTTCACGCCAAATCAATGACAGATTATTGAATCAAAAAAGTTTTATTCAATAATCTGTCATTCAGCGATGCAGAGGTGTGTCTCCACCTCTCAGATAACCGCAGCCAAATAACAACACCCTAGAAGGTTGAATTAAACAATTTTTAAAGGAAGTGTCGCGTGTTTTATTTATTTTGTTGAACCTGACGTTTCGAATGCTTTGCAGCGTCCGTGGTCGCAGGAAGACTTCTGTCTGGTCTGTGTCTTCCTGCGACCACGTATTACTTCCGTTAAAAACTGTTTAATTCAATGTGTAACAATCGCGAAAACTTAAGACAACCCTAGAGGGTTATTATGTTCCTGCGTGTGAATGAGGTCACCCGTGAGCTCCTAAGAAGTTGCTGTGTAAGAAGCAGAGGGGCATCGCGCGAGCGATACTTAATATAGGTATTACAAGCGTTAAAAATTAAGCTATGATAACCGATGTTGTATAAAAAAATGCACGTAGGTAGGTACTGAGTGAAAAATAGAACCGTTAATATCGAACTTCAAGTGTTTGGTGTTGTCTTAATTATCTGTCATCGTGAGCAAAATACGAATATATTTAAAGTGTCGTTATAATCTTCGTTAATTATTTCTCTCGCTTCTGTCTCGTCTCTTTTACCTATCACATATTCGCTCACCTCGTTTCTTCTTTCTCGTCTCTTCTCTATCACTTATTTTCCTCGCTGGTGTATAAACCCAAGCTTCAAACTCTCAAACTGCACCCTCGATAATAATCCGTCATTTCTTCCTACTAATATTTAAAATTATTATAGCAGATGAAGAGATAGAATGGGCAAAGGAACTAATGACGGGCGTTATAGCAGCTCGTGTGGCTATAGAGACAGCAAGAAAACCCCGAGGTACGCAGGCAAACCCGGCCCTCTCCTGCAAAGATCTTCGCACCAGCCATGTCAATTTAACTGACGGTATGTAACTGATATTACGAGGGTCATTTGAAAAGTTCTTAGCCTAACATGGTTAAAATCCATGGGTATTTTTATAACTACCCTCACTTTTTACATTATTTAGCAACAAGTATGCACAGTTTAGTTTATTCACAATAACTCATTGTTCGTTTACACGTGATACCGTAAGTCAAGTCGGAGCTATTTTTGAAAATGGATAAAATTGAACATCATGCAATGATAAAATAGCTGAATTTGAAAGGTTTAACTCCAAAAGCATGAAGACATGTCTGCTACTTTGGGTGAGTCCGCTCCTTCGTATGCGACTGTTTAAAACTGGGTGGCAGAGTTTAAACGTGGTCGTGAGACCATTCAAGATGAGTCCCGTAGTGGCCGGCCTTCGACTACTTCCACTGATCAAAACAAAGAAAAAATCTGTGATTTCATTTTATCTGATTGAAGATTGACTGTCGAGGAGATAGCTAAGACTATAGGCATCTCATCTGAGCGAACACATCATATAATTACTACTGAACTTGGATTCTCTAAGGTGTCTGCGCGGTGGGTACCGCGACTGCTTTCAGTGGAACAAAATCGCAACCGACTCACAACTTCTCGCGACTGTTTAGAGTTATATGAAGCTGACCCAATAGAATTTGTTGAAAGATTTATAACCATGGATGAAACCTGTGTTCACCACAATACACTCGAGACAAAAGAACAGTCGAAACAATGGAAAAGAGCAGGATCGCCCACCCCAAAGAAGGCAAAGGTGGTTTTATCGGCGGGCAAAGTCATGACATCGGTTTTTTGGGATGCAAAGGGTATAATTCTCGTGGATTATTTAAAAAAGGGTGAAACAATAAACTCCGATTACTATTGCAACCTGTTACGTCGTTTGAGAGAAGATATCAAAGAAAAACGTCCAGGTTTATTGAGAAGAAAAGTCTTGTTTCATCAGGACAATGCACGCGTTCACACCTCTGTGCAATCCATGGCAGAAATCCATCAATGTGGCTTCGAATTATTACCTCATCCCCCATATTCACCGGATTTAGCACCGTCCGACTTTTATCTGTTCCCAAAGCTGAAAAAATTTTTAGGTGGTACACATTTTTTTACAAATGAAGAGGTCATAGCCGCCGTGGACGCTTATTTTGAGGAGTTAGACAAAGATTTTTTTAAAACGGGTATTGAAGCCTTACCGGGTCAATGGAGAAAGTGTTTTGAACTCGGAGGAGAGTATGTTGAAAAATAAAAATAAACTCAAAATCGTGTGGTATATTAGGTTAAGAACTTTTCAAATGACCCTCGTATAAATGTCCGCTATAGTACAGAAGAATAAAATAACGTTAAATGTATCCATACATCCATGTAATAAATAGAATATTTTTCTGGAAAAACATTAATAAAACTATGCGTCCACGCTCCCATATTTTAAGATATCTGAGTTTGTTTTCTAATACTGTTGTGTTGTGAGAATGATAATCCAGACGATAATCCTATCTATAGAACCATCTTTTCGATTACAGGCTCACTAATAGGCTTGTTTTAGGAACGATATAATAAGTGAAATATAGAATTACAATTAATACTGCGGACATCCCTCTGCCTGCCGAAAAGACGTAGGTAACAATACATCTTTGGATCCCGCATGTCCGAAAAGAAAGTGATTAAATGACGGAATTATTAGAGAGGATATATTTTGATCAATTGGTCTTACCTGTCCAACTACTTAGCTGTTGTATACTTTTGTCGCGTGAAAGTCAGATAGAAGCTAAAATAATCTTATTACATTTATAATTTAATACATTACAACTTAAACAAAGTAAATAAAAATCTTAATCAATAAATAAATAGCTTGTCGGATAATCATTTTGAAAGTACTTACTATGCATAACTTAATGTTATGCATAGTAAGGTATACATGCACCGTTACCCAAACAGTTTAGAGGCTATGTTTAGGTTTACAGCAACCATAAAACAAACAACATACTCGTAGCAACGATATTTATGTTTAATATGTGAAATGATGATTATGTAGAAAATAGATACCTATCGTCAAGCTGCTAACACGATTTTTTTCTCAGGATATTATTTCATTGACGCCCGCGGCGGCGGCGCTGGCGGCCGACCGATACAGGTGTACTGCCAAGGGCACAACACTTGCATCTACCCCGATGCCGCAGAGCCATCGGTGTACTCAGCTGACACCAACTCGCAAAAGTTTTCTCAATTTGAAAATGGATATCGGGTTAGTACTTTCTATAGCGATAACCACCACCACCATAATATTTTCAGCTAAACCTATATGTAATACTCTAAGAACCCACTGGACAAATATTTGTGTTGGTCTTGATCTAGATGTTTTCTATGGATTCAAAATATGTAGTTACAAAAAAATATTTACGTCTGTTTATCAGTTCTCTAGTATACATAACACATACTTTGAAAAACGCTCCAATTAGAACATTTAGTCCCAAATTGTGTGAGTTGTCCTAAAATGTGCTTTTAATTACATCTATATAATAAAATGTAAATAGTACCTAGTATTATCATGAAAATTGACATTTTGGTATAATTTGGATGACTATACAATAATGTGGTAGAACCAACCTGTAGGGTTACTCTTGACGCGAATGACAGTCCAATTCCAATGTGGAAATTTGGAAGGGTATTATGCAATCTCTACCACAACTTGGTAAACGTGGGATGGAATCTGGTTAAACTGGCACCCTAGAAACTCGATGTGCTGAATATAAAGAAAAAAACAAAAAACAAAACAGTACTTTACTATATAATTAATGCGAAAATGGAAGGATGTAGGATCTGAGGAAGACCAAAAACAAACTTGTTATGACCAAATTGGTACTGTTTTATTAGAAGGTGATATCAGAAGTCCTATGAACCAGCGAGCGTAAAATCTATGAATGTTAAAGAAACGAGTGAAGTGAGTAAGGTCCGCGCTTATGGCGCTCGGTTCTCTCTGCCTACCCCGCAAGGTACCTGGCGTGAAGATATACATAATATAAAACTTCTGCTATATAAGTTCTAATGTCATAAGTGTTACGAAAAGACTACAAATGAGATATCGCCCCGAAAGGGAGATGTCGAAAACTAACTGAAGAAAGATAAGAAAAGACTTTCGAAAAAGACCTACATCAAGCGATTGTAAGATACTGGTGTACACTGACGAATCTATGGAGTATTAAGAAACAAATCATGTCGTTTCATTTTCATCATCAGCCCTCTTACATGGACTTCTGAATACAATGCCTCGACTCAGTAGTACTTACTTGCCTAATGATTATATGGTTGTGGTACCTCAACTAGTGTGGAGAAAAAAATATAAAATACATTGCAGGAGGACCGTTTAAATCGGTTACCCTTCGCGCGCAGTCTGATCGACCGCGCCCCAAACACAACTGATTAATGTGATTGAATAAAATTAGGACACGCAACCGGGCCACCGGAGCTGTAGCTTCTTCCGATTAATTTAGTTAAGGTTTAGTTCATAGTTCCGACATAATCGCAACGACAAAGTCGAGGACACGTGAGTTCTCTTTTAAATATAACAGTGTAATTTTTACGCCCGTAATTGATGGAAGGGCATCCTCGAAACGCGGAGTAGATGGTGATGGCTCGAACATACGAGTACCAGTGTTGTGATCACACTGGTTAAGCCAGACTCTTCTGACTGAACACCGCCGCCACCTGAGGATGCCTTTGCATGATAAGTCTCATAGATTCGCCGGAAGATTGCCCCCGGGGATGCACGATTCTATATTAACTTTGTAGGGAGATGAAATAATAACCGAAACATGTATCGTATAATATCATATTTACTCGTGGTTTTTAGAATGTACTCTACCACTTTTCTCAGTTGCGGTTTGGTCTAGTGGGGGATTAAATACAGTCATTCTCCTTTCGCAAAAGAATAAACTGTACCTACGTTATACCTCAGAAGTATAGCTAGTCCCAAAATAGTATATAACTTGGAATTCTTATTTTTGTACAACGTCTGGAGTCATACAAGCAAACGGCTCAACTACCTAAAGTGATTACCGTACCCTATCAACGCTTGCAATATAGGAAATGTTGCTCTCTTTAAAAACTAACTGGTGGTAATTAATAGTACTATGAGATGGACCTCCAGATGGCTTTTCTGTGAGGTCGAGGTACTTCCCCAGTCGGAATGCTTTGATGCGCCCTGCCTCTATTAAAAATGCCCACGCTAAGAGAAACAGACATGTTGATGCACACAAGTGTTATGTGGGAATCGACTGGTCTTGGTGTTAAAGTAGCATTGCTGACCACTCTGCCACCAAGCGCATCAAAAATAATCGAGAATAATTTAACAACAGCAAAGCCTTATCTGAAAGGAAACAAGGAAGATGTCTGCGTGACCGTGACATCATTTTCGTTTCCTGTCGTATATAATAATTACATCTTTAAGTCAAGGATGAATAAGTACCTACTTTGTAGATCCCAGTGTTTAATAACGCAGCGTCGTCTTGCTTGCTATATATCGTTTCTTGATAAGAAAAATGTTATAGTTAATAGATTCAGGCGGTTTTTTTTTTTCGAAAGTAAAATTTACAAGCAATAGGAAATATGTATATGTATGTATGTATGTATGTATGTATGTATATCTTCACGCCAAGTCCCTTGCGGGGTAGGCAGAGAGAACCGAGCGCCATAAGACGCGGTCCTTGCATACTTCACTCGCTTCTGTGACATTCATAGCTCTTTTCATGCACGCTCGTCGGATAGGAAATATGCATGCATTTTTTATATTTTTTTCAATACTTGACATAGCTAAATAGTAAAAAGTATTCAACACGAAAAAGTAACATGAAGTATTATTTTTTAAAGTTAAAAATAGCCAGCGCAAACGGGGATTTTGAACGCCCCCCATTTTGGCGCGCTTGATGTGACGTCATTGTCCATGACATCAAATAGAAGAGATTATATTGAAGAAGTACTGTGTTCTGCTGCAATTTTACAGTGTTTAATATTTTCGACCTTCTCCCTCTATGGAATTAATACAAGACTCCGACATACAATGACGTTTGTTGTCGAGGACTTTTACGTCACATCCGATCTGCCCTTTTCAAATATTTGAATTTCCCAGTTCTTATCACTTCCTAAAAATTAATTTCTTGCTCAAATAGAAATTATAATCAAAAATATTGATAAACGCGTCTAAAGTATTAAAAAAAATTTTCACACTTATTTAAAACACATGCCTATTCCCTATTTGATCTTAAACTACTTGGTGTGCTTCCGTTACCGATTGGTTCATGTGAACTAGGGCCGACTGGCTTCCACCTACAACCATTAATAGATGCATGCCGGTGCTGCTCCGGTCGTCTCTGCCTTGGCTGCTGCGGTCGTCAATGCGAACGTCCGCCATCGGAAACATGAACCGCATGCACCCGCCACCGTTGCTGCCCTGGATGTTCCGACCATCTGACATGTTTCGCCTCTCCACAAGAGGCATCCTCAGGCACTGTATATGTTAGTCGTTAGGATAACATACTACGAATATTGACATGTAGGTACAGCGCCTGTGTAGCGCAAGCACACACAGTAATTTAGATCAAATAGCCTGTAAAAAATGTTATTTAAATACATACTTATAGGTCTCTAAAGATCATAACATTTCCTGTTGTTTATCGATGTAATAAGAAGTAATCATCATTATTTCAAGCGAAGGTCGGCCACTGTTCCAATCCTTTTACACTGCCACAACGATCGGATTGGACTAATGATTTGGTGATGATCGCAAAAAGCCGGATAATTAAACATATGTAATGAAATTCATGTCAAAATTACTTATAATTTTTATTTCTTTTTTTTTAGATATCATACGAGGGCCAAGGTTTTGGTTCAATACAACTCCGATTTCTAAGGCTGCTGTCGAACAGTGCTAGACAAAACTTCACGTACAAATGCATCGATACTAAAGCTGTTCAAAGGTATCTAAGTATTTAATTGTATCCAATGTGTTTTTTTTTATTTTAAGTTATGTATGCATGTATGTATAACTTCTCGCCAAATCGTATCAGGTAAGCAAAGAAAACCGAGCGTCACATGACTCGATCCTTACATACCTCACTCACTTTTTCTTTCTTTGTTTAAATTAACTTCAAAAATTGAAAACACCCTTATAACTATGGCCTCACCACGTTATACAGTTCTAACGTCCTATAATCTAAGTATGGTCTGTCTCTCTCAGGTCTAATATAACGACTATTTAAGAGCCGGTTAACTTGGGCATGTCGACGTTTCATATATACGAGTGCTATAGTTTTCGTTAATCATCTTAACATATTTTAAATTAAATGTGTGCAGCAGCGAACACAGCTTTCTCGCGCCATATTGTCACAGACAACTATATTTTATAATAATATATGACCAAATTGATCGTGTTTTATCAGGTGATGTTAGGAGCCCTAAAAACCAGCGAGTGTGCATGAGAAGAGCTATGAATGTTAAAGAAGCGAGTGAGGTGTGTAAGGGCCAAGTCATGTTGCGCTTGGTGCTCTACCCCGTAAGAGATTTGGAGTGAAGTTACAGATAAACAGATAGACTATAATAATAATATAGCTCCATCCAGTTAAAATCCGACTTAGGCTACGATTAATGGCGATACTACTAATATCGGACTTAGGTCAGGTTTAGATTAGGTTTTACATTTCACAGACACCTGTTTTTGGAAGTTTGAAATGAAACATCCTCAACATGTTGCCGATCACCTTATATTAACAAAGACTGAATCAATTTTCATCTAACATATAGACGTATGGGCCATAGTGTAATATGGAATATTTATGTTAGGACTAAAAAAATAATAAAATCCCTTTCGTACTCTGTGTGTAGGTAACAATTATGCCAAAATTCAATGTTTACATTACCTACTTAGTTTTCATAGAAAACAATGACAAAAAACATGACAAAAAATGAATGAATGAATTATATTAGTTATAAACATGGATTAAATATGTTTATAGTAAGTAAGTACCACTAAATAAATAAATAAATAAATATTGTCGGACAAATTACACAGCGCCATCTAGCCCCAAAGTAAGCGAAGCTTGTATTATGTGTACTAGACAACTGATAAACATACGTAAATACATTTTTATTTTTGTAAATACATACTTATTATACATAGAAAATACCCAGACCAAGACAAACAGACATGTTCATGCACACAAATGTTTGTATTGTGTGGGAATCGAACCCACGAGCGTTGGTGTCAAAGTAGCGTAACAGCGCGTTTCACCACTGCGCCACCAAGCTCGTCAATCTAGTAAATATTTGTGGAAAGCAAAAAATAAAAAAAAATCGGTTCAAAATGGCCACCTTTGGCTTTGATACAGGCCTTTAAAATATGTCTGGCCACGAATCTATGGATTTACGAAATGTTTCTATGAGAAATTTTGCCACTGCTTGCTCTAGAGATTTCTTAAGAGGCACAATGTCGGCGTGTCGTTTCGAGTAGGCCATGTCCTCTAAACCTGACCATAATTTGTAGTCTAAGGGGTTCAAATCTAGGCTAGACGAGGGCCAGTCTTCAGCTCTTATAAAGTCCGGAACGTTGGTTTCGAGCCAGGCTTGGGTAATTCGTCAATGTTTTTCATTAGTAAAGAGGATATTTCTGTGCCTTTCACCTGCATATCGGGACAGAAGGTGTTTTAATCGATCCACTCTCTTCAACTGTAGAGATTGATTTAGGGTATGTCCGATATATCGATGGTAAGCACTGAACTTCAAGTCTTGTTTTAATTTACCCGACAGAGTCCTAGCAGGAATCTTCATTACTCGCGATGAGATTTTTTGTTTCCTAATGGGGTTTCGGCGAGTTCTGGCTTTAACAAAAGAATAAATTTAAATGTCCTAACTAAGGCGTGGTTTGATACGGCCCCTGCGATTCCATAGCCATGGTTAATAATTTTTACAGCAGTGCTTGCAGTGGAACGCATGAATTTAGTTAATTTTGTATTTTGTTGTCACCTACTCATTCAAAACTTACTAACATATAAATTTAGTATCAGGTTTTGAGATCTGCGACCGATTAATGTTTAATTTCATTTTTTGTCATAAAAACAAACAAGATTTTTCAGATTGTATGCGAAAACAATGTAAATGTGTATTATTCGTTCTTAATCTGTAATTAACACTATTTAATAACATTACTGTATGTTTTCCTAATAAAATAAAATAAATAAATAAATAAATAAATAAAGATAAAAATTATTTATTTGCCATTGGGCCCTCGCGGGCTCTTAGACACGTCTTACAGTTTTTGAAATATAATCTTATTGTATCTTATTTAATTCTTTTTTTACATGCAATTTGATCTAACCTAATTTGTGTGCTTCCGCCACCAATTAGTTCATGCGGCCTAGCGTCGGCCGGCACCCACCCACTACTGTTAGTACATGCACGCGTGTACGCGCTAGGCCGCATGAACTAATTGGTGGCGGAAGCACACAAAGCAGGTTAGATCAAATTGCATGTAAATTTGACTTTCGCAAAATAACGAATCTATTAACTATTTAATTCTCTTTTTACTTTTTCCTTTTTTTTATTTACTAGCATTTCGGAAATGACCATTGGCTAAGAAGAAATGCCGAAAGAAACTTTGTAGTTCTAACAGCACGCAGTCGCCCCGACCTTTATGATCTTCAACAGAGGAAGTGTTGATATATCTGTCGATAGTACGATATTCGAACATACGGCTGATACCAAGCTTTTGAAATATCTTGATATGACCGACGGCTCCAAGGCAATCACTGTAATCCTATTTTCTTTAACGGGTGTTTCATATTGTAATTTGATAATAAACCCGACAAAAATATGTAAATTGGCGGAAAGTCTAAAGAAGTTTTTAACATAACAAACGCGTTTCAAATTCAAAATAATTAGAGTTGCAAAAAATAAAAGTTTCTGTGTAACAGTATTTATGGCCAAACTAGTTACTTTCAGGTATTGTTATTTTTGGTCCAGTGAAGTCCAATCCAGTCGGTACCCGCCAAGCGTTTAATTTTTTTGGGAAATTTCCATAGATTTATACATATTTTATGAAATATATATACTTATATAGTTACGTTAATGCGATAATGCAGCAATGCCTAATTATAATTAACCTATTTACAAACATACACAACATATGCGCTGGCACCGGCTCCAAAAATAACAATACATGTACCTATTATATAATATATATTATATATGTACCTATATTATCCGAATACATTGATTTTATCCTAAGTAGTCTAAAAATATATTTGTAATTTCTGTTTAAGTGTGTTTTGATTTGATTTAAACATCTTTTTCCCCGACCTAATATTTAAAACTGCTAGTCGTTCCATTTATAGAAGTAAGTTAAGGTCATTTCGATTTCTATTTGACGCTAAAGCGGTCCTATATTACCTAGGTACTGTCTTGAAAACCAGGAAGTAGAAATACATTTCACCATTTTAACTATTATTAATTTTATTTCAGGTCTGATATTCCGTTGGAATTGACGAGATTGACCAACATCAAACTTTTTGGAAACAATATGGCAGAATTTCGAGAACCGCAACTCATAAAAGATGATTGCAAGGTAAATATTCCTTCAATGAACGATAATTAACTACGCATATTAAAATCAACGAAACAAACTTTAAGCCTAAATAATGTGTCGTTCTATAACTTTGGCATATAGATTAGATATATATATCTAATCTCTATCTTATTTGCTGTATTCAAAATAAAAAGAGAGGTAGGTGAGGCGCATCAAAGCAGCCCCGTCTGGGGAAGCACACCCACCTTGTATCAAAAGGCATTCGTCATTTATTATTTATCAAAGTGTCTACGCACGAGCAGCGACCATGCAGTATCTACTTAATTAAAGAATTCAATATATTTAATTAGAATCGAATTTAATAACCTTACATCAATTCAGAATAAAATAGCAGCATTAACGACGCCACTACATCATTAGATATACTTGGGCAGTAAGTAGCTCATAAACATCTTTAGAGCCAAAGCTAAGTCTGAAACCTGCCCACTGGCAAAGAAGGTTCTAGTATAACAGGCAAAGCACTACGATATTTAATATCTAAGTTACAAGCCTCTAAGCCTAATAACAACTCCCTATGCTGCTATTGTGTTCCTGCGAAGCTGTAAAGTAGCAAGTTTTGACGAGCTCGGTGGCTCAATCGTGAATGACGCGACTTTGACACCAACACTCATGGGTTCGATTCCCACACAAGGCAAATATTTGTGTGCATGAACGTGTCTGTTTGTCTTGGTCTGGATGTTTTAGGAGGTAGGGCGCATCAAAGCAGCCCGTCTAGGAAAAACCGCGGCCTAATAATAACTCCCTAGAGGGTTGTTTTGTTTCCCAGCGAGTGAGGTCACCAGTAAGCTCCCAAGGAGTTGCTCTGTGTAAGCAGCAGAGGAGGCATCGCGCGAGTGATACTTAATATATCGCAAGCGTTAATAGGCTACGGTACCCGCTTCACATCAGGTGGGCCGTATGCTTGTATGCCTCCCGACGTAATATAAAAAAAAAACAAGTTTTCGAAGTTCCTGCATTGGCTGCAGGAGTGGCTTTACACGCGCGATACTCCTTGCACTGCAAGTTTTCATAGGTTAAGGTAACTGCTTTATGCAGTTATCCTACTGATGAAGACCGGGATCCATCATCTTCCATCCATTTATAGAGCGGGAGACACAAAAGGCAAACAACGTCGTCGTTACAACGCGGCCTCCACTCTATTGCTTGGGATTACTCTAGAGATTGTGAGAACCCATTTACCGTCACTAATTCTGCCGATATATCCGCCTCGCTGCGACTATAGCTTGCTGACATTGACGCATATGTTGACAACAGGTTCTCAGTCAAATTTCTTCATTTCTTCTATCCATTCTTTAAACAACATCACAGTATTTGGCCCGCCTAATCTGAAGCGGTGGCTATAAACGCATGCAATAAAAGAAGTGTAAATCGCGCAAATCCGTACATGCTACAAACGCAGCAAATCCTCAGCATCATTACCGCTGGTCACACACAGTGAATAGTTTTTTTGGCTGTGGCCGTCTTCAAAGTGGGAATGCTTTATACGTTCATTGTTTAATTAAATAAATATAACTCTGCTCTACCCCTTGCCCTAGAGACTTATTTGCTAATTGGTAGAACGCACGTATGCGGTTGCACATATAACATACGCATCATCGATCGCAGCCTATCGAGTTTATCTATATCGAACTTCTCCTCGATGAGGGCAGCTTGAAAACAGCAGTTGAGCATCATTGCAGAGTATGCTTTAAACCCGTGCTTCGGTTGACGAGAACCCGTTCCCCTGCAGTGGGATGAGTATGGATTGGTGCACATCACACAGAGTGTGAGCGCATTAAATTCCAAAAACAAACACACGCATAGCGGTAAAGTTCCATGTACACGAAATAAATGGCATATCTAAAGCGCGCAGATTGGGTAACCCAGTCTCACTTTACAGTAGTAAAATCTATACAGATAAATAAAATTGGAGTGTCTGTTTGTAATATTAAAATAACCGCTTTTTACTAAATGCATATGGATATACATATACCAAAATGAATATTTTTACAATTTTTGTCTGTCTGTCTGTTTGTTCCGGCTAATCTCTGAAACGGCTGGACCGATTTTGACGGGACTTTCACTGGCAGATAGCTGATGTAATAAGGAGTAACTTAGGCTACTTTTATTTTAGAAATTTTATTTATTTTTATTAATATAAATAAATAATAAAAAAGTAACTATTCCGCGCGGACGAAGTCGCGGGCACAGCTAGTGTAAAATAAAAACAATATGTTACATTTTTCACAGGAGGGAACTGGAGAAATAGTTCTGGAGATAAGAACTGCGCGCAGTGAACGACTACCCATCACAGATTTCCAACCTCTGGCATTCGTCGACGCAGAACATCAGTTCACGTTCACTGTCGGACCCATCTGTTTCACGTGACATCACATTTCGTAACTGTATATAAGGAAAATTTCACATTATGTACTTAAGCTTGGAACTTTGTAAATATTGTAAATATATTTTGTGACGACCTATGGTTTCTTTCATTAGCGTTTATACAGTACTCTCCCGCCACCAAGGCAAAATCTTAGCTCACAAAGTCACTAAATCGTTATAACTTTTTTGCAGGTTTGTAGGTAATTCTACAAAGCGTTTGACTTTATTACATTTAG
The DNA here is from genome assembly GCA_947507595.1 of Pyralis farinalis. Classification (NCBI taxonomy): domain Eukaryota; kingdom Metazoa; phylum Arthropoda; class Insecta; order Lepidoptera; family Pyralidae; genus Pyralis; species Pyralis farinalis. The sequence goes on along the minus strand of OX382261.1, from coordinate 12,271,742 downwards.
TTATCTTTAATATATTTTTAAACAAATTTTCATTCAAAAATTCAGTTATACTAAAACGAACACAATAATTTTATTAAATTCAAAATAGAGGGTTATTAAAAATATATTTAGTTTTGTTTTGATCTGTGCATTTCTAGTAATACATAATTGCAAGGTATCCTGTAAATTTCCAACTGTGAAATTCTTTGTCGAATAGACCTTTATTTAGTTCAGCTTCCTATGTTTACAGTGCCCGGCGGTAAATATTGCACTTCGGCAATCATCGCATTTCTGAATACAGACGAATGTTAATTTCCATGTCCATCAATTATCAAAAAAGAGAAGATTCTTAGGTTTGACAATTAGATTATTAAAAATTAATTTAAAAATTATTAAATATATTATTATTAAATATTCACTTTAGCATGACGTTTGAACATGAAACATGAAGTTTGCCGAGAGACATTAAGACAATAGAATCACTGGAATATCTTCTTCGATATTCATTCTCACATTTGATTGCATGATCGCAAACCTTTTTCCACTCTTCAGCTCCGATCATGTTTACTTTTTCAGTCAATAATTTTTTTATTGAAGTTAAATTAATATCCACGTTTCTAGCGGCTACATAGCCTTTTAGTTGAGACCATATATTTTCAATTGGATTAAAATCCAGATGGTATGGTGGCAATCGCCACACGGTATCACAATCGCAACATGTTCGGCAAGTACCTTATCCACGGAAACCTCTCCTTGTGCTGACATATAATATTTAATATCTTGGGTTTCGTCAATATTGGGTGAACAGGAATTTCCTGTCTTTCTAACCAGTTGATCATTTCCTGTTTGATGGTGATTGAATTTGTGGGGTCTTTCAACACATTTATTGTGATAGGGTGCGTTATCGATAACTGGATATATTTGGGATTAATTGATTACCAGCCATCGTAGTGATCGTTATTCATTTCCTTGTGATAATCGCTTGTAGTGTCCGTGGTCCGTATTTATACGCTAAAAAGCTCCTTAACAAAGCCTTTTTCGTTTCCTGCATGAACAATTATCAAACGTTGACCTTTTGAAATCGGCTTTTTTACTCCTTTTTGATTATCATCAATCCAAGTTTTTACTTTCCTAGTGTGGAATATATGTATGATGTATGTACTCATCCATATAGATTATATTTTTTCCTTCTTCGCGAATTTTGCATATTTAATGTTAGGTATTCAATTCGTTTGAGACTTGTTTTTGGATCACCCTTTTTTCGGAGAACTGAACTTAATTGCACTGGAATGTGTTTCAGTACTGACTTCGTTTAATATATTGTAAAGTTCTTCTTGGAATTCCAGTGGCATTTGTAACTCTCTCTTGAACCTTCTTCAAAACCTTCTTAAAATTATTACTTATATTGTCATCCTCATTTTTTTTTTAACCAACATAATAAAAATCTTCGGTTACAAAATATTTATAAACATTGTAAATAATTTCACGTGCCTGGCCTCGTAATGGTTTCCCTTTTTTCCTGTAGGTGCCATCGTACTACTTTAAGTAATTTAAAATTTGGGGTTTTAACAACTTTATACATATATATTTAGAAGTGGATGCGACCGTACTCTATGGCATTTGAACTACGCCTAGCAATAGTCATAGTCATATAGATAGCGTGCGACAGAGATAACTCTTTCCAAAGGTATTTACAGCCGGGCACTACCTTCAGTCTAGTACTGAATATCGTGAGTACCGAGATATCATATACGGCCAAGACAAAACAAATGACCGCAAACTCAATAGGGATGCGTGGTTTTATTACAGAGATTTCCTATGGCCACTGTCAGGCCCAGAATATCGTGTAGCACCAGAGTGGTTGCCAAGACAAACCAAACGAGCCCAAAGACGACGGGTTTATCTTGTTTAGTTCACACGTTCCTTTGGCCACCTTCCGACTCCATCACCAGATCAGCTTCACTATATCATATCGAACATCAGGAAATGGTTCTAATTTAGCCTCCCAAGTTTTGACTAACAGGGCAAGTATTTTTTTACGTCGGGAGGCATACAGAGGCTACGGTAAATACTTTACATCAGGTGAACCGTATAAGCATATATGTAGATGTAAAGTGGTTACCGTAGACTCTGAACGCTGATAATACATTAAGTATCACTCGTGTGATGCCACCTCTGCTGCTAACGCAGCAACTCCTTGGGAGCTTACTGGTGACCTTACTCACACGGAACACAACAAACCACCAGTGAGTTATTATTTGGCTGCGGTTTTCTATGTGGTGGAGGTACTTCCTCAGTAGGGCTGCTTTGATGCGCCCTAAATCTCTTAAAAAACACCCAGACCAAGACAAGCAGACACGTTTGTGCACACAAATATTCGTCTTGTGTGGGAATCGAAATCACGAGCGTTGGTGTTAAAATCGTGTTATTAACCGCGGCACCCCGAGCTCATCAGCTTATCTTGTTTAGTTTAATTAAACGTTACCTAAATTTAACGTAAATGAACCCTTGTAAAAAATTAAAAAGGACATAATTAGTAACAAAATAAAAATATTCAACATTCTTCTTCTCTCCAAAGTGAAGACGAATGTAATAAACATCGTAACTTGACTAGACTCTTAACATACCTAAAAGATCACGATTTAATCAGCGGCAATTGATTTATAGGCATAGGTAATCAGACTGTTCATCTTCTAGTCTAGTGTATCCTACACAACGCTGAACTATTAGTTTATATTGAGAGCAAAAGCAGCAGCAATAAAGGGCAGAAGGCTGTCAGCCTCGATTTGGATAAAGCGTACGATCGTGTCTAACATCGAAGACTTCTATGGAAGTTGACTCGTACGGGCCCGAGGGTTTGTGCACATAAGTTTCCGTTTTCTTGTTCAGCAGATGTATAAAAGCGTCTCTTTTATTCCTTTACATTCTTTGTTTGTAAGCCTTTCTTCATACAATAGTCTTTCATCATTGTGACTAGTGTCTGCAGTTCAGATTGTTGTGTTGTTTGCAGATGTTTCTGCAAATAACTAGGCATCGTCTGCATAAAGTAGACATTTCACAACTAGATCACCTATATGTATTCCTACACGGTTCAGGACCAACTATTGAACAATTGGACCCAGTTAGAATCCTGGCATGTACTACTAAATTCGTGTTTTCGGATTTGTGTACAGCTTGGTAAAAAAAGTGTTTGCCGTGGTGACAGCTGGAACTAATATTTCTTTTATGGCAACACTACTTTCCTGACGGATTTATGATCGTTTCGTTATACTTGTTGTTTTTATTCTTTATTATTATACACACCTACCTAATGTCATAAATATTATGATCTTTATCAAAAATTGTAAAAGTAATAAAAGTATCACTATCGTTTTGGTCGTCGTCTAAAGGGTGGTGATATGTATTACAGTAGCGTACTCATTTTTGGCAAACTCTTTTTTTCGAAGCTGTACATATATGTAATGATCACTTGCTCGGCAATGAAGGAAAACATCGTGAGGAAACCCTCACGTCCAAGAAATTATATTTCGAAAGACGCGTAACCTTACCTAAGAAAGATCTGGTTTTCTCCGTGGTTTGTGTAGGTCTGACAGTCGCTCCATGAAAAAATCAGTATCTTCAACAAATCCTTAGGCTTAAATACCGCTATTTAAGCCTAAGGATTTGTTGAAGATACTGATTTTTTGACTGACCCCACCAATCCTAACAGAAAAGAAAACGGGATAACGCTAAGAAGAAAAATACTATTACAAAGATGTTTTTGCAGCTGATATGATACCAAGTACGGTTTAAGTTAGTCAACTAATTACTAGGACGACAGCGACAGCGTAGTGCTGTTACCATCAAGTCAGGTCTAAATTAGAGCGATTCAGTTTTTAGGTGATTTATTTAGGTAGAACCAAAATCCCCTATAATTGTTACACGCTTCATTATATAAGATGATGTTGAGAGCCCCCAACATTTTTGAAAAATCTTTTCAACGATACCCACATAAGGGGGTGCAGTATTAAAAATAACGAAATTTAAGTGAATGGGTGGTACCCTCAATTTTATATTTCTTGTTTACTACAAATTATCCTAAAAATACGAAATTATCTTACATTCGTATGTTGCAATACTCAACTCATTTCTGCATAAAATAATGAATTTACATAATCATATTATAAAAATAAAAAACACAAGTATCCGACGCTATTTATTATTACTCATTATATAAATTTATATTTTCATATTTAATTTTACCATGAAAATATAACTTAGAAGTTTACCTACTTCGCTAAATTGATTATTTTATACTTCCAAGACATACTTCGTACTCTAACACGATGTATGCGGCCTACAGTGGCGACTCTTTACCTTGGGGTTTGCCCGTGGATGTGATTATAGTTCACCTTCTTGAATAGAATACATCGAAATAATCATTTTCAAGTTTCTAGTCAAACAGAAACTGCAATGAAGCTAATTTCAATAAATGACTTTCGAAACTGAAAAGACGAAAACACTCAACTAAAGAAACAGAAATCCAATTATTATATATATATATATATATATATATAACTCCGTGGGAACAAAAGTTACTCGACTTCATTTTAAACCGCCAACAAAGTCAGCACGCGGGCTGGACGCTTATATGGAATTTTTTTGATGCCGACATAGCCAAAGAAGTTTTCATTCAAACAATGCGTGAATTCTAGTTAAGTAACATATAGCTAGCTATTTATAACGTATCTGTGCACAATTTTACTATTTATTTTACACTTATACTTACAAATAATAATTATATTTGTTTTATGTTTTATCCATAATTTTTGGTTTAGTGGCGACATGTCTATCAGAGAGAAATCGCTACCAGATATTTAACAAATATCTAAATTCGTAATTATAACATAAACTAATTCCAATAAGTCCAGCCTTTATTAGTCATTTGGCTTGCATTCATTCAACGTCCCAGTATATAACAGTCCCAGCATAAAGAAATATGTACTACTACATTGATAATACAATTCTAGAACCATATAAATAATATAAAACGAAGAAATAGTGGGCAAAAATATTATCTTCTTGCTGTCTACCCCTCATGGGATTTGGCGTGAAGTTATGGATAGAAGAATAAAATAATATACAAAAAAAACCTCTTGCTTGCAGAATGTAAGTTGGGCCCGCACCACCAACATTGTACCAAGATACAAGCCACGTCTTGCGGTTTTTAAGCTTTGCGTGTGCAATTTCATTCTAGGACAGCTAAGTGAAAATTCAGCGAGAATGGTGTCTTCAACTGTTTTACTCAGTACGGGAATATAAATATGTTTTTAAACAGTGACCCAAATTGTACCCAAAATGTCTGATAAAAAGTGCGGATGAGAAAAATAATATTACAGTAAACTGGTATATCTCAGCGTAGCGGTCTACATAAAAGCTTTTTACGTCACGTTTAATAGAGCCATGGATCTAGAGTGGATAATTAAATTATGGTACATATAGAGAAGCACTAACTACCAAATTAGAAAGATTGGAGTGACTAAGAATGTTGGTTACCTCTGTTTTCCCTGTCTGTGATACGACAATACAACACTACTGCAAGCATGTGTTAATTCGAGAGTTAATTGTATAAAAGACAGTACAAGAAAGTACTGGGAAGACATGTAGAACCCCTCAGCATGTTCACGATACGATGTTTCATGAAGATGTGGAAGTACACTCTCAATACATCTGTTAGATCATTTTTATTTAATCGCAAAAATTAAGGCTATTTTAGTAATGGAGTATTTAGTAGCCAGTAAAACGTACCGACATAACCATTTCCATTCTGGATTGAAAATGAAAAGTCACAGACTAAAAATATGTACAAGACCGTACTTATATTATGAATGTCTAGATAATGTTTATTATTGGTCAACAATGTTGGTAGTAAAATAATTGTATTGAGATTTCAAATAAACGAAAGAAAAACATGAAATATATACAGGCCCACTGCTTCATTGTTTAGCATACAACTGTTTCACTGTACAGTTAAATATTAAAGTCTAATATAGAAATTAATACATGTCTCAAAGTTCAGAAGCATTCTTTTCAAAATCATTTACACATTGTTGTCTTTTAATATAGTTTTCTCTTCAGTCAAATTGGATACATTAAGGAGCTCACCAACTTTATTGACAGACGTATCTTCAGTCACTTGTGTTACTAGTTCAAATTTTAACACATCGGTACTACCATCTATTTGATCATGATGTTCACTAACTACTTGACCGTCACTTTCAAGCCCGGTAACTGCGGCATCAGCTGTAGTACATGGTTTATTTTTTGCGGGACTAGAAGAGCTACAATTAGCTTCCTTACGTATTTTGATTTGAGCAGAAGTATTAATATCGGCATCTTTACCATTATTTGTGTCTACTTCCGTATTTTTATTCTCAGAAACACAAACAGACAAACTGTCTTCATCCGAAGAGGTACCTATTACTTTTTTATGTGAATCAATTCCTAAACTTCGCGTTGCGATAATTTCGCCATCTGAATCTACAAACTCTACATTGTCTCCATCGACGATAGTAGAAGAATGTTTATCATCCACATTAAGGCATTCTTTAGTAGGTTGTTCATTTGATTCGATCATTATATTGGGCGTCTCATTATTATCACTTTTATTATTTGAAATACCAACTGATACCTCCTCAGTAGATAAACAAACGTCACTTAAAGAAACACATTCATCTACAATTTCATTGTCGTTGTTTTTACCTGAACTATCAGCAGTATTTTCATCAGTAGGGTCATCCAAAGAAATACATTCGCCATATTCATTATATTTTGCGTGTGTTATTTTGCTTGTAATGCCCTCTGTAATCTCCTTAGCTGCACTTTCAGAGGATACGCAATCATCGTCCATTATAAAACAGGTATCTTCAGTTATATTTTCTTTATTTATTTGATCAGGACTGTGGACATTCTCAATGGACGTGATTTTGTTCAGCGAAAGTTTATTCTTTTTCTTTAAATTGCCGTCATTAACTTTCTCAGTATTTTCATCAATACCTTCAACAACTGTTTCCCCAATAGACAAATTATCATCCTTTAAATTTACACAGGGGTTTTCCAAATGAGTTTCCTTAGTTACGTCGGCTTCATCCTCAGATGAAGAAGCAAGAAGTATATCTTCGATTGCTTCATTATATTCTTCATTCGTCGTTTGAACAGTTCTTTGACTAACATTAGAAACATTCTTCATTTCAATATTTCTATGAAATCCTTCTTCCTTAATAAGTTTTTCCACTGGATTATCTGTTGTTTCAATAAACTCTATATCATTTGCTTCTTCGTTCATTTCGGCTTCTGAATAACTTGAGTTTTCGATGCTAATGACGTCGCTCATTTTTTTTATGTCCTCGTTACTTGATTCTAATGTGTCTGATATTGCTATGGGGGAGTCAGAATCTGAAGAATCAAGAGCTGATGAGTTGACCTCGTTCTCGGAATGGAGTTTCTGTAAAAGATGCAGTTCATCGATATCAGATTCGATTCTATATTCATCATCATCAACTTGTGAATTATCTTTGTTGAAATTTTCTTTATTTTCTTCCTCACCTGGTACATTTTTCTTAGAGTCTTCACTATTTTCTGCCTCTTTGAGATCTTTTTCTTTCGTAGTTTCCTTTAGGGTTGATTCCAAAATAATGTCGTCGACTAGCGGCATTTCTATATCATTCTGAGAGGCTAGCAAGCCTTCGGTCGATAGATTTTCTTTTTCATCAACAGACTTCCTGGATTTCTCCTGAAGAAGCCTCCTTATTAGTTCTTTCCTCTTATTTTTATTTTCCAATGTCACTTCCTCAACTACCTCCTCCTCTTCGCTCTCCACGGGAGATTCCTCTGCCTCTTTATCGCCAATTTCCGTGCCTTCCAATTTCAATTGGTTTTGTTTGTCAGCGTATCTGAAAAAAACATATAAAGAGATAAGTGCACAGGTACTTTATTGAATTTTTATATATATACCAATTACACGATAAGGAGATAATAATAGCATGAATTTTAAAGGAGAATTGTCAATCATGACTACTAAATGGCTCAAAATGTATCATGACTATTAAATGGCATATTGACTTCACAAAGAAATTCACTCTGCCATCTAGTGCTGTTCAGCTAATACCCAAGTATGACAATATAGAACCCTATGTATGTATGACCCTAGTCGTGAATTTATTTTGGAAAATGTGAAACACACTGCCAAGTTAACAAACGAGCACTGGCAAAGAGATAGAAAATTGCCCAACTGTGAAAGTACCTCCATCAAGCAAAAGACAGCAGCCAAATAACAACTTCCTGGAGAGTTTGTGTTCCTGCAAGTGAGTGAAGATGCTTTTTTGTATATAAAAAATAGAGTGTTACCTGATCATAGACTTCATCTAGTGAGTTCTGACGAAATCAATCTAATTGATTTCATATATCTAAGAAGATTTGCCTACCAAAATTTGACATCATCCTTAAACCGCATTATGAAGTTCGCGATTGTGTTGTTTGTGTAAAAACTACTTAGCTGCTACTTAGAACATCATTGCATTTTTGGTGCTTAGTTACATAAATTGGTATCGACTGTAAAAGGAGCGTTGAATTCCTCCCACTGGATATCTGTTAATCTGTACTAATTTGAAGCGAGAGTTTGTTTGTTTAAATGCGCTAATCTCTGAAACTACCGGTTGTATTTGAATTATTATTTTTTTGTCTTCGAAGCCCAATTCTTGAGGAATGTTTATAGGCTATTCAATATCACGATACGACCCTTAGAAGCTGAGATAAAAAAGTAGGAAAAGCGGTCCCTACGAGATAAAGGGATACACGCGAACGAAGTCGCGGGGTTCAGCTAGTACTAATCTTAAATATAAAATCTCGTGTCACGGGGTTTGTGGTCGCACTCCGCCGTAACGGCTCGACCGATTTTTATGGCATACAACCACACAGCTCACCTAATGTAAAGTGATGTAGCCTACTAGACTGTAGCCTACGAACACTTGCAAAACAAGAAATGTCGCCCGCGCGTTGTCATTTTAACATTGGATCTCTTAAGGAGCCTTACTGTTAACCTCACCGACTCACAAGAACATTACACCACTCTTAAGTAGTTGTTGTATGGCTGTGGTTTTATGTGAGGTAGATGTACTTCCCCAGTCAGGCTATGCAATAACACTCTTAAAATAGCATCTTTTGTATATATGACATAAGGTTCACCAATCAAGACATAAAAAAATGCTTGTATGTTAAATGAACATAGTTAAGAAATAAATGCTTACTTGTTCAAAAGTTCCGATACTTTCTTATTAGCCTCCTGGCGATTATTCTCCAGTTTCCTCTTTAAATCGTCATTGTTTTCGGCTGGATCTATATCTAGAGATATTCGAGAAATAGCTGATCGCCACTCGTTCTCCTGCCGTCGCCTTTGTAGTTTTGAACCACATCGTGTGAACAAATCTCGAGCTGAAAAAAGAGTATCCCACTGTAACCACTTTTAAAATACTGGCACTCAATGAAGAACTTTCATCTTACCAAGTAAGGTTACTAGAGGAATGAGGACTTGAAGTCACGCGACAGGGTGCTAGGCGTCAAGTAAAAATTAGTTGTGCTTCAATTAATTTCCTATTGTTGAAACTCGTTGAAAAATGTATGAATTGTATGATAAAAAAATATTTGTCAAAAAAATAGAAAAAAAATCCTGGATAGGGACACCCTAATCACCTAGCGGTATGAAATATACTTTACGACCTATTCTCATGCCTACCCAATATACATAAAAAAATAAAAATCCGTCGAGCCGTTTCGGGGGAGTGCGACCACAAACACGGTGATACGAGAATAGATATATCTAGATACTCCTGACAAGCTGTGGCAGAATATCCGTCGTACTAAGTCATATTGGGCGTCCTCCCTATAGATGAAGTGTTTCTCTCAAACAAGCAGCCGGAATTGAGTGGCTTGAGAAAGCGAAGCCTCGCATATGGTGGAAAACTCAAGCGAAGGCCTACAGGCCAGCAAGGGCTAGATGCGACATGCCGATAACAAAAGTGCCTACCTTCTTCCATAATATCCGCTTCATTCCATCCAAGTTTGTCTTCATCATTTGCCTCCCTGACACAACGTAACACGTCATGGAAATCTGGGAAAGGCAATGGTGAACCTATGGGAACTTTTTTATTAATCCACTTCTCCAGTCTTTTAGCTGGGCCTGAGGGGTGACCCATCCGGGGATCTATTTGAACTCGCGGTTCAGACGGCATCTTTGTATTAGTGAGCTGACAAAATTTTGCATGTACACGGACCATTCTTTCCTTATACCTGTAAATTAAAAATAATATCAACATTATCTAATAACATAGCATATTTATAAATTTTCAAAAATCTCATGTTGACATGCTTCGTCACATTGGTGCCGTACCACGGAAGCCTCATAGGGTTTATCTGGGTAGGCGAGTCGCTAGCTAAAGGTAGAAAAATAAAAAAAAAGCAGTCAAGTGCGAGTCCAACTCGCTCCCCGAGGATTCCGTAAATAAATATTTTCGCAAATTATTTTCGCAAAAAAACATTTTTTTTTGTGATGTACATATTTACGGTTTTCGGATTTTTTCCTTGACTTGTGCTACATGACCTTGCTGATTCTTAGTCAACGGGAAGTACCCCATGGGTTTTGATTCCCTTGCGAGTGTCAAAATATGCGCATAAAGGAGGCATAAACATCTTTTGATTGATATGCATTAACTTAGAAGTTTGATTTTTTAACTGCTCGAAAAGATTTCAGACCTGAGTATTTGATATTAATTTCAGCTTGATAGCTTCACCGGTCCCTGAGAAAAAAGGGTCTAGACAGACAGACGGACAACAAAGTGATCCTATAAGGGTTCCGTTTTGCCTTTTGAGGTATGGAAGCCTAAAAAATGACTGTATATAGATTCAGATATAAGTCATGAAACCTATATATGTTTATATGATGATGGGATATTTTTAGCAATTATATCTTTACAAATATACCGATATATACAGCTGTATTTTATGTATCTGTGTGTCAGCCAAATTCGGAAAAGAAAAGAGCGATCATTCTGTATTTAACATGAAACCTTTCGAGCAATGAGCTTTCGATCCCGCCGTTACTTAAAAGCTATTATCTATAATACTTCTAATTTTGTATGGCTTAATCTCTCTTGAACTTTAGAATCCTAAATTGCAAAATGTACCTTTATAGCCACGAAATCATTAATCTAAAAAGTTTCATTTTTATCCCTGACTCTCATAAATATTTAAACACATATAAGTTACTTAAATACTTGAAATTTGTCATCAAGGTCACTAAGCATATACAATGGAAATTATAATGAGGTTAAATAAAAATAATACACCTACTTAATGTGTGTGTTTAATATAATAAATAAAAATATACCAGCACTTCCTCTGTTAAAGACCATTAAAGATCGAGCAACCACATGCTGTTAGAAGAACAAAGGCTGTTAATGCTGTTAAAACCAGAATTCGCCTAAACCCCATTAGGAAACAAAAAATCTCATCGCAAGAAATGAAGATTCCCGCTAGGACTCTGTCGCGTATAATAAAATAAGACCTGAAGCTCGGCGCTTATCGTCGACATACAGTTCAATTCAATTCAAATTCAAAATTTCTTTATTTTTCTCCACCATCTTCTAAATACACTTATATACAAACAAAGTAAGTATTTATTTGTTTATTTCTTAAATAACAATCTTTAAGATTGTGAGAGACTGTTGACTGAACTAGGCAGGGCATGTATCTCAGTACACCTCAGACTCTCCCCATATGGAGTTAAAACATGACCTTACTTAGATTTAAGCAAAATAAGTTTAATTGGTATATAATTCAAATTAGAGAAATGAGCTTGTTTTATGTGCATTAGTGCAGATATGTTTGTGTGTATACGGAAAAGATAATTGGTTTGATATAGTTGAACATATAGCGATAATTACAGAAAATAAATACAAGTAATGATAATAATATACACGTAGGTTTAAACCACCGGGTGTATCAAGCTCACAGTCTCGCGGTAGTTGAGACCTTGTATGTAGGTGACTTTTTGCAGCTGAAGGATAAAAGTGCGTGAATATCCAAGTTACGATTTAGTCTATTACAGAGAAACGGGCCGAGAAAACAGTAGAATCGGTTGGAGACAACTGTGGCGAGCAGAACGAGTGGACGTAGGGCTTGTTTTATGTTCGTGATGATGTTTGAGAACCGTATTCAGGATAAATAGTTGACGAATGATAAGTACCTGAGCTTATTGGTAGAGAGCGAAAGTAGGTAAGAGAATAGATTTAAATAAACAAACTTTTAACAGACCCCTCTGAGCGCGTTCCAAGCATAAACAAACATAAGTTTACAGGACATGCGCTAAATAAATCCCTACAGTTGAAAACAGTGGATCGATCAAATTCTGCCCGATACACAGGTGAAACGCTCAGAAATATCTTATTTACTGATGAAAAAATTATCAACAAGCAAAATTTTTAACAAACAAAGTGTACACACACAGTTCTATGTCTTGATGTCTTATCAAGGAGTCACAAATCTTCATTTTTGTGAAAAAAAGCGAATACTTCACCCAAAGTGTATCAATAAACTGCCTTGGATCGTGTTGTATGACCTCTCCGCAATACACTTTTTAAAAATGTACCGTAGACTTTCCAGCAGGACTCTGCACCTGGTCACAAGGCACGAACCACCCAAGCCTGACTCGAAACCAACGTTCCGGACTTTATAAGAGCTGAAGACTGGCCCTGGTCTAGCCTAGATCTGAACCCCTTAGACTACAAATTAAGATCAGTTTTAGAGGACATGGCCTGCTCGAAACGACACGCTGACATTGTGTCTTTGAAGAAATCACTCGAGCAAGCAGTTGCTCAATTTCCAATGGAAACAGTGCGTAAATCCATAGATGCGTGGCCAGACACATTAAAGGCCTGTATCAAAGCCAAAGGTAACCATTTGTAATAGATTTTTTTTTTGCTGAGACTTCCATAAATATGTATATGTCGCAGAGGTAGCAACACCATATTGAGAAGCCCGGAAGAAATCAATCCCCGTGATGCTAGTTTTAATAATAACGGATCAAAATGTCAAGACGGCGCTTGGGTGGAATCGACATCGTTGGATTGGCAACACCGGTTGTGTTTGTTATGGTTTGCTCGAAATGTCGGTTGTGGTCAGTTGTCAAAAACGTCAAGATGAGATACCGTCATTGGAAGCGGCATTACGAATCGAGCAATGGAGCCACACGTGTCGCGTCCACCGCATTTTGAATCCGTTGTAATCTACGATCTAAGCATAACTTTTGTTAAAGTTATTTTAGTAATTGACTGATTAAATATTGAGAAGATTAATTACGCTGGTATTTCGCTTTATTCGCCATGAACAACGAGCCACCTGACGACGATTGTTTGACAGTGGATTGGCCATATCTACCTAATCAGTAGTGGCAGATCGGGAGTCCTAGCGTGAAGACCGTATAAGACGAAGGGGCGTAGGGCATGCCCCTCTCTACATAAACCGAAGACCACAAACCAACGGCCGGTAGTAAATGGATGTGCAGGATTGCAGATGGTTTATTAGTGGTGGGTAAATGCGAGCTGATGATGATGATAATAATGACGATATTATAATAAAAATAACAACCATAGATTACCTTTCAGTCAACAAATAAACAGAATCTTCTTCATCGTCAAAGTCTACCTCCTGCTCTTCCAACTTTTGGATAGCTCTATGCAGCTTCTTGAGAGTCTTCTCTAGTTTACGTATTTGCCTTTTTCGTTTGGTGTCAAATTCACTATCCTCACCATATAAAAAATTGGCAGACTCTTTTTCCGTCTGTTTTTCTGTAACATATATGTAAAATAAGAAGTTTTAGAAAATGTAATAAGAAATTCAAACTAAAATTAACCAAAACTTAATAAGTAAAATTCTCTGTAAATTTAACATATTAACGGTATTAGGATTAAGTCAGAATCTTAAATAGATAAATCGGAAACAACGGTTTTTTATTTTCAAAACAATATGTTTATCTTTTTCTTAATCGTTTTTTCATTATATTTTGTACCTTGATTTCGCATGCAATTAAATGCGATATGAAACATTATGACACAAAGAGGTGTTAAATCTTGGCGGCAGAGAAGGCATCACGCGAGTGAGTAATGGGCTGTATGCTTGTGTGACACATTATTTTGAAAAAATAGCCAATATGTTTAAAAGCGAATTTGCGAATAGTTGGCTGGGAATTACATTGTTTACACAAATATATGTGAAACATATTTTTTTTTAAATCTACTACTTTCTTCATGGATCTCTAACTTCATTAATGTCATTCGCCGTGGAAATCACCGCGCGAGAGAGGGATTCATCACAACATGTAGGTGTAAATGTAACTGTTGGCAGATTTAATATAAACGCGGGTTGCGGGTGCGGGTTGCGCCACGCGAATGAGTATTCATTTACACAGACCAGTTCATATAATAATTTAAATATTTTATCGTTACTTAATTAAAAATGAACTTTTATTTATATTCACAGGAAATATAATGTCGTTCAAGCATGGGTCTGTAAGTTAGATGATAAAACGTAGCATGTTTTCTTTTAAAGGTAAGCGTGATAATTAAAAAAAAAACGAGAGGCGATCTACCACAAAAAAGGAAGAAATGTACCGACCAACGCCAAGAAGACCGAATACAGTCACCCCAACCACATTGAAATCAGGACCTAGTGCCCTTAGGATAAGTTATCTTCAACTCGCATATCCTCGAGTTGATGTTAGGCTGGAGTTAAATTTCTCTGAATCCTTACATCACAATCATAACACACAACATTTTATCGTTATTCGTTTATCCAGAGCATAATTCCAGGAAATATATCAATGGTACAGGCAAATAACTTACTAACTTGGCATCCGCCTTGACACTCTGCGTCTATCAGTCATCGACTGGACTACCACGAGAACTAGTAAACATAACTATGTTCACCAGTTCTTGTGTGGTTCGTAATGTGTGATTTTACAATTTGTTAAGCGGTGTGGCATATTATCCTCGAATAGCATACGGGACCAGCCTTGCGAAAGAACACAAAGAACTTGCGCGTTGGCATCTCCCGGTCAACCCATGGGCATGCGAGCGAGCGTCGTAATGTGCTTCACTCGCCGTCCGCATATGAAAAGCTCGCGAACGTGGCTCAATCACTCGAGGTACTAGGGTGATATGAGTAAGAATAAAACAAGTGAAGAACAAATAAATATATTTATTGTTTTTCAAAATACTCTCCCAAAAAATTTAAATATATTTCATTCTGTCGAACCATTCCTCATAACACGAGGACCCTGATCGAACGACATTCTTTCCACGTATTGATCGAAAGCTATCACGGCCTCTCACCAAATCTTTGATTTTTATGAAAACAAACAAATCGTATTTTTAGGGTTCCGTACCCAAAGGGTAAAACGGAACCCTATTACTGAGGCTCCGCTGTCCGTCCGTCCGTCCGTCTGTCACCAGGCTGTATCTCATGAACCGTGATAGTTAGACAGTTGAAATTTTCACAGATTATGTATTTCTGTTGCCGCTATAACAACAAATACTAAAAAATAGAATAAAATAAATATTTAAGGGGGCTCCCATACAATAAACGTGATTTTTTGCTCATTTTTGCTCGATATTGATAACGGCAACAGGTAGACGCTTGAAATATTCACAGAATATTTAGTTATATATTCACTTTAAGAACAAATAATTAAATTAAAATAAAACAAATATTTAAGGGGGCTCCCATACAACAAACGTGATTTTTTTGCCGTTTTTATAGATAATGGTACGGAATCCTTCGTGTGCGAGTCCGACCCGCACTTGGCCGATTTTTATACTACGTCGGGAGCATGCAAGCATACGGCCCATCTGATGTAAAGCGGGTACCGTGGCCTATTAACGCTTGAGGTATATTAAGTATCACTCGCGCGATGCATCCTCTGCTGCTTACGCAGCAACTCCTTGGGAGCTTACTGGTGACCTCATTCACACGCAGGAACATAACAACCCTCTAGGGAGTTGTTATTTGGCTTCGGTTTTCTGTGAGGTGAAGGTACTTCCCTAGACGGGCTGCTTTGATGTGCCCTACCTCTCTTAAAATATCCAGACCAAGACAAACAGACATGTTCGTGCACACAAATGTTTGCCTTGTGTGGGAATTGAGCCCACGAGCGTTGTTGTCAAAGTCGCGTCATTCACGACTGAGCCACCGAGCTCGTCATGTGCTAGAAGAGCCGAATTTTGTGCAGGATGAATCTCTAAATGAAGTAACTTATTTTTGTTCACTATGTACAAAGCATTGTTATGGAGCAAAAATGAGGATGCAGCCACTCCGTTATCTTTTCCGACTTTTTCGTAGTGGCCTTGCTCACTCAGTATGCTTAAAATTTTTATTATAAACTAAAACCTGACTAATGCCTAAAATGCCTAGTGGAAAGGTATTATAATAAACAAATAATTAAAGATATAATATTATACTACTTATATGGGTAGATTATAATCAAATTAAAACTCTGTTTTGTTTAGTAGTAGTCAGTAAGTAGGCACCACCTAGTTTGATCATCTCAGCTGTGATCATATCAATTCCCGCAGACTTTCCATTTTTCAAACTTCGTATCGACCATTCTATCTCATCCATAGTTATACCTTCATTGGACGCTGTCAACGTGGAGTGAGCATCAGACTCACTCTCATTGTCAGCGTCCGACGCATATTCATACATTTCTTCAAAATATTCACTCCACCGTTCTAACATTTCCTGAGTGTTTGCAAGAATGATACCAGCTTTAGACTTAATCTTGTTCATACTGGATGCCGACGAACTACTCCGAGACTTCTTTACCTCTCTCCAAAAGAGTTTGGTATTTGCCTCGAAGTTTTTCGTCAGCCTCTCTTCCTCATTCATAATTTGTCTTTCATGCTTCTCTTTCACTAAAGCCTTGGTTTCATTCTTGCATAGATAGTACATTTCTTTCTTCTTCTCTCTCATACTTTCAATTAAGGGCAAAGATGATACATAATCCAGCCACACTTTCCTCTTTCTTGCTATGGACGATTCAACCTCCACATCCCACCAGGCATCTCCTTTCAATGTTTTATGCCTCTTTGCACATCCACATACTTCTTTAGCACTATCCACCATACTTTCTTTCAGAACTTTCCAACAATCATCCACATCTGTGTAGCAAAGACTTGCATTTACAAGTCGTTTAGATCTGTATATTATAGAAATTGAATGGCCAATACCACAACTTTGGAAAAGCTAAGTACAGGGCGCAACACACTTGAGGCACTCTCATGTATATTGCCCCTCATCTGCTTAGCATTTATAGGGTTCATCTAGTGAGTGGCGAACTACCACCTGCTGGAAGTAGTGGTCAGAAGTAGCAGTTATGTCAAGCATTCTTTAATCTTCTGTAATAGTCCATTTCTAACACATTTCACAATAGTTTTCATACCTACAAAACCTTATCATAGGTATATTGTTCTATTGCAATGCCTTGAAGTGGGCAAGATTGGATCAGATTGCAAAAAGGATCAGATTGCAAACATGTTATGAACTACAAGAAGGAAACCACTTTCACATTGAAGGTTAAGATATTGGTACTTTACTAGAATCAGACAGGTCTTCAGTAATTAGGGTCACACATCCAGTAACTATAAGTTACTACAATCTTGATCTTGGATAGATATTATCAATTTTATTATCATTTATTAAATTATTATAAAGCATTAGCAAATTTATTATAAATAAAATTTACTAATACTGCATAATTAATTTCATTATTTAACATAGAAATGATGATGAAATATAAAATTTGTTTTTATTTAAATCTAAGTAATTAGTAAGCTACGCCCTAAATATAAATAGTATATCGCCTAGTATATCTATAGTAATCTCACATTGAGAGTGGAGTCTTAACCGGTCAGAACCCGCTATATACGTTTTCCCATACATTTTGTGGTTGTAAACAACCGCACGGTAAACAGGTTAAGAATTACAGTCATAACACTCTTTCAGTTTCAAGGCAAGAATCCATTGACAGGCAGTCCCTCTTTGTGTAGGGAGAATGTTGGCTGAAATGCATGGTGCAAATAACTCTTTCAAAGTAGACTACCATCATTGTCACAGAAATACTTCATAAGTTTATGCATTACTCTATCTATTACAGATAAATAAAATTGGAGTGTCTGTTTGTAATATTAAAATAACCGCTTTTTACTAAATGCATATGGATGTATATACAGTACATATACCAAAATGAATATTTTTACAATTTTTGTCTGTCTGTTTGTTCCGGCTAATCTCTGAAACGGCTGGACTGATTTTGACGGGACTTTCAGTGGTAGATAGGTGATGTAATAAGGAGTAACTTAGGCTACTTTTATTTTAGAAATTTTATTTACTTTTATTAATATATAAATAAATAATATTCAACGCGGACAAAGTCGCGGGCACAGCTAGAACACAGCTTTCACATTACATAATAATAATATGTAAGGAGAAAGCTGTGTTCAGTGATTATCACTGAACACAACGTTGAAAGTTCATATATATAATTAAATATTGAATATAAATTTATTTCAATCCTTACCTGACTCTTTATTAGCATTGACAGTTTGTAACGGATTTTTAGCCATCTTTCTTTGCAAGTTGAGCTCATCAACAATATCCTTCATGTACAAGTACATCTTCTCAGGCCCTGCCTTCATTGAAATTATTTTACCTGAGACTAAATCAAGAAACTCTTCTGATTCTGTAAACTCTTTCGGACATTGTTGATAATATGCTTTAACCTTCTTTTCTACTATTTTTTTCATATCATCAGAGTTCTCCAATTTAAAGCATAAATCAATAAAGCTTTGGTATATTGGATGAAACTCACTACTCTCTGATTTGTTTCCTATTTCTTTGTCACTAATTTTAGAAGTTTCTGAAATTTTAACATCACTACATTCCTGTTTATTTTCACCTTGTATATTCCTAATATTACAAGTATCTGGTGTCTTACGTTCACCAATCTCTGATTTTTTACAGTCATGAGTGTTACTAATTTCAGAAGTATCTGGAATTTTAATTTCACCACTCTCTAACTTACTTTTGTCTTGTGCTGTGCTAATTTCTGAATCATCCGGAATTGCAATTGCAACACTCTCCGATTTATTTTTGTCTTCAATGTTACTAATCTCAGAAGAATCTGAGATTTTAACTGCATGATTCTCAGACTTATTTTTAACTTGCATGTTACTAATCTCAGAAGTATCATAAATTTTAATTTTAGAGAATGAATTATTCTTTTTTGGCGTTGTAATTACATCAACATCTGAACCTTTAACAGGAGAATCTTCTATCTCCACAATAATATCATTGGGGAATGGTTTTAACTTATTTTGAGTATATTTAGCAGTAGGTTCAGTTGCTACCACTACCTGTGGTACTGGCTCTATTTCTATTTCAACAGTTCTCATTGTTTCTGCTTCTTTTGGATATTTCAGTTTCTTCTTGCTATTTGATAATTTTTTAGATGTGCAGTCTTCATCCTCACTAGCAGTAACATCTGATGTTTTATGTGCCGCTCCTTTAACAGGAGTGTGCTCAATATTCACTGATAATATATCTTTAGCCGGACTAGAATACAATTTAGGTTTAATTGGACTGTCTTCAATAGTAATTTCTACTAAATTACTTTCTTTTGGTTCCTCATTATTCTTATTCTTCATAGAGGTCTCTTCTTGTTGCTCTGGTGTCAGATACCACTGAGGACTCGCAGTAGATGATGTTGATGTATCATCATCATCCAATTCTACAGTCAATATTTCAGTAGTGGGTTTAGCTTTGACAGATAATTTTTGTTTCTTCATTACTGAATTTAATGTATGTGGTCCTGCTGAACGTTTCACAGGGACTGCAGGTCGCACAGATCTTGTGACTGAAATACCCGGAGGTAGCTTATTAATTGTTTGTGAAGAATTAATATGCATAGGATTCTTCCATAATTTTGCAGGTGGAGCAATTTTGTTAATAATCAATTGCTGTGAATTAAGCTTCTGAATTAAACTTACAGGATTGACAATTGCAGGATTATGTTTCTTTGTATGTGGCTTTTGCAATGTTTTACCATTAGGTTTACTCTTAGCAAGCTGACCAATTGCATTGCGAACAGGCACATTAGTAATTGTGATACCTTGCTTTTGGGGTCCTTTTTTAAGTGGAATATTGATTTTCGATGAAGTAGCTTTCATTTTTGATGAAGTTGGTTTAATTGTGATTCCATGAAGATTTGTCGGAATATGGACCATTGCATTAGGTCTGGGTTTAACCTAAACATGTAATAAAATTAAATAGTGTTAATTACCAGAATTAAAATGTAAAAGCAAAACACAATAGGCTACAATTTGAGACGATACCCTTTTCGGTGCAGGCTCTAACTCATCTTCTGAAGAGCCCAATTCTATCACATCCTCACTAGCCATTTTGTCATACACCACTCTTATCAATCGCCATAAACTTAACTATTAACACGACTCGTCTAATCTAAATTGTTAATATAAAAAATGTACAAATACACTTAGACATGATAACGAGAGGTCTCAAAAAAGTAATTCTTTTGCATTAATAAATTGACACAAAAAGAAAGGGAAGAAGCCAAAGCAAACAAGACAAGCCGCCTAATAACACTTCTAAAAGTATTGTCATGTCTATTTGTCAATGTATTCAGAGGGCGATAGTAAGATTATTAATTAATGAAAATTGAATAGTCACCATCTACATTATCGCCCCAAACACATGACATTACGAAGTTAATAATTTACAAATATGGTTTAATTTATAAATAAATCAGCAAAAAAATACAATTATATGAGATATTTTTAATCATTTTGCAATTAGTAAGTCTATATCAACGATATATACACAGATGACTAGCTCGATAAAAAGCAATTTTCGATGATTTTAACGCATTGTTTGCGAATATCACAGGAACTAATTATTAGAGTACAAGGTTGGTTTGCTAAATTTTAATCCTTGAACTTTCAATTAATATAAACGAGCCCTTTAGCACCCGAACGGCGATTACAAACGGACTCAACGTGATCTTACAACAGCCAGACCAGTAGTATAACAGGGGTTGTGGTCTATATAAAGTACCTATGTCATATTTTATATACAGGTATTTTAAATTCAGATAGTAAATATCTATGTGCATATTGTGTATAAAAAACTTATTTAATTTTTTTTTTGTGTATTTAGATACATCCTGCATAAAAAATATTTTGTTAATTATTTATGGATTTTTATGCTACGCTGTTATAGACGTAGGACTGAACGCACCATTAAAGTTTTAATTTATCAACCTACAACAAGACTGTATGGTCTATGTACTTTTGCCTGCCGCTATCATTATTAACAAGTATGATTGATGCATTGATGAGTGTACCCTCACACGCTGGAACCACAATGGTCGCGTACTGTGCGGTTCCAGAAACGTTTTCTTCCGAGAACTATCAAGTTTTGGAATGAACTCCCAGCCGGCGTTTACCCAAGGGACTACAGCATAGGGTTCTTCAAGAAAGGCGTGAAGAGGTTTTTTGAGGGTCGTCAACGCATGAGTGACACCGCTGGTGTTGCAAATGTGCGTAGACTACGGTGATTGTTTACCATCAAGCAGGGCCTTATATTTGTTTGCCACATTAGTGTTAGTTGTATAAAAAAAAGTGGAGACAACATAGGGTCTACAGTCATCACCGCCAACTTAGAACGTCTACAAATCCCAAATAGTTAATAAAGACATCAGCCTGAAGTGTTTAAATGTTTATCCTACATAAAAAAATATTTTTATAACATCACATCTGTTTTCCACGTTCCACCTCTGTGAAGCGACTCTACTCTTTTAAAAGAGTGATAGTGAGACCTCATCGAAGAAAAAAATTAATGTATTTTTATGCGATTCAAGTCCAATTAAATTGTAAACTTAAAAATTATATTTTTAAGTTTACAATTTAATATTGATATATGAGATATTTATAATTATAATTTTATTACATAGTATCAAAGACAAAAATTCTTGTGGTTGAGTTGTAATTTTAATAGTCTTTAAACGAAATATTGACCTGTTGGCAGTAACATTATTGGCAGTAGCTGTATTTTGTAGTCTTCATTGCGAGCAGGACCGGATCAATTAAAAGTCGCAAAGTTAATTTCTGTTCATAAAAAAGCTCAAAATATTCAGGCTAACGCTAATATCTTTGCTAACGTCTATATCAAAATTATTTGAAAAACTGTTGAATTCGTAATTGACAAAACATCTTCATGTTACCGATATTTTAAAATGAAGAGAATTTGGGTACCAGAATAACATCGAAACCAGAGAGGCAATGAATGTAATAATTGGTGATTGGGCGATGATGTATTGGACCGGAGGACACGCGATGGTGTTTTGGAGTAAAACTAAAACGTCGTTCAAGTGAACGCTGTTGAATTTTGTCCGAAACCCGGGCCTTTAAAACGTAACCAAAAATAATAATTGTCCTAAAATGTTATCAAAGTTACAAGCAAAACAAGAGACCAAAAGAGAAATTATGAAATCTATTATACCCAAGCGTATGAACACAATACAATCGGAACCTGCAAAATGTAATGAAGGATATACATCATTGACTCTACATAACTTAAAAAACTTAAATAAGCTGAATGAAGCAAAGCAAAATATAATTTGTTATCTTGTGAATTAGGTATGAATCAACCTAAAACAAAACAAAACAAAATTAATTTTAAAAGTTGCTACATAAGTAAGTAGGTACACTGAAATAGAGTAGCGGCACCAATAAATGCACGATTAAGCGTTTTTGACAACTTTAAATAACTTTTTCTCAGTTATCACATGATATGGACAATTGCTAGATTTTTTTATGATTCCACACATCCTTAAGATTTTTATGATTAAAAGAGAACTATGTAGACGTGACACTTTTTTTTTTGATGTTGATGTTTATAATAAAAACCGTGATTTACCCCTATACTTGAACGATAAGCCCTAACCTACATGAACGTTTTGTACCCAATAGTTGAACTAACATGTTAATAGGTAGGAATAATATATCTACTACGTAAGTTAATTGTAAATGTTAGTTAGTCTAGTATTTAAGTTAATTTTAAATTTTTAGTTAGAGTTAATTAGAAATAAAAAAGGGAACCGTTAATAAAAGTTTTTATTTTATTAACTATCATGCATAAATCACAGTTATGACATAAACATAGGCTTTCCCTATTATAATACTTTATAAAATCAAATAACTGAACAACGTATCGTAGATACGCTATACGTACCTACCTGTACATAGCTTTAACTGATATAAAATAAATTCGCTGTGTAGACACCTGTAAAATAACGAAATACACAATACCACCCTATTCGTTCACATGTTAAAATAAGACCTAAAATCTGTACTTTGTATTCCATTCGTTCATATTTTAGATTCAGAACCATAAAATGTACAAATAATATGTACACTATTTTATTACGTCTACGATGTACACATTTTCCTTAGTTCAAGTTTTGATCATGAATTCTAAAGCTGAACAGTACAAAATGACATACTAAAATAAAGCCTATAAAGTAATCAATAACATTAAATGTTCAACTTTTATAACTAACTTCTTAATTTGATTGAAATTCATCGAAGTCGTTTTGTTTTGATCCCTAAGCGAGTGTTTGTAGATTATGATTGATACAAAAAAAATGCTGTTTCTCCATTAGTTGGACACTGTTCATGTATGGGTTCAAGGAAAAAAAATATTAATCCATTACTTGAACAGATAATTTCCCAGATAATATTTAAAAAAAATACGTATCAATATAATCAACGCCGAATAGACTAAGATTTGATTCCAATCAAATGCATTCACTTCTCCCGTAAATTTTCTGTACCAGACGACAAAGTTATTAAATTTGGAGGGCATTATCTTAAGTTGGTTTCCATATTAGGTTACATATAAGGTTTCCATTCAGGTTTCAGGCCTACTGTAGTGATAACAGGTTGGATTTAAACGTGGCCAAGTGTTAGTTTGTTCATTCACATGAAAACCAACACTATTGACCTTTCAATACATGCTAAAAAATTCCATCATCAAAATAGTGACTTCTATACAGGATCTAGGCATTACGTTTGATTCCAAATTGTTGTTTGACTTACACATAAATGATATATCTATATATATAAAACAAAGTGTTAGTTACACCATTTATAACTCAAGAACGGCTGGACCGATGTTTATGATTTTGGTGTTTTTGGATTTGTCTTCGTCCGAAATAGGATAATAAGTATTAAAATATGGAAAAAATAACAAATATAATATTATAAAGTAAATTCCATTTCTCATACATTTTACATGAAACTTTTTATTGATATCTCAAGAACATATATATGTATATATAAATCGGGTTAGTTACACTATTTATAACTTGACAACGGCTCGGGAACAAAGATCTTAAAGTAGGTCCACTTTATGATCTTTGTTTTGTTGAATTTGTCAGCGCCCCGAATAGCAGATCGCTATTAAAACATGGAAAAAATAATTATGAGTAAAATTCATTTTCTCATACATTTTACATGAAATGCTTTTTTTGCGATATTTCAAGAATGTATTGACAAATATTATTCAATATATTTTTTTGTTCGTCGATTTGCCAAAGCGATTCATTTAAACGAACGTTGCCTCTGATAAGCCACGTTATTACACTTGGAACGCTCATCTCAGATACTTCAACGTGAGGAGCAAGGCTATATGGTTTTTGATCATGTGCGTTCTGCTGCTGATGTTTTTGGTCGTATTTACACAGTTTATTCAAAGAGTGACGAATGCTTCTGCTTGCGGTTGTTGCTGGTAAACGTTCGTCGGCCGACACCATTTGAATCACTTCGAACTGTCAATGGTGTAGTGTGCCCAATATTTCATGGTTCATGTCAACTGCTCATTTTGCTTGAAAACGATACTCATTGGGACATGATAATAGTCGAAGCCGATGCTATATTTCCAAGTGCTTCCCACGTAAACCACATGAATTGTGGTACAAAAACATATATTAAGTATCTCATAAGACATTTTACATCGTATTCGACGTAGTATAAAAAAAAGTTAAGAATGTTACTACCAAATCGTGGAATGAACGTTGCTTTTAGTCGAGAATTGGAATGTGAACGTGAATGCTTTCGAAATGCATTGAACCAATCGGTTGGAGCGAACGTACCACTGTTGAACCCCCAACAGAAGGAAATGTGCGTTATGTTAACGAAGGCAATTGATGATGTTAATAGCTTATTTTTCCTCGATGCGCTCGGTGGAACTAGGCAGACAGGTATTGAATTTGTCCACTTGCCCACTTTTCGCAAAATGTCCGAAATTGCAGTTGCATCTTCTGGGATAGCGGTCATGTTACTAAAAGGACGCAAAACGTCTCATACAGTGTTGAAATTATCATTAAATCTTCAAACGACTGAAAACCCGGCATCCAACATTGCAAAACACTCAGCAACGGCCAACGTTTTCGTAACAAATAAAATCATCATCATGGATAAATACACAATGGCGCATAAACGCGTATGTAACGATCTGGGCAATGAGTCGAGATGTTTTGGAAGCGCAATAATTCTACTATCTGGTGATTTCCGCCAAATACTACCAGTCATTTCTATATCGACCGCTGCCGTTGAAATAAACGCTTGCCTTAAATCATCGTCTCTGTGGTGCTATGAGACGAAACTTCAGCTGACGGCAAGCTTGCGAGTTGCATTGCTAAACGATCCATCTGTTGCAGGGTTTTTCTAAGCAATTACTGACTGTCGGTAATGGTCGCATTCCTATCGACTAATCTAACGAATTTAGTTTGTTTCCACCGAATTTTGCAATTTCTTCTCAATGAAAGACGAGCTGGACAAGCTTATCTGATCACCACGAAAAGCACAATTGGTTGAGCTAACGAGTAATTCTTGCGGCGTAGAAAATTTAAATATCGGAATTCAAAATTAAATCGTTCGTCTACTGCACCCCTACAAAATTTAATTACTTAATTAATTTTGACTACTCATTTTTTTTTAATAAGAAACAGAATTTATTCCACCTAATAAGTTAACACATTATTTATTGATTCATAGGCGGTACGAAGTTCTGCTTCTTCTTCTTCTACTTCGTACCGCCTCATATTCTGATAGTTAAATGTTCTACGCCGCAAGAATTACTCGTTCGCTCAACCAATTGTGATTTTCGTGGTGATCAAGGATACTCGGTAATACTTTGTTGACCTCTCGAGCGAGCTCCTGGAGATTAGTGGAGCTTACAGGAGCATAGGCTGCTACCACAAAGACTCGCGTAATCCCCAGTTTTGTTTTAACCCAGAGAAGTCGTGGGCTAAACTGTAATACTATATACTAAATTGTAATCTTTCACACCAGCGGCCAAGCGAGATGAAAGCACGACACTTACTTCAGCGCTGGCATGATCGTCCTCGTTCACCCCGCACCACAGGGCCCTCATGCCGCCGGGCACATCTTTGGTGTCGCTTCCCTTTCGCTTGGTCTCTGACACACACAAAACATCTAGGCATCTCTCATTCATTATATCTATCAACTCATTCATCTTATCTTGTAATCCACCTCTCACATTCCATGTGCCTGAACGACGCTCAGCTCTCCTCGACCTGCTGGGTTGGGCGGTGCGTGGTGGGTGGCGGCACCCACCGCTGCATGCATTTAAACCCGCTCCGACGAGGGCAAATTGGTGCGCGTCGTCTCCGGTGGACGCCCTAATCCGCCCGTCTGTGCGGTTTACGTTTAGGTCGCCAGAATTGCGATTCACAGTGTTGAACTGACAGGGTCGCGGCGTGCACATTTCTGGTACCGTCTCCTAATGAGAATAATTATGTCTCAAGTTAGTTGGTATGTTAGTTTGAAAGTAATGTAGGTATATTGAAATACATAAAATTGTATTTCTCCTGCACTAACCCGGATATAGTTATGATTTTTTCAAGACATTGAGTACTTATTAAAGCAATCCGACTGTCTCTTGGTTTAAAAATTGAACCAGCTTACATATTTTGTCCCTCTCCTTTCTACCCGTTAGAAAGAAGAGAGAGAGAGAGAGAGATCTCCTTGCTAAAACTTTATTATTGTAATTAATATTCGATAGGTTGGATGGTCAGACTTAGAGAAGCTTCCGATTTTATATATAGTTCTATGGTTTAAGGCAAACGGTACAGTTTATGCTATTGCCTCACCTAGTGCATAAATAATTGCATACTTGTATTCATCAGCGCCAATCAGCAATAAGTATTTTCTGTTCATCTTCAATGTTCTATTTGTTCAAAACGTATAGAATTATTATGACGGCGTGGTAGACAAAGGCATAAAACTTCAAAATTTTGCTGTCAAAATAAATCGTGGTTTCATTCATTTCTAATTTATTTATCGATTAGATTAGGACAATGATTAAACTATTTTCATTAAAACAACAAAAGAAAGATGAAGAAGGTTCGGCTAGGGCAGGAGGTTCACAAAAAAAAGCATCAGCAGCACAGCTACGAATCACAAAAGGTAGGTAACAAACATTAGTCAGTACAGAACTATATAAAGTATTTGTGATGCCTCCCTCAGTTTATAAATGACGAATGCTGATTCTTTAATCTTTTATGAATATATTTTTTAATTTTTTCACTAAAGGGAATAAAGACAAATGTCGAGAATTTGTGTAAGTAGAACAGGTGTCTGTATTAACTAAACCCTTTTTGTATTTTAGAAAGTACAGTGTCACGGATATTAAAGTGACAAAAAAGTCAACATAACAGTAGTAAAATTACTAAAGTTGTCCAAAACATCATTCCAATGAATCCTATTTGATTTTTCACAGATTTGAATGAATTAAATCTGCCCAAGACATGTAGCACAGAGTTCCCAGACTCAGATGATCTACTTAATTTCAAATTAATCATATGTCCAGATGAAGGATTCTACAGGGGAGGCAGATTTGTATTTAGTTTTAAGGTAAATACTTTTTGATTGTTTGTTATTTTTTTTGTTTTTATAGTTTTTTGAATGAGCATTACGGTCTTGTATATCATGAGATTCTTCTACTTCTACTTCTAGGTAGGACCAAACTATCCTCACGAGCCACCTAAAGTGAAGTGCGAAACGGCAGTGTACCATCCTAACATAGACCTGGAGGGCAATGTATGCTTGAATATACTCAGAGAAGATTGGAAACCAGTGCTGACTGTGAACTCTATAGTATATGGACTACAATATTTATTCTTGGTGAGTAAAGAAATATATTATTATTAAATATATTATTATATTTAAATATATTATTCAGATTAGGTCAAAGAAATCACAGCTCCATTGAAAAATTACTATGGTGCATTAACCTGTCAGAACCCGCTATATATGTTTTCCCATACATTTCGCGGTCGTAAACGACGTAAACAGTAAACAGTCGTAAACAGGTTAAGGCAACTGATGTGCTGCTATTTGAGATTTGTATAATGTAAATTTTTGCCCTGAGCTGAAGTACCTACTGCTTCACTCTATTGAACACACCAAGTTTTTCAAATGTCATCTTGACCTTTTCTTGTTGAATTTGATTCAACTGCCTCAAATCAAAGTACCTTCAATTCCAGACATTAGTTTATTGTGATTTTCCTTTCTTTGCAAGGGAAGGAGCGATGTTAACATGGTCTGTATAATAACTTTCTGCAGTGACGTCGTCAATATAGTAATAAATGCTTTTAATCTACACCATAGCACTGAAATATGGCGGACACAGTGTCGGAGACAGTATAGAATGCTGGAGGATGTCAGCATTGATATTCTGCTATCAGAGCAGCTACCATCTTCTGACTTAGAAATGGTGAGAGAGAGTAATGCCCGCCAGACATGTTGCTGGGCGACTTAAATTTCCAACATTTGGCTACAGCACCATGCGATAGTAGTAACACAGCTCCTTGTCATTCAAATTTGAGTTACAGTAGAGTAAACGGTTGACATAAGTTTTCCTCTGTTACCAGAAAGAAGGCTCTTGTAATCTCTTTACTACTATAGGAATGCACCGAGTATATGGTCATTACTTTATACTCAGCACATTTTATAATACTTGGGCCAATAACTTGTTTCAAATGCCGAATACTTATTAAGTACTATTATTAAAAAGATAAACAGCATATATTATTATTTTAAATAATAAAAATATAAATAGTTTATCTATTTATAATGTCATGATTTTATTATATAAACTTATATTGATTAATTTATAATTAATATAATCATATATGCTGTTAATAACACAATATGTATTATAGTAACATAATTTATTATTAAAAATATTGTTTTCTCATTAGGGAAATGATAGAAACATAAGCAAACATAATTTAGGCAATTCCACTTGGTACTTTATATAAAACCAAGTAATACTCAGTTACTCGTGCACTCGGCACTTCTCTACTTTACTGTATATTACATATGAAATAAGCCTGCCAATTCTACTGGCAATATTAATTTTTGGCTCTAGCATTTACTCTCTTAGTGCAAATACAAGGCAGCATTTTGTATGTGATTCTAATTGGATCAAAATCAATTAATCCTTCAGGCCCCAAGGGCCTCAAAGGAGGCTCGAAATGTATGGAAAATATATAACGGGCTTTGACGGATTAAATTACTACCACACCACCCAAGAAACCCGTGAGTGTGCATAAGAAGAGCAATGAATTTTAAAGAAGCAAGTGAGGTTTTTAAGAATCCAGCCATGTGGCGCTACTCTCTGTGTACACCGCAAGCGGTTTGGCGTGAAGTTATAGATAGAAATATGGTAACATAACAGGTGTTAAGTAACTCATTGGTAGGATAGACTCGGTTACAGTGCGGCTGCTGTAGTGCAGGAAATTTCCCTGTGCGATGCAAATGACAAGCATAAACATGCAGCTGCAGGTTTTTAATAGAATTGACCTACTGGGCTGGCATACTGACATATGGCCCACCTGATGTAAAGCAGTTACTGTAGCCTATTAACGCTTGCAATATATTAAGTATCACTCCTTACGAGCTTACTGGTGACCTTACTCACAAGTAGGAACACAACAACCCTCTAGGCAGTTGTTATTTGGCTGTGGTTTTCTGTGAGGTGGGGTTACTTCCCCAGATGGGCTGCTTTAATGCTCCTCTCTTAAAACGTCCACACTAGGACAAACAGACATGTTCATGCACACAAATGTTTATCATGTGAGGTAATACAACCCACAAGTGTTGGTGTCAAAGTCGCGTCATTCGCGACCGAGCCACTGAGCTGGTCAAATTTGTAATCAAATTAACTCCCACACAAGACAAATATATATCAACCATAAAATGTTAAATATCTGATAATTAAGGAAATGGTAATTGTCAAAATACACTTATTTTCTTTCCATTTATAAATAGAAGACCAAAATTGTAATATAAACACAAAAGATAAAGTAGTCAATTGCTATTATTTTCACTAAAAATACAGTAATCCTCAATATCAATCAACAACAATAGTTGTCCTTTTTATCTAACAATTTATATAAACGCTTCTTAGTTGTATGACAACTAAGGTAAGACTAAATAAGGTATACACTGTTCCTGTCTTCCTTATCTTCATCAAGTAACTTAATTTTTGTTTGACATTTCTAATATCTTTAAGTCGTCATAGTGCGAAGAAATATTCATTTAGCTTATAACAATACCATGAGTATGAATGTTCCAACTACACTTGCAATCTAACCAGAGGCCAAGAAATTTTGTACAAAATACTTCGTCAATTTTTGCATTGTAATAATTTGTTACATTTTGTAAATATTATTGTAAGTAAGTCCTTTTGCCACATAAAATTTAATAAATTTAGTTTTATCCATATTAATAGTCAGACGAAACACACACATATACTTAAGTACTTGTTATTCTCGAAACAGAAAGATTGTAAAATGTCTGCTGATATGGGTATTCTTACTTTCATTGTGATTCACATGAGCTGCAAGTCGGCTACCAACAGTTGCCTCTTTGCGCTTACAAAATACTTGAAATTTTCAAGAATGCTTAGGTCATTTTACATATTTTTCATATGTTTTAATAAATATACAAGTAGTCACTGATCTTGACTGATTATGATTTGTCATTGCTAATGTGTTGAACGCATCTATAACTCGGGCGCTACAAAACAGTAAGTTTGGAGAAGTACCTTCTACCTCATAGAAAACCTCACAGCTTAATGCCCATAGATAACAGAAACAATGGTTTCTGAAACCGTTGTTTCTGTTATCTATGTTAATGCCAGTATGCCTCCCAATGTTGTATAAAAAAAATGATGGTTTTCATATTAGATCGGTGAAGCCCTAGAGTTTCTAATGTCTATGGGCAGTGCTGAAAATTTGCCAACAGGTGCCCCCCATTATCGTTTGCCCGACTGTAATATGAAGCAACATTAATAACATAATCAATGCTATTTCCCAGGAACCAAATCCAGAAGACCCATTAAACAAGGAAGCGGCAGATGAGCTTCAGAGCAATCGCAGGCTATTCGAGCAGCACGTGCAGCGAGCGATGCGCGGAGGCTACGTGGGCTCCTCTTACTTTGAACGGTGCCTCAAGTAAACTGCCCAGCCGCCCATACAACTGTAAATTAATTATACCAACCCTATATAAATAAACAATCTCACTTTATTCTTTAAGAACCTTTGATTTTATTTCAATGTTTAGTATCAAGTGTAGTGGCACACCTACTGAAGTAACGTGACCGAAGTGTAGCCATATATTTTTAGTTAATAGATTCAGGCATTATTTTGCGAAAGTCAAATTTACATGCAATTTGATCTAACCTGCTTTGTGTGCTTCCGCCACCAATTAGTTCATGCGGCCTACCCAGGCACCCACCCACTACCGTTAGTAAGTGCAACATGCCGACGCTGCCATGGCTGCTCCGGTAGTCTCTGCCTCGGCTGCTGCGGTCGTCCGCCATCTGGAACAGAATCCGCATGCCCCCACCACCACCGTCGCTGCCACGACTGGCCTGGTCGTCGCTGCGACACGTGTTTCGCCTCTCCTCTCTGAGGCATCATCAGGCGTTGTAGACGTTAATCGTAAGAATAACATGCTACAAGTGACAAATCCATCGCAGTGCCGTCCCTTATATTGAATTGAGAGTGGGGGTGGATGGTGTGAGCGAAAAGATATTTAATAGTGGGGAATGGTTTACGTCAGTCTGTTTGTTCATGAGAGTAATTTTAGAATTTTTATGTTTATTAATTTCTAATGGTTCCCTAATATTTAGTTTTAAACCTTTGTCTATGGTGTGTAAAATTTGATATGTAGGTATTAGTGGGAACACATAATCGGTAAACCACACATATTCTATTACTATAGATATGTCGACGATATTCTCATATGCTGGACAGGTACCAATCGTCAATTGGACCTCTTTGTTTCCAAATTAAATAAAATCCACCCTAGAATTAAATTCAGTTTAGAAATAGAACAAAATAGTTTACTTCACTTTTTAGATTTAACCATAAATAAAAATCAATCCCTCCATCAATTTTCGATATATCGTAAACCCACTCATACCGATACCACGATTCCCGCGTCATCCAGCCATCCTAGTGAATATGCATTATTTTTTTATGAAGTAATGTAATCTTAATAAAACTTATATGTACTTATATTTATGGAAGTCTCGGCAAAAATAATAAAATTATTCTATTCGAAATGGCCACCTTTGGCTTTGATACAGGCCTTTAATCTACCTGGCCACGAATCTATGTATTTATGCACTGTTTCCATGGGAATTTTAGCCACTGCTTGGTCCAGAGATTTCTGAAGAGACACAATGTCGGCGTGTCGTTTCGAGCAGGCCATATCCTCTAAAACTGACCATAATTTGTAATCTACGGGGTTCAGATCTGTGCTAGACAAGGGCCAGTCTTTAGCTCTTATAAAGTCCGAAACCTTGGTTTCGAGTTAGGCTTTGTGACTTCGTGCCTTGTGACCAGGTGCAGAGTTCTGCTGGAAAGTCCACGGTACATTTTTAAAAAGTGTATTGTTGAGAGGTTTCACAACACGATCCAAGACAGTCTCTTGACACACTTTGGCTGAAGTCTTGACTCCTTTTTCACAAAAATGAAGCTTTGTGTCTCCTTGATAAGACACCCCCCACCAAACCATTACAGATGCAGGATGATGACCAAGTACCTTTCCGATTACTTTGGCGGCTCGTTTAGAACTATGCGCATACACTGTCATTTTGCTTGTAGTGTTGAAGAGCTCGTCGTGATTATTTTTCATCAGAAACAAGGATATTTCTGTGCCTTTCGCCTGCGTATCGGGACAGAAGGCGTTTTGTCCGATACACTCTTTAACTGTAGGGATTGATTTAGGGCATGTTCTGTATATGGACGATAAGCGCCGAGCTTCAGATTTTCTTTTATTATACGCGACAGAGTCCTAGCTTGTTTCCTAACGGGGTTTCGGCGAATTCTGGCTATAACGGCATTAACAGCCTTCGTAGTTCTAACAGCACGCGGTCGCCCCGATCTTTTATGGTCTTCAACAAAGGAGGTGTTGGTGTATCTGTCGATAGTACGATATACATACGCCTAATACCAAGCTTTTGAAGTGTCTTGAATATGACCAACGGCTCCATACGCACTTTATGCTAGGCAATCGCTGCAATAAACACGAAATATATATATAAAACGGCGAGAAATCGAAAGAAGTTTTTAACATAATAACAAATTCAAAATGATTAAATAGTTGAAAAAATAAAACTTTCTATTGAACAGTATTTATAGCCAGGTTAGTTACATTTAGATGTGTGGGAAAAATAGCTTTGCTATTAATTTTTATGTATTTATAAATGTGTTTGTATTATGTATGTATGTCTTCACGCCAGGTCCCTTGCGGGGTAAGCAGAGACAACCGAGCGCCATTCAGACGCAGTCCTTACACACTTCACTCGCTTCTTTAATATTCATTGGTCTTTTCATGCACGCTCCGGTTTCTAGGACTCCTGACATCACCTTCTGATAGAACACGACCAATTTGATCATGGTAGGCAAGTCTTGGCCTTCCTCGGCTCCTACATCCTTCCACTTTTGCATTGTATATCTGCTTCGTCATTCTTTCATCCTACATTCTTTCTACATGTCCGAACCAACGGAGCATGCCTCTTCTTATTTTAACACCGACGCTCTCTTTCAGACCATATCTGCTTCTAACCTCATCATTGCGAATACGGTCTACAAGCGTTACGCCACAAATTGTGTGCAACGCTCGCATTTCAACCGCGTGTATCCTACTTTCATGCTCTCTCTGCCATACCCAGCTCTCGCTTCCATAAGTAAGCGTTGGGACCAGCATTGCATTGTGTATAGCCAGCTGCGCCTTCTGGCTCAGGTTTTTACTGGCAAGAACTTTTCCCAACGCCCCATTCACACTATTCCTCGCCTTTCCACATCTGCGGTGTACCTTCCATCCCAGCTGAAAGCGCATCCAAAATATACAAACTCATCCACTTGTTCTAACACTTCATCATCTACCGTAATCCTTACATTAATTCTGGTTTCTTCTCTTTCAAATACCATTATCTTTGTTTTCTTCGCATTCAATAGTAAGCCTTCCTTCATACATTCATCTTTCATCATTGTGACCAGTGTTTGCAGCTCAGATGGTGTTTCTGCTAATAGTACGGCATCATCTGCATACAGCAGACAGTTCACCACTAGGTCACCCATGCGTAATCCTACATTCGTCGATCTTATTCTCTGTAGACAACTATCGAGATACAGAATAAACAGCCTAGCAGACAACATGCAACCCTGTTTGACACCAATTTTCACATCAAACCAGGGTGACATGTTGCCATCTATTCGCACACATGCTGAGCAATCCTTGTAGGTGGACTGCACAGCACGGAGCAGTGAGCCGTCAATCCCATATCTCGGCAATATGCACCACAGTTCCTTTCGCACAACCCTATCAAATGCCTTCTCAAGATCCACAAAACCGCAGAAAACCTTCTGGTCTGTGGCCAGATGCTTCTCTACAATATTGCGGAGCGAGAAAACTTGATCAGTACATCCCCTTCCATTTCGGAATCCTCCCTGTGCCTCCCACAGCATTTCGTCAGATTTCACCCTCATTCTCCTTTCAATTATCTTTCCATATACTTTTGCTGTTAAGCTGATCAAACTGATGGCCCTATAGCTGGCGCAGTCCATGCGTGATCCCTTGCCTTTATACAAGGGTACGATGACTGCGCGTGACCAGTCCATTGGGACCCTTCCAGTTCTTCAGCATAGGTTGCATAAGTACCAGAAGGCGTCCCGGACGTATGTGCCACTTAGTTTAATCATCTCGGCTGTGATCATATCCATTCCCGCAGACTTTCCATTTTTCAAACTTCGTTTCGACCATTTTATCTCATCCATAGTTATACCTTCATCGGACGCCGTCAACGTGGAGTGAGTATCAGGCTCACT
Source organism: Pyralis farinalis (assembly GCA_947507595.1). Classification (NCBI taxonomy): domain Eukaryota; kingdom Metazoa; phylum Arthropoda; class Insecta; order Lepidoptera; family Pyralidae; genus Pyralis; species Pyralis farinalis. The sequence continues at coordinate 12,236,173 of OX382261.1, read as the reverse complement.
CTCATTGTCAGCGTACGAGGCATATTCATACATTTCTTCAAAATATTCACTCTACCGTTCTAACACTTCCTGAGTGTTTGCAAGAATGATACCAGCTTTAGACTTAATCTTGTTCATACTGGATGTCGACGAACTACCCCTGACTGAGACTTCTTTACCTCTCTCCAAAAGAGTTTGGTATTTGCCTCGGAAGTTTTTCGTCAGCCTCTCTTCCTCATTCATAATTTGTCTTTCACGCTTCTCTTTCACTAAAGCCTTGGTTTCATTTTTGCATAGACGGTACAATTCTTTATTCTTCTCTCTCAAACTTTAACACTTTAAAATACTTTCTTTCAGAACTTTCCAGCAATCATCCACATCTGTGTCGGAAAGACTTGCATTTGCAAGTTTTTCGCTTACCAGATGTACATACATTCTCCTTACACTTTCATCTTACAATTTTTCACTCCTTATCCTTGCATGATCTCCGAAAGGGATACGCATTCGCCAATGCCTCCACTTCTTGAAAAGTCCCACAAACCGGCATACCACCAGGTAGTGGTCCGTCTCAAGAGTGGGACCTCTAAAGGCTCTTGTATCCATTATAGTATTTCGGAGACGTCTATCAATTATCGAAATATTACACGAAGAAAGATAAATGTGACGAGCTCGGTGGCGCAGTGGCGAAACGCGCTATTACGCTACTTTGACACCAACGCTCGTGGGTTCAATTCCCACACAGTACAAATATTTGTGTGCATGAACATGTCTGTTTGTATTGGTCTGGGTATTTTCTATTAATAATAAGTATGTATTGTATTGTAAATAAGCATGTATTACAAAAAAAAATGTATTTACGTATGTTTATCAGTTGTCTAGTACCCATAACACAAGCTTCGCTTACTTTGGGGCTAGGTGGCGCTGTGTAATTTGTCCGACAATATTTATTTATTTATATTTATTTAATTATAATCAAATCAATCACACTTTTTTGGTCATTCCGTCTCCATGTATACGTGTGAATATCCTTGTGACGAAATAAATTATTCGACTCCCTCCCAAAACCTCTAGATCTTGGGCAAACGCTGAGCTTACGGGAGCGTATGCTGCAACCAAAAATACTCGCGTGATGCCCAGTTTTATACGAACCCAGAGAAGTCTAGGCCCTACCAAACAGTAATCTTTCACACCAGAGGCTAAGCGAGAGGAGAGTATGACACCTACACCAGCACTGGCATGATAGTCCCGGTCTACACCAGACCGTAGGGCGGCTATCATCCCCCCGGGCAGATCATCGGTGTCGCTCCCCTTGCGCTTAGTCTCTGTCACACACAAAGCATCTAAGCGTCTCTCATTTATTACGTCCATCACAGTTCGTTCATCTTATCACTCAATCCACCTCTCACATTCCACATGCCTATGCAGCACTCGACTCTCTTCGACCCGCCGGAATTAGCTTTGCGTGGTGGGTGGCGGCCCCCACCGCCGCATGCACCTATTTTCGCACCGACGGGGGCGGATCGGTACGCGTCGCCTCCGGGGGACGCCCTAACCCGCACATCGGTGCCTTTTCGGGCCAGAATTGCAATCTAATCGATTGGCAGGGGTCGCGAACGAGCACGCTTCTGGCACATGACCCCCAATAGTTTGGTGTGTTTGTTTTATATAAATAATAATCATTATTTTTCATGTAAAACATCGCAATAAATGAAAATTTTATTGCTTTATTAATAAGACTAAACCTATAGGTACTATATTAATAAATATGTTGATAAAAAATATTTCTAATAATAAATACTTCTTAAAAAATATTTCTTAACAACTCAAAAATAATGTTTCTTATGTAAACATTATTTTTGAGTTGTTAAGAAATATTTTTGTGAAACTAAGTTTTCACATCTGAAATGCAGTCATACGACTGACAGTCTTTTCTTTTCCAGTGTGAAGTGTCATACAGTATGTTTTGTATTGTATGTGTCATGGGTTAACTTGCAATTGTAAACAGGGCTTCTGAACTCGACTTTTAAGACACGTGTATATTGTTACCGCCCTTTATCTGCAAAGTACTATTACAACAAACTACGTCGTATTTCGCTGTAATGCAAACAGCGTTGTATGGTTACAGATCGACTTGTGTCACTACAAAATATACAATTCAATTAACAAACATCTATTTAGGCTATTTATCACAAAGACAATGGAATATTTTTACATCGTATACCCAACACTCATAATACACAGCGTAAAATGAGGTAGAAGAGGTATTTAGACAGAGGCTTACCAGTTTTAACATATCTATCTAAAAGTTTTGAATGTTGGGGGAAATGACGTAAAATCACAAACCAATAAACCACTTGACATCGCAGAAGGCCCCCTCATTCAACAAAACGTAGTTTTTTAGCGCCTAAAAATCTAACACTACCTACGAGCCTACTGACCAATGGGTGGATATATTAGTCAATAAGCTGATAAGTGACGCGATGTTGTTCCATATGGGTTGACCCCTCCCCGTAGCGGTTGAGTTGAGTTTTCTTTATCTCCATAGGTTATTTCCTTTAGACGTAAAATATACTCTTTTGATCGAGTTATTTTATTTGCAATATGTCAATCAAGCACATTGTACATACAAGTTGGAAGTGACTCACCTTTAGAAGCGAGGCCAATCTTACCTGTCTGTTTCGCTCACCCCTAATCATCAGAATGCACACTTTGCAATTGAGACTGACTTCGGATTTAAAAATTACCTATATGTAGGTAACACACATTCTAGGCACTTAAATGAAAAAAAAAAAAATACTTAATTATCTTTGTTGATCTCTGACGCTAGTTATGAGCACTATGACCCCTATGCACTGTGAGACTATGAGAACTATGAGAAAGGTTATAGGATATTCCTCATCACGATTAAAATCCGAGGAAAGAAAACAGGAACAGCGGTTCCTGCGGAGTACTGAGATCGTGTGGTCGAAGTAGGGGGCTACAGCTAGTATATAATGTAAAAGACGTAAGTCTTATATGCCTTTTAACGACTGGCCCTCTGACTTCTTCGTAATGCGATTTAGTAGGGATGTGGACGTGGAACGTGAAGAATATAAGGTAGTTGTTATAGCAGTAACGCGATGCGGGTATACCTGCATCTTATTTATCAAATACAAGATTTGAAATGTATAAATATCTGTATACAGTACATTAAATTACGTTTCTAAGTTTTATCTTCAACAATTCATCGAGGGCGCCACTTGCGCAATGTCGCAATTGGTGCATTAGATGTAATCTCAATAATAAATGTGCATAAACGTCAAGTGGGAACCCTGAAGAATACATCAAAATATTGTGATCTTTATAAAGGATTGTAAAATGTTTTAAGAATTTTTCGATTTGTACAAATATTTGTTTGTTTGTATAATCTTTATTGTACTACAAGGAAACACAGATAAAAAAAAATATTGTTTGTACAATGGCGGATTTATCCCATCCGGGATCTCTTCCAGTCAAGCATAGAATACCTGATAGGAAATGCCAATTTAATGAAGTAGGTATGAGCACAAAGTCATTCACATTATATTAATAAACAAACAAAACAATATCTGTTACACATATATATAGATAAACGCAAACTTATATAAATATTTATTAATGGTCATAAAAATAAAATACATTTCATACATTCTTCAAGGTTTCCACTTGTCACATTCCTAATTTTCAACGTAATTTTTAATGATGTTTCCACCATGATGACCGCAGGGCTTTTTGCGTAGGTAGGTATAGCCTAAACAGTCACCTAAGCCTGTGGAAAATTTGCAACCACGGGCAAGGATTATATATATACAGTATTGGCATGTTTTGTTCATAACGCTATTGTTTATGACCTCGTCCTTGCGTGACTGTACTCCTGTGATAGTCACTTGTGGTTTTAGAGAAATAATGATGATTTTTACTGATACAATCGTCGGCATGGCACGATACCTCTGGTATTACGAGGGTTCATAGTCTTAGGTGTTCTATTTCACGGTCTACTATTTTACCGTCAGTCAGTCGTATACGCTTGTTTGCTCCTATATCGGTATAAAAAATTGAACCTTTATTACTACGTTAAATTTTGGATTAATACCTTGTTAACATAATTAACCGAAACTGGACCGTACAGCCCTTGATTTAAGTTTTGATTCGATTCAATGCATTTCTGCATTTCTATCGTTTCATGGAATGGAATGTAGTAGAGGGCGCTCGCTATATATTTATTAGTTTTGCCTGATATGCATAGATGGCGCCACGAACTACATACCAACGACCTTCCAAGTTCCAATTTGATATTCAAAAAAGGTTGACTGGAGGTTCCTTACCGGGATAAGTCAGTCTTAATACAAATTGACGGTTGTATTTTGATATATATCATTGTTATTTTATGTACAATAAAGCTATAACAAACAAACTGAAAAGTAGATTGTGCATGGGGTTATCTAACTCGTCATAATCGGTTTTATCCTACAAATATTTTGACGAGCTCGGTAGCGCCGTGGTTAATAACGGGACTTTGACACTAACAACCGTAGGTCCCACACACACAGGACAAACATTTGTGTGTATGAACATGTCTGTTTGTCTTGGTCAGAGTGATTTAAGAGAGGTAGACCTCATCAAAGCATCCCCTCTGGGGAAGTATTTACCTCCACCTCACAGAAAACCGAGCCAAATAACAAATTCTCTGGAGTGTTGTTGTGTTCCTGCGGGTGAGTGAGGGCACAAGTAAGCTCCTAAGGAGTTGCTGTGTTAGCAGCAGAGGTGGCATCGCGTGAGTGATACTTAATGTATTACAAGCTACGGTAACCATTTTACATCAGGTGGACCGTATGCTTGTACGCCTCCCGACATTGTATAAAAAATATATATTCATATGTTTATTCTGGGGTTAAGGTTATCAATACCTTCGTTTGTATAAATTGATGCAGACGACGCGGTAGAATCACCATCCGAACTGCAAACACTAGTTACAACAATGAAAGATGATTGTATGAAGAAAGTCTTACAATTGAATGCGAAGAAAACCAAGATAATGGTATTTGAAAGAGAGACAACCAGAACGAACATTAGGATTATGGTTGATGATGTAGTGTTGGAGCAAGTGAATGAGATTGTATATCTTGAAGTGTTTTTAGCAGCAATGGAAGGTACACCGCTGATGTGGAGAGACGAGTGAGTGCCGGGAATAGGGTGAATGGAGCTTTGGGTAAGCAGCCGAAATCTAAGCCAGAAGGCACAGCTCGCTGTACACAACGCGGTGCTAATCTCAACGCTAACTTATGGAAGTGAGAGCTGGGTATGGCAGAGAGAGCATGAAAATAGAATAAATACGGTCGAGATAAGAGCATTGAGCAAAATTTGTGGCATAGCGCTTGCTGACCGCGTTCGTAATGAAGACGTGAGAGAAAGAGTTGGTCTGAAAGAGAGTGACGGTGTTAAGATAAGAAAGGGCATGCTCCGTTGGTTCAGACATGTAGAAAGAATGCGGGGCAAAAGATTGACGAAACAGATATACAATGCAAAAGTGGAAGGATGTAGGAGCCGAGGAAGAGACTAACCTACCATGACCAAATTGGTCGTGTTTTATTAGAAGGTGATGTCAGGAGCCCCAGGAACCGGCGAGCGTGCTATGAATGTCACAGAAGCGAGTGAAGTATGTAAGGACCGCGTCTTATGGCGCTCGGTTCACTCTGCCTACCCCGCAAGGGACTTGGCGTGAAGATATACATATATACATACATTGTTAAACTGCTATAAAAGTAAAGCTATTGTTAGTATTAGGTTCAGATGTTATTTTACGAAAGTATGGTTTTTTGCCTAAACCACTTTGTGTAAATTGCAAAACTTTTATGTTTCGATTGACGGCTATATTATGAACGTTGAAAATATCGAGAGCATCCTTTGCGCGTTCCCGATCTAGTATAATCTGCTTGTCTTTGTTCAGGCATAAAGTCGTCGTTTATGGCCATTTGCATGTTCTTTCATGAGTATACGTGATAGTCCCCTCTGAAGCTGTATTTTACGATGTAACTGCAAAATTTTTAATAGTTTCAACGTCAATGAACAGTTTCATTTTTTCTTTAATAGTTTTTATTAGGTATCAATATTTGTTATGTTCTTCAAAATGGCATTAAGAGCTTTTTACTGAGACGACAACGTGGGAGTATGTCCTTAGTATTGCAAGCGTTCTTCATATGCTGCGGCAATTGTTTACGATCATGCCTGACGTATAGGTACGTGTGATTGTTACCATAGTGGTATAAAAATAATGTTACTTTGCATTCGAAATAGTTAAATTAAGAGAGATTATTGTACAAGGAAAATGTTTAGTTTTAACAATGATTTTACATAAAAAAGTTTGAAGTTAGACAATGTGTAGTAATAATAATGTGTGTGAAGATTCGGAGGGTCCCAGCAATTATCGTCAGTATGAACGTCATCCCTGACCAGTTGGAGGTAATCGCCTGGTGGTTGGTAGTGAATGGCGGACGAAGGTTACGTCTGAGACCACGCAATAGGCGAGTGGAGCGGCGCGAAGTGAGCCGCGTGCCGCCGCCGAGCCGTCCGACCCCTCGTGAATCAGACGTTCAGACAGGCTGAGCGTGCTCTTGTAAAATATACTACGGTGCGGTGCCGCCAGTGTTATTCCGTACGCCGAGCGGTTCGCACACCCGTCCACCATACGCTTTCTCTGCGGCAACGTGCTCAAGGGGATTATTTCGACACGCCACTCGCTTGCGAAAGTCTGCGCGATGATATACAAGTGAGAGCCGCCATCGGACGCCAGGGTAACGCTCATCGCGCACGGTGAGCCAGTTTATTCGTGAGAGACATTCGAAACTAACCAGCAGAGGGACGGGGGGCGCGCGACGCCGTCGCACACGCGGGATCAACGTTTCTACATACTTAACTGTGAAACAGCAACGGAAACCAATTTTTAATGTGTCAAGTCAGAATAGCATATTGCTGCTACGTCAGATCGAGGAGCGCCTCCAGCAGGAACTATAAGGTTATGCAAATGAGTTCTGAACGCTTCTATACCAGGGGTAATCAAAAGACCATTCACAACTTTAATAAACTTTAACGTTAAGGTTGTATCTTACGGTGTAAAGTGCTTATCTGTCGTTTTCCTATCCTTTACTTATTATCTTTCGGTGTCGCGATCGCTAATTGCTTATTATTACGGGAGTCGAGTGATAAGTAGTCTGTGTGCAGCGAGCGCGCGAGCATCAGAAGTATACCAGCTGGCAGCGACGATGACGTCTCAACAGGAGGAGACCCTGCTCTCGCGATGCGAGATCCCCATCATCGACCTTGCGCACATAGGTGAGCTCACCTTGCCACTCGCATACATTATACGTTGATGCACGTTCGGTGATTGACCCTGATAAATGCATTATCCTGATATCAAGTAGTTTGGCATTGAGCCTGTTTCGTGTCGAGATATCAAGGGACAGCTACCGAGCGTGTATGCACTCAAAATTAAAACATCAACGCTATGCGAATCTGGAGAACTAACGGTATTTTTAATAATTATACAAAGAGAAAAGGTGACTACCTGAGTGCATCCCTTAAGAGGCTCTACATCGCAGCAGCTGCACAGCGACACCAATGCTTTATTTGTTGTCATAATAGAACACAATCAGTGCATCCATCTCGCTCTAGGACGGAGTTCAAAGACCGCATACTGGATGCTAACCGTTGATCGAGGTTCATCCACCCAGTTCCCCTAATAAATGTGAAGCTACTCCGAGCAATCAATAAAACAAGTCGATGAATGCACTTTCAATATATACAAGTACGATAATAAACAAAGACTTAATTCACTGAAGCGATGAGTAAGTCGCATTCACAAACAGCCGGATAGTACAGTTTAGTGCGCCTGCGGTGAGTCAACAAAATTAATCACCAACGTTCTGAAACCGTTTTATCGTCAGCTATAAACGGTTGCATCCACTGTAAATCCTAGAGATCAAAATATTAAACTGTCGCAGTCTTCAAGCGGCTTTACGTAATGCAAAACTACCTCGTTACATATGGAGGTAGCTAGCTACGTGTTAGCTAACTTTAATAATAAAAAAACTTTATTCTGATAAATTATCGTTGGTGCAATTATTGTATGGCTAAGAATTTGATCCATATTTGTCATGCGGGAATGGTCAAATAGATATAGGAAGTTAGGATGATAATTTTATAATGCCTGTGAGAGTATCAAGTAAAAAAGGAAATGATCGCAATGTGGGGGCAATGGCCCGCCGGCCCTCCGTGGCTCCTGGAGCCAGCACGGCATGTGTTCCCAGTCCCACATATACATGTTTCCATTAACATTCCTACTTATGCCATAGAATAAGCTTTAGTTTATAGCAGGCTCTATTTTTTACATTTGTTATTTAAAGTTTGGTCATTAACACAATACTCTTAAAATATTCGTTCATAAAATGACTTGGTCTATAAAATGAATAACTTCATAATGTCTGTGTGTGATTTCAAATTATCACTGTCCAATTTTTCGGCATATTTTTAAGTTCAAGTATTTATATGCATTTTACCAAATTCTAGACACGCCTATGTATTTGTTTTCCTATTTATTTATCAAGCATTGTGACGCACATGTCCAGGATACGCAGACGCACATATCCTTGAAATGTCTGAATGGAGTTCATGAGTTTCTTTGACAGGTAGAGGGCTTTTCAGAGAGTAAAATAAGCATTTTTTATTCTCACTCATATTTAAGTCCCTGCAGAAAAGTTGGGCAGTCGAACTCAATGCTTACCTACTAAGTTGCACAAAAAGTTTTACAATACTAATTCTATCAATCCGTGTATCAGTAAATTGGCAAGTTCTCTCCTCGGGAAGGGATGTTAACGTGCATATGGTGTACAATAATGGCCCATCAAATTACTGGTTTATCGCTGAAACGCATGATAAACATGCGACTCCCGGTATACCTGGAGGATTGATCATTAACCGTCAATACGGCAAACGATATGATCGCTAGTTAACTATTATCGGGAAAATTACTGGTCTAATTTTTCCTGACAGACTTACAGCATGAGTTTCTTCAAAAAACCGGGAAGTGTAACTGGTTACAACTAGGCAGGTCTTACGCGTGTTTGCAAGTTTAGTGATATAAAAATGTATAGAATTTGTGCAAATTCAATAAAGTTATTGTCGGACAAATATTGACAAATTTTGTATAAACCTAATAGTAGGAGAATTAAGTACCTTCTTTTTTCTTAACGTGCTTTACAATTTCTTGTTATAAATCACGCTCTAAACGTTAGAAGGGCTAGAAAAATACTATATTTTCATCTTGTAGCATAAAATAGTCTTTACTTTTAGTTTTAGTTTAGTTTTTACGCTTAGTTTCCTGGTATTATAAATAGCAAAAAGTATTTTAAGGTAATTTCGTTATTAAGATAACGCCCACTTACCATCTCATCCGCTTTCACTTTTTGCAATTCAGAATTACGAACTTCTAATTAAGTACCTACTCACTTTTTAGTACTTCATTTTATAGTCATTAATGCGAATGAGATCTGGACCGAGCACTTGGTTCTCCATATATATACCGCAAGGGACGTGGAGGTAAGATTATATATTGTAGATAAAAATAAATAAAAACATAACATCTTTACCTTTTTATTGTATTGGTTTTTCAATTTTAATGATCGGCTATTTTTATAATACACAAAATCGCCGATCATTAAAATGTTTATAATTAAGTAGAATAAATAAAATATAAATTTTCTTAACATATATTTCTTATTTCAATCATTTTGAGAATTAGTTAGTTATAGGCATCCTGATAGTTACTATATTGAATACTCATTTACTTGCTATATTGGGAAGTAGAAAGTCTACGCCTAAATTTTACCTATCTATCTCCTAAGTTCTGACCAGCTGTAGCCACCTACTCTATTTTATTCCAAGAGAATTATATCTATTGAATATCTCTTGCTAACAGACTCGCATAAACAACAAATATTTTTAGCACAAGTTTGTTTAGTTTATGATTATAAAAGTATTAGTGATATGAACGGGATTTCATACAAAATATTTGCATGTGCTGTGTTAATTGAGCAGTCACAACCGTCTCGTATCCCACTGACATACATCTGAGTTCATTCATCACTTCATTGCACGACTTTGGGAGTGCCGCGCCGGTTCAGAGTTCTTTGAAAGTTGAAAACATGATCGATGGCCACACATGAGGGGTGCCAAACCATAACGTTGCAAGTGCCGGAAAACTAAGTTTTCAGTAGACATAAAAAACAGTTTTAATTAAAAAAACTAATATATTATTAAACAATTTATTATGAAATTATCATTCTTCACACGTAACACAACATTTCGTATGTGTTAAACACGGAAATAACATTATCCGATGAATAAAAAAATTAAAAGAACAAAACATTTCAAGTGCCATTCTTTATGCAAGTCGTAACTTTGTAAGTGTTGTATGTATGTCTATATTCACGCCAGGTCCCTTGCTTATACACTTCACTTGTAAGTGTTGTATTACTTGCAAATAATAATCTTACCTAATCAAAACTTTCAAGATAATTATTTTAAAAAGTTTTCATGAAATTATTTGCCTTCTCCTGCTAAATACGGTAACATATCATTTATATCTTTCTTTTCTCGGCAGATAAAGGTACAGGTGTTTCAGTCATCTCAATTACTTAAGTAAAACTCGCCTTAGTAACTCCAGGTTTAAGTACTGAAGTTGTTATCCATGGAGCAAATTCACTGTAACTTTTCTTTGTACGAATTACACCAAAATTTTCAGATGTTACTCGAATCATCGTAGCAGATATCTGCAGTTTTTAGTGTTAATCACCGCTTTAGTCAGATTCATCCAATTATAAAAGAAAGTTTAATTTGCCAGCATTCGCAATAAGCTCACTAAGGTCTTTTGAATAATTGCAAAAACACGATCGCACGCGAGAGAGGTATGCCCCTTCACATGAAATTTATGAGTAATTTTCCAAAAAAAACATTTTGCAATTAAGATGAGGAACATATCAAGTACAGCCTGATTCTTGTTTTGCCCACCACAGTTATCAGACCACAGGATTAACTTCTTTTTATCTGTAGTGTGTCCTATTTCACTAAAAGTAAAAAACTTATACAGACAAGAAGCTACCTCGTTAGATCCTCTTTGACCGACAGTTTCATTCCAGAGAAACACTCTTTCCTTCATCCACCAAATGAATTCCCGTATTGACGAAGGCAAGCTGACGACTATAATACATCTGTGTATAGGTTAATGTTGGAAGGTATACATCTGTTGCTCGAGGTCTAATTGTACTACTCGAACATCTGAATTGTGGCGTTTGGAGTCTGTTCCATCTTTACTCATTAGTTTTTTTGCTAGCTTGTAATGAAAGTTCAATCTTTGCTTAGCGAGGCTTTTTACTTCTTCAGTTGGAGCAGTATCTATTTCAACTTTAATAGAGTTACACGTCGGGCATGTGTCAACTCGCGGAGGCTTGAAAGATAGATTAAATTCGGTCAAAAATATCTCATTAAACCACTGCTGAGATACAGGTGGTTCAGTGGAACCAACACGGTGGTATTCTTGACTTTTTTAAGCTGTGTGTTGTCCATTATATTGTTTCATTCTTTCACCTTTCCCAGTTTGAACCAGTGTGTTATATCATCTCCTAATTAACATCTTTTTTATACACTTATATCGTCAAAGTCTACTACGAGACGACACGGTCTAGTGTTCTTTGAATATAACGTTATTATAGACGTCCCAAATTCTTTTCAGTCTGAATTTTTACGAAAAACTTAAAACACTCTAAGCACTATATCTATACTGTAACGAAAATAGAACGTTCCACTAATTAAAAACTGCTTACTAATTGTCCATTAATTTTGAGTGGCAGAATTTCATTAAATACATATATTGTTACGTGTGTTCTTAAAAATAAACTAGGAAGCGACTTGTTACGGAGTAGTGATTAAATGTTATTTTACAGCAACGTCACACTACTTTGCCATTTCTTTTGTAATATTCTTGGGATTCAGCAGCTTTCAAACATAATTTCAATATATATATGTAAAATTGGCAATGTCGAAATTTTTAAGGTATTCAAGGGTTTCTAAACTAAAAACTGAAAGTTCAGATATTACTATAGCAATATACTCTATCAACTCCTTGAGTTTCCACTCCGACCGACGAAGACACACCGGAGACGAAGGCCCTGATCGACTCTCTGGAGCACTCGGGTATCCGTGGTGTCATTACTCACTAACAGCTCGCCACAAGATATTTTGCATATTATTATATACCTATGTGTTATCTGCGTAATTAACATGATTACGAAAATTTTTAGTAATCAGATTCCAATCTAAAATGACGTCAGACTGACGGAGTAATTTTTTGTACAGTACAATTTAATAAAAAGATGTGTAATATTGAACCACGACCATTAAAATTTCTTGGTAAATATATGCCTATTTGAATATCATTGACTAAATTTAAAATACTTCTCAAATATTTACGTTACCTGTGTCAACAAATTTGTATGGAATTGTGAGAAAAACTCACCAACACGTATAAATCGGCGAAATGGCATCTAACGAACAAAATTTCAATCACTTCTAATTGTTGATTCATCATCATGGCCAATGTTGCTCTGATGATAAATAATACCAAAAAATGAGTGTACAACTGTGAATCATATTGCTGTATCTTGTTCTTGACTGAAGAGCTAATCTTTTCATGAAATTTGGAAGTGGCCATCGAGACTTAATGGTAAACAGTTAATCCTCGTTTTAGATCCTCGTTAGTAGTTTATTTATTCATTTAGCATACAAAACAGATTACAAACAATACAGTATACATAAGCACTTAGGTAGTTTTTCATCTGAGTCGTGATCCAAAAATACGACTATATCACGACTAAGGTTATATAGAGTGCTAATTATGAATTTTGTTATTTTATTATTATTTTACACATTTTGAAGAAAGATATTCATAACAAGTATATCTACAACAATTTGAAGTATTTAGTTTTCTTTTTTCAACTATAATTATCACACACGGCACACGCCTATTTCAATTTCATGAATTACTTAACAATGAACGCATTATCAATCTAAAATGTCAACAAATTTATTACATGTCGTTAAGAGATTATTTAAATGAGATTTATTGAATGCTATATATATTCAAATTAATCCGTGTTTTAGTTGACGTCGAGTTCAACAAAGACTTTGACACTTCGTGTTATACGATATACAATGCCTTTGTCATTTTCAGCCCAATCATAATAAGAATGCAGCAAAGTAGAAAATCTACCAACGTTTGCTTCAAACAGTCCCTAGAAGGTTAAGTGACTACGCCTCACAGAAAACCGCAACCAAATAACAACTGTCGGGAAGGTTATCGCGATCGTACGACTAGAGAGCTACAAGCAAGTGCAAGTGTGTATCAAACGTTCATATATTTGTATGTTTCTCGAAGTTGTATAAAAAAAACACGATGTCACATTATTAGTTCCAACCTTAAGAGATTTTTTTTCTATTGCCAATGAATAAGGTGGTAAAGAACTTTCTTGGGCAACTATATACTGCAATTGTAAATAACCACTTTGTCCTACTGAATATTTGTCTCTACTTCAAGCCTTTGTTATCGTCTAAATAGTGTTTTCTATACGAGTTCAACGCACTGAGTAATTTCTAGACGCCACTCAGTTGACTAAATAATAATCCCCTCTTGCTATGTTATAAAACGCTAAAGAATGCGTATATATGCAACGCGTTATTTTCCGCTCCAAGATCTGATTCAGTTGCTTTCGCAATATCCAGGCAGAAGCCCCTCTTCGTCGTTCATTAACCGAAAACTGTATTAATTTACCGCTGCTTCCACGAACTGAATGTACATATTTTTTTTATGTTTCTGTAACACTTCCAATTTAACTCGGCCCGGTTTATTGGACATATCGCGGACTCAGATTAGCGAAACTGGGTCCTTGGCTGATAGCAAAAGGAGAGGTAGGGACAGCGATATCTAAACAAGCACCCCGACTATTATTTGCTAATCTGCAGGGTGTACCACGCGCAGTTGAATTTGATTTAGCTACAACGCTCACTCGGAGCGGTTGTGGCCTACCGTACGCCTCATGTACAATCGATCAAGAAAGTACTTTACTAGTTTTGAATATAACTGGGCGTCACGGAAATTTAAGCTAGTGTTGAGATTAGAAATATGTGAAATGAAACTTCAATCTATATATATATACGAGTATATATAAAAATGAATGTTTGTCTGTAGGTATGTCCTCTATGGACTCAAAAACGGCTGGGCAGATTTTGATGAAATTTTCAGGGAATCTTCACATCAGTCCAGCGGGCGATCCTGTGAAGTTTGGTAGCGATCAGATCACTCGTGCGAAGCCGGGGCGAGTAGCTAGTTACGATATAAACAAAAAAGTTTGGAACAGTATTACTGTTAGTACATTGAATAAAACATACAATAATATTTGAAATATGGCCTCAGCTCCAGGAATGTTTAAGAGTCTAGAAATTCCTAAGGTTGATTCATAAAGTAAGAAAAAGTTATTTCTTAAGAAAGGTACAGTAATAAAAAATTAGTATCAAAGCAAGTGATACTAAGTTTAAGAATCTTAAGAAATATCTTTAGAATAATCTTAAATCTATAGAAATCTTAAGAAATAACGTTTGCCTGCTTTAAATACGAGTATATTATTGATAAAATAAACTCGTAAAATTAACTTATTGAGCTTAAGTCAAAAAAAGTTTAAGTGATTCTGTTAGATAATTACCCTCTCTATCCCCAACATTCAGTTGATCCACTACTTAAGAAACACTAACTTAAGAAATACTTGCTTACCTGTACGTCAGTTACAATAGCAATTGTATGTAATCTGATTTAGGATTTTCCATGTTCAAAAAATTCCGCTTACTTCATTAGGACGTTTTCCTTATGAATGTTTATGTTGTTATAGTATGTTAGGTACTTGTTATAAAATGTACTAAATGCCAACTAAAAAGCGATAATAAAGTAAATATAATAATAAGTAGTATTATTTACTCACACAAAACACTAACAGGTATGTTAGATAGAGAATGTAGAGATAACGCAAAATTTATATGACATGAATAATTAATAAGGATAACGGGACAGGCCCACCGCTCATACCCATCACTGTGTCTCCTGTGTAGCCAGAATTAAGAGCGGCGACCAACAAAAAGGTAATGAACAGTGAAGTTCACTGCCGTCCCGGGGGTTAAACTACAGCTGCCTTGAAACTCACAACGAATTTAATCAGAAGAAATTTGTAGGAGTAGGAAGTTTTGGCATTGACTTCCCCCCTTGGCAAAGTGAGAAACAGCAATATGACAAATAAGGCATTTATAAACGTCAAAGGCTAGTCAAGAGAAGCACAACTGCGGTGCACCACGGTTTATCAAATATCTAACACTATTGGGATCTAAACTGTGAGTTGTTACCTAACACATCGATTCCAATAATATAGTCATATGCATCGATTCCAATAATATATCATTAATAAGGATAGTAAAAAAATAAAGAGCAGTGATAGCCCAGTGGACAAAGAAGCGGCCTATTGGTCAACTGGTCCCCGGTTCAAATTCGGACATGTACCTACCACTAAATTCCTGTTTTTGAATTTATGTTCATATTTGTAATTATTACGTCCGAAAAAATATATTTCGAAAGACGTGTGACCATACCTAAGAAAAGTCAGATTTTTCCCTCTGGGTTGTGGAGGTCTGATCGCAGTCTCTCCATCAAAAAATCATATCTTCGCTAAATCCTTGGGCTTAGGTAGCTTAGCCCGCCAAAATTAATGGATTAGGAAACGGGATAACGCTAAGAAGAAGAAGTAAGGAAGTATAGAATAATCAGGTAGTAGACAGTATAGATACCATGGTACAGTTAGTAGTTTTGGCATTGATTTTAAATTAATCTTGTAACTAAAAACGAAAGTTCCCTTAGTTTTTTAGTTTAACTATTCATCAAAACCTAACAATGTATACTATACTCTTGCTATTTCTAGATATAAAATTGCGATACTATTTACAATATAGTATTAAAAGCAATAAGAGGTATTTAAAGCAATTAAGCAATATAGTTTTTGTGTCAAGAAGTTAACGTCACCTTCACGGTCTGCGGATCGTTCGTTGATTCTAATTTAGTCTTGAAGTACAATCAGTCGCAGATATATTAAAGGTACTACGTACCTTTCCTTTATATTCATGAATATAAAAAAAACGATCTCATTTGATATCGCAAAATCTTTGAAATAAATAATTAGGCTAATAAAAACTTGTTTCGATTATGATTTGTGAAATGTAGAATGTGTGTAGCTGTTGTGTCTGTGTATATATATATATATATATATATATATATATATATATATACATATATATAATTTACCGTTTGGAGAGATGTAGGTACGTTTAATCTATTCCGATTAAAATGATTTAGTTTGTGAAGTAAATTAAAACTGGGTCATTTTATATTTTGGTCAAATTTTTGTTCCTTTGCTAAAATAAAGATACAAAATTTATTTTTTGTGCAATTGATTTTGTATATTGATTTTGTATTTTAAAAGCTTTGGTCATTTAAAATTTTAACTAGTAATAGTACTATAAGTTCTCAGTGCCAGCCCGGAATATCTACCACTATCTCTTTCACCCAATAACCAATGGTTGACAGTTCTAGGTGTTTTACATTTTGAAAACTGGACCTTTAGAACATACAGTGTAGGTATTCTAAACCAACTAACATATCTTATAAAATCTCATTGATTCTATACTATGCACCGTTCAAGAGACTTGTACATCGACAACAACAGACGTGGAAAATGCCAAAATAAATTCAGTTCAATAGTCGAAATTTGCGGAATATGAATGAACCATTACAAAAATATCCAATGCGGAACGATTTTAGAAAGTTGTTGAGACTAAAAAGAACATACAGAAAATTGAACGTATTTCCCAGACTACATGGATACTTATATATATTCGAAATGTTCTGTTATATAATGAAGGAAATGAATGATATTCCCCAACTCGATACATGGTGCCACATCAAATGGCGGTCTAACGACGCGATGTAGTGTGTGTAAAAATATCTCGTTAATTGTAAAAATAGTACATTACTTAACGACATATTTTTAATATATTACTGTCATTACACTGGCCGGCTCGTTTTTATATTCCCGTCTAGCAGTGGCGTGCACAGAGATTTTTGACAGAGTAGGCAGAATTTTTTTAAAGCTATTAACTTACCAAAAAATACAGAATGTTGATTTTGGTTACCCAATCTTGTGGAAATAATGATGTATGTGATCACTTGTTTTTTTTCACCGAAAGATAGTTTTGAAAACATTTATTTTCCCTACACACACCACATGAACAACTTTCGCAGTGAATATCATCATATTTATCAACTTTAAAACTTTAAAATCTTATTTCGTCTGCTACCAGTCAATCGATTCAAAACAAAAACAATGGCGGCCGTTTTAAAATCAAAATAAAATTGAACATCAATTTTATACGAAAAAAAGAAATGGCAATATCTTTCACTATAATTATATGCAGCAAACTACTTTTTAAAATAGTTACGTAGCAATGCTCGCGACACTTCGGTGATTTACGTTATAGTTCAGCTGAAAAGACATTGTCTATACTTTGCAATTGTGTGCGTTATTTGTGTTATTTGGGCAATGTAATTATAGGAATGCACACTACAGTATTTGTAAACAACACGGCACACATACGTAAATTTAGACAGATATAGTTAGTGTCTCTGCCGTAAAAAGCTGCCAATGCGGCGCTAGTATAGCGTAGCGCCTAGCTGCGATTTGAATATGACTAGCGATGACTTTAATAACTTACCGATACCGATAGATGGAGCTTTTAATTTTTTGTTTTTGATACGAAATATTAGTTAAAAACTATGTTTAAGAATGAAACATCGGATGGTATTTATCATCAAATTGATAGGGTAGGCAATGTCTTTTTGCCTATATGGAGTGCACGCCACTGCCGTCTAGGTTGTCGCAAACACCAGAAAAATATACAGTAGGAACGTATTATATGTCTGGGTGTACTAAGTCAAGCAAAGGTTGTTAGATAGATCTGCATGCTCATACAAAAAACATGACTTTGAACGGTAGGTTAATTTTCCATTTAAAGTACAGGTAAAATTAGTTTACGTTTAGTTAACGGTTGGTAATTAAGGATTTAACTAATTGTAAAAAAAATGG
The DNA here is from genome assembly GCA_947507595.1 of Pyralis farinalis. NCBI lineage: Eukaryota > Metazoa > Arthropoda > Insecta > Lepidoptera > Pyralidae > Pyralis > Pyralis farinalis. Next base: position 12,217,898 of record OX382261.1, on the reverse strand, counting down.
TGACCGGTCAATTTAATGTCATTGTAAAGATTCCGAACCTCAAACCATTAGCATCCTTGTAGAATCACGTACGTTAAGCTCTTCTTATTACGGTAAAGCCATAATGAAGGGTTATGTATGATTTTAGCAGTCCACGTACTCATCACCGTAACACCTAAATTACTGAGCCGATTTTGTTAAATGAATGGGCCATCAATTTGAATAACCAATTAGGATCCTGGTGACACAGGCTTATACGAACTAAATTAATATGACAGATATATACATAAGTTCGAGGTCACTGAATTTATTTTATTACAAATCACATCATATAAGATTTCAAAGGAATGAGTCTGTAAGAGATCAAAAATTAAAAATAGTATAAGTACATCTATACATATAAATAAAATTGAAGTGTCTGTCTGTGATTTCAAAATAAAGCCTTTATCTTAAGCTTATATTATTATTTACACGTTACCAAAGCCTAATTACGCATTTGTAACTTTTTGTCTGTCTGTCCGTCTGCTTGTTTGTCGGGGCTAATCTTCGAAATGGCTGAACCGATTTCCACGGGACTTTCACTGGTAGGTAGAGGGCTGTTCAGAGAAGAATATAGGGTACTTTTTATCCCGTAAATATTTAGGGTTCCTGCGTAAAAAATAAAAAAACTGTCAAAATTAAGCGGAAATATCTTCCCCTTCGGGGGACTTTGCAATTTTATTTTTATTATTTCCATAGAATACGTATTTTTTGTAACATAAAATAACTACGCATTTTTTATCTAATTATGTAATATAAATAAAATACATATACGTTGCCTCCTGTAAAGGTCAATAGATGGCGCTGTACGAAAATTGAATCGCTCTATGGTTGCATCTACGACCCTGAACATTGTTTTTTTTTTTAACTATGTCTACAGAGAAATAAAGGGTACTAAAAGCCCAAATCTCATGCGTGCGAAGCCGCGGGCTTCTGCTAGTATTAAATAACATCTCGTACTTACATAGCGATTAGCGAGAGTGATACAAGTAAGGTACTTATATAATGATTTATGATTTATTAAACACGTTCCCTGTTTACATTCATTTGTTATCGGAAATTACACAACTATACAAATACAAGGAAGGTGTGTTCGCATATTAATTAAATAGGTATAATGTATTCGATTAAATTAATGTATGATATCTTACGTCATCCGCAAGTTCTTATCTACTTGTTTCAATGTGCTAACTATTATGTTCACATCAGAATAGCGTTGAGATAGACCTACCAAGTAATAATGCAGTAGTAATAAGTGCAACTTATACTTTGACTTTTGTACCATTTTTATGACGTATGCAATAAGAGATACAATTGCACATCAAGTATGAAATGTCAACTGCTCGCAATGCATTAGTGTAGTGACCGGGGAGTTGATTGAGATATATATACTGCTCATATCTAGTTATTTGTGATAACAAATATGTAATTTATTCATCACCATTCCCGAGTTTATTTCCATACTTTTTTCTTCATATCCACGCACACACGCAAAATAATTATATTTAAAATTGAACAGCGTCTAGTGCAAATTTTTGGAATAAATTGAAAAAACATCAATCACTAGCTTCTTTTTAGGGTTCCGTACCCAAAGGGTAAAACGGAACCCTATTACTGAGGCTCCGCTGTCCGTCCGTCCGTCTGTCACCAGGCTGTATGTCATAAACCGTGATAGTTAGGCAGTTGAAATTTTCACAGATGATGTATTTCTGTTGCCGCTATAACAACAAATACTAAAAAATAGAATAAAATAAATATTTAAGGGGGCTCCCATACAACAAACGTGATTTTTTTGCTCATTTTTGCTGGATATTGATAACGGCAACAGATAGAAGCTTGAAATATTCACAGAATACTTAGTTATATATTTACTTTAAGAATAAATAATTAAATTAAAATAAAACAAATATTTAAGGGGGGCTCCCATACAACAAAGGTGTTTTTTTGCCGTTTTTATAGATAATGGTACGGAACCCTTCGTGCGCGAGTCCGACTCGCACTTGGCCGATTTTTTTAAATTAATGTGAACATTTCCGAGCATATTCGAGAAATAACCGTAAACATGCTGAAAAAAAATTAAAATTGTTACGTACGCCATCTACTCAATTAGTTAAAAGTGAATTTAACATGATACACATTTAAATTTTGTAACCCACGGCATCAACCCACAGTCAAGCCTGTCACAGACGTATCAATAATATATCGTACGATAAGATACACGGATAATAAGTACGGATACACTAGATATGAATAAACCCATCTATACTCCGTGCTGTCACCCTTGCCTAATTTGCGTATTCATTACAATGACACAATCGATTAAGTACTAATGGATGCCACCCAGAACAACGGCGCCATCCAGCTTCTAATAGAGACAGAGCATCTCACACAATTGTAACCGAACGAAGTTCTAATACGGAATTCCTATTTCTATACAATGTCGGGAGGTAAACAAGTATGGTGGTTACCTTCGCTTCCGTTTCAAGGAGTATTGCCGCCCCTGCTGTTAACACAGCAAATACTCAGGAGCTCACTGGTAACCTCACTCACATTCAAGAATACAACAATCCTCCAGGGAGCTGTTACCTTCTTTAGTACTTCTCCAGTCGGTTAGTTTAATGAGCACTACCTCTCTTAAAATTAAAAGAAAACCTAATGACCACAAATCAGGTTAATTTTCAAGCAAGGAGTTCATAGTGCCACATTAAGTGACTTATGTTCATTCCAATCTTAGAAGATTGTACAATTTAGCAAACATAAGTAATAAGTACCTCTGAGCAAATCACACAACGCCATCTAGCCCCAAATTAAGCATAGCTTGTGATGTGAGTACTAGACAACTGAGATATATACGTAAATGTATATATATATTTTATGAATACACATTTATGAATTTTATGTTATTCACATAAATAATCCTAGATCAATACAAATAGATGTTCATGCACACATACATTTTGCACGCATATTCGTTCCGTGCGGGAATCGAACCAACAGCTTGGCAGCAGCCATTGCTAAACTCGACCACCAGGCTCGTCGATCATGCAATCTGTTCATTGTAGACGTAGCAACACGCTAGTGAATTTAACCAAATACTTGTGACATAAATCGTCATACATCCTACACTGTCTGACAAATGACACGCTAAATTAGAGCTCGGTACGAAGGCCGATGCAAATTGCTACTCTAATATTTAACAGTACCATGTTTGTCAGTCTGAATGTTACGCGTTACGGCACCACCTCCAAATGGAATGCTTGCCATTGTCCCCGGGTGTATCTACCTCCCAATGACGCTCAAACCATTGTATTGCCTTCGGATGCCGACACCTGTGTATACCAAATTCGCTATGATTATTTGCATTTACCTGTTTATCAGTGACAGCAGTCGCAGCAAACAAGAATTCTGACGTTCTTAACATGTATTTACTCAACAAGTTACATACCTGTCTAATAATAGCATTGCGTCTGTCTTTGTCCCTATAAAACAAACAGAGAGATCAACCTTCCTTGGTCCTTCTGAGTTCTGATTCTTAAAGTCATCTATAACATTTAAAAACATTTTTACAATTCCGTGCCAAAAGAGCATTAACGGGTAATTATGGCTTTGCTGTCCTTCTGTCTGTCCGTATGTCATTCATTTGTCTATCACAAGGCTGTATCCTTTGGGCTGTACTAGTAGTATTAAACACTTCAAATGTTCACAGATTGTGTATAAAACCTATAGCGGCCAAGCAGCAAATACAAAAATTAAATAAACGTTAAAATTTTGAAGTTCCCTTTCAATTTTCAACTTTATTCTGTTTTATACCGAAACCCTTCGTATAACTCGAACTTGACCAGTTTTAACGTACCTATTTCAAAAGTTTGTAATATGTCTATGTGCTTAACTAAGCCATACAATACAACTTTATTCCCTACTGATCTATAATTAGTAGTTGGAAGGAAACATTCTTAATAGTAATATGGTCTGATGACATAAGTATCAACTTAAAAAAAAGAAGAGAGAAAGAGTGATTTCAATCTAACCCTAAACTTAATTATATCAGCAATGTAAAAAGATAATATAAAAATTCTTTATTTGCCATTGGACCCTCGCGGACACTTAGATACGATTTACATTTTTTGAAATATATTCTTATTGTATCTTATTCCATTCTCTTATTTTATTTTTTTCTCTTTTTAATCTACTAGCATTTCGGAAATGACCATTGGCGAACAAGAAATGCCGAAAGAAACTTGCCAATATAGGTCTCTTCTAAAATTGTCAATTACAAAAAAAATCACATAAGCATATTGGTACAATAATGATATCAAATGGTAAAATTAAAGATTATTAAGGACATGTAGTCTGTGATGAATTATTTCCATATAAACAATATATTCACAATATGTAAGTAGGTAATATATTACTCTAAGTTTCACGAATACACACTTCTATATTAAATAGGCTCGTAAGTAATAAAATATTAAAGTCAGCGGAATTTTATTGAAAACAATGTAGACAGGTGAACTCTACCTAAATATGCTGACACCTAAGTAAAACATACTACAGCAGCATATCTATCTATAAACTGTTTAAAATCAAACTCTAGAAAAATATTAAAGGTAATGTTTTCAATAATAATTTAAATCAAACTTATTGTACGCTGAATTAACAAATAACAATCGTTCCACGTCCTAGAAAGAGCGGCATTTAAATAACATCTCCCCGAAGGGTTATTGTGTTCCTGCTGGTGAGATTACCAGTAAGTCCTGAGGAAAGGTGCGTTGGCAACATGCGAACGATACTCCTTGTATTGTAATAGTTCTTAGGCTACGATAACTATGCATCAAGTGGGCCGTATCCTTGCCTTCCGATGTGGTATAAAAAATAAATTACTTAAGAACGTACTCGTAAACTACTAAGTAACTAAGCAGCAATCGGGCTTACAGAACACTCGGTAAGCATGGAACGTAGGTGTGTAAAACTATGCACACTTATTCATTTCATATATGACAACACCTTAATTGACTTTAATTTCTCAATCACCATTCCATATATCATGGCATGCAATCCGATACAAGTGCAGTGCTGACGCACTATATCATGTTGTGTACGAGTCCAATTTGATGTATATGCCGTTTATTAGGACGGCACGTGCTCGGCTATCAAGTCCTCGTGAACGATCATCTATTTGCGAGATGATAGATAGCATTGCAAAGCAAATAACTATATAAGAAATCTTCCACTATTGTTACAATAAAATTGATACGAGTATTATAAAGTACTAACTCTTTGAAGCAAAATAAGGAAAATACTTATCTCTACAAATGGAATTTTGCATAGTCTATGGTTGTTTGGAAGTTAAAATTTAGAAAGTAATCTGTCATTTTCATGGAATGACCGTAAATGGCAATCTCTGTAATACCCACAATCTTCTTCTTCTTTCTAACGTTATCCCGTTTCCTAATCGGGAATTAGGATGGAATACCCCGCTACCTAACCCCAAGAATTTGGCGGAGATACTGATTTTACCTTAGTTACACTTCTTTCGAAATATATTTTTTAATGGGCGCGCGGGTTTCCTCGCTGTAGTTTCCACTCGAGTATATGATAATTATAAATATTACAATAAGTACGAGTACATAAACCCGAAACACAAATTTAGGTAGATTAAAACTAGGGGCCATTCGATTAATAATAATAATACGATGGACTTCGTTATCCATGGATATGACAGCTCTTGTTACTCCCAGTATTGAGCCCTTAAGTCTAACTACCGATTGTAACCGTAAGACTTTGACTCCATTGTGTCTCTTACCAAATGTAAGTATAATATAACATAATAGGAGAAGGCTTCTACAATCGTACCTTTCAACATGGAAAGGGCAATCTGCTACATCAAAAGATTTTTCAGGGTCGGCAACGTACTACTGATATCTTAAGATTTTGCAGGCGTACCTATCAAGGCTGCAGTAACTGCTTACCAACAGGTAGACAGTATGCTGGTTTGGAGTCTTGGTGACTAATATTTAACACCTATCTAATTTAAATTAAAAAAAAAACAAGTGCCGTGTCAGCTCCAACTAGTTTTCCTAACAATACAGTATAAATATCTTGCTCCTTAGAAATCCTATGGTCTAAGATCCTACACCACATATACTATGTTCATCTGTTTTTAATGAAAAGTCTTTTCCATGTGATTAATAAAAGAGAACCTGATCTCTGGTTCGAATCCTGGTATGGGATAAATCCTAATGTTACCACAAAATTGATGTTTTCGGATTTATTATATATTTGTAATTATTACTTGCTCCGCGGTGAAGGAAAACATCGCGAGGTAATCCGCATTTCTGAGAAATTAAAGTTCGAATGACTTGTGACCTAACCTAAGAAAGGTCTGGTTTTCCCTGCGGATTATGGAGGACTGACGACAGTCGCTCGTAGGTAGCAGACCCTGCCAATCCCAATGATTAGGAACAATTGGGTAACGGTATAGCATTAGAAAGAAGAATCGTATATCTGTTTTCCCTGACTAAATATGGCTACAATACATTTTCTTTGCAATAATCATTTAAATTTAAGCGTATATTATTAGCATATTTTACTTTTATATGTATATATTCATATTTATACCAATCTATTCACATAATATTCACATGCATATAAATAGCACAGGACAATTTAGCTTATAAACGATTTAATTAGGAATGGGATAACTCTAGGAAGAAGAAAGGTATAACTCTAATACTAGTGATCTATAAAAAAAACAATTTAATTTAAAATATGATAGTCAATAATTCACGCATTGGAATCTTTGTCTATTAGAAAGTCCTGAATATAATAACGTCCGCTTGTTATATCTATGACACGCCCACGTGAGTCAAGTTAGCCATAAATCGTCTCACTGCATTTTCCTTTCATTTAAACGTCGAGTAAAATACTACTACTACACCAATACTAACTCGACCTACTGCAGGGATACGGGTGTTCTTTCAACGGAAGGCGTATAGAGTATACTCCACCACGCTGCTCAACTGCGGGTTGGCGAAGGCCACTATTTTCAATACGTCCGAAGGTCACTGACTTAGTGACGACTAACGACTATCATTTATCGACAACAGCCGGGACTGACGGCTTCACGGAGAACTTTGAGATAGCTAAGCCCATCCGTAGACATGCTACAGTCGACGTTGCTTTACCTAGAATGACACGTGCAACAACACCGTTGAGTTCTCCGTAAAATAGACATAGATCAAAATCACTTCGAATGTTTAGAAATTGAATGCTTACAATTCGTCCGTGACACACCGGTACGAGCAAATGAGGTTAGTCGCCGTTAGAGAAACCGCTCGACCGCTGTGCCAAAAATCCTATTGAATGCAATTAGTCAATTTGAATACATTAGCGTACCTATTTGGTTTAACAAAAAAAAAATAGAGGCGTCGCGAAAAGTAGGTGCGTTCTAAAGACAAAGGACGGTTTTGTTGTGGTCAGCGACTGCAGATAATGTTAACGAAGTGTGTGTATAGAATGCACACTCCGCGGTGCGGTTGTTTCCTGTTATCGGGAAAGCCGTAGATTTTGACTAGCTCAATGACAGAGTGGTTAGTAATGCTACTTTGACACCAATGTGTTCGTTTCCCACTCAGGACAAATATTTTTGTGCATGGAAATACTTATCTTGGTCTGGTTGGTTTAAAGAGAGGTAGGGTGCAAAGCTCGCTTGCGGAAGTACCTCCACCTCACGTAAAACCGCTGAAGGGTTGTTGTGTTCCTGCCAGTGAGTGAGGTTACCAGTAAGCGCCTAAGTAGTCGCTGTTCTAGCAGCAGAGATGGCATCGCTGAGCGATACTTAATGTACCGCAAACATTCATAGGCTACGGTAACGACTTTACATCAGGTGAGCCGTATGTTTGTATTGCTCCCGATGTTGATTACAAAAGAAAATAAACGACTATAACAATAATCGTATCTGTAGTTGTTTTTTGGAGAAAATAGATCTTGTTCCATTAATTATTTTTCAACTATAAATTTTTTTTACAAGATTGATGGACAATAGAGGCGTATTTGCTTTCAAAAAAGAAGTACAACATTTTGTAATACGTATTATGCCTCTAACTAACGTGTAGGTACGTTGCACGCGTATAATTTCAAATTTCGTAGTTCTAGTTTCAGTATTGCGATTGCGAAAAATAGGAGTTTTAATTTCATTCCTCTATATCCATCTTTGGTTTCCTTGTACTCACAAATTTTACGTTGTTGTTTTCCGCTCCATAAAATAGATTCAACAAAATTAACCTTATTTAGCGAGTGGATTTTTACTAAAAGTTTACTGGATTTTAACGAAATATTGGATACCAAAAAATGTATAGAAAGATTCAATTTCCTTCTTAAATTACCTCTAAAAAATAAATTTCAAGTAATCCATTCTTAACCGTCATTACGCAACTTCCATCTTTCCAGGTTTCGCGTTTTTAATTATCGACATGTCGTTACAAAATTCATATCTGAGATTTTGTGATCAATTAGTGAACTAACTTGTCTGATTCTTCTCGACGTCTTTAAATTTAACAAGAGAGAAAATTCAAGAATCAATGCAGTAATCCAATGTATTTTGTTGATGTTTCATATATTCGCACATACTAGAGATTTAGAGGCATAACAACGAACAAATATACCAAATTGAAAGAATTTTGGCAAACATTGATTGATCACCTTTCTTTGATTTTACCTCAGTGTGAGCTAGGCGTATCTTTTCAACAATGTCAGAATGCTTATCGAAAGTGTCTTTTTGATTAGATAAAGGTTAAACAATATCGACAAAACTATTTGGTATTTATAGGTATTGCGTAGCGAAAATACCTGTTATTATTGTTGAAAACAAAGGCTTGTTAAGTTTTTTAAAACGAACCTATTATTTGTATTCAAGTGAGCAATTTGTCTATAAAGGGACTTGGCGCGTCGTTATAGATAGAGTTAATAACATTCAATTAAAAGCCCATTGAACGAAAACAAAATGTATTTTTTATTAAATTTCGTCTGGGGATATTATTTTTACCCCCTTTAATTTAACCTATGTAATGTAAAACATAAGATTGGAGTATTGGCTGTTTAATACATGTGCCAAATTTGATGTCAGTTACAAATTTGAAATTTGACACCTCTGTTTACCTCTGACAGACGAAAAAAGGCAAACCTTAACTATTTACAGTTTGCAAATTTTGTTAAGATATACAAATAAAGCAACATTGAACTATTCTCCTATTTCACATTCATTATGATTGCGGAAAGTTTTAGATCCACCGAACATGAACATAATGTGTTTTTATTTTAAATTTAGTGAATACTTTCGGCTTCGTTTAGGACTCTAAGGAAATAACCTATAGAGAACCAATTTAAACCAAGTAACAATTCACCGCTACGGGTCGGGGGTAATGTGGAACGCGCAGCTCTTATTGGCTAGTTCACGGATCGACATCGCATTACTTATCGGCTTATTATTTAAATCTATACAGATAAATAAAATTGGAATGTCTGTTTATAATATTAAAATAATCGCTTTTTACTAAATGCATATGGGATGTATACACGGTACATATACCAAAATATATTTTTTTACCATTTTTGTCTGTCTGTCTGTCTGTCGGTTTGTTCCGGCTAATATCTAAAATGGCTGGACCGATTGTGACGGGACTTTCACTGGTAGATAGCTGATGTAATAAGGAGTAACTTAGGCTACTTTTATTTTAGTAATTTTGTTTGTTTTTATAATCATAAATAAATAAAAAAAAATAACTAATCCGCGCGGACGAAGTCGCGGGCACAGCTAGTTAATCTATAAAATAAAATAATAAATTGGGCAGTAGGTTCGAATCACTGAAATATTTAGGCGCTAAACCACTACCCTATTGTGAGTGAGGAGTGCCGTTATATGTCGTTAATTGGGTTATTGGTTTTGTAGTTTGCGGGATCAAGTACCTAGGTAAAATTGATCCTGGCTGTTTTATAAAGTTGCCGAGTCTCATAGATCTATAGGTAAAATCTTTTTTTTAAATTCATGCATTTGTAATTAATAATTATTAATATTTTTGTTCACAACACTATGTTAACAAAAAAACGTTCTTCCTGGCAGACGTTAAGTACCTAATTACCGTAGCTTATTTCCTAGGAACGCATACAAAACCGGTGGCACAATCGCGCTTTGCGGATACCATAGAATGATTAACCAGGTGGTCATTTTATTTTATTACTATCCTGGTTAGGTACTACTGAATATATAAAGTGCAAACAGACGTAGTTGCTCAATTATAATATTATGTAAAGTACATTGGAATTTAAACAAATAAAACAAAATATAATCAGTTGTGTACGTCTATAGAGTGATATCACATTTATTATTTTTTATGCAACATCGGGAGACATACAAGCATACGGTGCATCTGATGTGAAGCCTATGAACTCTTGTAAAACAGGAAGTACCTCTCGCGTGTTGCCACCCCTACTGCTAATATTGATATGATTCCCGCTATATGTATATTTGATACATTAGAAAGCAGGGCGTATGCTATGCGAAAATATATAATATTAAACATTTCGAAATGAAATTTAACTAGATATTTAAGTCATAGTTTTAAAACTCAATTTAACACAATACTCAATAAAAAGAAGTTCTATACTTAAAAGAATGAAGGCACTTTCCGAGCTGCCATTATAAAACTTAATACCTAGTTTTCTTACCTACATGTATCATATTTTCTGATGATGGTAAACACAGTGGTATGTGATAGAGACATCTTTACATACAATTTATAAATTAGATATTCTGAATGACGTCAATGATTTTATTTATTGCACGATGTTACGTCAATAGTGACGGAAACGCAAAACGTACCAGTGACAGACACTGATTGAATGCCATTACACCAATTAATACAAAAAAGCGAGCTACGTTTTAGCGTTTGTGTTTGGGTTAATACCGAAATTGGTTAGATAACGAAAATTAGAAAAATGTACAAATTCCAATTACAAGTATGTATATTTTGACCGTGGCTTGTTTTAGTTCAACCCGTGAATATATAGAATACTTTTTTATATTTCTAAATATATCACGAGTGTCTATCTCGTAGAATGGTTTCGTAGAATATATCTCATTTTAATATGTTGTAGAATATGATTAGGATAAATAATTTCAATTTTAGGAGAGCTTGGCGAGACGCATCATAGGATCGGAAAGTACTTGTACCCCACAGAAAACTACAACCAAATAACAACTTCCTGGAAAATTGATGTGTTTTTAGGAGAAAATGATGTTACCAGGTAGCTGCTGGGAAGGTGCTTATTTTACTTCTTAATAGGAAAAATATTTATAATGGGATCGACAAAATCTAAATCAAGAAACAAACTTGGACTTGTACACAAATGATGCATTGATGAAACATTATGTATGGAGACAGTAAACTATTTTTTCACCGTTTAGGAGGTAGCTCTATAGAAAAGTTGTTCACAGTAATTAATAGAACCACTCGCTTCTATTTGGCCATAATTTCTGAAACACCTTCTATAGAAGAAACAGGGTAACATACACAATCAATTTAGAATCTAAACCGCTTCGATCTAGGAATTTGAAACATTGAACACATATTTCATAGAAAGTGTAGGATTTTTTTATTAGTTAGATACTTAGCAAAGGATTTTGAAAACCCCTCACAGAAGTTGTATTTACTACCTGGACACTGGAATACGCATGGAATTTCGCCCAATTTAACCTATGTAATGTAAAACATAAGATTGGAGTATTGGCTGTTTAATACATGTGCCAAATTTGATGTCAGTTACAAATTTGAAATTTGACACCTCTGTTTACCTCTGACAGACGAAAAAAGGCAAACCTTAACTATTTACAGTTTGCAAATTTTGTTAAGATATACAAATAAAGCAACATTGAACTATTCTCCTATTTCACATTCATTATGATTGCGGAAAGTTTTAGATCCACCAAACATGAACATAATGTGTTTTTATTTTAAATTTAGTGAATACTTTCGGCTTCGTTTAGGACTCTAAGGAAATAACCTATAGAGAACCAATTTAAACCAAGTAACAATTCACCGCTACGGATCGGGGGTAATGTGGAACGCGCAGCTCTTATTGGCTAGTTCACGGATCGACATCGCATTACTTATCGGCTTATTATTTACATCTATACAGATGAATAAAATTGGAATGTCTGTTTGTAATATTAAAATAATCGCTTTTTACTAAATGCATATGGATGTATACACGGTACATATACCAAAATATATTTTTTTACCATTTTTGTCTGTCTGTCTGTCGGTTTGTTCCGGCTAATCGCTGAAATGGCTGGACCGATTGTGACGGGACTTTCACTGGTAGATAGCTGATGTAATAAGGAGTAACTTAGGCTACTTTTAGGCTACGCGTAATCTCTATTAAAATAAGTATATAATACCTATTAAGTAATCTGTGATAATACGAAGATAAGAAGCTTCCTTCAACTTCATCTGCGCATGTCCAAATTCTGTGACATTGTGAGATGCCTTGGTCTTTTATGATACATTCATGTAAATTTTTTGTTACTGAACTGAACTGTATTGTATCAACTTGCAACATATGCGGCTGCATCGCATGGTTGATACCATACCTAATACAAGTAGTAGTAAGTACGTCATCATCATATGTGTCAGTCATCCTTCGATTTCTTCATTTACGAATTCTAAACTTACTAGGTATAAAACCATCTGAATAAATTAACCGATATATGTTTTTATTTATATAATAAAATTTATTATAATACATAACAGAATATTTGTAATATATTGTACATATTCCTAAATGAACAAATAGAAGGGCTGACTGGCTGACATAATTATGTAATGTAAATCCGGTATTGGCCGTATGTTTGGTATACAAGTATTGCCATTCATTATGTATCTAAGGGCTGTGGATATTGTATTAAAATAAAATAAATGAAATAAATCTGTTATAATTTATTACGTTTATGACGGAATTACATTCAGTATCTACTATTTTTGTACCTAATACTTTTTAACATATTGCGAGCGTTCTAAAATTAGTTTTGATATTACGATTGAACGAGCAAGACACAAAAAGTTCACGAAAAAGTGATTGCCATAAATATACAACGGTCAACACAAATGTAACCAGTGAACGGTCAAACAAATAGATTTCACTTTCTATCCTTGTCGCCGCCTCACCTTGGTTCTTTTAGTCCGCGGTACTCTACTGTCAACTTTTAAAAAGCACTTACGAAAAGTTTACTATTTTTGAAAGGCAACGTTTCCGCAAATACAATATGTATTTTATTACACTAGTTTTTTATATACAATTATATTTTTTTTATACATACGGCCCACCTAATGTAAAGCAGTTACCGTGGCCTATTAAAGCTTCTAATATATTAAGTATCACTCGCGCGATGCCTCCTCTGCTGCTTATACAGCAACTCCTTGGGAGCTTACTGGTGACCTCACTCACACACACGCAGGAACACAACAACCCTCTAGGGAGTTGTTATTTTGGCTGCGGTTTTCTATGAGGTAGGGCGCAATAAAGCAGCCCGTGTGAGAAAATACCTCCAATACTTCCCCAGTCGGGCAATTGTAATTCGTCCTAAGTCAAACATCTAAGCAATAAATACGAGACACAAGTGGGAAGAGGCAGTTTGTTTCAGATGATGCGTCCGTAAGGCGCGGACCGGCAACCAATTTTCGAGGGCCGTGACATATTCGAGGTTTAGGTAAGGTCACATAATTGTACTCTTCCGTAGAATTTATGTAATCTATGATTCACGAAACGACTTTGACACCTGTCAGTCTACTTCGTGTGATAAAAATACTTTAGATAATTTATCCGCCGACTTCATCAATTTATGCTTTTTATGTAAGTAATATTCGTAATAATTCTAGTATGTCGAAAATTGTGTGCAGTACCAAGATGCCTCCATAATAATTATAGTAGCTAGTAATTAAAAAGCTAGGGACATAAATTTCACTCTTGTTTTGAGACATTTTTTTTTTACTTCAATTTACTGGATGTATCATACAGGTATACGTAGCTAATTTCTAACGCAGAGTAATGTCTTTTAGCGTGGTGTGAAAATACTTAATACATAAATCATGGTCTTCTTAAATTGGTAGCTATTAATAATTTAGTGTCCAGTTTTACTGTGGTAAAAGTCCTACCTTAATGTCACTATTGTCTGTTGTGTCGTGGTTGTCACAGAAGTTTAACAGATATCTAAATTTAAAAATATATAGATATTTTCATGTGTACGTATTTATACCATTTGATATCTATGTGAAGTTGACAACCCTGCACGTACCTAGCCACGAATCATCGTGAACAGCAGCGCCTTATTTCTTCCTGCATATCAGTTCAAAAAGATATCTTGATAAAAACCTTATCATAGACTATATTAAGCTCTTACATTATAAAGCTCTCTGGAAATAATTCAACAAAGATACTTAGGTACATGTTTAACTACTACCATAGATGATATTTCTTTTATTTTGCATTGACATGCTGCCTTTTAGTGATTTCTAATTGTCTAACTGAAAGGTTTCTTTTATTTCAACCGGCCTTTTATTCACACTATTCGTTTTACAATTGTACACAACGTTGACACAAAGATTAATAGAATAACCTCTCCATTTTTATTTATTTTAATTACTTTGTGACAGTTAGTTACAATGTATGACGTAAACATATAAGTAAGTTCTTAGGTAGGACATACGGATGGACTTGCGTTCGAACGGTGCTAATAATAGCCATTTGTAAACGAAGTGAAAACCCGTTGTACAAAATGTCAAACAATGTGAAGAGCTCATGTGAATTACCCACTGTTTTAAAGATGTTTACTTTATGTTACGTATATTAATAAAATTCATAAAATATGATGATATACCATAGTGCGTAAGAAACCCGACCTGGTAATTAGTAAAGAATTAAAATACGTTATGTATACACATACCTTATGTGTACGTCTAGTTTATTAATTCGATATTTATAGGTTAATATAAAATGTTTAAAATAGCATTTAAAGTTGTGCTGCGTGTCTCAATTTAGAAAATTACAGAAATAAGAAGAGGCAGACTCCGTTGGTTCGCACATGTTGAAAGAACGCAGGATGAAAAAATGACGAAGCAGATATACAACGCAAAAGTGGAAGGATATAGGAGCCGAAGAAGGCCAAGATTTACCTACCATGACCAAATTGGTCGTGTACTAACAGAAGGTATTGTCTGGAGCCTTAGAAAGCGGCGAGCGTACATGAGACTAGCAATGGATGTTAAAGAAGCGTGTGGTGTGTGTAAGGATCGAGTCACATGGCGCTCGGTTCTCTCTGCCTTCCACGCAAGGGATTTACCGTGAAATTATAGATAAAACTAACATTATAATATATATATATACCATATATATACCATATTGCAATGCGCAATAAGCACTGAAATCCATCTTCGTTGCACGATAAAAAGACACTCTGGTAAGCTTTAACTAATCCTTTATGATATAGTATGATATTAAATCTTTTATTGTGCTCAATGTATTTTTACCGAGGCTTTTCGTTACTCTTATCAGTAATTTGATAAATGGATTTATAAGTCGATGGACTTACGACCGATAATGTTCTGTAATGTGAAATTCAAAACAAACATTCATTGACATTTATATTTTTGCAAACTTTTTTGATGAACTCGGGGGCGCGGCGCAGTGGTAACGCTACTTTGACACCAACGCTCGTGGGCTCGATTCCCACACAGGCCAAACATTTGTGTGCATGAACATGTCTGTTTGTCTTGGTCTGGGTGTTTTTAAGAGAGGTAGGGCGCATCAAAACAATGTCTGGGACAGTATCTCCACCTCACAGAAAACCGCAGCCAAATAATAACTCTCTGGAGACTTGTCCATCGTGTTAGCAGCAGAGATGGCATCGCGGTGAGTGATACTTCATGCATTACAAGGGTTCATATGCTGCGGTAACTGCTTTACATTAGTTGGGCCGTATACTTGTATATCTCCCGACGTTGTATAAAAAAAATATCTGTTTGAATTACTTAAGAGTACGTCCAATATTTGAATGGCGTGGATGACACTCACATACATTAAAGTACTTGTAAGGTTATTTCCTGGATTTGCAATTACAATTTGTACGTAGATATAAGGTGCACGGAAGTGACGCCGCCAAGTCGCTAGTAAGCAATCACGGCCGTAACTTCCTTTTCTCGAAGTAACGCTCTGTACTCAACTCAAAATGTATGACATCAAAGGTACTTTTTATACGATTGAATACTTAAATTCAAATCTCTAGTTTTTATTTTTAGCGAAATATGACCATATATAAATTCGGCGAGCTCGGTAGCGCAATGGTTAGTAACGCTACTTTGACACTAACGCTCGTGGGTATGATTCCCACACAGAACAAACATTTGCGTGCATGAACATATCTGTTTGTCTAGGTCTGGGTGTTTACGTATGTTTATCAGTTGTCTAGCACTCATAACACAAGCTTCGCTTACTTTGGGGCTAGAGGGCGCTGTTAGTACGACAATATTTCATTATTATAAAGCATTAAAATTTGGCAATTTCGTCACTCACCTACGTACACATACATACGTGTCACGATCATTAACCTTATTTTAAAAATTGTTTATTTATGCGGTTTCAAAATTGATCATATTAGATGACACCAATTTTGACAAAAAATATTTCACCATACCCATACAAATTGTTAATCGTTTAATCAGATTTGTATGAGGACCAAGTTATTCTACGATTTAGAGTTCGGTCTCTTAGTAAAAGTTATTATTATTGATGAGTCATTTGTGTATTATCCTTTGCACTCTATATTATATTACTTATATCTATTTCTGACTCAAATGTCAGTACATAGCAAAATACGTACAGTGAATGTCCATCACTGTAAACCAATGGCATGTCAAGGTGACAACAGACACGACTGAGGCCTGTTCAGTCTGTCAGTTTGTCTAACAATAATATCCTTGTCAGGCCGGTACTGAGCTCCTATTGTTAAAAAAAAAAACATGAGAAGCGAACCGGTCGGTCTCTACTTTGTTTCCCGAGCGAGTATTCCATGAGTCCATTTCGCACAAAGAAAATCACGCGTAAAACCTACTCGCGTCTAAAAAAAAATGGTGGAAGATTATTTCGTAATCCCGTTGCACGTTGCAGACATAATTTCAAACCCTCTTCTTATATTCATAGCTCTGTTGTACATATTATTATTGTTCCCGGTTTTATCTCTTTTGCCTCAGTTGGAGCTTTACCATGCTAGGTACTTTATAATATGAATGCTCTAAGATTTTATCATTACTAAATAAACATGTAAGTTATTCATTCGTGACTTCACATAAATTATATGAGCATTTTAAACGTGCTTCCTCAAATTGTTTGCTTTTTCCAATGGAAATAAAATCTTGAAATTCACACTAATATACAAGGAAAATAATACGAATACGATTCTCAGAAATACTTGATCGTGAATCTGCAAGGTATAGCAAAACAAAAAAATATGACATTTCATTGTGTGCAAAACTACCTATCTAAATGGGGATTAAGGTTGGGATATTAGCCGTGTATCTATTTTGCTATGCAGACAACATTGAGAGGGATATCGGAATTTTTTTTCACCTAATAAATCTGTTCTAACTGTGTGTAACAGTCTCTACACACGACTCGAGCAACACAATACTCGAGACAACACACGACTTGAGACAACACAATACTCAAGACAACACACGACTCAAGAGTTGCCCTTTACTTAAAAGTACCTATTCTTGATTGTGTAAATTACTTTTGCAATATAAGCCAAAATTATAAATGTCTCTATTAAATTCCTAGGTTGGTGCTATTAGGTATTACGAGCATAATTATTGTGCGCTATGAAAAAAAATTTGCAATGAATTTCGTAGATTGTTCTAGACCATTTATTTTTCAAATATAATTTGTTGTGTATAGATTTGCCGAGAAATAGATCGTCACTGTTACTAATCAAAAGTGTTTAATTGCACACAGATGATTATTGCAACATATTTTTTTTATACAACGGCGGGAGGCAAACAAGCATACGTCCCACCTGATGTAAAGCAGTTACCATAGCCTATTAACGCTTGTAATGTATTAAGTATCACTCGCGCGATGCCTCCTCTGCTGCTTACACAGCAACTCTTTAGGAGCTTACAGGTGACCTCACACACACAGTGTAACACAACAACCCTCTAGGGAATTGTTATTTGGCTACGGTTTTCTGTGAAGTGGAGGAACTTCCCCAGTCGGGCTGTTTTGATGCGCCCTACCTCTCTCCTCTCCGAGTCCACCGAGCTCGTCAAAACAACACATATGTACGATCCAAAGGTAAAAATGACTGAAATATTTAATATCTGAAAAATGTTAGAATAAAAATGTTAGAAGTAATAATATTTTTAAAATATTGACACATAATACGAGTGGATTGGTAATGAATTCTAACTTAAAACAATCCATGCCTTAACTTCTTAACATTATGAGATAATGTTTGGGGCCGATAAAGCACAGAACACCTAATCGATTGGACAGTGAAGGAGCTCTACGGCGTCTTTATCTTACCTCGCAGACGCAAGGTAAGCTACATCATCCAGTCGATATATGTGGGCTCAATTATCTGTACCTGACGCTGCATCTTTTGATAACAATCAAGCCAAGGCAGTGGTTTTTGAAGGACCAAAAAACGCCGCAAAATACCCGTAGTGGAGGAGCAACATTGTATACTATCAGAACCACTTCTATTATTCTCTTGGTGATTTTAACGCTAAGTAACTAGACTTTGACCTTTGCACCGTTTTTATGGCACACGCAATAAGATTAAAAATGACTTGTCGCTGTGTACTATCTATAAATATCACAAAAAGAAAAGTAGAGCATTTCTGAGAATCACGTATTATTACATAAAAAAAGACAATATTTACTTTTCAAATACTGGCAACTTATTTCAGTACCTACATACAGAAATACTTGACCCATTTGACGCAATTGCAAATGACTTTTGTAATTTATTCCGGATTTCCCGTGACCATACAAATTATCTTCAGAGAAGAATATGAAACTGTAATGTGTAGTTTTTTTTCATTTGAGACGAACAAACACTCGGTACGCATAAGATACATACGTCGTTTATAAAGCAGTTAATAAGCAGGTAAAGCAAGGATGGAAAGTAAAATTAAAGGAGGCTCATAGAAAGTAATTTAAAATTTAAACGGTCAATCGAATGCTCAAGCCTCAAGAGTATACATAGTATTTTATATTATAGTATATATAGTAGTTTATATATCTGAAATGTGTCCTTATTATATCCTTATAAGGGTTCGGCTGTTTATATATATATTAAAATTAGAATAGCCTAGGGCTAATTATAATTAGCCCTAGGATAACCGCATTATGGGATTATTTTCAATAGCGGGACGGATCATATTATTTCGGGATAGGGACGCGGCTCGCTTTTTATCCGTCCGCGCCATAGTGTCCTTTAAAAAAAAAAAAGTTTAAATAACAGTCGAAACTGATGGCTTGTGTCCAACTAGGGGTTATAGTTATATGGGGGCATTATAGACAAACACGTCCATAGAAACACTACGATCGATGTTGCTTACCTTGTGTGTTTAATACTAATCAAAGTATTACACGAGCAGCTACAATAATAAAGCACTCAGCGTAGAATTAATTTTAATTAAAAAAAACAAACACCTGCAGTAGTTAAAGTTCTGTCAACTTTCTATCGCTCGTTCCTGAATCGATAAGAAAAATCACGTTATACAAGCAGACGTGTGTATGTACATAAAGTACACGTGTCAAGCTTTGTTCACACACCAACAAAACGTTCATGTGAATTTAAATAGTTCAATTCTATTGTTTGATATCTTTCCTTGCTTTTGCATTCTGCGTAAAGAAAAACATAACTTCGAGTACTTACTTTTTTCTAGAGTACGATAATAGTCAATGATTATTTTCTGTCGCAACTATTATCTATTCTATATTATAGTATTTAAACTAAAATTAAAAATACGGAAGTAACTCTGTGTGGTACGTCTAAATTGCAGATCGATTTTGTCAATTTTTGGTATAAGGATAAATTGAACCTCGAAGATAGGCTAACTTTTGTCACAAAAATAAAACTTGTTGATGATGAATAGTTTGTATGGGAAATCTAAATGTGATGCGAGCAAAACCAGGGGAAACAAGTATTTTATATAAAGCGAAAGTAAGTCTGTCTGTCTCTATACGTGCTTTTACTTTTGACGACTAAACCGCTGAAGGATCATATTTTAGCATTTTAGTATCAGGATTGTATTTTAGTACAAGAGACATATACAACCCATACTAAGGATATGCAAAATAATATAGCTTACTAGTTAATTACTGTTAATTACTTATAATTATTTATTTTAATATCCGATGCAAGCAAATTTGTATTAATGTCCGATGCAAGCAAAGCTGCGACCAAAAATTAGTTTTAATAAATTAGCCTCGGCCAACTACCAAACTTATTTATTTCCAACATCGTGTCTCATTGCCAACATCTTTAAACTGCACGGAAAAAAGTTCTTGATTATCGTCACTAAGTAACTTGTGTCTCGTATTAAGCCTTATCTGGATAATAAAGAAAGGTTTTATTGGTACTGAGCCTGCAAATATATTGTTAGAAATAAAGAAGTGCAGTTACTATTCTAAATAAGCATTTTGTTTGTCGATGAAATGGACTCTAATAAATTTAAACTTATTACCAGCGAAATAGATGGACAGGTACTTAGCTATTTACGAAGTTTTTTCGCTTTATATGTTGAATTATTTCAACTTTTTGTTGAAATTACAAACTATGAACATTGAAGACTTCGGCCATTATCTTCTAGGCAGCCTCTCAACTGTAATATCTGTTACAACACGATTGTTGATTGATCAGAAAGTCGATGTTGCCAGCTATAGCCTGTTGTGTACATTTATAATGTAAAAAGGCAAAAATATTTATGTCGCTAACAATAAGCATCGCTTTTAGGTAGACTATATCTTGATTGTTATGTGTCGCTGAGTAATATTATCCAAACAAATTTGTGCTTTGCAAGTCAAACTTTTATCGGTGTAGATAGGTTATAAATAACATGTTCGGTTACAGGTTTACTGTGTGCTAGTGTTATTGTTACATTTCCCCACATTCCACATACAGATTCGTGACAAGATACTAGTCCAAGAATGGTGTGGTGTAAGTAGCTTGCCATTATTTAAAGAGCCGAAGCCAAGCCTACGTGTCCATAGTGCATCCCGCCGATCGAGAATATCCTATTGTAGAGTAATTTTCTCCTTATAGAAGACCACAGATAACATGTCTTCAAAGTCTATCCTATCTATGTACAACTTCACACTAAATCCCTTGCAGGGTAGGCAGAGCGAACCGAGTACCATGTGACTCGATCCTTACACACCTCACTAACTTCTTCAACATTTCTGTAGGAACAAGATCACTGCTGTATGCGTGTTTGACGCCGTATTCATTTAGAATAACTTAAAATATCTTCTATTTTCTTTGAAACATATGAATACAATGAAAAATATTCTAAAATGAATCAGCTATTTTATAAATTTTATTACTATATATACGTACATAGTAATAATACTGTTCTAGAAAATGACGTATATTATATACGTTATAATAAAGACGCTTACCTGTCGTCTTTATAATCTTTGCCAACGATAATATCGGGCAATAAGTGGTTTCCGTTCTTGGAAATACATCAAGATAAACTCGGTAATATGCTTCTGTATAGGCACTACTGATATATAGTAACATAGAATTAATAGAGGAATGCTAGCATAATGGTAATAATACTTACTAACTCGCAAAAAAGATCATGGCCTGTTGGTTTGCAGAGATAGAATAGATTTAAGAGAGGTAGGGCGCATTAAAGCAGCCCGTTCTGAAGAAGTACCTCTACCTCTCAGAAAATATACGCCGCGGCCAAATAACAACGTCCTGGAAGGTTATTGTGTTCCTGCCAGTGAGTGATGTCAACGGTAAGCTCCTAAGGAGTTAGTGTTTTAGCATCAAAGTTGGCTTCGCACGAGTGATACTTAATATATTGTAGGTATTAATTGGCTACAGTAACCGCATGTTAAATGAATGTTAAAACTAAGTTGAACTAAGTTCAGCTTGATTAAGTTGTGACGTCAATCTGTTGGTGTATTATTTATGAAATAATGACAGAAATATAGATAACAAAACATGAGTCAACATTAGCAACACCGTTGACATCAATACATACAACCTTATTTGTAACTGCCAACACACCATTATTCATGTCGTGACAAAACTGACTTCACTACCTTACTGGAATGATGGTTGAATGTAATTTGTATCTTTATTTAAGTAGGCGAAAAAAAATCGTCTGCAATCTCACGTGAATACTGTATGATTGGACATCATCGTAGAAAGAGACGCTGATTCAGCGATGATGATAAACTAAAATTATTTTATACTTACTGACGAATTCCCGCTTTGTGAATTCGCAAAGAATGATGTTTATATATGAGGTCATGTAACACGTACCTTTGAACGTGTCAGGATGAAATTTAGCTTGTAGTGTTATATCGGAATATCGGCATTTTAAGCTTTATATTAATATCTTATTATTATCGGCGCTGCTCTAATTTCTATACAAAACATTGGCGTAAACAAACGCACCTGACACCTAACGAAGGCAATTATTTGAGATTTTAGCTGAGTTCAGTTAGCGTAGAAGAATATTTTTTTTTACAATTTCTGTATATTTTTAGAACTGATTCATAGTATTGATACTGTGTCAAAACATTTATATATGGTTCGGACTTCATAGAATAACTGTCAATTGACAGTATTGCAAATGTGGCTACGGTGGCCGTTTACCATCAGGCAGGCGGTATGCTTGTTTGCCACCTTAGTGGTATAAAATAAATAGTCACCAAAACTTTACAATTATCTTTTTCGAAGAATACTTATACACTTCTAATACACAACGCGCGGAAAATTCTTATAGACTGGGTATGTATGTATGTATGTATGTATGTATGTATATCTTCACGCCAGGTCCCTTGCGGGGTAGGCAGAGAGAACTGAGCGCCATAAGACGCGGTCCTTACACACTTCACTCGCTTACACTGGGTAATAGTGCAAATAGCGTACGACCGAAGGCTAAATTAAAAAATAAGAGAAGAAGCAATATGTACAATATGCATACCTATTAAAAAAACTTTTTACGGGATATAAATCTTCGAGGGCAGTTTTCTCCTAGATATGCTAATTCATCTCAAATTTAAGATTCATAGTTGTTAAGAAATAGCAAATATGAATGATGTCAATGCTGAAATGAAATCTAAACCTATTTGTATAATTCTGTATAAACAACCTTGATGAATGCATTAGCCTACTTATGTAGTCTTACAATGTCTCCTTGCCATAAGTACTAAAATTTATGTTGTATACAATTTAACTTTTTATGCAAAAGAGAACTCTAGTATTTACTTAACATTACGTAGGTAAAACCTACGAATAACTAACACAAGATACTGCATAGTATACAGCGGAATGAGAAAAATGAGTCTTTACGAGTATAATAATATATTATTACCATATATGACACTCATAATATTACTAACGTTGTAATGTAACATACCTAACTCAGCTCGGAGACTATGCTGTAGGTCTATTGCATGAGCAACCTATCTTGGTTAATAAATTATATTTAACGAAACTAGGACGATTTTGTGCACGCTAGGTTCCCAAATATTACGCGAACAATGCTTTCGAAACCCGTGTGGTCATATATGACCGCGAAATGTATGGGAAAAGGTATATAACGGGTTCTGAAGGCTTACGTGAGTAATGAACAAACAAGTCTACTTTGAATGTTTTTAGTATCAAGTAATATCACTGAACATCTGATGATTTTATTCAGCTATGTGTTAAACAATCCGACTTGATTATTTAAATCCAGTTAAAAATGAGATCAGAGATTTTTATGCTGCTAAGCTACAGACAATACAGCCTGCCTAATGGTAAGCAGTTCCCTTGGCCTGTAGACACTTGTTACATCAAGGGTGTCACTAGTTGCCGACTTTATAAAAACCTCTAAACTTAAAATTAAATTTTTTTTTAAAGAATCTCTCCATGAAGAAAATGTCGGCGGAAAGTTCATTCCACCACTTAGCGAGAAGAGAAAATCTCGGCTGACATATTCCATAACTTAAGGGTCTCTAAAGAAAATTTGTCTGGAAACGAACAGACATATCGACATCGATAAGTACTACAATAATTCATTTCTATTATAAAAATGCTTTTTAAACGACTTTTTGTCGAACGTACTCTGCACGCTTCACATATACATATAAATAAATGAACAGTATTTGTTTATAGTAGTTAATTGTTAACGGACTTCGTAATCGGAATGGAAGGTAATGTAATTAAACTCAACGCGTGTAAAGCCTCGAACAGCAGTTAGTAATAAGATAATTAGAAATATTAGTTCAATTCCTAATAAGTTTGACTTCTGAGTAGATAGCAAAAACGTTACCACTACGAAACCCTTCGACTACAAATTATGGCCAGTTTTAGAGGACATAGCCTGTTCGAAACAACACGCCGACATTGTGTATCTTAAGAAATCCCTGGAGCAAGCAGTGGCTATATTTCCCATGGCAACTATGCGTATCATAGATTCGTGGCCAGACAGTGTGAAGGCATGTATCAAAACCAAAGAACCATTTTATTTTTTTCTGAGACTTCCATAAATATGCACATATAGGTTTTATTAGGATTACATTAATTCATAAAAAAAAATGCATATTCATTTGTAACAGAAGTTATGGCCGGACTAGTTATATGCATACATTGACTGCAAATGTTAGAGAACATATTGAGGAAAATTTTGGATATCTCTAGGGTAATCAATTACACTTACACATATAAGGAACTGACATTGAAAAACAGATAAGGCATTCATTGGCTGACATATCAATTCAACAAAATACCTAGCCGTAATTTATGTTGCACAAATTCGCAACAGTGTAGTCAAGAATTGCGAAATTGTTATTGCATAGAGATAAAACTATCATATTATATCACCTATTTTGTAATAAATTTCTTTACACATAATCCTAAATATATTTAAATATGAATTGTATTTGAACAAAATTTTATCAAAATAGGTTCAGCTGCATTGCATCAAATACCGACTCAATGTGACGATAAAGTAATCATTAGTTAACTATGCTGAATACACATTGAATACAAGGAATATTTTCTATTAAAATATATTAAAGGCCATAATTACACCTTACAATAACTACATTATAGGTACGAACATTCACAACTTACTCATTACACTACCTATGCATTGTAGTGACTTTGACAGTTATAGGGATACACTTTATATCCAGGACTTAATTAAACATGAAATTAAATAAGTATAAATATTTCCATACCTATTACTAAACAACACCTAAGCCAAACCTAAATAGATAGCTGATAAACGGGCATAAATACTTTAATTACATACTTACATTATTTATATAGAAGGAGGACATGCTCGCATGCTCACATGCGGTAATCGAAACAGATTCTTACTATTAAAGTAGCCGTTGCTTCCGAGATCACATGTCTGTTAAATTAATTATAAGTTATGCAGGACATTACGCAAGCCAATGGCACAATGAAAATTTCTACTAATATAATATTTCCAAAGTAAAATAGTCAATTATAATGTATAATTAGAAAGCGCGTCGTATTCTCTAAACACGCCTGCGTTTATTTAATCTAGTTGGTCTAAGAATGGTTAAAATTCGACTTTTTCATGTTTATCCTACTGTTTTAATTTTTTTTTATTCATAACGATAAAGCTTGTCAATAGTTACTAAACAGAAGTAAACTATATCAGATTATATACGAGAAGAAAAAATACTGAACTGTTAAATATAGACATAGTTTATGACCAACTCTCTACCTCTCTACCTCTGTCTCTGCCTTTTCCTAATTTCAGTTTATTAAAAATTATTTAATACTAGCTGACCCGGCACACGTTGTTTTGCCATACTTTTAGGCAACTTTTTAAATTTTTCTCTTCGTAAGAACCATCCTCGTACTTCAAGGAATATTCTAAAAAAAGAATTAGCGAAATCGGTTCAGCTGCTCTCGAGATTTGCGCTTAGCAAAACATTTAGCGATTCATTTTTATATTATAGATTGCCACATAAGTGGTGTTAAAAAGTGTAAAACTGAGAAAAACATATTTCTTAGCTGTGACAATAGATTCATTGTCATGATTATAAAATGTGTTTTGTGATAGTACATGTATCAAGCTTATCTATCTATAACTTCACGCCGAATCCCTTGCGGTGTAGGCCGAGAGAACCGAGCGCCACGTGACTCGGTCCTTACACACCTCACTCGCTTCTTTAACATTCATTGCTCTTCTTCATGCTCGCCCGTTTCTAAGGCTCCTGACTTCACCTTCTGATAGGACACAAGTATGAAGCGTAGATATTTATTATTATAATACCTATCATAAGAACCGTTCTTCAGGAGCTACAAGTAAATAATTACCCTAAAGCAGTAGCTCTTTACTTCACTATTGAAGTACCAACAAATATTATTTTACATTTAATAATCTTTTACCACTAAAATCGCAATTTCATAGAATAGCAATGACGTGGATACTTGGTGTTGATTCTGCATTATCTAAAGTCTCTTTTGAACTCAGGGCGCATCCGGTAGTAAAACTAATATAGAGCTATTGTTGACAGATCAACTCAAAACGGGTAATTCAGACTGCGCGCCAAAAACAATATATTTGCATAAAACAATCTAATATTTAATTCAGGTCCTACTAATTTTTGTTCTTACTTAGTGAAAACATATTACGCAAGTGTACAATCACGCACAGGTTTATTAATTACATACGTATTGAGTTAACATGTGCTCCTGTGTTAGATGTTCATTATACGTCAAAGTGAACGTGAGTCAATTGTTGTACAATTGAGTGGAACAATTTGCTTGTTCCGGACAGCCATTACGTCAACCTACGCGAAAGTGACTATTATATAGTTAAAATAATTTATTAAATTTTGTATATAATCTTCATAGATCGAGCAACTATTGTCCCTTCGAAACCCGGGGTGGTCGAATACGACCGCGAAATGTATGGGAAAACGTATATAACGGGTTCTGATAGGTCACATATTTTTTTCTGATAGTCTTATTCTATTTCTGTTGTTGTCTATGGAGAATCATAACGAAGATTATGAAGTAATATTGCTTTTTGTAACCGCACGTGTTTTATTTCTTCTACCCAGAATACGCGGACTGATAACAAACCCCGGATATCAACGGAGGTCGCAACATGTGGAAAATCACAAGGGAGTGTTATTAGTCCTCGTATTACATATTTGTAACGACCTCCAAAGAAATTAGTTTAAATTTTGACTATGGGGTAGACGAAATTTTTTTTCAAGTTTTTTTCGGTATTACAACCATTGTGAGATTTATTGATTGATACTTTCACAGTCTTACGGCTTAATTAATTGAACCCTTTTCTATTTCATACACTAAATTTTGTTAGTGTTGAGGTTGATAAACATTTTTTGTCTAATCATGGTATCGCCTATTATATCTAATTTTCTGTAGCGTGTACATGCAGATAAGATTATATTTGGGTATTCATACTCGTACTTTGCTGATATGCCTGTATAATCAATGGTGATTAAATTGTTTACTTTATAAAACTCAGTGGAATTAATTACTCTTAAATAGTATTAAGTAGATACTTATATCATTTATTATATTATTATTTAGGAGGGCAATATATCCGTCAGCCCCGGTAATTGTTGATAGATGGACCTTAAGCTAAGTCGGTGGCTTTCTTGAAAATACTGGCCTCAGCGAACCCGCAGTTGAACAGGAATACTCTCCAAACCGTTTTGATAGTGTTAACTGGGATAAATATGTATTGATGTGGTGGGGTATTATCATCCCAATGTATGTTTTATGTAATTATATTATATATACTGTCCAATTAATTATATTAATGCTTTCAGGCGTTACTTAACTTTCCTATAATTTGTGGCTATTTCTGTCTCTACCTAATGAGGCGAAATCATAATAACCGCGGAAGCTCGTAATTGTCGAACTGATGATACTATAAAGCATCATTTCCTGATTAACAGGATGCATCATGTGTAAGTGAGGTTGACTTTGGCTCTAAGGATGATAATGGGCTACTTACACCCCAAAACGTGACGTCACACTCTTAAGTAATTCCAAGATTTTTTGTACGCAATTCAAAATAGTCAGAAATTCAGTAGCAAAGTCAACTGGAGGAGAAGGCCACACTGGTGTCCAAAACCTTGACATGCATATACAAAGTCAACGCTCAACTGCACTGCAGTACTTCAGCCTGGTGTGAAACCTTATGCCATACAAATCTCAAGATAGACCGTATATGAAGTTACTATAATAGTCACTTTTTGGTGGAAGTACCTGGCAACCAGCTTGGAACTTTGTAACTCGGTTCGAAGACACAGAGAATTGTTGACAAGCCTAAGCTTGAACACAGTATTGAGTCATAAGGTGAGACTTTGCTTCTCTACGTACTGATGAGTTTATCAATTGTAAAAATGGGTTATGTTAAGAGGTGTTATTCAATATAGAGTATTTTTAACATATATTCTTTGCCTAGTCATGAAGTGGGTGTACAGTATTTAGTACCTAACATTCGAGCAATTATTGAACCGATTATTAAACCAAAGGCCATTGCGTCGGCAGCTATGACTAACTCGAAGATAAAGGTTGACCTTCATTGTTTCGACACCATAACAAGCATTCGCTAGAAAAATCAAACACGTGTACTTTTTAATGGCGAAGAATAAACGTGCAATAGCGATGAATCAAGTGCAACATGCAAGTGACTTGAAGTATGAACTCGCACGTTCTAAGATAAAATAGGCGAGCTGTTTTTTTTTTATGTGAGGTATAAAATACTTCCCCGAATGATGATATACAAGAATTCCCCTAATGATGATCCCATAAATCCGAACTTCGAAAAGGCGTTTTATATTTGCATCGAACAAAATCAATGCGCGGTTGGCTCTTTACAAGCATAAGACTGTTCCATCCACCAGGGATAGGATCAGCTATGTAGCTAAAAATGTATATAATATATCCATCAAAAGCGACTCTTTATTTTCATAGCGTAGCTTAGCACATTGAACTTACATGGGAATCAAATTCATGAGCGTCGGTGTCAAAGTCGTGTCATTCACGACTGAGCCACCAAACTCGTCAAATTTCAAAAATATTGTTTTCCAAATTTCAAAGTTGTATGTAGTACCTACTTCTTATAGGGGACAGGCCCACCACTCATACACACCACTTTGTCTCTTATGTAGCCAGAATTAATAGCGGTGACCACCAAAAAGGCAATGAACAGAGAAGTTTATTGCTGTCCCGGGGGTTAAACTACATCTGCCTTGGAACTTACAACGAATTTAATCAGAAGAAATTTATAGGAGTAGGAAGTTTTGGAATTGATTTTCTCTCTTGGCAAAGTGAGAGACCGCAATATGACAATAGTATGTACGAGTAGAACTGCGCGTTTGTCAATGTGTTCATCGTGGAAGCAAAAAAAAATCGTTTCTATCGGACAATATACGATACAGAACAAATTTGAAAGAATGTACCTTCTTACTCAAGAAAATAAAGCATAGATTCTGGAGGCGAAATTATATTAAACATCACTGTGAAAACACTATTTCACGTTGTTCCAAGATCCTTCCCTCAGCGCATCTTCATAGCACATCTCGCGTGTTCCGCTACACCACTTGGCATTTAGCTTTGACCTCGCTCACCTTGCACATTCCTGGTGAAAAAGCAGGCCTAAGATTTGTGAGACAGTCGCCGTAAAACATATACAAACCGTGTTCCGAGAAGTTTGTCGACATGATGTCTACATCCGCGTCGCTCGACGACGGTGGGGAATTCATTCTCACACACTAGAACTAATAATCGCATACTGCGTGATATTTTCTTTCGAAATCTCTTATCTGGTGGAATCAACTTTTCCTACCGCGATTTTTCGAAAGCCTACAGTATGAGGTTCCTAAAATGACGTGAAGAGGCTTTACAGAACCGGCAACTCACAAGTAAGGATGTTGCAAGTGGCCATAGGTTACGGTAACGTCGGTAAATGCTTACCGGCAGGCAGGCCGTACGCTTGTTTCGCATATTAGAGATATATAAAAAGTTATATGTAAACTTATAACTAGGACTTTTAATATAACACGTCTATTAAGCCACGTTTGTATAAGGCCCACTTGATTCACAATGACTACCGTAGCCTATAGACATCTGCAAAATAAAAAAGCTTTTCACGCACTTTATAACTCTCGCTTCTTCCGCAGTATTTACTGTTATTAATCACACCATCCTTAGGACTCGCAATAACGCAAGACTTCCAGGAAAATATTATTTAATTGCGGTCTTCTGTAAGGTTTAATTAAGTATCTGTGAAATTGTATGACTGACTTTAAAAAACTACATGTTTAAAAGACGAGAATGTACTATAATTCTTAGAAAAATTATTTAAATGATCTATAAATAAATTACTTTTTTATTAAACAGAACAGGGCTATGTTTATAAATGTCAAACACCTGTAAAACCTGTTTGACTACGACGAGTCTTTCAGTCAGCGGGGAACGGGGCGGAAGGCGGTGGCGGCTGGATCAAATGTATAAGTTTGTATCAAAGACTTCTATGTAAACTACATAGAAGTCATACATACATACATAGTCTTTGGTTTGTATTGAACCTTCCACGAAGTGGGCACCTGCGTGACCATGCCACCGCCGCCGCCCTGCTCGTTGCCTTCTTAGTACTGCTGTGCGCAGATTTGTTGAAAGATACCCTAACGCATTGAAAATCTAATACTTCCCTTACTCGGGCTGCTACTAAATAAATAGCACTGTGCAGTACCTTACTCTCAAGTATGAAGGTCTATGGAGAGCTGACGAGACCGATGTTACTGTACCGATGGACCGATGATGTAATATACGGGTCGGGTGGAAAAGTAAAACGCGCAGCTCTTATTGGCTAGCTCGCGGATCAGCATCGCAGCAATTATCGATTTATTGGTTGAAATATTCTCCCATTGGTCAGTAAGCTCGATTCGCTGATATTTAGGCGCTAAAACACAACGTTATGTGAGTGCGAGGTGCCTTTATGAGCAGTCAAGTGGTTTATTGATTAGTGCTCTCAACTGAGCGTCGTATCTTAACAGTTTGACTGCACTACGTACAGGTGGAATTGAGTCTGACTCTAAAGATGCTCGTGGGATCTACTTACAACCAAATGTTACACTTAAATGTTAGTAGGGTATCATGAACTTAGTTCTAATTTCATTTTCAAGTAGGTAATCATATCATTAACACTATTCATATACGGTAGGACACATTCCTATATAACAATAGGCCAAACGAAATAATTAGGCCTATACCATACCAACATATCAATTCCATTCGTTGATTGAGCGCTTCCGCTGCTCTTTGTTATAAATGCTTTTAAGGTAATATCGTTCAATACTACGTACAAAAGTAATATTTTTCGCACTGTATATATACCTTTACGCGAGGTCCCTTGCGGGGTAGGCAGAGAGAAACGAGCGCCATGAGACGCGGCCCTTACACACTTCAGTCGCTTCTCTAATATTCATAGTTCTTTTCATGCACGCTCGCCGGTTCCTGGGGCTCCTGACGTCACCTTCTGATAAAACACGACCAATTTGGTCATGGTAGGTCACTCTTAGTCTTCCACGGCTCCTACATCCTTCGACTTTGGCATTGTATATCTGTTTCGTGTTTCTTTCATCCTGCATTCTTTCTACATGTCCGAACCAACAAAAAATGCCTTTTTCCTATCTTAACTCATATTATTTTTATCCGTCCTGAAGTACTTTATTAAGTATGAGGTTAGGAAAATTTTACTTTACTCTCCCAAGGTAAGATACTCGTATATATTTTTAACTAGTAAATAACAGCAAGCTGTGTAGGCAGAGCTGATATTTTTTAAATTTAAAAAATATTTAAATATTTTATTTTTAATTTTTAATTTTTTTAAAATATATGGAACCCTGTACGACATCTAGCGACGAGTGCTGTTACTTTTTCTGTTGATGGGAGTGCAGTGCAGACTCTGCACTGCAGAGTGGCCGGCCATACGTTTTCCCATATGTTTTTTTTTCTAATTGGAACGATTTTGGACCGTTCTTCCTCACCAACGAACATTTAAATTTCAAATTAAAGGATACAAAACTACAATATGTTAGCTATTCTATTAGTGTGTCGATTTTGGAGTTTCTCACTATTACCGTCTAAACGCTAGCTGGATGACATCAGTCTAGCCCAAACGACAATTTTGAGGGTAATGTGGCTCCGCTGGCTATCGCAGCTCTGCCAATGATACATTTGGTATCAGAACCCACGGATCCAGTTTATAATTAGAAGTATTACAACATGAAAATACTCGTAAGTATTAATGAAGAACCTTTCCACAGATAATAAATCAATTTTATTATGTTCTATGCACCTAGCTGCGGAATATGCAGCTAAGAAATTTATTGTATACAAATAATTTAATTTTGAACGTCTTATACAATATATTATAAAATAGTTAAACTTAATTATTTGGAGTTCCGTTTTCTATAATCAATTATTTTGCAAGTTTATATGGCGGCGATTTTTGTATAGTTTTGCATATTAAATACTGTATCAAGATTTAATAATTTATTGTTTTTTTACAAGCTTTTATTTTAATGTTTAGTAGATAATAGTAATAGCATTATAGGATAGAAGTGATTATTACTCGGGTTGTTTCAAAAGTCATCCTTAGTAGTAAAATTAACTATTGGGTCCACAGTTGCAATGAAAAGTAGTGTTTATGCGGAAGAAAGTAAACAATTGTACCCTAGAATATAGGTACTATAGCTCACTCACTACTAAGCAAATATCTCAGATGGCATTGCTCTTTTTCATCCCTTGTTTGATCCTAACCATCAAGGAAATAACCTATGGCGACCCAATGAAGCGATTTTGCATAGTAAATAAAATCTCCGTTACGGGTCGGGGGTAAAGTAGAACGCACGGTACTTATTATCTAGTTCACTGATCAACGTTGCGTCACTTATTGGCTTATTCATTAAAATAGATAGAAGAAAAAATCATACGCAGTCAAGAGGTTTATTGGTTTGTGATCTTAATCTACACATATGATGAGCTCTTTGTCACCGACGCTCGTGACTTCGATTCCCACATATGTAAAACATTTATGTGCATGAACATATCTATTATTCTTGGTCTGGGTGTTTTAAAGAAACGTCGGGCGTATCAAGGCAGCCCATCTGGGGAAGTCCTCGTACCTCTACCTCACAGATAACTGCAGCCAAATACAACTCTCTGGAGTTGCTGTGTTAGCAGCAGAGGTGGTATCGCGCGGGTGATACTATATTACAAGCTTTATATCCCGTGGGCCATATACTTGTATATACCTCTAGTCTCGACGTTGTATAAAATAAATAACAATACAGCAAGTCTAAAAGAAATTTGACTCGCTGTCAATTTATTTGGGATCAGTTCCTAAGTTGAGAATCAAAAGTAATTTTAATATAACTTTCCATTGAATAGACGTAGTATCTCTAACAAAGAATATCTCATTTCTCTTCTTAGTTCCGAATATAGCCGGGTAATTTCGAAAAGCCACTGAGTCACCCTACCAAACATCTGCACATCGCCCACACAACTCATGACAATCTGCTAATGTCCTTTGTTTCTTTCTAAGTGAATGTAATCGATTTATAAAGTTTTTAATAATTGCCGTTGTGAAAAAGAGAGCCGTCTTGATCTTCGCTTAAAGGAAACCATTTTAATTTACCTTCCCAGCAAGGAAACGCTGTTAGAAACGGTTATTTCTCTACTTTTGACCACAGGCACCGATTTGCTTCTTGAATCGTCCTAACATTATTAAATAAAAGCTTTTACGTTAAGTCTGGTTTGTTAGTCAACACGGTGCATCAGGCGCAGGACGTTCTCCTTGGCACGAAATAATTTATTGTATTTTATGGTCTAAGCATGTTATTGAAAAAACTAGACATTCCTCTATGAGTTCCGGTACTGATTCTTCTATTGTGATACTACAGTTCTACGTACGCTTGACTTTTTATGCCCACGGTGACCGCACCTTCGACCTCGATGGTCTTGCGTAAATATTTGCATCGCCTCCAAAATTGTATTTCGGTAAATTACGAACTTTATCAGTCTCGCAGCTGTAGGTGGCGTGAAATCAATTTGAATTTCAATTGACATGTAGATCAAATAAAACAATAAAAACAAAACAGGTAACACTGATTTTATTACAATTCTACTTACACAGAATATTTTTTTTTGTGAATAACTAAAATAAAGAACTAGATTTTTATGGATTTTTGTTATATTAGATAAAAAAGTTCAGTATCTTTTTTTCTGTATTTGTCAGAGACTTGTTACTAAGTATTTGTCAACCAATTTTGTATTTTTTTGTTAAGTGCCGAACTTTAATGTTATCAATAAGAAAAACTGGAAACAATACATTTATGTTTACAGTACAGTTTTTGCCCATGGTTCCATCCGTATTAGACCCTGGTGCCGTAGTAAAAAGCTCTCTATATTCTTTCAAAGGAACCAAAGTAGCTGTGTACTAAATTAGTTTGGATGTAAGCGCCGTATCTATCTACACTACACCTTGGGTGGATAGATAAGATAGTTGTGTGCGTGGAGCTTTGCTACATACATAGCATTCGCAACCCCTAAACCCCTAAAACAAACTCGCAAAAAAGTATTAAATCTTTATTTGAAATCACTTGCTAGGCTGTGAAGGAAAACATCATGTGGAAACCCTCAAGACGCGTGACCTTACATAAGAAAGGTCTAGTTTTCACTCTGGGTTGCGGTGGAGGTCGGACGGCAGTCGCTCTAAGTATAAATCCGTATCTACGTCAAATCCTTAGGCTTAGTTAAGGACCCTGCCAATCCTAATGTATTAGGGAGCGGGATAATGTTAAGTAGAAGAACTATAAAAAGGGCATGATTTCACTTGGTAATAAATATTGAATATATCTATACGTCGGAAAGAAATCACGAGCCAATAAGCTCTCAAGAATATTTCGAGTCAAAATGACGTAATTTTAGAAATTAAGAAGAAGAAATCGTTTTGTTTATTTGTAATTTGTATTGACAACTGGAAAACACTCCAATTCAGTGTAATTGTCGAATGAATTATTTAACCGCGTTAAACTATCTACAGAATATTGCAGCTTTGTTTGCATATTCCATCAGTTACATAAATGAGATCTGCAGCTGTTCTGGTATCCATTTAAATAAAGAGCAAGTAAATTTTAAATCGTTTTAACAGCAGATGTATGTCAAGGGTTAAAAATTGAGTCCGAGAAATCAATATCATGACATACAATCAATTACAGGCACCTATTGCAGTACTTAATACCTATAGTCCTTAGATATTTGTCACATGAATAGATATTGAGTTACATAAATAAACGTACATATTGAGCAACATCGAAACAAATGTATGTTAAGTAATTTATTTGTAATCTTTACATTGTGAGACACTCAACATTGTCAGTATTTGCCATTGACCTACAACCAAATGGACGTCGGGTCTAATACAAATTTCGGGAAAAAAGTGTCCTGCGTTGATCTATATATACGTAGATACATATTAAAAAATAAACATTTTAATTTAAAGCGTATGTCATTAGCATACCACATAATTTTGCGTGCAACCGTTTATCAGCCTATATTGCTTCAACTGGACGCCGCACTATTTTTTAGCCTACGCAACTTCTAGCGGATATTAGCGGAACATAGGAGTAATAGAGTAGCTGTCGAATAATAAAAGTTAAAATATATATAAATATAAAAATATTTTCGATTCAAATAATTGGGATGTAAATGGCTCATAACTATCTTTACAGCCATAGCCTGCACGTGGTGCACCCCAACGTTAACAGCAATAAACGTGGTTCTACTAAAATAAATATAGAGCATAGATAAATTAAATTAGGAGTGCCCCGACTGAGGAAGTACCTCCTCATTTTACTAGACCACAGCATGAAGTACTCAAAAACGGTTAAAAAAATATCGTGTATTAAAAAAGGGCCGCACAATATGTACAAATTTATCTATGAATTGAAGCTTCAAAAGGAATAGACTGATTTCAAGGTAGTTTTATCTCTTTGGTTTAATCAAGTTATTTTAAATCGGTTCAACAAGCGTTAATTAATTTAAATTTTTGCGATCTGTATTATCAGCAAAATAAATGCGTGTGTGTATCATCACGCCTGTATTCACAAGAAAGGATAGGCAAAGGTATTTTATCAGCCACGAATCGCTTAGTATGCAAAACTCTTATTTAACAGGGGTGAGGCTGTTGCCACAAAACAGAGCATAGTGTGTAACACACATTCAGATAATATAAATATGCAGGTTTCCTCATGATGTTTTCCGTCACCACCGAGCAAGTGACTGTCCATACTTAGAGAAATCCAGTACCTCGTACCTCGACCTTATGCACGTGAGGCAATGTTTCTACCGATGATACACTACTGCTCGTAACGGGTAAATAAAAAATACGGGTTACAAATAACGTTCTAGAAATTATGTTTATTTTTGTAAAAAAATCTTGATTAAATTATGATAATCATAAAGAACATAATCATGTCACATAACAACATTTAAATAGTTAAACAAATGGTGAGCGTATTTCTTTAAGATATTTTTTTCCAATCGACCCCAGCAAGTATATAGGAGAGTTTAAACAAACTATGCAGAACAAAGTCATAGCAAAGTAACATACTGTAATTAATATAATACCTACTTTACTAAATTAAGAAACCTGTATATTTTTATCTGTTAAAACAAAATGAAATAGACAGAAAAAAAATATAAAAATTTAAATAAATCCTACTAATATTACAAATGCGAAAGTTTGTGAGGATGTCTGGATGTTTGGATGCTTGTGTCGCTTTCACGCAATGAGTAGTTCATTGGATTTTAATGAAACTTCACAGTAATATAGCTCATACATGAGAATAACATATAGGCTATAATTTATAAAGCTATTTAGTAAATTACTCAAAATATAACAATAAACGGAAAATAAATCTCTCATCAGTGAACTACTTTGGCGTGCGCTGCATAAACTGTAAGAGCTACTCAAATATAATGTATGGTGGAAATGTATCTCTTAAATAGTTCCACAAAAAAGTCCGCGATAGCATATTTATCTTTTATGTGTGAGTCATTACGGCTAAAAAATACAATAAAAAGTTATAATTTGTTTCCAATGCACATTTGGTAGTAACAAATCAGGCTTATTTCATAATAAATACTTTTATCACTTCTGGTATTTAAAGCAGATAAACTTTGTCTTTTACACTACATCATTTGGACAAATATTTTAAGAGTTACGGCGATAATAACAACCCAAGTGCGTGATTGTTTGATGCGGTCCGGGACCCGAACACGGCAGACAGGTGAGGCAGACGTCGTTGACGGTTGCGAGTCCGTTTTGCGAATTTTCAAAGCACTAGCGATTTATTAAAAACGTACTTTAACTATGTAATATAATAAATAGGTATTGGCAGGTTTTTTTTTTGTAGTCATCGTATACATCTATCCTCACAAATTATAGCGTTTATAATAACTATTAGTCAGAGGGATACTTGTTTCAATTTACATACATTACACATTATAGAACAAGGCGGGTCTCACAAAGTAACTCTGTCTGACGCCTATACGACTAAACCACAAAACCAATTTTGATGAATTTTGATATAAAGATAGAACCTTGGGAAAGAAAATGAGCTACACGAAGTACTAATCCTGCGCAGACAAAGTCGCGGGCACCGGCTAGTATAATATACATTTAAACAACCAGATATATTAATTTCCTTGAAATAAAATCAACTTGTTGTATAGTTGACGCTTGGATGTATTTCTCTTATCAGATGTCTGTTTCTTGCCAATATAATGCAATCGGACATCAATATATTTTTCAGCTACAGCTTTTATTAAACTTATTCTATGATTGAACGTGGCGGGTTGTTCTAATGAATGTAGATGGATTTCTTGGAAAACATTTAGTTGTATGAAGGTTTTAATCGCAGTATTACACATTTCTGTCTTTTCCATTGAAATTTTTGTATGTGAAAATCGACGTATGATTTCTTCTGTTTTTTTGCAAATTTTAAAAACATCCTCCGCCGCATAGAAAAGTCCTCCCATTGTTTTTATATCGACCAATTTGTGGAACCATAAGTGATCGTTTGCCACTAAGGACTTTTTGCAGTCGGAACACTTAATTCTTTTTAGTAGGCACCTTACGACAAATCCAGCAATATAACCCACAATTTGGTCAATATAATTGCATGCAACGTCCGAGTCTTCTACAGCTGATGACAGTTGATCACAGTTCCCTTGAAGCTGCTGGTCTTCCATCTCGTCGCTGATGTTTTCATTGCATGCACGTTCTTGCTCAATGTTGTACCTGTAGCCGACTGATGAATTATTTATATTTGCTATTGTATTACCACAGGTTAATATTGGGATATTTTCTAACGGTATAGCGTTCCCGGAAAACTTTGAACCCAACTCGAGATGCATCAAGAGCTTCTTGTACGCTGACTTGAATTGCCGCGAATTTGGGTTGTTATTGAAGCCTCCTTGACTTCTAATATTTCCGAAAAAAAGCTCTACGTGATCTTGAGAAAATTTGTATGTCGTCAAAAAAGAAAGTCTGCTAGTTATCACTAAGGTTTTGTATAAATATTGGAGACTTTGAATGCATACTAATAATCCAATAACACCTGTATTGGATTGACATTTTATCAACGGTACATTTTCATTTATAAATATAGTTCGAGGTACTCCATTTTTTTTCACTGTTCTTTTTCGTTTAATATTTACCGTCAATGAATTCAAATATTGTTTAGCTTGCTCCAAGCGAGCAATTATTTTGTCAGCGTTTTTGTGATAAAAAGGTTGCTTGAATCCATAGTTATTGAAATTTCGCGAATTTAAAATGTCAAAAACATCATTAAGTAATTCTATGCACTCAATAGTAGCAGAAGAATCCTTAAATTCTGGTAATTGTAGTTCAGTGTCGCAGAATTCAATAGCTTTTGCCACACTTTTGCTAAAAAGTTGAGTGGCCAACCTCACCTTCATAATTTCATTTCTAAAAGCAATATGTCTGTGTGTTAGTTTATTGGCAAGATGTAAATTATGTTTTTCCTGTATTTTATGAAGGTCTGTAAAAAGTTTCCATTTAATTGGTTTATTTTCTAAATCATAAATTATTCCTTTTGCTTCAAGTGTGTTACGCATAAGCTTTATCATATGGCAAGCGTCTAAAAAGATGACCACATCGTAATCTGCGATAGGGTGCCGGAAATTGGTTTTAAGAGATTTGCAATCAGCAATATCGCAACCCAGTAATTTCATTGTGGCAATGTTACTTTTGCATCCATCAAATGTCAATGATATTACCTTGACACCAGACATGTGGCATTTTGTTATCGCAATTTTAATTATATTTGTTTTCATTTCTGCTGTTAAACTCGTTATTAAAAAGTACGCTAAAGGTATTTTCCAGGAATCATTTACAGAAACCAGCAGGATAACATATGCTTGGGTCGCAATGTCATTTGAATCAGAGGACTCAATACCTAAA
The DNA here is from genome assembly GCA_947507595.1 of Pyralis farinalis. Taxonomy (NCBI): domain Eukaryota; kingdom Metazoa; phylum Arthropoda; class Insecta; order Lepidoptera; family Pyralidae; genus Pyralis; species Pyralis farinalis. The sequence goes on along the minus strand of OX382261.1, from coordinate 12,178,017 downwards.
TCAACAAGGCCCTCATATTTTTTACCATTCCAAATCTTCTGTTGCCTTATAGACATTTCATCCACCACTATAGCACATATTATCTCTTTCGATGTGGTTTTTGATTTTTCTTTTAATCTATCTAGTGTTTCAGCTGTAAAACCTGGTTCAGCTTCTACACTTCTATACCAGTCATATAAAGTGCTTGGGTGCGGTAAACATGAGTTAAACATTCTTCTCAGATATTTATAAGCAGCAGGTGAATAAAAATGTAAAGTGATTGCAAACTTTCTTGCTCCAGGGGGATATTTAGCAAAAGGTCTTTTCTTGTTTTTAATGTTCTTAAGGTAAAGAGCATTAAATGTTTCTGTCACCTCTAAATGCTGTGATAAATCTTGCAGCAACGACTCTTCAACACAATTTTGTTTTTTTATTAAAGTTAAGGCATTCTTTAAAGAAATATTTTTCTTTTTAAGTCGTTGGTTAACCTTTTGTAAACTGTTTATTTTTTTATTCTTCATTTTTATTTGCTTCTTACATGAACGAAGATCTTTTTTCAGGATGATTTTCCTTGGAGTGTCCAATATAGATCCCATGCTTAGAGATGTCGAGGGAGATTCTTGATATGGCACAACTTGTTCTTGCAAAAATGTACTTATTGATGGTTTTTCACATTCTTGTGTGTGTAAGTCAGAAGATATCTAAAAGCATAATATCCAATTGATATAAAATGTTTTTTGCTTATTACTAATAATCAGAAATTAGGTGCTAAAATATTTTACCGTATCATATTGTGCCACAATACTTGGTATAGCAGCAGCTACATTATTGTCGGTTTTATTCATGCCACTCTGAAAAATAAATGTATATATTATACTACTCATAGTATAAATAATTGTGAAATATCGTCAACCTTTGCTAGCATCTTACCATTTTATCAGTTTTTGAAACACTAGTAGTGGCTGTAGTTATATCAAATTGATTATTGTCAGATGAATTTTCATCATTGTTTAACTGCAAAGAAACATTTCAAGTAATCAATAAAGAGATATATAAATAAAACATGACATAAAAATATTTTAATTATTATTTTTTTAAATTACTTACTCGCAATGTTGGCACAGCTGTTTGTTTCAGTCTTCTTAAACCTTTGTTAGTAAGATACATATCTGATTCTTTAAAATGATCTGAACAAACAAGGTTGGCTTTTTTAGGATTAAAATATTCCTCACGTCGTGATTTGGATATAATACTTCGCCATGATGCAAGACGAATAGGATTACGAGGAAAACTGAAATAAATATAGTTAGTTAGTAGTAGGTATGCCGTGACACCCGTGGTATAAAAAAAACAGAACAACGTAACTAGCAAAATAAATAATAAATCTATATCACAAAAAAAAACAATGCGACTCTGTAAATTTTTTGTTCTAAACATTTCGAACACTTGAAGCACAGCTGGAAGTCATCATGATAATCCAAACAAATGTAATTGACGTAATTGGGCTCTTTCACTCTATTACTAGCATAGTGTGTAAGAAAAGGACAGATGATACCTTTTATTTACTTTGATTGGTTTTGTGATTTGTTTATTTTTCACAACAAGATTTTTAAATGAAATACTGTGTAACGAACCAAAATAATACCTTTAATTATTAAAACAATAGTCTACTTACTGAAAATATGATACACCACCTTCTTTTCTCACTTTACTCGAGTAGTTTTTGCACGTTTTCACAATACAGTACGGCATTATGAACGGGTAGCTAGTCGCTCGTCCAAACGAAGACTGGCGCGCGATTGTTTCTCTTTTTAGGTTTTGTTTCTCTTTAGGTTCGGACACTTTTGAACGCGGACCCGACGTCCATTTGGTGGTATGTCAATGGTATTTGCACATCTAATTGACAGCTAAGGATGGCTTTAAAATTTAAATTCTAATAAGAATCATACGAACGATTTGTTGCTTAGTATCCACGAGACAAAACTATTCAATCAGTATAGAATAAGACTAGTATGCTGTGCATGGCAGAAACCAAACGCAGAATAATAAATGTTTTTGAACCTATAACGATTTACAGGTTAGAATTGGGTTAGACATAGAAAAACCGTATTAACTTTATTATCTGAGTATCTACTGACTCGTCGCTAATTAAATAGATACTAAGTACAATAATATATCTCATCCGGTGCTAAGATAATTTTCATGTGAATTATTTTCAGAACGTTTACGTCAATTAAACGCGTCACGCTATGCACAAAGATACCGTAATATTAAGTTTAGTAGGAAAACCAGTATGGGATTACTTGGAACTTGATATTCTTGAGAAACTATGGACACGCAGAGCGTGCACGCAACTAGAATCGCAATAAAAATGTGCGCTACCACTTGCGAGTACATAGTTATTGTAGTTATAAAGATCGCTTTATAATTTCCGAGACGTAAGAAAGAACAAAAGGTTCGAATCCTGATGTGGTCTAAAAAGAACCACTAAAAATCGAATTTATCTATTCTATATCGAATTCTATTATCGAATTTATTATGAATTTATATTGTAGGGACGTGATGAAACTAAGTCAAGAAATTATGTGACGTGTAACCTAATCTAAAAAAGGTCTTGTTTTACCTCTGGGTTGTGAAGGACACTTCGTTTCTCTAAATCCTTAGGCTTGGGTAGCGGATCCCGCCTATGCTAATTAATTAGGAACCGGGATAATGCTCGGAAGAAGAAGAACTCTCGTTGTCATAAGACTTCGATGTCAGCATCGGAGCAATGTTTTTTTTCATTTGATCCTTTAATCTCCATCGACAACTAAGTATCTACTACAATTTAATTTAAAATCTCTAGAACGGCAAATAATTTGTACCCATAGTATATAACTAGTCTGGCCATAAATACTGTTACAAAGAAACTTTCCTTTTTGCAACTCTGCATTTGGATCGTGTTTATTATGTTACTTCTTCCGTGTTACATATGTTTTCGTATTTACGAGTACTATCAAATTACGATATGGAATGGAGCGTTAAAGAAAATAGGATTGCAGTGATTGCACGCGTGTCTTGCACAAAGTGGGTATGAAGCCGCCGCCTTATATTTAATTTTAGTCGGCAACGCACGTGTGAAGCCCTTGGTGTTGCCAATATCCATAGACTACGATTATTGCTTACCATCAGTCATACCGTACGATTGTTTACCACTTCATTTACGATATAAACCAAGTGTTAGTAATGGGGCAATGTCGACAGAAGTGAATATTTGAAAATTATGTTTATGGTACAGACATACTGTTAACATAAGAATGTAAGTGACGCGTTCCCTAATTAGTATGTTGGTGACGCGAACATATAAAATTTTTTATTGTCATAAATTGCTCAATGCGCCTAAAGAAGTTTTTACTTCAAATAAAATAAATCCAATCTCCGAGCGATCTGACCTTTAAGCAAGAATCGACTCTTAACAAACAATAGTGCATTAAACTACATACGTACCTACCTACCGCAAAACGTCCGTGATCCGTACGTAAAGTTAATCTTGTTCGACATTTATTGTTTTTTAAAGGTATTCTGGTACCGAAGTGTACATAAAAGTTAAATAAGAGAGATATATGACTACCATTAATCATCCATACATAACGGCGGATGTAAATAAATTTGATTCCAAGCGCAAACAATAATTAATTACTCTCAACGTATATATGTATATTACTTATTTTTATTAGTAACTTGTGTTCAAAATTGTCAATAAAGAATGCTTATGGTCCATGGTATAGTTTTATAATTGGTTCCAGCACAGTTTGTCAGAAAATTCGCAGAAAATACGAGTTCGCGATGAAGATGTAAGAAAGAGAGTTGATCTGAAAGAGGGTGTTAGGATAAGAATAGGAATGCTTCGTTTCTTCGGATATGTAGAAAGAATACAAGAGGAAAGAACAGATATACTCGTACAACGCGAAAGTAGAAGAATACAGGAGCCGAGCAAGATCAAGTCTCACCTACCAAGACCAAATTGGCCATGTTTTATCGGAAACGAGCGTGCATGACAAGTGCTATGAGTCTGAAAAAAAACGAGTGAAGCGTGTTATGTGACTCTCGGTTCTCTCTGTCTACACCGCAAGGAATTTGGCGCAAAGTTATAGATAGATAAATAGATTGCCAGATATTTCTTAAATCGATTACGGGTCGTTTGCTCTTCCAACTAAGCTACACGGAATGATTATGATGGTGACGAAATTTTTATATTTCTATAAATATGTCGCTGCACTAGAAGTAATACATGGCCAATTATTTCGAAGGATTAGTTTCGATTGCGTACTTTTGATTACCGTTGACTACATTATATTGAGCGGGGGGTTAAAAGACAAATAAAATGTTTATTCCTATGTGGCAATTTGAGGGTGCCTCCGCCAATCTTTTTGATATTGAAAACCCCCTCTTCGGTTGAAGGGAGACCCTTATTCGTACAGTGGGATGAGTGGGGTTTGGTCTGATGGAAGACAATTAAATGTAATTCTACTAACAATACATTAATACGATACATTACTGTTGCCCTAATGATGAAGGTGGTTATACCTATCCAACAAGAGCTGCACGTTTTACTTTACCCCCCGACCCGGTGAGCGGTGAGTTAACCCTTTGAAACCCGGGTGGTCGTATACGACTGCGAAATGTATGGGAAAACGTATGTAACGGGTTCTGACTGCTCAAGTTACTACGCAAAATGGGGCTCATCGGTTCTCCATATGACAAAACACGTGGCATGTTACTAGGTTAGACGCCATATCCAACATAAAATAGCCTTTGCCTTAGAGCATTTATTTATATCTCGGACCTCTAATAAATTGCCTAATTGTTCGCACATGAGGCCAAAGCCTAGTTCACAGAGCGGCTATAAAAAAAAAACAATATAATTTTTTTATCGTCAAACGTGACATCATAGAATTTAGAAATACTGACTCCATTACCTCATTGTTCACATTATTATAGAGGTAGATATTAATTTTAGTACATTTATAAATTGGGCAACCGGGCATCGCTCGGAATTTTATGCAACTTTTCCGCAAATCTGTGAACTGCGAAGCCTAATCAAGAAGTACAAGTCCAGAGAATTATTGCTTATTTTCTTATATATTACTGCGGTCTTTAGGCGAGGTACCTCCCCAGACGGGTGGTTATTATTTGTTATTCTGCTTTGCCTCTCTTTCTTATCTAATCGATAGGATGTGGTAACATGCAGGTGAATTTAATTTTGGTGATAGTGAGTCACTTTTGTTACGCTCCAATATTCAGTATGCAGATAAGTGTGCAGTGATAGCCAGTGAATATAGATCTGGTGGCTATACCACTAACTTGAAACTATACCAGAAAAATTAAGTCAATTCGAAAACTTCCTACTCTTACAAATTTCTTCTGATTAAATTCATTGTGAGTTCCAAGGCAGCTGTAGTTTAACCCCCGGGACAGCAATGGACTTCACTGTTCATTGCCTTTTTGGGGATCGCCGCTGTTAATTCTGGCTACACGGGAGATACAGTGGTGGGAATGAGTAGTGAGCCTGTCCCAGATATCACCAAATTCATGTTTTCGTGTTGTATATGTTTAAACTAACTTAGCGGGTTTCTTCACGGTGTTTTTGTTCGACTACCGAGAAAGTGTAGTCAAAGTAAAACATCGTGAAGAAACCCGCACATAGGATAGTAAGTTTAACTAAAGCTTGCCTTTGTAATTAGACCCAGGCAGATAAAAAGCACACGCTCCAATTCCGAAAATAGTCTTTACCACATGTATTCACCATGTGTGTATACCAATTATCTCTCACTTAACGCTTGGGAATGATTTTTCATATCTGTTTTATGTGTTCTTGATATCTTTGCTAAATGGCGCCGATTACGGTTAGTGGGTTAATTGAAGAATGGAGAGTATGTCGGTCTTCCGCGTTTTTGTTACGTGTAATAAGACCTAACGTATGCACTGAATTCTATTGTCAAATTATCTTTGGGTTCAGATAATTATCGCTATTTTGGCGCTTCAATAAAATTAAGTTAATGCCCATCACCAATGTCAATGACCAATGGAGAACCAATAGAATAATTTAGCTTTGACACGGTGAGCCTACAGTACGATATGAAGTTCATCCGTGTACTAGTCAATTAGAGCTACGCGTTCTACGTCACCCCCCGACCCGAAGCGGTGAGTTGAGTTTCAAAGCAAAATCATTCCATCGATTCTACATTTGGTTATTTCTTTAATGACCAATTTCTTTCTCAATCATATCAATCTTTCGTGATAAATATCGTGAAAGATAAATTGAAACAAGGATGTGAATAGGCGTAGGTACATTTTAATGTAGTCTACAACGTTTAATAGGTTTTGTTCCTGACTGAATAGTTCGTATGTTAGGTAGCTGGTAGATACACGTCATACTTAACTATATTCAAGTTTTTAACATGTAGGGGTCAAATCTCACAAGTCAATTTTAAAGAATATATATTATGTATATGCGCATATCTGGGACCTGCTTTTTTACTTTCTTTCTTTTTGCTCTACTTCGAAGAGTTGTATCGTGAAGTTGGATAGCCTAACTTTCCTCTTTTTTTTTTATTCGTACGCCCGATGTAAAACGACAACCCACAAAATAAGGACTAACCCACCCCGAGCGTGTGTTAGTCATTCTTCTGAGGGGGGCACCCTCCGGACCGGAGGGAGGTGGTGCATCTTCATGGATACCCTTTCCACCGGCCGAACGAGTTATGTCAGATACTTACTAACTAAGCACCAACTAAGGACTGCCTTTAGCCGGGAAGGCTTTAAAGGCTTCATCGGAGACTATCGCCCCAGGGGAAGCGGGGCGACGCAATAACCTTCCTCATGAACCGGGCTATCAAATGCAAAAAGATTTTTTGTAAATTCGATTGGTAGCTCCAGAGAGTAGCGTTGAACACGCAAGTTCAGGAGCGTCGACCGCAGGCGGTGTATGCGCTCATTCAGTCGTTCCTCCGGATTTCAGAGGGCGCATTAAGTCGTTTGTCCCTGCTATTTTCGATAGATGGCAAATAGACTTAGGCACGTCTAAAAAGTATATTCAACTCATAGAAAACCGCAGCTGCAGGTTGTATTTCTGCTCATGAAATTACCAGTGAGCGCCTCGCAAGCCGCTGTGTGAAGCGGGGGTGGCAATGTTCATAGTCTACGTAAAACCACTTCACGTTAGGTGGGCCGTATTCTCGTACGATTTGTTCGTTGTATAAAAAAAGCAAATCAAAGAGCAGGATTCTAATTTTAAAACGGATATGTTGTCAACTCGTTCCGTAATACGCGGATCTGTTAAATAGATCAACAAACTGCAATGACCTCATCTGAACACGTCATACTTAACTATATTCAAGTTTTTAACAAACTTAAACCTTATCAAACTTCCGATATCAAGCCTTCATGTAGTCCTTGTGACCTGTTTCTGTGACAGCGGAAAGGTTGACCAACCAAGGTCAATTTGTATTAAGACTCAGTTTATTTTCAAGTAAATTTTTATCCTATGTGATAAACAAGCATAAGGTCTGCCAGATGGTAAGCAGTTACCCTATCCTATGACACTTGCAAAACCAGGGATATCACTTGTGCGTTGTAAATCCTATAAAACCCTCTTCGCGCCTTTTTTGAAAAACTTAATTAAAACTTTGGCAGGTAGTTCATTCCACAACTTAAGAGTTCTCGACACAAAACTTCTCTGTAGGCGAACATAAAGATTTCAGTATGTAAAGATGAATTCCCAGCCGTCGGCGAGCGGTGCAATTGTAAAACGAGGCTATTGGCACCATATCGAACAACTCCTCGGAAAACAATTTCTTGTAAGTATAATCGGTAGAACATACAAAGCGAGTCATAATTTCTCTTTAAACTCAAGGGCTCAATACGAGTACCATTTGAATTGAAACCTAGAATCTCTAACACTTTCGCATTTTTGTGCCACCATACAATCGTTTGACATAATTTCGTCCGCTTGACAGTAAAAATGCTATCGTTAAAATCATGTCAGGGTCAAACCTTCAGCTAACTCGCAGTACCAACGGCCGCATATTTTATTCATATTGTGCAAGGCGAGGTGAGCCACAGTTTTGCATGTGACGTCTTTCCGCCAACCTATTTGATTATACTTACATGTTGTCTAAACCAAAGGAACCTTTGTTATTCGCTCTAAGTACTGGAGCAACCGATGTCTTTTTACACCGTCGGGAGGCACACAAGCACACAGCCCAATTAACGTTAAGTGGTTACAGAAAGTATCGCTCGCATATTGCAACCGCAACTGCTAACTGGAATAGTTATTTGTTTTCTATGAGGAAGAGGTACTTCCCCAGTGGGCTACTTTGATGCGCCCTATCTCTCTAGTAGTGCAGTGCCAATACATGTATTGTATTAAAATTTCCTGCACTGCCACAGCACTGCAACTATGCTGCAACTGTGCGTATCCTGCAAATAAACTACTCAACACTTGTCATGTTACCATATTTCAATCTAATAAATTGGATTTTTACGAGTACTTAATGTTGACTCCTATAGTTTCAAACCCTATTGCCCTTGGTTACCGGCGTGGAGGTATTTCTAGAAGCTTTACTTAATCATATATTCCCACAAACATCTCCCAAAACAAATATTTTGTAATATAAATTACCGCTTCAGAATATTAATTTCACTTCGCAAAAGTTGCTTGAGGCTAACGTTAGCAAAACTGCAGATAAACTCCTTCCAAACTTCTGTCACCATATACAAATATCAAAACAATTTATCAGAATACGATTATATTGCGGGAAACGTGTAGGTGCAGCGTAGGTTTTTTTAACAGAATAGCGAGTCATTTACTGCAGCGTTGCTGCACCGTCACTGCTGTCAGATCGCTTAACAGAATAACGAAACGTCAAAATGTACACATTGTGACCCACGCCACGCAGCAGTGCAGTTGCAGTTTTTTAGTAGAATTGGCCTACTACCTAATTCAATCTCATGCTGCAGTGATTTGAATGAACTTTTTCTCTCGATCAAAATACTGTTCATTGGCCAAAAAAATCTGCCAATTCTCTTGTTTATTGGGACGGGGCTTTAATGAAAAATCTGCAACAAAAATTTTCGCATGACCTGAAGAATTCATTCACTGCAATATGAATAACCTAACCTATGACATGAATTTTGACTGTCATTGTATCGCTTCTTCTTTGGTAACCACAATCTTAGAAGGCACAGCATACAATAATTATTCTTCTTCCGATGGCACAAGTCAATAGTTCAGTATTTGTGTTTTGTTTTTCCTTGAAATAAATAAAGATAAAAAAAAAAGTATTTGTGTTTTGTATTATTATTGTATTATATTCCTTAACCAGAACTTGCTAAAACATAAAATACTATGTTTGTTTCAGGTACCGACACATGTCCTATGAAATCAGTAGTGAGGCGAATCGGACAGCAGTTGTTCGCCGCGCTCAGTACGAAGGGCCTCGCTATGCTTGTCAATCATGGAATTGCTGAAGAAAAGGTAGGTAATTCAAACATAGTTTAGTTATGTCTATTAGGCTAGTGAACTTACATTTTCTGACAATAGTATATTGTGCAAATAGTGCGATAAGATGTCGATTGCCCTTGGCAAGGTTTTGGTTGCAGATACTATTTCTTATTACGAATGCAGGAACTATTCCGTCGTCCAAAATTGGGGTCCAGAGGCGTTATTCATTTTTTTTTTCGTCAATATGCGTGCGCCAAGTTTACTTGTCGCATTTATATTATAATATCGACAGTCCAATCAAGAAGAAGCGAGAGAGGAATGTTTGTATCGGTGCCTATGCCAGGTGGCATAGTTTGTGGCTACCCCAATGGGAGACGGCGTGATGATATGTATATATGAATGACAATCCAATCCGCTGTTGACAATCACTGAAGCATTGTGCTTTTAATCATAGTTTTCTCAATTGTTAATTAGTGTTAGTAACGTTCATTTAACCTAGAAAATTAGTAAAACGGCTTTGGTCTTTTTAATTTGTTAGATTCAGACTTAGAATTTAGATACATTAAATCGAAAGAATATACTCGTAAATTCGAATTAATATATCTAAATCCGAAGTCTAAATCTAATGAGTTAAAAGACAAGAGCATTATTGAAAAAAGAGCATATTGCCAGCTTACAGACCATTCAATTTTCAATACTGCTCGATCAAAATAATGAAACACGCTATTATGAAATAGACATGCCGTAGGTTCGCTTTGCCTACACCACAAGGGACTTGGCGTAAATACATAGTAGTACAATAGTAGTAGACGTGAGTCGAATTATTTAATTTAAGACTATTATTAAACAATGTTACGTATAGACATGTTAATTTGAATTTAATTTTTCATCTATTTACAGTTAAAAGCAGTGTACGCTGACTTGGACAATTTTTGCGCCCTCCCTGAGGGTTGCCAGGCGCAGTACTTACGGAATCCCGACAGCAACCATGGGTACTTACGGCCGGGTATGGAGCAGTTCGATACTACTAAAAAGGTAATTAAATATATTTTAAATTAACTTACAAGGAGCTAAGTGAACAGTAACGACTGAATGGTTTATGGGCGTGAGTGAGAGCTACGTGTGTGGGTGATTCGAGTTCGAGAGTGTAATTAACATGCAAAATAAACTCTACTTTTTATTATTAATGACAAAAATAAAATATGCATTTATACATTATCCATTTACTTATAAACATATTTTTAAGGTGGCAAGTAAGGACTACATAATGGTAAGCCGTAATTTATGGACACTTAGAACACCAAAACATCGTCTCTACAAATGAATTAAAATTAGTGATAAAGTGGGAACAATTTAAACACAATTTCTATGTGAATACTTTACTCGTGTCGTATTGTCCTTCCTTTTATTTAACTTTTATTTTGAAAAGTTGGTTCATAAAGTTATGCGCACCTTGTTGGATTGATGAATGATGAAGAAGAATTTGCACTGATGTATGGTGATGATAAATTTTATTGGATGACAGATGATAATAAATTTGAATTGATGAATAATGATGATGAATTTAGAGCTCGGTAGTGTTACCCGTGTCAGACTGATCGACGACGGTCAAAAATTTTCAAGTGCCTCCCAAACTTATTTAGATTACTATCAGTGTAAAAAAACAATTATTTGGTTGTATCTCAGTACTGCAGGTTATTGGTATGAATGAATTGAAATTATCTGTTTTCGCAATCTTTTTTATCTTCCATCAGCTAGGCTATCAATAAGGTCCTGCAATGTAGATATATCTGTGTATCTGTTGCTCTTGAAAACAAGCCCACTGGAAACAAGGCGGCATTATAGCTCTAATAGAGAAAGGCTTGTCTAATCGAGCACGCAAGTTATTCAACGTAGACCGCAACTTACCTGGATATCTTTAATATAGGGACCTACTAATAGTCAGTATGTCAATAAGGTCAGAAATATTATCTCATTGCAGGAATTGCGTCATTGCTTCAACATTACGACGCTGACGGCGGCAGCGATGCCTGCGCAGGAAGAGGTGCCGGAGTTCACGCAACACGCGTTCCCTCTCGCGCATGACCTCACCAATCTCTCCAGAGTTCTCCTGCAAGCTCTTGCCCATGCTTTTGGTATATATTTTTTATAATCACGTACAAAAAGAGTTATACCAATTGTTACATCACTATAAGTCACTGCCAAATTACAGGATAGGCCAAAATGCATGGCGTAAAATACACTCTTGGCCTATATTAGCTCAAACTTCTTAGTACTTGATTTTACACCAAGTGGCCGCAAATATGTCGACATCCAGAATACCGATATTGATATGAGTTATACCAATATATCTTTGTTGGATAGTGGGTTAGAGTTTTTGCGGAGACGTAGTGTTAATGGGAGATCTAGAACAAGTTGTATATTTTTGGGGTAAAGACACATGTGTGTGTAGTTGGACTTAATTTAGCCTACTCCTGATCTGTTCAATAGGCTTCTCTATCAAACAAAATCTCAAAAGATATTTACTGGACTGTAATAAAATGATACTTTCATTTGCATAGCAATGAATGTTTAGCACACACAACAGTTCATTGATATACAGAACAAACCACTACAGTGAAAAAACACAGCTTGTCCCATTTATTATTTTTGAATGCTCTACACCAGCTTTCATATAATAACTGCGGCAACGTCGTCAACCATACATTTGTGAGCATGTCCAAAACTCACGAGTAGCCTAATGGACGGTCGTTTCGAAAGGAGTACTGTGTACGCACACCCTATCATTTTGCCCTATCAGTTTGACGAGCTCGGTGACGCAGCGGTGAAACGCGCTGTTACGCTACTTTGACACCGACGCTCGTGGGTTCGATTCCCACACAATACAAACATTTGTGTGCATGAACATGTCTGTTTGTCTTGGTCTGGGTATTTTCTATGTATAATAAGTATGTATTTACAAAAAAAAAAAAAAAATTACGTATGTTTATCAGTTTTCTAGTACCCATAACACAAGCTTCGCTTACTTTGGGGCTAGTTGGCGCTGTGTAATTTGTCCAACAATATTTATTATTATTTATTATCATATGTCACTGCTACGTCAAAACTAGTAGTTAAACTCTCACCTTTGTTCGCTATCAACCTTGCCCAACGTCGAGTCAATTATACCAGAAGACGACTGAACGAGCGACGCAGCTGAGTTCATAATATACATATTTGGTCTTAAAGATACCTCCGTCAACTAGGTATCCAATTGCTGAAATATGACAGTACATAAATTTGTAACAACATACGCGTCGATCACCGACGCTCATCAGAATAAAGTTCAGAGTACCACGATATTTGATCCACTACATGATGTGATAAGACTGCTTTATCTGCTACGTGGAGGGCCCTACGGATGTTTCGGATACGTATATACATATACACACCCGATTGTTATGTAGTGTTCCATGTTAGCTTATAGTGGATACATTATATTCATTGTTATAACGCAGTTGGTTATTCGGATATTGTGAATACAATCGGTGCATCTCATCAATCTATCCACGATCATCAGATCGTCATCGTTTGTAATAAAATACCTACGTTTTTATATATTTTTTACAGTTTATGATCAATTGTAAATTATTATAGTCTATTGTGCAAAAATCTGTAATTCAGACTTGCCAACTAAAACATTTTCAACATAGATAAAACTCTCGTTAATTTCAAATGATACATGTTGTTCCTAAGTTCCCGATACATACCATGTAGGCTGGATCACCGTATACTAGTCCAATCGCGGTATAAGTAGTATGTACTTTCGCGATCATACTGTTTTATTTTAAGTTTAATAGTATTGGGTATGGCCATCATTAAAACCAATTTTAGGATACCATTTTGGCCAAACGTGGATAGTTTATGACAGTAGCTAATAGAATTTTATTTTTTTTCTCATTGCGAATCGATTCAGTATGAGTCAAGGATCATTTCTTTATAGTGGCCAAAAAAATTGGTTCAACAGAAGTTGGTCAAATATAATAAAATATTCATACTGAATCAGTATGAATATTTTATTATATTTGACCAACTTCTGTTGAACCAATTTTTTTTTAGTTTTTTAGTTAGTTAGTTAGTTTTAACGCTTCAATAAATGTTCAATATGTATAGGTATCGAAAACTCGGTCAATAAAAAACTGTAAACCGTAGTAAATTTGTTTAAATGATAATTAACGGGGTCTTCTATTATGTATGTTGTATCACATATCATACACTTGACTCAAAGTTACGATTGGGCATGTATGATCGATATTTACTTATATATTGCCTACGAGTTTGGATTGACGATACACTTAAGCGAAATCCTCACAGATACTACTTTTGTAATAAACTCAAATTAACACTAAATAAATTATAATTATTAATTATATTATAGTATAAACTAAAATCGAATACTGCGACTAATGTACATGGCATAATATAGCATTTGAATAGATATTGAGAGATATAGCTTATAGCAGAAAGAAAAAATTACGTATATAGAAGATATATACGTAATTTTTGTGAGTTGTATATCTATTACCTACATTTAAAAATATTAGTCAAAATGATCGTTAATTCCGTTCGCGTCCTAAGTTATTGCTTCGGAGCCCTGGAGTCTGCTTTTCGATATTTACTATTCACTTCGCGCGGTCTTCAGCATCCCTTACTGTTAGACCATTGAGACGCATGTCATCCCTTACGAAGTTAAGCTTGCAGTTCTTCGATCTATAATTTCTGCTGCGGCCCGTTGGAAGCGGTATGACTATGCATTCGTTCCCCACGTAACTTGTCTGTTTTCGTAAGACGTGACCGTATCAGCGTAAGCTATGATCTGCAAATTGTGTGATATGTCCCGGACATGAAAGTCACTTGAGAGTTTGTGATGCATTCCTTTGCGTCATTTCTCATATGCTATGTAGTATATTTACTTCCGTGACACAAATCTCCTGTTTGTGTCTCATATTGACCGAGCGCTCGACGCTTCCATATAAAGAGACAGGTCTAGTAATGAATTTGTCCTTTCAAGTTTAACCGGCGTTGTAGGATTACAGATGACACAGTCATTTCGCCACCTGGTCTAAGCCACTGAAATACGTCCCTTGATGGTACAATCGATGTCCCTGAACGCGTGGAGAATAAATACCAACGTGCGGTGAACGTTCTTTGTCTGAAATGACAGGCAAAACAAAGCCCGTGGATGTCGGCTTAAAAAGTTTTGTATGTGAAGACATGTAAAAACATCAAATATTCCTTCAATATAACAGCCAACATAATTTAAAATTGTAATAAATATGATGACAATAATATTTGATAATATTGTCATCATATTTCTTAGGATGTTACAGAAAAACCGAATTTATTATAATATGAATGCAGACATTAATGCTTGTAAACTGGATTCACAAGACTCAATCGGACATACCGTGACACTACTTTTAACATAAAAATTAATATTAAAAATATTGATGCAGAATAATTACTGGAACTTACAGTTCTCTTGGTAAGAGAATCAACCGGAATTAACGAATGTAGAAATAAACCAAGTACCTAACTTAAGATCTTTAGAATAAGCTAAGAAATTTCTCCAAATATAATTTAATAATGTAGGTATGTGGTACTCACATCACCAGCCATGCAATACCGAGCTATTTCAACACACTAATACCTAGTCTTGTAAAGAAATGGTAATATGCAACACACCATCACACCACATCAACCCTTACTCATCCCCCTGCAGGGATGCGGGTCTCCCTTCAACCGAAGGTGTTTAGGGCATACTCCACCACGCTGCTCAAATGCTGATTGGCGGAGGCTGGTGTTTTCAAGCCACCCGAGGGCCACTGACTTAGCTTAACGACTGTCATCTATCGACAACAGCCGGGACCGACGGCTTAACGTGCCCTCCGAAGCTCGGAGAAACTCGAGATATATAAACCCATCCATAGACAGGCTGCGGTCGTCGTTGCTTAACCTGCGTGATTGGTTAGAATGACACGCGCAACGACGCCATCGTGCTCTTTCGCAACACATATTCAAACATAAAAAACAATAAACTGTAAGCGTCACCCAGACATACCCTGCGTGGCATTCGTAGTATGGAATTATAGTTTGTATAATTATAAGTTCTTTTTTTATATATAATACTACCACCGGTACCCATACATTAAGATAGAGGCTTTTAATCCAAAACCCATAGGGACGGGAAAATCGCTGTCACTTTCCCACGTTTCCCGCCCCTGGGTTTTGAATTTATCATATAATTTTTAAGGTATCAGCAAAAACAGTTAAACTCGTTTTGTACTTCTGCTGAGCCTATTTTTTCTTCCAATACAGTAAAATTATCCTTACATATCCAGTTCATAAAGAAAACAAATTTGGACTTTTTTATGGAGAGCCATTAATTATGGTACAAAGAGCTTCTGTATTTAACTCTCACCGTTGCGTTATACAAGCTATAACAAATTATACTTTACCTATATCAAATTCCAAGTCTACATCGTACCGTTTGGATATTGGAGCTTGTGATACCGGGTGAAGCCACAAATATTTCGTTTCCTCCTTGGTGCTATATCCATAGCATACAAACAGACGACAAGGTACCTACCGTCGGACAGTTAGCAGAGCCTTTGTAATAACTTACCGCCTGTCACGGGGCTGTATTTTTTGGACCGTTATAGGGAGAGACCTGAAATTCTATTCACAGAGTGTGCTTAATATGACCGCTATAACAATAAATAGTATAAAAAGATAATTAATAAGGGGGTACCCAAATAACGACGTGCATTTTACGTGTTTTCTATACTGTGGTACGGAACCCTTCGTGTTTGACACTTTGCCGGTTTTATTCCAATCTTGTTCCAGAACATTAATAAAAGACAAAACAATCATTATTGTATTGTACATTATATTAGGGGTTAAAGTATGAAATTGCCGATTTGTACTGAAAAAGTAAAACACGTTTTTTTTCTGAGATGTATTTATTTAATCAATATATTTACCCTCATTATCTATTTGCTGCCATCTAACCGGAAGTTTATTTATGCCTTTGTGATAGAACTCTGGGGATCTAGATTCGAAACTGTGTGAAAGCATTTTGTGCTGCCTCCTAGGCATTTTGTTTTTTACCACATAGAAAATTGTCCAAATCACGAAAAAAATGGTAGTCAGTTGGAGAAAAGCTGACTGACTACTGACTGACTTCGGAGGATGACGTATGGTTTCTAACTGCAGCTCCTTTAGAATTGCAAGGGTTTCTCGTGCATTGTGAGGTCTTGCGTTATCATGGAGCAATAATGGTGAAGATCGATTCACGAGTCGGAGCTGTTTTTCTGCCAGTTTCGCCATCATTGTTTGAAGTTCGGCACAGTATTGCTAAGTGTTATTGCTTGACCAGACCTGCGAAAGCTATAGTGAATAAAGCCACGAAGAGACCACCAAATAGTTACCATTACCTTTTCATTGGTAAGCTTTACCCCAGGTCAAACCGATAACCGTAAAGAAATTTTATCGTAAAGAATCCACTTTTCGTCACATGTCACAATTCGAACCAATATTCCTTCATTTCTGTACCGATTCAACAAGGCAACACAAGTTTCACGCGTTTCTTTCTGCAGATCAGTCAAATCATGAGGCACACATTTTTCATATTTTTTTTTTCTTTTATTGATTTGATGCAAATGAGTCAATATTAGTAACGTTAAATCATGCCGTAAATTCCTAGTAGTTTGACTCGGATCGGCTTCCACGATCTTCTTCAGTTCAGCGTTATTCACTTGTGTGGGCGGTCTTCCACGTGGTTCGTTCTTCAAGTCGAAGTTTTAATTACGAAAGCTAAATTTAAATTTAAACTTAAAACGCACGGTGCGTTCATTAGCAATCTCCTCTCAAAACGCAGCATTGATATTGCGAGTCGATTCTGCCGCGTTAGTTCCACGTCGGAACTCGTATTCAAAAATTACTCGGATTTTCGAAGTATCCAACATTCCCGTCTAAGCTGAATAAAAAAAACAATTGAAATTCGAAAATCAAATGTTGCACATTTTTTAAAAGAAAAACCTCATAGGTATCATGTGAAAAAAATTCACTCCAAAATCTCACACTATAAATAATAAATAATAAATAAATAAATCGTTTATTTCTTCACAATGACAACGTTAGCTGGATTACGGATACAATCTGTGGGTAGTTTACAATTTTATTGCCACCGTGAGAGCGGAATCTGTACTAGGTTACCCTGTGTTACAGCATTCCGGCCCACACCCGGCCCTACGTTATACTTCATAATTTAAATGTTCATTTTTATACGAATTTTTTTATACGAAAGTGAATTGATTAAATTATCTATTACTATAAAACGGCAATTTCATACTTTAACTCCTATTATTATAACCATCATTGTTTAATGTTTTTGTACTTTACGATAGATAGTGATAATATGCATTCAACAGTTTGCTTACGTTACGTCACCCCACGTCTTTGTGCACGCGATGTTATTTATCTTTGTTATGCCATTCCAATCGTTTTTATATTAGCTATGTAACTATGTTTTGAAATCTTTACTGAAGTTGCGAATCCTCTAACAATAACAGAAATGTGTCTAGTAGACGTGATGGGTTACAATCTCCTATATGAAACGCTGCAGGAGGTATAAGTACGAGATATTCTACCAGGGCACTAGTTTGGTACCCATATCTACGAGTGCAATCTATTATTTATTATATCCACCTCTACAAAATAAAATCATGGCGTTGTCGAGTTTAATACCTACATGTTTTTTTATACACAAAATTTTAGAAAAGGTGACTGTTATAACATGCTTTAGTGACATTCGTTATTATACTACGAGTAGTATACTTTAGGAACATTAGTTATACGATAAGAATAATATTTATGCAATTTGATCTAACCTGCTTTGCGTGCTTCCGCCACCAATTAGTTCATGCGGCCTAGAGCCGGCCGGCACCCACCCACTACTGTTAGTACTTGGTACATGCCGACGCTGCCATGGCTGCTCCGGTAGTTTCTGCCTCGGCTGCTGCGGTCGTCCGTCATCTGGAACAGAATCCGCATGCCCCCACCACCACCGTCGCTGCCACGACTGGCCTGGTCGTCGCTGCGACACGTGTTTCGCCTCTCCACGAGGCATCATCAGGCGTTGTAGACGTTAATCGTAAGAATAACATGCTACAAGTACATTGTACACGACCAGGCCAGTCGTGGCAGCGACGGTGGTGGTGGGGGCATGCGGATTCTGTTCTAGATGACGGACGACCGCAGCAGCCGAGGCAGAGACTACCGGAGCAGCCATGGCAGCGTCGGCATGTACCAAGTACTAACAGTAGTGGGTGGGTGCCGGCCGGCTCTAGGCCGCATGAACTAATTGGTGGCGGAAGCACGCAAAGCAGGTTAGATCAAATTGCATATAGATTTGACTTTCGCAAAGTAACGCCTGAATCTATTAACTATTTAATGGCAGCAAGTATAGCTGATCAGGTGAAGGTGTATATTAAGAATAATATTTCTCTGGAAGTGCACTCTTCCAGGGAGAAGTGTTTCTATCATTACCGCATTCTTATCAATCTTGTCATGAAAATGAAAAACCGTTTACTTCATTAATTAAAATGATGGTTAGGACTGTCTATTGAGCAGGAAATTCTTGTGCCAGATAGATGCTGTTTCTTACAACATATGTCACAAATACGAAAAATGTACACCGTGTTTGATTTGAGTTAGATTTTGTACTAACACTTTCGCTGATAATTAGCAAACACTACAGAAGTCTCAAAAAGTGACAATGAGACATTTATCACAGTGTTTTAGTATATGTCGCAAGATTTCGCATTTACTAACACGAAACGTTCTGGTTACTGTAGACTAGACTTATTAATTTAGACATGAAATCATTGTTCCCATGTTTATTTGAATATTTTCTTTTTCTTTAGCAGCACGAATATATATTTCAGTTGCCTGCTGGTTAACAAAATAGGTAGGTATACACTTCAACAAACTAGTTATTCACATTGAGACTTAAGTAGATACATGAAATTAAACTTAAATAAGCGATATCTAGCACAAAATACAAAATCGCATGTTAATCTTTCTATTTGAAACTTGAAACTTTTAGTCATCTCATAGCATTTTTAGCAGTTTTCAACTTAAAACGCATAGATAGTTAATCGAATTTTACTTAATAAGTGTATTGTAATTTACCTACAGGTCTACCGCCAACAACGCTTCTTGCTTGCCACTCGGGCATGCTGCAGAGCGACGGACGGAACCCGTCTGCCGTACGTTTGCTGTACTACCCGCCCGTGCCGCCTGAAGACGCTGGCCCCTGCTGCCAGAGCGACATCATCGCCTACACGCGCTGCGGTGCCCACGCCGACTCTGGCACCTTTACCCTTTTGGCGCAAGACTCTGAAGGCGGTCTTGAGGTGAGTTCAACCAGTTGTACTGAAAAATATGGCTTACCAATATATATTTTTTATACAATGTCGGGATACAAGCATACGGCTCACCTGACGTAAAGCGGTTACCGTAACCTATAAACACTTGCAACACATTAAGTATCACTAGTGTGATGCCACCTCTGCTCCTACACAGGAGCTTATAATATGGAGGCGACCTCACTCACTCGCAGAAACGCAACCACTCTCCAGGGAATTGTTATTTAACTGCGGTTTACTGTGAGGTGGAGGTTCTTCCCAAGACAGGATGCTTTGATGCGCTCGACCTCTCCATAAAAACACGCAGACCAGGACAAACCGACATGTCATGCACACAAATGTTTGTCCTGTGTGGAAATCGAACATACGAGCGCTGGTGTCAAAGTAGCGTTACTGACCACTGCACCACCGAATTTTTATTTTCGTATTTCAAAACACATGTACCATGACTGATTCGTATTTGAAATGGCAGGTGAAGCTGAACGGCAGTGAGAAATGGCAGTCGGTGGGTCACTTGCCCGGCGCCATCCTCGTTCAGACCGGGCAGTTGCTCGCGTCCTGGACCACCAACACCCTGCCAGCTCTTGTTAGTATTCCATCTTTACTAATAGTACAGATCTGAGAGCGTGACAACAGTGTGACTGACTCCTGATTATGATTTCATATTTGATACTTCGTCTAGCCACGGTTTAACAATAAATTAAAATATCACTATTTATTAATTGCGAAATAAGTGAATATATGCAAATATATATCTTGATTGAGTTTCTTAAAGCCTAAATGTATGATGATATAGTTTATGCATTTAAATCTAGAAATATACTTAAATATGTTATTATATTGTATCGAGTCAGTGATCTCGCCGTGCCACGCATAAACCTTCGTTAGGTTTTTGTGGACGGCTTTATTATATGTAATAGATTGTATCCAATTACGTTGATAAATAAATAAATAATAAATAAATATTGTCAGACGAATTACACAGCGCCACCTAGCCCCAAAGTAAGCGAAGCTTGTGTTATGGGTACTAGACAACCGATAAACATACGTAAATACATTTTTTTTTTGTAAATACATACTTATTGTACATAGAAAATACCCAGACCAATACAAACAGACATGTTCATGCACACAAATGTTTGTACTGTGTGGGAATCGAACCCACGAGCGTTGGTGTCGAATTAGCGTAACAGCGCGTTTCACCACTGCGCCACCGAGCTCACAAATAAATAAATAAATAATAAAACTGAAATAATAAAGATATTTTGTGCGCCAATATGGAAGTATATTTATGTTATATGTGTGGAAGTATATTTATGTTATATGTGTATATTCGGTATGTTCTAAGAACATAAAATTTATTCAGACATATACCGGTATCGGCAACTGATGTTGCAATGGCAATGTGTTCCACTGCTGGGGGATGGCTTGAAGTGATCTCTTTTAGAGACAAGCTTTGCCTTTGCGAACTGTGTATATAAAAATATTAGAAAATTATTATTTATATGCGCAGTTTACTAGAATGAAGATCGACAGCTTTTAAATAATGCTGGAATTAAATTAATAATTACTTCAATATTCTAATTTGCAATTGCTAGCTATACACAATGTAGTTCAGATCCCAACACTTACGTATTGAAGTGAGAGCTGGGCATGGCAGAGAGTGCATGAAAGTAGGACAAACGTTGTCGAAATGCGAGCGTTGCGAAATTTTTTTAGCGTAACACTTGCAGACCGTATTCGCCATGATGATGTTAGAAATAGAGGTGGACTGAAAGAGAACATCGGTGTTAAAATAAGAAGGGGTATGCGCCGTCGATTCGTACATGTGGAAAGAATGTAGGAAGAAAGAATTACGAAACAGTTATACAACGCAAAATGGAAGGATGTAGGAGGAGGAGGAGAAGGCCTGGACTTACCTACCATGACGAAATTGATCGTGGTCTATCAGAAGGTGATATCAGGAGCCTTAGAAACCGGCGAGCATGCATGTGAAGGAGCAATGAATATTAAAGAAGCGAGTGAGGTATGTAAGGATCGAGTCACGTGGCTCTCGGTTCTCTCTGCCTAACCCGCAAAGGATTTGGCGTGAAGTTATACAATTACTCCAACATTTTCTGACAAATTACATAATACCATCTAATCGAAGACTAAGTACAGCTTGTATATAGATACTATGGATTTTACTTGACCCCGCTGATCTTGTAGCTAGCCAGTTCAAGCGCATGCCACATCGCGAGTCAAAGTTTAAACTATGCTAAATTAACTGAAATTAACTTAGCTCTACGAAGGTAAGTGGAATAAAATACGTAGGTTCACGCCGAAAACTAAGGACGTAAGAAGGACTGCTATTTGACGCTCGTCTTCCTCACGAGGAAGTTATTAAAGACTTGACTAGATCAACCTGATGAAGATTCCTACTAATCTTGATAGGAATAATTGGCCGCGGTCTGCTTCAAGGTAAAAAGTACCTTCAGTGCTTTTTCATAAATAATTCTGTTTACCTCGCAAGGTGCACGTTAGAATGGCTTCGCTACGCTGTAAATGTAATGGTGAGCCACACTCTTACTATACCTATCTATCAAGTAATTGCCACAAATTTTCGTATTGTATAGTCATCAATGAATCGAATTAAGAAAAAAGAATGATAGATATTACCTTTTTGTATTTCCATTAAAGTAACAACAGTATAATGGTCACATAATTCAGCAGTTCACGTTCGCTCACGGTGAGAAGCCAAGTATACAAAGATGCCGCAACTTTGTGTACTAGGTTAATATATTTTAACTCGCGATGTGGCCTGCGCTACACCTGTCACACGATCCGGCTGTTGGAAAGAGAAAGGGTCCCTACTGTTTCAAAAGGTTGAGGTGCGGTAAGTTGTTATACCGAATTATCCTATTGAATGTACTCATTGTTCCTATTTCAGATGCACCGCGTAGTAGTTCCGTCGGGTTCTTATGCGCGCGCCCGCGGTCGGCACTGCGTAGCGTACTTCTGTCACCCCGACAAGGACGCCATATTGCCCAGCCTGCCTCTCCGAGCTGCGCCGCTACCCGCGCCACCGACCTTCACACCGCACACTCACCTGACACTCCATCACCGCCTGCTCAACGCGGCGCATCACATCCAGAAACGGTTCAGGGAAACATACGCGTGACTAGCGCGCAGCGGCGATGATAAAGTCACGCCGTACAAAATGCCGCTAGACAGACGACACACAGCACCTTAGCTCTGACATTAGGCTGAAACTGTAAGGCGGAATCAGAGAGTTCATTCAAGCAAAGTACATAGGCATATAATAATAGATATATTTATTTTGTTGCCTATGTGGCGTCGCCGTGGGCCAACTCTGGCACCTCTACCAAAATGAACGCTAAACAAAGCGTTTAATTTTCAATCGAGCCAAAACCAAAAGCTATAATTAACGGAAGACGAATTAACTGATTCCGTCTTAGTGACAATTCATCAATCGAAACTGTATTACGTGCTATCAACGAAATCTAAGAAATACATTTTAACAGCTCATACTATCTCATTCGGAGTTAAGAGATATATAACAACAGTTGACAGCATCTACCCTTTTCGGCTTGATAAAGATGTTAAAATTGTTAAAATGTATTTCTAAGACTTGAACTACAATGAGCAGTTATTGAGGATTGTGTTGGCATATGAGTTTTGAAATATGACGAGTAATATTTCTTTTGATTTTTTCTAATGATTGGCACAACAACCTACGAATATTTGGTTCTTCTATTTTTCTATGGGTAAACTTTACCTTTTGTGTCAGACAAATCCTTAACTTATTTAGTTTAATAATTTAATTTCTTGTACTTATTTTGTAGCATGCGATCATTGTAAATGTGTAATGTGTTGTAAATAAAGCCATAGTCTGCAGAATCGACTAACAGATTGCTCACGGGGAAGCTTGTATGTATTTTAACATCTGAAACAAAGCTCTTTTCAATCCCGAGCTGTTTTCTAATCCTTAAACAGTTAGTTATCAGAGTGAGTTCTAACCAACAAACGGGTTCTAAATATCAAATCAGAGTTAGCTAGATTTGTGAATCTATGAAATTCTTAATACAATTTCTTAGTTTAGACTTATCAGTAATTAATGCAAGTAATTGAAAAGTCTGTTTGGACCAAAACTCATTAACAAGCCTATGAAGATGATCGGTACCCGATTAGAACTAGCCTATGTCATTCCAATCGATGTTGTCGAGTAACAGCAGGAATACTGCCGGCAGTACCTGAGATCGCAGGCAGTTCTTTGTGCTGTATGTATTGAGTTCCGAAGATGGCGATACTGCTGCCGTAGTCGCGGTAACAATACCACGGCAGTAACAATGCTGCTGCTACTTCCTTGGCATCGGCGTTGCTGTGTATATCCACAGTCGATAGCATTATTCGAAACCTTCTGCCTATGTTTCGAAGCGAATTGTTTGTGCCTCTATCAATGGGACTACAAATATGTACACAGCTTAGATCCTGCCATATTGCTTTAACAAAAATACGTATGTTTGACATTTTAATATTAATCATGGCGTGTCGAGCAGAAGTGAGATTGCAGTATTTTTATTAATGGCCGTTACAAAATTTTGTTATTATAATTCTAGAGCTGACACGAACAAAATAGAGGCCATTACCAATAGCAAATTAGGAAAATTGTAAATGAAAGTGGCATAAAAGTCTGATGCGGTTGCAATTGTGTTATTACCTACTCCTTACCTACTGTAATGAGTGGGTGGGTATTGTAACATCGTCGTAATGATAATTACTTTTACAAATAATATCCCTCCACTGCTGAGTGTAGTCTGCAAAATCTGTTAATGATTTTGACTTTCGTACTTACTTAATTTATTTAGTGCCACGCACACTTTTACACCAGTAAACATTATTGATTCAGTATTTGCATTAAGTTTGCACTGCATTGATTATCTTTACGATCATTGCTCAGTAACACACGGCATATAAAATTTTATTCAGAATATATTTCAATGTACAGTAGAAACGAAGAGATGTTTTAAAAATATATAGAAAAGATGCACACTAAATATACTTATCTAATAGGGCGAAGTAAGTCAACAAGCTAAAGAATCATTAAGTTTTTTAATTTATACTGGTACTAATTTTGAAGTTAGCGATAAATAAGGTAGGTATTACCTTTTCATTGATATATTTTTACACAAACAAAAGTTGATTTGCATCATGTACCAGATTACAATAAAACGAACAACATTGTTTAACATTACAATGACTGTAGAAATTTTTTTTTGAATACTGACACTGCTTTAAACAGTCTTTACGCAAAATTGAAAAAAGTATAATTAATGAAACGTATAGGGAAGTTTTTATGATTAGTAGAAAAATGTGTTGAAACTTCATGCTTAGCGTCTAACAGAGCGTTTTAAATATATAGCATACTGAATTGTATAAAGAATGTGGTCGTCTTCAGCAGCTACCATGATATCGAATAGATCCTTAAAACCAGTCTTTATTCGCTCAATGTAATTATCAATATCAGAATGCCCTTGTCGTAGCTAATCCTAACATTATTGGGACAGGGTATTTATACAGTACCTATACAGTCTTACAAAACTATAGTATCCACTTAACAAAACGCTTTGTGTCCATATTTCATCTGAAGAGGAAGATACGAAAGGGTTGCTAACTCTTAACTTTTACATTTCAATAAGCTCAATTCACTTTCTACATTCCCAGTGTCTCTAGTGTGCCTATACAATAATAATGTTACTGCATACAGTAAGTTTAAAACTCTTCTAATATATAGTGGCATTTAAAGCCTACGTAAATGCAATGGACGAGAGAATACATAAAAACACAGTTTTTGCTTACGGACTCTAGGAGCCTGTAGTACGACATTATTCAATTCGAAACATTGACTTAAAGATGAACGTACAAGCTCACACTAGGAGCAGTTGCTAAAGTCTGATTGGACAATTTTCTTTGTTGTGTATTATTATTTCGTATGATGTCATTTACTAACTCAAAATTATTGAGAAACGCAAAATTATTCAAATAACTCAACATTATTCTATTATGTATCTCTTATATACATAATAGATAACCTCTTTTTGTAAAAGGTTTAGATAGGTATATTTAGCTGTTTCATCAAAAAAATAACATTATCTTTAAACATTGTGGGAAGTTCATATCTATTAGGCACAAACTTGTTATTTACTATGTTTTCAATCTTATGTTTTTGATATATTTAATATAAATACCTACTTAATGTTACATGTCTTATATAATGTATTTTGACAGTCCAGCAGATATATATATATATATATATATATATATAGCAGTATGGAGAGACTTAATTTATCATTCCCGTTATTGGTATATTATGCATGTCTTCACGTAAAAAACTTTACGCAGCACTAAAACATTACGCATATACTATTTACGATTATATAGAAGAATAATGAACGATGAATGAATTGAATTTAGACACTTATATACCTACAAATTTCTTGGAAGGTTTCGACGTTCAGTATCCGTTGAAGATCAGGTATAAACTTTATTTTATCTGGTTCTGATTACTTAAATGATACAAAACCAAGACTTATAAACGAATTTATGTTTGTAAAAATTACTTCACTTTCGCTAAGATTGTTATGGCGGAAACCATTCCTATCATACTGCAATATATTCTTGGAAAGTTAGTGTTATATTATGTGCACTGTTAGATGTCAGTATTATCATTACCATCTAGTCCTAGAACACGTTACAATAGGAAATACAAGGTGCTCAGAGAAACGGACAAAATTGCGAAGTGAAGCAAATTAAAATAACTTCGAAGACATTTTTTATTGATAAAATTAGATTTTCATTTCTTTTGTTCCATTGTTCTCCAGAGATAATACAAATCGCTGAAAATAATATTTCATGAACTCACAATTTAAGTATTTTTTATTGTTCGAAACTTCTAAAACATCTTCTCATTTTCATTTATTATATTAGTATATCACTCCCTTTAAATAAGCTCTTCTAATTAAATTAATTTATAATTTTAAAATGAATTGTATTCAATCGCTTTACTAGTTTTATTTAATTCAAAGGTGTATTTTCCTGCTTTCTTTATTCGGTATATACTAAGTAATAGCAATTAGCGGCGTGAGGTCAAGTATTTATAAGTACATTACTCAGCATTTCTTCATATAAATTTATTTGTATCTTGTGTTCTTGTTGCATTTTCTATATGCTTTTATTAAGTTGTTATTATCATAGACACAAAACACATGAATTGTTTTAGAGGCCTTAGACCAATTGGTATTGAAAGTCTGAGTATTATGTATTATAAAACTACATTTCAATCTGATAAGCATACAAACATGCGAATAAAATAGAGGTCCGATTTCTTCGCGCTTCTGATTCGTTCGAGCACGTGAATAAATATTTACCAAAAGCTGCACAGTCGTAACGTATTCATGTGTTCTGTGATTATATATTATATTTATGCTATCCATGTTCACGACTACTTATTTATATATTAAGTAATTCGTGTGATAGCAAAGATAGCTCAATTTAGTACACGTACTTAAGTATACGATATTGTGTTCGATCATCGAAATTATGCGTGATTAGAATAATTAATTCTTAAGTGCAGTTGACCGTTTTATTATGCGCTGCGGTACTTAACATTTTCAGTATGACGTAAATACTTAAAAAGAAACGCGCAAATTAATTTTACTTAAATAAATTAAGAAAATGCCTTATTTTGATTTTGTATAAAATTTTACTGTTTTACTTTAATATATATTTATACAGTGTTCTTGTGAAAATAAGTAACACAATTATATACATATCACCCGTTACCTTTGTTCGGTGTTGAAACGTTCCTGTATTAATGCGAATTAAATTTTATTACAAGGCAAAAATTGTTTTCATTGGTATATTCGTTATATATCTAATTTTTTTTATACTACGTGGGGAGGTATACAAGCATACGGCCCACCTGATGTAAAGCGGGTACCGTAGCCTATTAATGCTTGCGATATATTAAGTATCACGCGTCCGATGCCTCCTCTGCTGCTTACACAGCAACTTCTTGGGAGCTTACTGGTGACCTCACTCACTGGCAGCAACACATCAACCCTCTAGAGAGTTGTTATTTGGCTGCGGTTTTCTGTAAGGTGGCGGTACTTCCCCAGACAGGCCGCTTTGATGCTCCCTACCTCCAGACCAAGACAAACAGACATGTTCATGGACACAAATTTTAATGTTTGCCTTGTGTGGGAATCGAACCCACGAGCGTTGGTGTCAAAGTCGCGTCATTCACGACTGAGCCACCGAGCTCGTCAAATGTCTATTTACCCACTGCTGGATATATGCCATCCCAAATGCTCTCCACCTTATTGGTCTCCACTAATGACCTCAAACGAATGGATAACTTATGTTATCCAATCCAGTCCAGTCAATCTGGAAGGGTACTCTCTACGAGCGCCGTCGTATTCTACGCTACTCCTCTCTGCAAATTTCCTCCCCCAACTTCCATCACTGACTTAGTATGTATGACCGGTCCCCAGCCACTTCAGCTTGTAACTTTAAGAGCCATATCAACGATTTCTCTCAGGTTCTCCGTAGAATTTCTTAATTCTGGATTGTATCCTTCAAGCATAGCTCGTTACAAAAATACTAGTATTCGCCGCAATGGTCGAAATTGGACGATAATAATTGTTGAAAATTTAAAGAAAACATATGAATCTGCATATAAATAAATAAATATTGTCGGACAAATTACACAGCGCCATCTAGCCCCAAAGTAAGCGAAGCTTGTGTTATGGGTACTAGACAACTGATCAATATAAGTAAATACATTTATTTTTTTGTAAATACATACTTATTATTATACAAGGCTTGTAGACCGTATTCGCAATGATGATGTTAGAAATAGAGTTGGTCTGAAAGAGAGTGTCGGTGTTAAAATAAGAAGAGGCATGCTCCGATGGTTCGGGCATGTAGAAAGAATGCAAGATGAAAGAATGACGAAGCAGATATACAATGCAAAAGTGGAAGGATGTAGGAGCCGGGGAAGGCCAAGACTTACCTACCATGACCAAATTGGTCATGTTCTATCAGAAGGTGATGTCAGGAGCCCTACAAACCGGCGTGCGTGCATGAGAAGAGCAATGAATGTTAAAGTAGCGAGTGAGTTATGTAAGGATCGAGTCACGTGGCGCTCGGTTCTCTCTGCCTACCCCGCAAGGGATTTGGCGTGAAGTTATAGATAGATAGATAGATACATAGAAAATACCCAGACCAATACAAACAGACATGTTCATGCACACAAATGTTTGTACTGTGTGGGCATCGAACCCACGAGCGTTGGTGTCAAAGTAGCGTAACAGCGCGTTCCACCACTGAGCCACCGAGCTCGTCGAAGTGCATCCAAATTTTATTTCTACTGTTTTTATTGAAAATACTAAAGTTGTCCAATAGTTTAAAAGAAGAAATACTGAACTGCTTTGTCTTTGTCTACACCTGCAGCCTTCTAATATATGCTGTATAAAAAAAAGACTATCAACACACTGCCCGAATCGCTTTGTCTAGAACTTGACATTTAACGTAATGAGGTTGAGGAAAATTTGGCAAGAAAGGAGTAGCGAAAATTCCCATTACGATGTTTTTATGCAACGTAGGAAGGCACAAGCATACGGCCCACCTGATGTAAAACTATGCTCTATGTATAAGCTCTATGAACGCTTGTAATACATTACGTATCACCCGCGCGATGCCGCCTCTATTGCTATGCTAACACAGCAACTCCTTAGGAGCTTACTGGTGACATCATTCACACGCAGTTAGTGTCAAAGTAACGTAACAGCGTGCTTCACCACTGCGCAACCGAGTTCGTTAAATGGTTATGTCAGACCTTTGTATAATAAAATCGCGATACCCCTGGCGAAGATATGCATATTTCACCACCTCGATCCCTCGCTCTTCGGAGGGTGCCGGCATTAATTATTATGTACGTATAAAACTATGACTAATTGTAACAGTAGCCTACTGTACAGTACCTAGAGGTATATAGTATACACAGAAGAATGACACAGTAAACCGTTATCGTGACAGTTAAACTAATTACATAGTTAAAACCGTCAAAGTACCGTTCAAATTGTGATTTGAACCAATAATGGTCCAAAAACAGTTTCATTTACATGTCTCATATATACAAACGAACGTAGGTACAAAGAATAGTGATTTGTTATAGTAATTTGTTGCATTTGTGAAGATATTTTATGCAGCGTCGGGATACAAGACCCACCTGATTTAAATGATTTGAAGTGGAATGCAGGACGTATCGCTCGCATCGTCTCCTTGTCATCGACCTCTGCGTGAAGTTCAAAGAGAGACGCGCTATCACTGCAGACGTCAAATTAAGTGGTGGTTGCTCGATGAATCCAACTCCAAGGAATTCGCTTCGTCTACAGTTCAGTACCATTGGAACGGGATTCTGGCGACCATTATTGGGGCAGCCCAGGCAGTGCTTGGAAGAACCAAAGGGGGGCGCAATTGTGACAGTGGACGTGGTGATGAAACGACACAGTCTAGAGGGAGATTACGGTGGAATGTGTAAAAAAGTTCCGTCTTTCCAGCGTCCAGATTTTCTGAAGATCATAACGTATGTAGGATCGCTCAGAGAGTTATAGCCAGAGCCAGATACCATTTACAACCTATGTACGATAAATTGGAATCGGTTGAGAGGCACAAGCTCATCTACAAGTTGGCGCGTTCCAGACTTTAAGCGACACAGGAAACAAAAAAAGATGCAGTTTGATCTAATCTGCTCTGTGGGCTTTCGCCACCAATTAGTTCACGCGGCCTAGCGCCGGCCGGCACCCACCCACTACCGTTAGTCGACGCAACATGCCGATAGTCTCTGCCTCCGCTGCATGAACTAATTATAATTATTTTTTTATTAATTAATAAAGAAGCACACAAAGCAGGTTAGATCAAATTGCTTGTAAATTTGATTTTTGACGCAAAATAACGCCTGAATCTATTAACTACAAAAAAGATCCCCGCATTTTTCATTAGACGTGGCCGTACCAGCGTAGGCGACCCTCTTGCAGTTTGTCTGCTACGTCATGGACATAAAGACTATCGCGAGTGCGGGAGTTCTTTACCACCGCGTCATCCCGAACATCATATTCCATATACGTGACACGCCGCTCCCGCACACATTAAAACCTTTCAAATATATATTGTACTAGCTGCTGCCCGCGGCTCCGCCCGCGTGGAGTCAAATAACGTAGCCTATGTGTTAATCCAGATCATAATCTATCTATGTGCCAAATTTCATTCAAATCCGTTCAGCCGTTTAAGCGTGAAAGAGGAACAAACATCCATCCATACATACAAACTTTCGCATTTATAATATCAGTAGGATAGTTAAATCCATATCTTCACTTCAAATTCCTTGCGAAGTGGGCGCCGCATGACTAGGTCGTCCACACCTCACTCGCTTCTTTAACATTTATAACTTTTTTCATGCACGTTCGCCGTTTCCTAGGGATCCGGACATCTAAGTCACCTCCTGATAAAACACGATCCATTTGGTCGTGGTACGTAATATTGGCCTTTCTCGGGTGCTACATCTTTCTATTTTCGAGTTGTAAGTATATCTGTTCCGTCATTCAGTCCTCTGATGTTAATTTCGATATTGTTTTCAGACCAACTCTGAATACATATTCATTGCGAACGCGGTCTACAAACATTTTGCGCAACACTAGCATTTCGACCCCATTTATTCTAAGTTCATGCTCTCTCTGCCATATCCAACTCTCACTTAAATGTAGAAACATTGAGCATGAAAGTAGAATAAATGCGGTGGAGATGCGAGCACGGCGCAAAATTTGTGGCATAACGCTTGCTGACCGCATTCGAAATGATGACGTACGAAAGAGAGTTGGTCTGCAAGAGAGTGTCGGTGTTAAGATAAGAAAAGGCATGCTCCGTTGGTTCGAACATGTAGAAAGAATGGAAGATGAAAGAATGACGAAACAGATATACAATGCGAAAGTGGAAGGATGTAGGAGCCGAGGAAGACCAAGACTAACCTACCATGACCAAATTGTTCGTGTTTTAATCAGACGATGATGTCAGGGGCCTCAGGAACCGGCGAGCGTGCATGAAAAGAGCTATGAATGTTAAAGAAGCGAGTGAAGTGTATAAGGACCGCGTCATATGGCGCTCGGTTCTCTCTACCTACCTCGCAAAGGATTTGGCGTGAGGTTATACAATTACTCCAACATTTTCTTACATAATACCGTCTAATCGAAGACTATGTACAGCTTGTACGCAGCTTGACATGAAAATGGATGTGAATTTTTATTTTTGACTTGACACAATATCAAACCCGATTATGAAAAATCTATTTTTCTTCTTTAGCTTTATGCACCCAAGGGATACCAACGCTATTACTAAGGCTGTTACTAAACCATTGTCACAGCTCTATCTTTTGAACCCTAATATGTAGACATTTGTTGTTATTACAGATTGTGTATTACTGCAGTCCCTATTACAATAAATAACAAAAAAAGTTTATAACGAGCAATTAAATATTTCGGCAATGAATCTGTTTCGAACATACTGCGGAGACATCAAACACACGCGTCGTGCCAATACTCCTTTGATTATGATATTTAAGAATGCTTACCTACCTCTTCTTACGTGAGTGTGACTATATTCATGTCGAATATCGGGCGCGACATGCATCCGTCATTGGCGGTCCGTATTGTAATGCTACAAAAATAGGGTATGTATTGAACGTAAATGGATT
Source organism: Pyralis farinalis (assembly GCA_947507595.1). Classification (NCBI taxonomy): domain Eukaryota; kingdom Metazoa; phylum Arthropoda; class Insecta; order Lepidoptera; family Pyralidae; genus Pyralis; species Pyralis farinalis. Next base: position 12,145,277 of record OX382261.1, on the reverse strand, counting down.
GTTGACACCTATTTAGCGTTATTTATTTTTCCATCATTATTAAAGACAAACCCACTTCAACGTCACGTGGCGTATCCAGTAGATTAGCGAACGAAATCACCTGCTGGGTAGACCCGTGTGAGCAATGTTTCGAATTATGCAAACATCCAAAGATTTTTAATGTGTAAATTGGTTGAAATATGATACTCGTAGACACAGAAATTGCTGAGGATATTGAAAAAAATCAAGTGCCTGGGAGCTTTCATCAAAATTGCTGCCTAATCCCTTTGAGGTGTAACAGAACGATGTATAATAGAATTGTTCTTCTTTTATAGATCTACAGAAGAGTCCGCGATGGCATATGTTTATATTTTAAGGACAGCTTACCATGCCCATTTTAATGTTTAAAAAGACATGCACTTTGATGCGGCCTAGCGCCGGCCGGCACACATCGGCCGGCGCTAGGCCGCATGAACTAATTGGTGGCGGAAGCACACAAAGCAGGTTAGATCAAATTGCATGTAAATTTGACTTTCGCAAAATAACTCCTGAATCTATTAACTGTTTAAAAATAGTCACATTTAATGTGTAATTGCAAACCTATTTAGACAGATACCTACGATATTAATCATTATCAAATTAAATACGTTAGTTACCTTGAGCGTTTTATGAACATTATAATTCCCATTTACACAATACAAACTTAATCTTAGGACTTGACACAAAATTAAACGATTTCGCGACATAAAAAATTAAGATGTCTCACACCGACGCGACATGCAGACGCGTGATGCAAGGTGAGTTTTCCGCAGGTAGGAAAATTATATATTTTTTCTATGCAACATCGGGAGGCATACACGCATACGACATACCTAATGTAAAGCGATTACCGTAGCCTATGAATGCGTGCAATACAGTATCACTCGTGAGATGCTACCTCTAATGCTAACACAACAACTCCTTCGGAGCTTACTGGTGTCCTCACTCAAACGCAGGAACACAACAACTCTCTAGGAAGTTGTTAATTGACTGCGGTTTTTCTGTGAGGTGGAAGAACCTACTTCCCTAGACATAAAAACACCCACACCAAGACAAACAGACATGTTTGTGTCACACAAATGTTTGTTATGTGTGGAAATCGAACCCACGAGCATTTGTGTCGAAGTAACATAACAGCGCATTATATAAATTACTAAAACAAAAAAAATCGATCGTCTTTCGCACATTCCATGACTAAACTACAAATTGCTATTTTATATTAAGTTGAAATAGGTTAAAATGTAATTGGCTTAGCATCACCTGTAGATCAGGAGTTCCCAACCAGGAGGGCAAGGACCAATACTGTACACCTCGGCTATACTATGTATAGCCGATGGGTCGCGGTGGCTAGGTGGAGCTGTGAAGCTCGGTGTCGCCCATGGCTGGACTGACGCAGTATGGCGAGGCCAGTTAAAACAGCTAAAATTGTTTCACCGGCGTTCATAAATGGGCAAAAATTGAATTTTGGATAATAAAACTGAAAGATAATGAATGAAAGAATGAATTGTGGAATGAAAGAGAATGTGATGTATGAATGTGACTATTCATATTTGAAATATTTTTTAAAAATAGGTATATAAATAATAATGTAATAAAAAAGCCTTGCCCACGGCAGGGGTGCAAGATTATATATAATATATAATAAAAAAAATCAGGGGGCACGCCCACCTAGGGAGGCGTAGAGAGATATCAAGGGGGGCGATATATCTTTTTCTCGGCTATTCAAAGCAATTTAAAAATAGCACACTGGACGTATATTTGAATTCTGACATAGAAACTCTTTTGCAATCGTTGGGAGACTACTATCTTTACTATCAAGACATTAAATTCAGAGTCACCTTATGGCACATGACCAGAAAAAAATTAAAGTGGGCATGAAAGTATTATTTGTAATCCAGGAAGGCTCAACAAAAGAAAGGTTGGAAAACCCTGTTACAGATATTTAATAGGTTCGGGGGTTATTTTATTGTGAAAATTTCGTTTATTACTGCGAAAGTCAAATTTATATGCAATTTGATTCAACCTGCTTTGTGTGATTCCGCCACGAATTAGTTCATACGAACTGGCGCCGGCCGGCACCCACCCACTACCGTTAGTAGATGACTAACAGAAATGTCTGGAACGGTGGCAGGTGTATTTATTTGCTGTTCCAGATGGCGGGGTATCGCGAGGATGATCGCAGAGCCGAGGCAGAGACTACTTACTACTTGTCCGTTACACTTCTTTCGTAACTCTTTTGTCATTCATTCTTTCTAAATGTCCAAACCATCACAGGATACACTTTAAAATTTTTGTCACTACATAATTTTTAATTTTTACATAGTTTTGTGTTTTTGGTCTACAATTTGGTTAGTTTACTGTACGGCCATTAGATTGTTGTGATTATGAAATGTAATATTTTATTATTTAATATTACCGTGTGACGAATTTCAACTGATTGCATGGAATATTTAATTGGCGTACTAAATACAAAAGGTGCCAAATTGAACGAAGCCAACATTTCGCATTTCCATAAATAATCGCTCAACCAAGGAGGAACAATTTCTTATGCCTCATGCCTTACCAGGGAACAGACTTCATTCCCATTAATAAACAAATGAAATGTTTTTTAACTATGTTTTTTTATTAACGCATTGAGCACTTTGTCTCGTATAGGTACAGTCTTCCTTAAACTGGCGATAGATATTTTATCGTAGTTGCGTCGAACTGTATGAAGCCTTAAAATCCATCTCAGCTACAAGCAACTCCTAGTTGGTATTTATTCATTATTAAAAGTTAACACTTGCAGCCGAACGCAATTGTACATCAATACCTCCCTCTCATCAAGTACCAGGGATTGCCCTCGTCCTAAAAAATACTGAGGTACTTATTTCCATTAGCTTAGTTCTTTTTTCGAAAATCATTTCTTTCTTCTTTACGTCGGGCGGAAAAAAAATTATCGTATCTTATTTTACTTTTATTCATAGATAAAATGTTATCATAGCAGATAGTTCCGCTACCGTCTGCTATGATAAAATTTTATCTGTAGATAATATAATTTTCTCATCATGGTGGTCTGCAAAAAAAGCGTGCTCAGTGTATCGAATCATTATATGTTAGTTTATATTATTATTACTACAAGTACTAACATTGTGTACGCACTAGTTTATTATGATGTTTTTGTATGTTATCGTGTATATTGTGCACTAGTATGCATGTATAATATCTATATGCATTTGTTGACTGACCATAGACAAATAAATAAAATAAAAAGGTGTAAAATAAAAAATGCTTTCTTAAAGCACCTAGCCGAATTAGCAGTAGGTAGATCATTATTTACCTACCACTACCTATTTTAAAATCAGCCAAATACTCCAGGCAGATACATCATGGCCGTCATCACACCTACGTATATTATTACCCTACGAAAACTCTGTTGGGGGGAAAGTCGAGTTCAACAACGTCATTCGGACACAACATATGACTATTTTAATTTCGCCGCGGCATAATCGCGCCGGCTATTTTAGAGTTTTTATTTTAGCGTGGTTCGCGTGTGGTCGATCTCGCCGTGACGTTTTGGCGGGAAAAGACACAGATTGTCGATGGACATCGGTGCACCCGCTGACGAACCGGCGGCGATTGGAAAAAAAAAAACAATTAAAAAATCAACTTCGCAAGTGAAAATTTGTACAGAAACATCAAAAACGAATGGTGAGTGTTATTTCTTAGGTTATTTAAAAAAATACTTTTGCCATGATGTGTTAGCAAACAACTCGCAAGGCTTTCATTCCCACACATGACACACATTTGTTTGCATGAAGATGTTAGTTCATCTTGGGTTGAGAGTTTTTAAAAGAGATATAGGGCGTATTAAAGCAGCGATGACTGGAGAAATACGTCCATCACAAAGAAAACTACAGCTCCCTGGGGGATACACGTGTTCCTGCGTGTGAGTGTGGTCACCTACACACGTAAGCTCCTAAGGAGTTGCTGTGTTAGCAGCAGGGGTGGTAACGCGCGAGCAATACTTCCCGTATTGCAAGCGTTCATAGGATACGGCAACTACTTTACATCAGGTGGGTTACAAATGCTCTTATGCTACCAACGTTGTATAAAAAGCTATCCAAAACAGAGGTACAGCTTAGAGCAGATGACGCTTAACATTCGAAGTGCATTTTCAACTTTGTTACGTATGTCACAAGAACGGTACAGAGGTCAAAGTGTAAGCTTGAGGTGCACTTAGCTATACAACGTGATATTTAGTAAGGACAGACTGACGACGTAAAGAAAGGGCCGGTAAAAGGTCGTCATCGTCATTACAGTGAAAGCCCAACGTAGCTGCACGCGCTGTACCCTGCCGATTAGCACAGGCTGTAGCGACAGAACGGTGGGGCGCAGCTATGTATAACAAGAAGCTGCCCAATTGGGGGAGTACTACCAGCAGCGTACAGAACATTGCAAAACAAAAAGTTTCTTTTATCGCTACCCAGGACGTACATTAGAGAAGTTTGCTTATTTGTCAAATATCACTTGCATTTTTTCAAAGGACGCGGTAAAAACAGTCATTGGCCAGTTAGAACTAGACAAAATTGACCTATTGCATCGACCAGTTTACTGCATATACTAACGAAATGTTGTCAATATACGCAATTCATTATATATTTCAATATTTTTTACAACCTCGGGGGGCACACATGCATACGGCACACCCGATGTAAAGCAGATACCGTTACCTATGAACGCTTGCAATACATGAAGTATCACTCGCGCAATGCCCTCTCTGCTGCTTACACAGCAACTCTTTAGGAGCTTACTGGTAACCTCCCACACAAGAACAAAACAACCCTACAGGTTGTTGTTATTTGGCTGCGGTAGAGGTTCCCCAGACGGACCGCTTTGATGCGCCCTACCTCTCTTAAAAAGACCCAGACCAAGTGAAACAGACATGTTCGTGCACACATAATGTTTGCCCTGTGACGGAATCGAACGAACGAGCGTTTCAAATTTTCAATTTCAAAAGCACACTAAGCACATGGCATATGAAAAACTGTTTTTATACGGTTTAAGAGAGGTAGGGCGCATCAAAGCAGCCCGTCTGGGGATGTACCTCTACCTCACAGAAAACCGCAGCCAAATAACTATTCCCTAGAGGGTTGTTGTGTTCCTGCGTGTGAGTGAGGTCACCAGTAAGGAGTTGTTGTGTTAGCAGCAGAGGAGGCGTCGCGCGAGTGATATTTAATGTATTACAAGCGTTGATAGGCTACGGTAACCGCTTTACATCAGGTGGGCCGTATGCTAGTATGCCTTCCAACGTTGTATAAAAAAAAATACGGTGCATGAATATTTAATTAAAAATTAGGACATTTATATTGTCATTATAGATACATTTATTGATTTGAAATTGACATCAGATTTAATAACATAAGATGTTTATTATTATCATCACTTGACTTAATGTCAGACTATTGTAATCTATTGATAATTATTGTGAGATTAAATATCAAATATTTACACACCTGTGCGCAGGTTGCGGCATGCATGACTGACATTTCATAATCGCATGACAATTGCATTTTAGCACAAATTAAAACTTGTATTGTTGTACATAAAAAATTTCATTTGATTTGATTGCAGCAAAATAACAGTTTGCTGGACATAATTATGTTGTTTTCCCATGAGTTCTTGAGGTCACCAGAATATAGAAGAGTTCGAAAGTCGGTTTGAAAGGGAGTATCGGGTTTTGTAATAAGAAGCCTCTTCTTATTATAAAACGGATACTCCCTTATTCCGTTGGTTCAGTCATGTAGATAGAATGCAATAGTAAATACTCGTAATTATGAACAGATATATTAGGGGTCAAAGTATGAAATTGGCTATTTGTACTGAAAAATTAAAACTAGTTTTTATCTAAGATGTAACATATTTATTTAATCAAAATATTTACCCTCATTATGTATACATTGCTGCCATATAATTGGAAGTTTATTTATTTATGCCTTTGTGATAGAACTCTGAGTATGAAAGCATTTTGTACCGCCTCCTGGGAAGTCTACCACATAGAAAATTGTCCAAATTACGAAAAAAATCGGCGAAGTGCGAGTCGGACTCGCGCACGAAGGGTTCCGTACCATTATCTACAAAAAAAGGCAAAAAAATCACGTTTGTTGTATGGGAGCCCCCTTAAATATTTATTTTATTCTATTTTTTAGTATTTGTTGTTATAGCGGCAACAGAAATACATCATCTGTGAAAATTTCAACTGTCTAGCTATCACGGTACATGAGATACAGCCTGGTGACAGACGGACGGACGGACGGACGGACGGACGGACGGACAGCGGAGCCTCAGTAATAGGGTTCCGTTTTACCCTTTGGGTACGGAACCCTAAAAATGGTAGTCAGTTGTGGAGCAAGATCTGGCGAGTACGGAGGATGACGTATGGTTTCTAACTGCAGCTCCTGTAGACTGTAACGGTTTCTCGTGCAGTGTGAGGTGAAAATCGATTCACTAGTCGAGGCTGTTTCACTGCCAGTTTCGCCATCAGTGTTCGAAGTTCGCTATTATTGCTTGACCAAACCTGAGAAAACTATAATGAATAACGCCATGAAGAGACTACAGTTACCATTACCTTTATATTCATATTAAAAAAAGTTTCACTCGAAAATCTCCCACTATGAAGGTTTTAATGTCAATTCAAAGTATCTATTAGGTACTATAAAACGGCAATTTCGTACTTTAACCCCTATTACAACGCGAAAGTAGAGGAATAGGAACAGGAACCGAGGAAGGCCAAGAATTACCTTGACCAAGTTGATCGTGTTTTATCAGAACGTGATATCAGGAGCCCTAGAAATCGGCGACCGTGTATGACGAGAGCTATATCCATATTTAAAGTAGCAAATGAGGTGTGTCCTAATCATATGACGTTCGGTAATCCCTGCCTGCCCTGCAAGGGACATGGCGTGAAGATATAGTAGTAATAGTGGAAACAATCGCTTCACAAAGCTTGATGTGAAGCAGTTGCCGTAGTTTGTTACAAAAATAGTATTTTAGCCTGCTGTCAATGTAGCATTCCCAGGAGTTTACTGGCGAAATCACACACATGGAAAGGAAGTCTCTAGATAGCGAATAATTCCAGAGAAATGTCTCTGGAATTATTCGCTTAACCTATAAAAATATTTCTGGTTGAAATGACTTTGATGAAAGCTGTCTAAATAGTTAATATGCAATTTGATCTAACCTGCTTGCTGTGTGCTTCCGCCACCAATTAGTTCATACGGCCTAGCGCCGTCCGACACCAACCCACTACCGTTAGTAGATGCAACATGCCGACGCTGCCATGTCTGCTCCAGTAGTCTCTGCCTCGGCTGCTACGGTCGTCCACCATCTGGAGCAGAAACCGCATGGACCCACCACCGTCGCTGCCACGACTGGCCTGGTCGTCGTTGCGACACGCGTTTGACCTCTCCACGAAGCATCCTCATGCCCTGTAGACGTTTATCGTTAGAATAACATGCTACAAGTGACAAATCCATCGTAGTGCCGGCCCTTATATTGAATTGATGGTAGGGGTGGATGGTGTGAGTGAAAAGATATTAAATAGAGGGGAGTTGGTTAGGTCAGTTTGTTAATTCATGAGAGTAATTTTAGAATTTTTATGTTTAATAATTTCTAATTGTTCCCTAATATTTAGTTTTAAACCTTTGTCTATGGTGTGTAAAATTTGATATGTATTAGTGGGGGATAAATTAGCTGTTACGTAGCTGAAAGCTGTCAAATTTTTGAAGGAGTTTTACTGTATACTAGGTACCCACAAGGGATCGCGCGAGTGATTCGATCGCTACCAAATTTCCGACCATGTAAGAACCTCTTCACACCTTATTATTTAAATTTCATTATTTAAACAATGGTCTGTAACCTCGTATCTATGTGTCAATCCAAAAATTTGCTGAACTTTTTTTTTATTTTGAGTACTGTATCTATGCTGTCTTCTACAGCGAATGAACCTTTCTATACGGAGTGATTCCCCGTAATGTAGTTTTTCGTCGGGTCGCAATTATATACATATACAAGGAAGTGAAATGACATTAGCCTATACACGTTTGTAACGCAAGAAACATCACTTGCACGCTGAGATTCCCGCTGCTGACGTAGCGTATCCTCGCTGGCTCCCTGGTTTTTATACAATGTCGGGAGGTAGGTATACAAGAATAGGACCCATCTGGAATAAGCGGGTTCGCGTGTCGCTGCTAACAGAGAAACTTCTTAGCAGCTTACTTGTTTCCCCACTCACTCGCAGGGATACAACTCTCCAGGCAGCTGGCTGCGATTTTCTGTGGATACTTCCCCAGTCGGGCTGTTTTTATTCGCCGTACCTCTTAAAAACAAACTGACATGTTCTTGCATATAGGTACTCGTATGTTTGTCTCTGTGTGGGACTGTGAGCGTGAAGGTTTCTCTTTTTGGCATGCTTATATATTTTTATACAACGTCGGGAGGCATACAAGCATACGGCCTACCTGATGTGAAGCAGTTACCGTAGCCTATAAACGCTTGCATTACATTAAGTATTTAGCATATTACCCACGCGATGCCACCTCTGCTGCTAACACAGCAATTCCTTGGGAGCTTAGTGGAGACCCTTAGCCACATGCAGGAACACAACAACCCTCTAGGGAGTTTTTGACTGCGGTTTACCTGTGAGGCGGACGTACTTCCCCGGACGGTCGGCTTTGATGCGCTCTACCTCTCTTAAAAACACCAAGACAAACAGACATGTTCATGCACACAAATGTTTGTTCTGTGTGGGAATCGAATCCACAAGCGTCGGTGTCAAAGTAGCGTAACAGCGCGTTTCACCGCTGCGCTACCGAGCTCGTCAAAACATTACTAGTGACCTCAATCACACGCAGAAACACAACAACCGTTCAGGGAGTCGTTATTTTACTGCATTTTTTTGCGAGATGTAGGTACTCTTAAAAACATCAATACAAACAGACATTTTAATGCACACATATGTTTGTTCTGTATGGGAATCGAGCACGTTCGTGGCGTTGGCGTCAAAAAACGTTACTATCTACTGCACCACGGAACTCGTCGATAATTAGCTTTTTAGCGCCTCTTCCATACAATTTTAATGAAGTTATGACTCCGTTGCAGTCGGTTTTCACGGTGTCCAAATCTTTATAATTATTTTCAAAAACGCAACATCGTGAGCGCATTCGAACGCATTGTTTGTAATTTTGTTCATGGTAATCAAATATTGTTATAATCTTCCTTTATTTATTATGACGCAATATTATTAATAACGTATTATTAACGTATGCAGCTAGGCAGCGCGTGATCACCGACACATGTCCCTACGCGTAGATTACCTTCGTTATCAATGTATCAGCTGTTATCGCCAGACGGCGGCTTACCAGATCGCTGTCTGTCTGGTTAACTTCACCGAAATAAAAACATACGTCATTGTTATGGTTTCGTACCATCTGAGGTAAGGGGGAACCCATTATATGGGCAATTTGCCACAGCCGCAATCAATTAATCATCATCAAATTGATATTATGTTCATGCATGTGTAAATATCTATGTATACTGCCGTATGTAATATACAGTTATATGTTTTTGTATGTATATTTACTGCGTGTAGTAATTTTAATTAAGTGTATCCGATTCATTTGCTTTATTACTTTGTGTACCGATTTCCTGTATATGTCCTACTCCTCCAAAAGTTGTCTGGTAGACAGTGCTATTAGCATTATGTCCGCCTTTGTACCCTGCCTAGGTATGCGATAATTAAAGTTTAAACAAATAAATATGGAATATACATACTTCTATAATTGTTTATTGTTGAAATATAGGGAATATAGAATCCTTAAGAATATATCAAAGTAAATATAGAATCCTTTTGTTGTCCAACGTTTATGTGTCTGTGCAGTTTCTCTCCTTATTACACATCATTTCAATTATAAAGTCCCACTAAAACTGAAAATACGTTGATTTCACCGTCACGTCACCCTCCTTACAGCCCTGACCTAGCACCGTTTGACTTCTTTTTATTCACGAAAATAAAAGATCAGCTCAAAGCGATAATTTTCGTCACCTGAAGATGCGCTGTCAGCGTTCGAGCAGGCTGTAAATGAGGTGTCTGCGGTGGACTGGAAAGTGTTTCAAAAAAATATTTATTTGTAGAACACTTTTTATTTTCGCATAACTTTCTGAGAGTCCCACGTTCATGACACGGACTGACAAGTCTTCTAAAAATCAGACAAGAAGTACATTTTCTTTGAAATTTTATTTTTCAAAATTGACTCCTCGAGCTCAATACAAAGTGTAATGAACATTAAACATTGCTTCAGCTTTTCTAGAAGATAACTAAATTAATTTATTTAATTCAGCGCTAAATAATAACCATGTTATCGGTGCATCGAAGATATTTGGGGATACAATTTAAAAAAATCAGCTCTGTAGATTCTTCTCTCTTCACGAACTAACGCCAGAAGAACAATGGTCTCGTGTTAATTGGTGCCCAAAGATGTTACTAAAGTGCCACCACCACGTGTTCCAATGCTATTTACCACATTGTCCCAGAAAACGAAACATAATTTGTATAGATAGGAAGATAGAAAATGGGAATAAATCTACAAAAGGCCTATCTATGTCCCTTGTGTGGTAGGCAGAAAACCCTAAGCGCCAAAATTATAAATAGCAAAAATCTGAGGTACAGAACTGGCCACCTACATCCCTTTTACTAGTGAATTCCCGTTATTTCGTTTGCATAATTAAAAAAATAAAATAATATCATGATCGCTACTTTGATGGGATTACATAACACTGTAAAAAAATCTATGTTTTCATAATTATTATAGATCAAGTGATCCAGCTTTTCTCGTTAATCTGTTAAGTGGACGTGTATAATCAATGACCTTCAAAGGTCATTGTGTATAATAAAAAGAGTTATTTGAAATAGGCGCAGACCGGCAGACGTTTTTCCGTGACGTGTGTTAAGTATAGACAAAACCGAAATAAATCCTAAAAATTGATAGTCTTTGTCAAATTTTTTTATTTATATTTACACAATACAGTTACATAGTATATCAGTAGTAAAAAGTAAACAATAATTGAACAATCTTACTTTTATATTTGTAATATTATTAGAAACTGATTGTGTAGATAATATTTATTAAAAATGCACGTCCGGAGCGCGTGGCCGCGGATGTACGTATGTCACCATATCTTATTCCAGATAAGTAACTATTATACAAGCCACTCATCACCATCAGTCTGTATGCTGTCCCACTGCTAGGTATACAAATTCAATAATGCTTTCCATCATATGCGATCCTCTGCTTTGTATATTTGGCCACTATCGTGGTCGTATTCTGGTAGACATATCTTTCCGTGTAGTTTTTGGCCATAAGTACATCAGAGCCTCGTCTGAGCTAGAGCTAGCTAGCTGTTCGGGTGCACCTACAAACCAATAACCCACTTAACCGAGCATAAAGGCACTCCGCGATCACAGAAACGTTGTGTTTTGGCGCCTTAATATCTCAGCGATTTGCCACGATATAAATCCGTGAACTAGCCAAAAAAAGCTGCGCGATCTACTTTACCCCCGACCCGTAGCCGTGAATTCAGTTACTATGTAATATCTGTCTCATAGGTTGTCCATACGTTATTTCGTTCATACCCATGAACGAAATACTCAGAATGTACACCCGTACAGCATTCGCTTGGGGTTTGTTCTTACATTAAATGACAATGTGAGCTACTTATGTCCTACATAACAATGGGTGTTTAGTATCAATATTATCAAAATAATGTTATCATCACCAAATCAACTGGTAATCATCCCACTGCTGAGTTACAGGTTTTCAGGCGAAGGGAAAGATCACATACGCCACGCTGCCACATTGCTGATTGGCGAAGAATATCAGTCAATTAAAGTCGCGCCGCCGCACCCAAAAGTTACTGACTTTTCACAATGACTCTTATTTATCGAGAATTGCCCAGATTTTCAAAACCCATCTATCGACGACAGTTATGGATGCTAATTACCTTGCATTTTTGATTAGATCGACACGCATAGCAATGGAGTTGTTTGATGGCGTTTTGAAAGAACACCACACGGCTTAGTCTTTTTCCATTCTCTCTGCCTATCCTCTTGCACATCACTCACTTCTTTAGTCACTCACTTACTTCTTTATTATTCATGGCTACATGTATTTAGTAAGTAAAATTATATAAGATTTTTAGATTGTACTTGCCACCTTTTTTGAATCAAGCACTCTAAGCTTGTCTGTATTTTAACTCTGTTTAGTAAGAAGACAGCTACCTATAACTCTTTAAATTATTGTATCATATTTCTTGAGATTAGTTCGAGCATGTCTAATCAACGTAAGCATAAATCCTTCTCTTGTGTATAAATCCAACTATTTCCGCAAGCGTGGTATATCCAGGAACAAGGAATTTTATTGGCATTCTTTGAATAAAATTAGCCTAGTACGAGTACCTACATAAAATAATGTAGCATGATAAGATGGTTCTATTTTTTCTTTGTCCGGCACAATTGTTTCAGTATAATGGAATTTTATTCCAATCTCTTCACTCACTATATTTAAAGATCAACTTCTTTACATACTTCTTTATATCCTCGTTTAGCCTCAGTTTTATTCCAAAGACATCAAGACAAGAAGATCCAAATGTCGCTGATTTGAAACGTAAACTGAAGACTGTCTCGAGATCCAGTAAAAGGGCGATTGCTAGAGCAAAATTCGATTTCTTCCGCTGAGTTGGCGAGCGGCTAGCAAGCCTTCCCTTTGGGGAGCCGTGCTTTCTGGTCGCTGGCTAAAGCTGCCGAGAGAAACTTTAGTCAATCGTATATACCACCATTGCACAAACCAGATGGCAGTTTTTTATTTATTTATATTAGTTCAGCATAGTGGCTCCTCTTTGCCTGATGGTAAGCGAAAGAGGACCCCAAATCGCAACTGCAACTGACAACATACTACATACCGTATCCTGTCAGTTGACGCTGCCATGCTGACCCGCAAAATGCTTCTTCACGCTTCGTTTGAAGGATCCCATATTGTAGGAAGGAGGGAACACATGTGCAGGCAAGGCGTTCCACTTTTTAATGGTACGACAAAGATAGGAGTTGCCGAACTTTTTGGTACGCGAAGAAATATTCTCAACCGTGGAACGATGACATCGCAAGCCCGCACGTGTGGTTCTATGACGGAAGGGAGAGGGTGAGATAAGGGAAAACAGTTCTTCAGAGCACTCGCCATGGTTTACCATGGTAAAATACGGTAAAACACGCTTAGAGAGCCTATGTCCCTACGGAGTTGAAGAGGTTCTAGATTAAAAAGTCTGGCCTATAGTGTGTAAGGAGAAAGCCTCTAAACTCGACTTTGAATGACGGATGAGCTGTGCCACCAACTATCCCGAGTGCAGTAGCCGGAAATCTCGATTACCCAGCGAGATGTCCAGCGGGCGTTGCTTTCCCTCGACAAGTTGAGTGGGCCAGATGGCATACCTGCAGTGGTGCTAAAGCTGTGTGCTCCTGAGTTGTGTTCCGTTCTACGTTCAACGTTACCCTGGATAACTGATAACTGTAAACTAATAATTAAAATGCGTAATGATGCACATGAAAGGTACCTGAAGACGAGAATAGAAGGACATAAAAAATATTATTTTGATCTTAAAAAGTTGGCTCAAAAGAACATTTTGACGTGCTCGGTGGCTCAGTCGTGAATTGCTCCAGATTGACTGATGACCTCAAACGAATGGATAACATAACATTAGTGGAGACCAATAAGGTGGAGAGCATTTGGGATGGCATATATCCAGCAGTGGGTAAATAGATATTTGACGAGCTCGGAGGCTCAGTCGTGAATTGCTCCAGATTGACTGATGACCTCAAACGAATGGATAACATAACATTAGTGGAGACCAATAAGGTGGAGAGCATTTGGGATGGCATATATCCAGCAGTGGGTAAATAGATATTTGACGAGCTCGGAGGCTCAGTCTTGAATTGCTCCAGATTGACTGATGACCTCAAACGAATGGATAACATAACATTAGTGGAGACCAATAAGGTGGAGAGCATTTGGGATGGCATATATCCAGCAGTGGGTAAATAGATATTTGACGAGCTCGGAGGCTCAGTCGCGAATGACACGCCTTTGACACCAACGCTCGTGGGTTCGATTCCCACACAAGGCAAACATATGTGTGCATGAACATGTCTGTTTGTCTTGGTTTGGATGTTTTAAAAGAGGTAGGGCGCATTAAAGCAGCCCGTCTGGGGAAGTACCTCCATCTCACAGAAAACCGCAGCCAAATAACAACTCCCTACTGTGTAAGCAGCAGAGGAGGCATCGCACGTGTGTACTTAACTCAAGTGTTAATAGGCTACGGTACCCGCTTTACATCAGGTGGGCCGTATGCTTCTATCCCTCCCGCGTAGTATAAAAAAAAACATAGCTTCTTAAAAACGTGCATATTTTAATCACCACATCAACTCTCAGATCAACAACAATAAAACCTTGGAAAAATTTAAAAGAAAAGATTCTAGTGGACCCTAGTAAAAACGATGTAATGGTTATTTTAAGAACCCTGATCATGTTAATCACCACTTTTTAGATTTACCAATCAATAACAGTATACCAATTTCTGAGTATGCCTTTTATGAGCATCAGCGATACAGTGATTCAAAATTCCTGTTTCAGAAAAAGAAGTGTTTTATTACGAGTATATCACCTCTATAAAGTCGAACGCTATCGGATGGGATGGTATTAGCAGGGATATGATTGTATTGACTCTCCCTTGTACCCTTGGTATTATAACTAAAATTGTAAATCGATCACTTCTCTCTGATATCGTCCTCTCACAGTGGATTGAGGCCCTAGTGACTCCTGTTCCTAAAACAAATAATCCAACGGAATGCAAAGATCTGAGACCTATAAACATATTGCCTTTCCTCTCCAAAGTTTTAGAAAAGGCTGTACATACACAATTAATGAGATATGTAGAAAAAAATAATATACTACCCGAATTCCAATCGGGATTCCGTAGAAACCGTGGCACAATCACAGCGTTGTTAGATGTTACTGACAATATTCTTGCGGAACAGGACAACGGACGTGGCACTGTCTTGACTTTACTAGATTTTTCCCGTGCATTTAACTGCTATCATAATAGATCAGTCAAGTGATCTATCTATTTGACTGATCTATCTACCTCTTACCATCACCAACAGCATTTGGATGTTTGGTGTAGAGATATCCAGTGACGTCCAATATAGAAATCACCGTGAGGAAAAGGTCAAGCTGGCGTCCAAAAAACTTGGCGTGCTCAACAGAGCAAAGCAGTAAGAGCAAGCTTCAGTGCGGGGCAAAGACTTATATTATATAAGTCTCAAGTCAGACCGCACATGGAGTACTGCAGTCAACTTTGAGCGGGGCACCTGGATACTAGCTTGGACCGTGTGGCTCCTTTCAGAGACGAGCTGTGAGAATTGTAGACGATCCTAAGCTTACACACTGTATTAACCCCTTAAGTTTAAGGAGAGATTTTGCCTCCCTTTGTGGGTTCTACCGATTGTACAACGGGTTGTGTTCTGAAGAATTGTTTGGTATGATGTCGACAGTTACTTTTTATAACCGCACCGCTCGCCGACGGCGGGAAGTTCACCCTCGCTTGCTGGAAACGCAATGGTCGCGTAATGTTCGGTTCCGGAGAAGTCTGAACTCTCAAGTTGTGGAATGGACTTCCAGCCGAGGTTTTCCCAAGGGACTATAGCATGGGGCTTTTCAAGATAGGCGCGAAAAGGTTTTTAGAGGGTCGGCAACGCATGAGTGATACCCCTGGTAGAGCAAATGTCCATAGGCTACGGTGACTGTTTACCAGCAGGCAGACCGTATACTTGTTTTCCACCTTAGTCGTATAAAAAAAAGTTCCGTACCTTTTTCTTCTCGGTTTGTCAAACATTTTTTGTTTATTTGCTATTGACGAGCTTTAGTGGTTACCGACACAAAAAAATGGTAACAGTAGATAAAATATTTGCAAGCTAGCAAATTCGATTTGCATGTTTGCAAATATGTGCACTATATTCGTATGTATTCCTCGAAATTTCAATAATGATCATTGTCCAATTTCGCCCATATAGGCTAGCCCAAGTATATATAAAAATCTATTCATCCATGGTAGAGTATTATCACAAATCAACAGTATTATAAAGTATACACACAAACATTCTAAAAATAGCGGAAGTTGGTAAAATTCCTTTCATAAATATCCAGCTCACATTGATAAAACTCGCGATGTCACTTCGTGTTTCGTGTCACCTGTGTAATTATTGACCACGTAGATCATACGTTCTCAAACATTTCAACCACCGTCCACTATGGGCTTCACAAACGTTCAAATGCACACAATTCTTAGGGTTTGTACAAAAAGGAAAAAGCGAACCTTAAAAGATCACTCACGTGAGTGTCAATCTATCTGGCTATCTGCCAGTCTGTCACAGGCTCTCAGAAATTACGTAACACTTTATCTTATTTTTTGTATGTATTAATGTCTCAAAAATAAAATTTAACAAATTAGAAAGGAGTCAAAAAGTTAAAATAAAAGATCATGAACGGATAGTGGAAAACTTAGGACCATATTTTCTGTGGGTACTGTTATATTAAAGCGGAATAGTTTGTTTGAAAAATATTTTAAGACTTAATTTTATTTTACCTTCGAAGCTTATAATTAAAAATACTTAAATGGAATTATCCACCCTTGTAGCAGGATAACTATAGCGGGCAAAGCAATCAAAAGTATTTTAATGAACCTAAAAGAACACAATCGGTCAGACTCAGTCTGGAGTCTGGACACAAATTTGACCTAACCCAATTATGATTACGTAGGTACGGTTAGTTTTTTTATAATTTCTAACAAAAAGTGTTCGGTAAACATACTATTCTGTATTTTATGTAATGTTACGTATGAATATGTATTACATATTTCGCTTAACCATCGTCAAAGAGACGGGCAAAAATGATGTAGCTTTTGTATGAATATAGATGATTTCAATAAAAATTTTGTTAATTAGAAATATCATTCCATTTTTCTTGTAACATATGCATAAATCTTTGTGACCTGTAATTATTTGAGCTACGCTTTGCAAGTTCGAATATGGAGGATATGCAATTTAAGTCACACAACATATGAATGGACGGACTTAGGAGCGAAATAAGAGTTCCTTTTTTCTCTTTCGTACAAAAGCCTTACAAAAATACGTCTTCGATTTTCCTTGTCTACATACAAATAAATAACAATTGAAGTGTCTGTTTCTAATGTCAAAATAATAGTTTTTTTACTAAATCTGTATGGCATTTATATCAAAAAGTCAATTCTTAAACTTTTGTCTGCCTGTATGTTTTTACGGGACTTTCACCCGGTAGATAGCTGATATAATGAGTAACTTAGGCTATTTTTATTTTAGAAAATAAACTAGGGTTTTGCGGCCAAACAAAACAAACCCCCAGAAAATGACAATTCCACCCGGACGAAGTCGTGCTAGTTATGGATACAAGTCAAAGTGTGCCATTTCCACCTGCACGAGAAGTCGGTATCGCCCACATTGCGACAAACAGGATGTATGGGTTACGTAACAGTTTCTACTAGCAGATCCAAATTACAATACATTTAACAAATATTGTACAGTTTCTTAGTGGTTTCTTATGTCTACTTACTGATTATAAGTCGACCGAAGGTAGGCGCAATATTAAAATATAATTTAATATTATGTAATTATTATTATTAGTATACATGTATTGCAATGAATAAATATATAAATAAAAAAAAAAAAATTGTCACTGTTTATAATGCCTGTCTATACCTATACTGCCCAAAATAAAAAAAATCTTATGACCTATCGGATGCATTCAAATGTAAATCTAAAACGTCCAACAACCCACTACGTTTAAATCGGTCCAGCCGTTGAGGAGCAAGAACTGTCACGTACCTTCTAAATTGTGTTGTTCTGAACTTGGATAAATAACACTAGGTTTCGTCACCGACCCTCACTATCAGGCAGCGATATAACTGTGTATTATTGTGCCTTTCGTTCATCTATATAACCTCATCCATTACCTACAACTTTATTTGTTTTGTCTGTTTCTTGGCGAGCTCGGTGGAGCAGTGGTGAATCGCGATGTTAGACTACTTTGACACCAACACTCGTGAGTTAGATTCCCACACAGAACAAACATTATTGTGCATGAACATGTTTCTTTGTCTTGGTCTGCGTATTTTAAGAGAGGTGGGGGCAAACACAACAAAGCAGCCCGCCAGCGGATATACCTCCAGCTCACATAAAACTGCAGTTAAATAATATTATTGCAAGCTTTTATAGGCTACGGTACCCGTTTTACATCAGGTAGGCCATATGCTTGTATACCTCTCGATGTTGTATACCCATTTGGATTTGGATAAGGGAAGGGAGTGAGCAGAGAGACTTATTTTAATACAGTGTTAAATAAAAAATTAAATAATGACGGTTGAGAAAAGATTCTGCAAACAATAAAAAACAAGTGTTTAAAATAAACAAGTGTTTCTGATGACCGCGTGACTAAGTTTGTTTTGGGTCAGGTGTAGGTTAGCTTTGAATCAGGGCTCGATCAGGTTTAGTCAGGTCTGGGTAAGGTTTGAGTCAGCGTTAAGTCAGGTTTGGAAAAAGACAAAGAAAATAGATTTTTTTTTTGAAACCCGCTTTGCACGAGATCGACTTGCACTTGACAGTCCTAGCTTATGTCATTGTCATCTCGGTATAACAAAAAAAAGAAGCTGCTTATTTTTAATCTATGTGAGTATACTTCAAATTTTAAAAGCAATATTGACGCTGATTTTCATCCAGCACAATATTTCCACACATTGTATTTCGTAATTATTTATTCAACTTACCTCAATTGTTTTATATTTGACATTTATATGTTATAAGTTTAATAACTTGTCATGCACGCAGCATTGTAAATTTAATATGAACATCATATTATTACTTTCAAAATATTTTATAGAGCAATTCCTTTATATCTAAATACGAGTATCTATATTTCGTATATGTCGAAAACGACTATACAGATGTTGCCTTCTTCAACATCTTTAGATTTTATATTACGTAGATGAAAACATTGCGACCTAGATGTACGGTTACAGACTCGTGATTAGTAGTAAGTAGGTAACCGGTGCGAGCCGGCCACTGTGACCCGTCCGCCTGCACTTCGCCGATAACAAAACGGCAAACAACATCATTCGCCTTCTTACAAAGTTACCCCTCGCCGACTTATTTACATACAATAGGTATTACGGCTTAAAAATGTTTTGACGCAATAATACGGAAATATAACAACTATTGGCCTTCCTTACGTAAAAAAATCTTGTTAAAACCTTTTGAGTAGGTATCAGATACGACATTAACACGAGTTATTTTCGCTAGTTAGTTGACGATATCGCTCTTTTAGGAACTATATACAGATAGATAGTCATCATTTCCGCCAGTCCTATAGTCGATCAATTCAATACTTTAATATTTTAAAAATTAATAGAAACAAGGTCTTTTCGCAGATAACAACCATGTCTAAAGTCAACATTAATACGACAAATAACCAGTGAAGTAAAAATTTATATTTTATTAAGTCGTTAATTAAGTTTATAACTGATAGTCAGTGAGACAACAACAGCGAAGCAATGATAAGCGAACCGCTTCAAACCGGCGCACGCGCCGGCCGCAGGGGGCCGCGTGTGCGCGACGCGCGCACACAAACAAACCAGCTTCTTATCAAAAATATGTATATATACACACACTCTACTACAACATATGATAACACACTCACAAGCTCGTTCTCAGAAGTAATAAATGACACTCGCAATAATACCAATGAGGATTTCAACACGCATTATCATCACGCAACTTATACTAATCAATGCGCAAATAACTCTTTTTAAGCATTTGTCTGACATTTCCTGGGTTACACAGCAGAATCGGTTTTAGTTTTGAGACAGCTTTAACCCTGAGGCAAGACAGGTTATTTTACAAATTATATCTCGGTTCTAAATGTGTATTTGTGTAAAGGATCAATTGGACTAACGTATTTGCTGTTGAAAGAAACTACATTCTATCTCAGATATCAGAGTACAAATCACCAGCAAGATTTTAATCTTACCTGCATTTAATCTACATATCGAGTTGCTACCCTTATCAAAGGATGACAAACTTTATACGTTGTAAATATGAGATACCTACACATGATAAAGCGAAAGTGCCCGATTGAATCTAACATCGGAGTCTTCTATGTTAGGTGCCATCGTACTGGCTACCTGAAGAATCACAAATTATTTGCCAGTTTCTTGTCTATCAGATACGCTAAAAGCCCTTGTCGATAGCTCCTCCGATAGCATGGACATCAGTGCTGGTTTGGCTCTGTATTGTCTTGCACGCTGCACCAGGGACATACTTACTAATTTATTATACACGCCGTGCGAACTTCGCTTGTTAATGGGGGGGGGGGGGGGGGGGGGGACTAAACACTACGTTTTCTTGAGCGCGGAGTGCCTTCATGCGCATTCAACATGTTTATTGGCAATGTAGATCATATAGTGCTCTAATTAGGGTATCCTACTGCGGATGATTACATTGGATTATTTTAACCCCACCAAGACACGAATTTGTTAACTGCTAAGAAAGTCCCATTAATTAGCACGACGATTGCAGCATACACCCCGTACCATCGCCAAACCAACGAAGTAGTTTCAAGATTAAACTAGTGTTCAAAAAACTTGGTGTGCTCAACAATACCACTTAGGCAGTTCTTAAGCTAAGGTCAACATACCTATGCTATACAAGTTTTAAGTTCGACCAACATGGAGTATCACTATTGGGTAGGAGCGCCAGATAACAGATGATCTGATACGCCTTCAAGTTCAGAAACGAGCTATGAGAATTGTTGACATTTTCAAGCTAGGTACTGAGTACTTAAGTCTGATGAGACGCGTTATCTGCCGTAACCCCATTCTACCGATTGCAGAATAAGATTATAGGAGTTAGGTAGGTACATATATATATTTTATTTCAATTTTTCCTTGTTTTGCGAACAATGCATTTCTTCCTCAATCTGGTGGTGGAATGAACTCACTATCGAGTTTTCCCAACATTCTATACAGTGTACAGATTATTTAATAGTTACTACGTAACTATCATTTAACAGTTACTACGTAACTGCAGCATGGGGTTCTTTTAAACAAGAGGTAACGAAGAGGTTTTTAGTACAAGATTCTAATTCGCATGTGATGTTTCTTGTGTTACGGGCCTCCCTATACAATCAGGTAGGACGTAAGGTTGTTTGTAACTTTAGTGGATTTAAAAAGTAAGGTCCAGGGTTATTGGTTAAGATACTTATGGTGTCTCTTACGTACCATACCTATCCTTTAAATTTCAGCAAAATGATGAAACTCAACTAACATTTATTCGCCTTAACTCAATTCAGAATAATTCAACTCAACTAGATGAATGAAGTTATTTTCTTTTTGTTCTACCACTAGATTGATGTCAAAATAAGCGTACCACCTGCCTTATGGTAAACAGTTACAGTAGCTTATGGAGTACTATCCAAAACCAGAGACATCACTTATGCGTAGCCATTCCTGTAAAAAATATCTACACGCCTTTTTTGAGGCCTACTCCGTCGGAATAAAATTTCTCTGGAACGGCGCAGTACGCGATCATTGAGGCTCCGTCAAACAAGTTTGGTGTGACGACTGTTACAATTAAAACCATAACACCCTAAGACATTGCCCTAAGAGAGGTAGAGAACGTCGAAGATGCCGGACTTGGGTACCTCGACCTCACAGTAGGCCGCAGCCAAATAACAAACTCAAGTGAATGCATGTCAATAAGCTCCTGAGGAATTGTTGTGTTAGCAGCATTAGTACCAACGCGAGAGAGATACCTCCCTTATTGCAAGCGTTCATAGGCTTCAGTAACCATTTTATACGTCTTTTAACCCCTAATATCTCAAGAACTATAGAGTAATTATTGATGAAAATCTTAATATCTACAACTGATTTAAACACGCAACACTAAAAGTAGGTAACTAATTATTTCAGCAGCTGTACATATCAAAAGCAGAAAGATGCAGGAGCTGTCCTCAACTCCTACATTCAGGCCAAGGCTTACATGACATGAGTAAATTAGTCGTGTTTTAGAGAAGGTGAAATCACAAGCCTAAGAACTGGCGAGTCTGCATGAATGTTAATTTAACGTTAATGTTAATTTAACGAGTGAGGTGTGTAAGGACTGAGTCATGTGCCATTCGGTTATCTGCCTACCCCGCACGGGACTTGACATGAAGATATATATCTAGATAGATCTAATTAACTCGAAATCGTTTGTGTAAATATATACACTGCCGATTTGTACTGCTTCTTTCCTGATGTGGCGAACTCACGACAATCACATAAGGAACATAAGTTTTAATTTGGCAGCGGTCTTATGGCGTTATTGACGAGCTCGGTGGCGCAGTGGCGAAACGCGTTGTTACGCTACTTTGACACCAACGCTCGTGGGTTCGATTCCCACACATTACAAACATTTGTGTGCGTATGTATAATAAGTATGTATTTAAAAAAAAAAATGTATTTACGTATGTTTATCAGTTGTCTAGTACCCATAACACAAGCTTCGCTTACTTTGGGGCTAGATGGCGCTGTGTAATTTGTCCGACAATATTTATTTATTTATTAGACCGGCTGCATCTTCATTAGGTGCAGAGGGTATGCTGCCCGATGTCTATTTCGCCTCATTGATTAATTTGGGAGGGCAAGTAGACGTAACTTTGGTTTTGGGTCGTCGTCGACTGACTTCCTTACAAGACTTCTTACTACAGGATATTAACACATCAAAGTGTGTAAGAGTGTCTAATTGGGCATGCAGATTAAGGACCGTAGCCTGTCTATAGATGAATTTATCTTATATTAAACCGTCGCTCCCGACTGCTGCCTGTAGTAGTTAGTTATTAAACTAAACCAGTGGGCCTTCGTGCGGCTTGATTTTTTTTCCTTTATGCCTTTATGGCTTGGACATTGGGCTTCACCAATCCGCAGTTGGGCAGTGTGGAGGAGTATGCTCTAAACGCGAAGAGAGACTCCTATATCAGTATGTGCTGACGCAACCTTTGTACTGCGCAGTTAAAATACACTGATCAGTGTATCTAGTTACAATGTACTTACCTGTGCTTACACCTATCTACTTTTTATCTCGTTCCGTCTAGATCCGTGTTACAGGGACTTCGGAATGATCGTATGTCATGACGTAATGTCTGGCCAGGCCGATATGATACGATTATATCGATATATATACATCGTCTGATCCGATAAGATTAATTTGCAATCATGATTTTCCATATTTTGTAATCGTTGTCGAACATTGGCCATTATGATATCCCGTTAACTATCAATTAGGCTAAAATGCTGTTATACTGCTTTGCGGAGTCATCAATCGCATTTGTACTTTATTGAATGTAATTTAATAATCAATGAATATAATACAATGGACTATCGCATTTCTCTACAAACTAGCTTAATAGCATTTAAGAGTCACAATTTTCCTCTCTAACATTACCAAATTCCAAAAAAAATGGAAACTTATTTGTAGCAACCTTGCTCCGTCCGTCCGTTGAATTCAGACTTGAGGCTGAGTACTCCAGTGACCTTAAAATTGTTCACTGTGCGGTGTTTACTACTATTGTTAATAATCCTATTATTTCCAACGAGCAATTCTTGTATATTTCTTGTATCTTGTGAAGCCGTTGCTCTAATGATTTGACGAAATCCTGTCTTTGGATTAGGTTTTGCCCTTTTAGTTTATATAGTACCTTATTTATCGGCATATCTTTGATATTGCTTATGCTAATGAGCCACACATAATACAATATATTCAGGGAAATAATCTTTTGTACGTAAATGTATTCGTTGTTACAACTAACATATTAAATTTCACATTATGTTAAGCTCAGTTTTTTCTCCTATTCCTACAATAACACTGAGTTGATTAATATGGATTTTGTGCCCATAATTCCTATTAGAATAGTTATTGAAAAAAAAACATATTTTTGATTTTCTGTTGAACCGATTTTTTTTCTTCAATACAATGAAACTGTATGTATATCAGATTTTTTTTGTAATCTATTGGGTGATCCACGTGCTTATTTTCTCCATCTTGCATAAAGAACATACATCCTGAAAAACTTTATATAAGTACTATAATATTTCATTAGTGAAAAAAATTTGGTGAAGGTACTTAACGATTATTTTTAAACATAAGTTAACCAACCATCCTCTTTTGATATTTTTTAATTCTAATACATGTTTTTTTTTTCAATAAATAATTCTAAGTAATCTAGTAAATTATGAGATTTTATACCTCAAATATAAATATATAAATTCCCAATAAGGCTACCACTAATTCCTTGAAATCCATATGTTAATTCGTCGAATTTTCAAGTTTTTTTTCTGTTAAGAGTTATGATTCCGGTGAGTTTAAAATTACAGCTGTTATAATTTTATTGTTGTTCTAAGCTCCGTTCGTTGTTCGTCAACATTGAATATTGTAAACCAACGTTCAATAAATCAAGCTGTTGTCACAAGCCAACCAACGCTCGTGTGCTGCTCGTCCCACAATCAAATCGAAAACGATCAATCAACACGATTGGGATGTACTTCCATCTCACAAAACACCGCTGCCACGTAACAACTCTCTGGAGGGTTGTGGTGTTTCTGCGAATGTGTGAGGTTACTTGTAAACTCCCAGTGCGATTACTTCATGTACCTAGGTATAATAAACGTTTATGGGCTACGAAAACCACTTTACATCAAGAGGGCCGCGTGCTTCCATGCCTCCTGGCGATGTATAAAAAAGAGTTTAGTATTCTAAGTTATCTACCTACTTAATTTTTTTCACAAATATGTGACTAAAACGCAACACTAATATATTCTGTTGACAGATTTTTTTCTTCAATACAATGAAACTGAATCTATATCCGATTTTTTGTAATCTATTGGATTCGTTGGGTAATCTCCGTTTCACATCAAACGGAGCTACTTATGGGTCAATCGACGGTGATAAGAAACCTATTCGCACCATACATTTCTTAGGACTAAAAACAACAGCAGGAACTATTTGATCAAGCAAGATACCAAATCCCAAGCCCACTGGACCTCGCAATGAGAACCAGTAAGGGGTCGGTCTGCACCGAGACCGAGTTATCAGTCACCTATTGACCCTAGAACTATCGCTCTGGTAATAACTGGACATCGGCCGCGACAGGCGGCTTTTGATAACGCTTCTACATTATACTACACAAAATAATGGCGTAACGTAACAGCGAGTGTGCTAATCTGGACCTTATCGACATTAAAAGTAACACTTTTGAAAATAGTACTGAATAAATTTTTTTTGAACACAGATATTGTATCGCCCTTGAAAATTTCGATGGCGATAAGGGCGTGATGTAAGTCGAGGTTGTATGTTCGCGGGGGATTCGTGCGCTTATCAGCGGAGTGACAAGTCACAGACGGTTTTATAAGTAGGCGTGTTGAACACTCGCAACCATTGTCCGTTGCGACACCGTGGTGTCCAGTACAAGCCAGCTCGGAGCCAATTCAGTGAAACAATGTTAGTGTTTCCGCAATGGAGACCGGAGTTTCCCAGCGAGGGGTGTCGAGTGCCGCGGTGGATGCCAGTAGAGAGATTTGCGCCCTACCTGGCCAGACCTATCGTTCTTCCCCCTCTTCCTCCAAAGGTGCGCACTTAATATTAAATTATTTTAAGCCATCCACTTGTTCTGCCTTCATTTTAAAGTTAAAAGTCAGCATCGTGTTTTCTCATTCCATAGTACCATTAAATTATACAGGATTGCAATGAATGTTCAAATGACGATATTATTCAAATATTTCACTATGAGAGCAACTTAAAAAGCTATAAAAAAATTCGATCCATGTATAAATTGTTTCTGATTGCGTTTTGCATGGGAAACAGAATGTTTATTTAAGTTGCCAATTAAAAAAATTACTTGTAATGTTGGACACTATCCTTAAAGTTTAAACTGCATTCAAAATTAAACATCCAAGCATATTAATTGTGAATAACAATATATTTTTTATCTTCGCAGGTGGAAGATGAGGAGTCATCGGGAGGTTCATCCCCTGAGCACAACACAAATGATTCAAATGATAGTGAGGGCGTCTGCGGGTGGATGGGTTGCGGGGCGCGTTTCGCGACCGTAGCGCGCCTCTCTTCGCACGTAGCACGAACACATGCCCACGGACATAGCGATGGACTATTTTACTGCGGGTGGAAAGGATGCTCTCGCCCACAAAAAGGATTTAATGCTAGGTTAGCATCTCATAATTATTCTTCTTCTACTATTCTATATAAGATTATTGTATGAGGAATCTATTGGTCGGTAAAACATTGATATATGTAAAATCAGGCAATAGATTACCTAATTTGTTAAATTGTACGCCCTCATTGTGGGTCGCTTTACCATTCATTTTACATATTCGCAAGTTGTGTAGTTTCTTACGTCAAGTATATGTAGCTCACAGAATGTTTTTTTTTGTCAACAGATATAAAATGTTGGTACACGTCCGAACGCACACAAATGAGCGTCCGCACACATGCAATCAATGCAACAAGAGCTTCTCCAGAGCGGAAAACTTGAAGATACATCTCAGATCACACTCTAGGGAAAAACCATACGTTTGCCCTTATGAGGTAAGAAACAACTATTTATTTATATTAAACAATTCATTACTGGCGCTAAAACTTTAACTACATACAAACCAACACTTAGCAAACTAACAGTAAATGTTAATTAAAACCGCTAATGCACAAATACCGGTTCATACTGATTACATTCTTTATAACAAACGTAACTACAACTTGATAATGACTAATACCATGTTTAATTGTTCACAGGGTTGCGGCAAAGCGTATTCAAACTCGAGCGACCGTTTCAAACACACCCGAACACACATAGTGGATAAACCTTATTGCTGCAAAGTTCCTGGCTGCAACAAACGTTACACCGACCCGTCCAGCTTGAGGAAACATGTAAAAACCTACAAACACTTCACAACAGAAGAAAGTAAACGCAGAGAATCATCAGAAGAAGTTCAAACCGCCGAAATTTCACGATTGTGCGAAAACAAGCCTACGCAAACGAAGATAGAATCCATATCACCTTTACACACGCAAATAGCGTACAGTCCGCCCAGATGTAATATATCTCCGACAATACCGCCGTACAATCCTCTACTGCCATTAACAGAAACACCAGTGGCTCCACCTGTATATGCACCTATGATAGAACCAGTTACATACATTAGGCCTATAGAATCAGTGTACCCCTTCAGAGTTCCTGCACGCGAAATGTCATACGCAGAATATGCACAAATGTATGACCACGGGTATAGAACCTACTATTCAAATGTATCCTATCCAGTATTAGCACAGAGTGTCAACGAAAAGTACACGTATGAGGAGCACTCTCGATATGAAGATGTCGTTATGGAAGAAATAGAGATAAAAGACTTGAGGCAAGATGAAGAACTGCCTTTGAACTTAATATGCGCCAAGCGAAACGATTGTCACCCGATTGAAGAAATAGTGAGGCGCTCAGACGTACCGTTAGATTTAAGTACTAAAAGCTAGTAACTAGGTATTTAATAAACATATTTTTAAGCATTACAACCTTTTTATTCCTTAATTACATAAAATATATACACTAGCGGACGCATCTGACATTGCCCTGATGTAACCGTCCGTAATACAAATAAATACTAAAAAACCCGCACTACTCAAACGCACTCAAAAAATACATCAAAGTTTAAGAAAAGTTCGGGACATTTCCATGTGTAAGTACAGAAAAATTATATATATAAAGATATATCTATCTGTTAAAAAAATTAAAATTTTAACTTGACGGTGGCAAAAAAATTGTATAGGCAAAGTTTTAATTTTGTAATCCTCATCAAATCTTAACCACGATTACATAAGAGCATCACATGAATATGCTCTTGTGAGAATAATCCAAATTGTATCATAAACACATACTCGATAAAGTGTAACATATACTTATTACTTAATTTGCCATTCGCCATACACACTTTTATCCCCTATATTAACATCTATGAAAGATGCTCTTCTATGCTCTTCTACGTTTTACACATATTAAGGCACTCCTGCGCAAAATTTTCTGCAGTCTAAACCGACCAGTTTAGCATTAGCATTTTGAATCTGCAAGCTGAGCCTGTATTAGGTACATACATAGCAGTTGACCACCTACCACATAAGAAATCAGTCATTTCGAACTTGACCTATTGAATGGGAAGATTTTCCATTGACATCAATTCGATATCACATTTCTCCAAATATATACTTAATGATCTAACCCTGTCCTCGTTGCTGTTTTATTATACCTATGTATAAATTTCTTGTCAAATTATTTCACAACGTTTGAAAACAGTCGAGAGTCATGTTTGCTGTAATAATTCAGCACATCTTTATCGCTGAGTAAACTGAATCACCTCCCGCTTTATGATAGGTAGCACAACGTTGCAATTGATAACTAGATATTTGAATCACCGTGACAAATCTGCACTAAAATGCTTACTTGAACACGTGCCTAGTTAATAATTTATCAGAAGCCGACGTACTGCTGGAGAAAAACAAATAATTAAAATTACAATTGCAAAACTCTTTCGCAATGAAGTAAGAAAAAATCTTGGTCAGAAGAAACATGTTTTTTGGTTCTGACACGTTGCAATTATCCAGAAAGAAATAATGACGGTACTGGTATACAACGCAAAAGGGGAAGGATGAAGGAGTAGAGGAAATGTATGTTGTCAAACAAAATATACGGTCATACATTTTCCTGACGTTGCAATGTTAATGGCGGAGTGGTTAGCAATGCTACTTTGACACCAACGTGGGATCGATTACAACACAGATTCGTGTGCATGAACATGCTTGTCTTGTTCTGGATGTTTTCTAGAGACACGAGAGAAAACTGTAGCAAAACAACAACTCCCTGGAGGGTTGTTGTGTTCCTCGAATGAGTTCTACAAGTAAGCTCCTAGGGAGTTGCTGTATTATCAGCAGGGGTGACAACGAGCGAGTGATACTTCATATATCGCTAGCATTCGTCAGCTATGGAACCGCTTTACATCATGTGGGCCGTATGCTTGAATGCCCTACAACGTTATATAAAAAAACCATTATCATACCAACCATATCAATCAATTGTAATAACGAAGCATGCTACTGGGTAAATAGCTGCACAATATTTAGAAGACTGTTACCAAACAACAACACAATCACGTCATCAAACAAACGTTCGATTTGTCCTGAGAGTGAGTGAGGTTACCAGTAAAACTCATAAGGAATTGCTGTGTTAGCAGCAGAGGTGGCATTGTGCGAGCGACACTTAACGTACTGCACGCGTTCATAGGCCAAGGATGGTAACCTCTTCACATCAGACAAACCGTGCGCTTGTTTTACTTCAGACGTAGTATATAATTATATTCGTGGTGAGTGGATGTACGTGAGCCGTCGGATTTATCTCTCGAAGATATGAATCGCAACTTATCGTACACGTGAAGCAGGCATGAAGGAGTTGTCCCGATTGATTGCCACTAGGTTGCAAATTTTAAACTTTTTTCATTCCATCTAATGTCTCAATCAAATGTTATTGGATCACAGTGTTTGAATGTTGGTAATGGTTTTTGTTTTTTTATTGGATGTAGTTCCTCCCATTTTTTATACAACGTCAGGAGGCATCCAAATATACGGTCCATCTGATGTAAAGTGGTTACCGCAGCATATGAACGCTTGCAATACATAAGGCATACTCGCGCGTTTCCACTCCTGCTGATAACAAAGCAACTTCTTAAGAGCATACTGGTTAGTTAACCTCACTCACTTGCAGGAACATAACAACCCTCCAAAGAGTTGTTATTTGACTGCTGTTTTCTGTGAGGTATAGGTACTTCCCCAGTCGGGTTACTTTGATGCGCCCTACCTCTGGAAAACATTCAGATAAACACACAAATGTTACTTTAACACCAACGCTCGTGGGTTCGATTGCCACACATCGAACCCACGAGCGTTGGTGTTAAAGTAACATTACTAACTGCGCCACCGAGCTCGTCAAACATTCACACAAACTCAAATCAATCGACATATAATATGAGAAAAGTACAGAAAATATGTCTACAAATATTCTGAAAAAGTGATAAGAGTGAATTTGTGAGAATGTATGTGAGGATTTGGATGGAGTTTAGAAATAATTTATGGTCGGAATATATAGGCAAATTTTTATTCAAAAAATATTTAGACTTCTCATGTAACAACTTGAAAATCAACTTGAAAAACTGATGTCAGTGCCGCAGACAGGATCTAGTTATATTGATAAGAGTGTGTTATAAACATATTCTTATTAATCACAAGTTTTGTACTGGATGAAATTAAAAGCTGAGAAAAGATTAAAAAATTTAATTTCTCCGCAATAGATTGCCGCATATATCCGGTATGTTAATAGCCGCTAGGCTCTTACGAGTCGGGACATCCCATCAGCGATAGTGTTAAGCGCGGCTAGGTCTTTCCGCGCCGTGTCGAGTAGATGTGCCATACCACGCTGCTGTAGGGTCAGGAACTGCTTCACGTCCTCTTGTGCTCCTGGAGGATATAAAATATTCGTTTATGATACTGTCCCGTAAAAGAGCAATGATAGCCCAGTGGATACAGAACCAACCAATTAACCTACGGTCCCAGGTTCAAATCCTCGCGTGTTCGAATTGAGGCTTTGCGTTTTCAGATTTATGTACATATTTATAATGATCACTTGCTTTTTTTATACTACGTCGGGAGCCATACAAGCATACGGCCCACCTGACGTAGAACGGGTACCGTAGTCTATTAACGCTTGCGATATATCGGGTATCACTCGCGCGATGCCTCCTCTGCTGCTTACACAGCAACTCCTTGGGAGCTTACTGGTGACCTCACTCACACGCAGAAACACAACAACCCTCTAGGGAGTTGTTATTTGGCTGCGGTTGCTCTTGCACATGCTCAAGAAAATATACTTCAATAGACGTGTGACCTGACCAAAAAAAGATCTGATTTCCCCTCTAGGTTGTGGAGGTCTGATGGCAATCGCTCCGCGTCAAAATCAGTATATCCGCCAAATCGTTACGCTCAAGTACCGGGCCCCGTCAATCCTAATTAATGGATTAGGAAACGGGATAACGTAAGAAACAAATAGGGAAGACTCACATAAAATAGATTACGGAAACACTAGATAAAATATAATACAGTCAGCCATGCTCAGACTAGAAAAGGACACCAATGTGTACTCGTATCTTACACGAGCCATTTCAAGCTAGTTGGTGTTCTGAATATTTATTTCGGTTTCATCTATACGCAGCCTCCCTTTATAATTTTGGAAAGAGAGTTGAAACCAAAATGGCCGCGTATTGTGTACCCACTGAGAACTCTCGCACAGGTATTATCAAGAGTTCTTCAGCATGAAGTTCTTAAAATTACAGTTTTACAACATACTAGTTATGTCCCTGATGTTGCTAGCGTCCAAGTGTCCAAGCCGTCTTTTAACTGCTTACAGTCAGGTAAGAATACGCTTATTGGCCACGTCATAAATTAAGACTATAAGATCTATGTAGAATGAAGGATGCAATGGGTGACATAGTGGTAAAGTGTCTATTTTATGCAGACGATGCCGTGTAACAAGCCAAGAATCACCATCCGGGCTGCAAACACTATGAAAGTCAAATAAATTTATGGAAAACGGTTTACAATTGGATGCTTACAAGAAAACTAAGATAACATAAACAACGAACGCAAGAATTACATTTCACGGTTTCGTATTGAAATAAGGTAAATAAAATTGTATATGCTTTTAAAAATGATGAAAGGCACATCGCTGATGTCAAGAGGCAAGAGGCAGGGAACAATGTGAATGGAGAAGATAACAGACAGCCCGTTGCATACTACACTAATCTATGGAGCGTGAAAATCCTAAACGTAGCGCGAATAAATTGGTAGATTGTATTAAAAGTGAATAAAAGAAAAAGTGTTTACAATTATTGTATATCTGCGATGTCCATTTAGAAGGAATTGTCTTGAATTTATTGAATTGAATTTAAATGTCCTTTTACGCCAGCACACCGCTGGCGTCAAGGGACGGAACAATGTAATAGTCAACAGAAACCTAAGCCATAAGACACAGCTCAATGTACAACGCGGTGCTGATCCCAGCGCTAACCAATGCAAGCGAGACCAGATTTGACAGAGAGAGATTATCAGAAGGTGATATAAAAGAAGATATCAGACGCCGTAAAAGTCAGCGAACATGCACGACAGGAGTATGTAAAAGAAGCATATGAGGTATAAAGGATCGTCACGTGGCGTTAGGTTCTCTCTTTTTACCCCTCAACAGACTTGCAAGAAGGTATATATAGATGGAATTACAAATTTCGAACCGGGGGAGAACGTATACATAATATACTTATTTTGCATTTTCCTGCTCAAAATTTGTAATTTGTACAAACCTGGCTATATCTACACATTCTTTGCGTAAATAATAACTTTGTATGCATATAATGAGAATGGAGTCAAATATAGTTTTAAAAATCATGATGATATGCCATGTTGATTCAACATAATCAAAGTCCAAATTAGAATATACATACATTCAACGTAATATTTACTAAATTAACAGCCAAGTGCTCGTGTACTAAGAATTCTGCAAAGCCTGCGAGAGACTTTTGAGCGTGGAGGACGAATTTCTGCGTAGTGTGAAATTAAATTTGTCACCGGAAAGTTTCTTGCACACACACATGTTGCATTTTTCATTTCTACGGTATTTTTTTACAAGTTCAGGTGGCAAGCAAGCATACGGCCTATATGATGTGAAGCCGTAACCTATAGGTGTAATACAAGGAGTATCGATTTGAAGTTGCCCCAACAACCCTTTGGTGAAATATTATTTAACTGCGGTCTTCTACAAGGTCAATCATGAGCAGCTTGTCAAGTACTTCTCCAGTCGGGCTGTTTATTAAATATAATAGTGCCCTACATTCCTTTCAACAAAACCTCGTTAGTTAGTCAGCAGGCAATCAGCATGAAACAAGATATCTGACTAGCTCCATAATATAACAAAGAAATATTTAAAAGTTAAGAAATCTGTGACAAAATTAGAGAAAATGTTAAAAAGTAGAAGTCAGGATCATTGATGATCCTAAACTCACACACGGAATTGGATTTAAGAAGTAATTTTGCCTCCCTTTGCATGTTCTACCGATTGGTTATACACAATGTGTTGTGTTCAAAGGAGCTGTTCCACACGGTGCTAACAGCCTCATGTTACAATTCACCCTCATACACTAGAGCCACAATGGTTGCATACTGTGCTGTTCTAGAGAAAATTTCTACCAAGATCTCTTAAGTAGTAGAATGAGTTCCCTGCCAAGGTTTCCCCAGGAACTACAGCATGCGTTTCTGAAGAAAGGCGTTATGAGGTTTTACAAGCAACGTAAGAGTGACACCCCTGGTGTTGCAAATGTGCACAGGCTGGGGTAACTGTTTACCATCAGACTGGTCGTACGCTTGTTTACCACCTTAGTGGTATAAAAAAGTTACTGTAGCCTAAGAACGCTCGCAACACTTTAACGTTGCATTAGGAACTAAGTGGTTGCCTTGCTCACTGGAATACAACGACTATCCTGTTATTTGGCTGCGGCCTTCAGTGGTATGGTATAAAAGCATTAAGTCTGAGCAAAGGTCTCCATTTATATGTTCTACAGTTTATACAATAGGATGTATTCCGAGGAATTGTGTGATAAGATGTCCACGACCTTCTAAAACCACACCGCTCGCCAGCCCCAATCCTCACCATTAATCAATCAAACGCGAACATAAATGTCACATTGTGATTTGAGAGATTACTAGCTTTTTATTTTAATTACTTTACATGTTATCGATGAGTCAACTCCAGACAAACGAATTTAATCAAATAATTGTTTATTATCTATCTATATCTTCATGCCAAGTCCCATGCGGCATAGGAGAAAAGAACTGAGTGCTGCATCACTCGGCCCTTGTACACCTGACTCGCATTTTAAACATTCCTATCCCCTCTTAATTTTTTCGTTTCTAATATTGCTTACTCGTTATAAAATTTATTATCTGCTTGAAAAGTTTTTTACTTTTTTTTTAATGTTTTTTCCAGACGTTTTCCTCTTACCGTTTTTGAGACAAAATATTTTTAATTTTTTTTTGTACGGGAGCTCCGTTCCAGAAAAACAACTCTAGATATTAACAAAATAATGTTGTGTGCTAAATTTCATTAAGATTGAACCATTCGTTTACCAGAAATCGTTGACAACGGGTTTTTTTGAACACAAGAGAATTTTTTGAATCAAGCTTTTCGGAATCTTATTAAATATTCTCAATAAGTTTTCATCAAAATCTCGAAGTGGAAATTCATCATGATCGTGAATAACTTTTGCATCACTAAAGTTAAATTATAAGGGTTACTTTTTATTACTTACCAGGGTCCAAATGATATCTCTCGTGAGAAGCGCCTGCACTAGCGCTGCGTTGTAGCCTCACAGCACATAGCAACTCGTTCAGACGGCCCTAGAACAAACAATACAGGTAGTTAAACAATTTAATCTTAGCCTTTGACTAATGTTTACAAAGGGGGGTATCGAACTCAAGGCGAACTAAAAATAGGTGTCTGTAAAATATGGCACACTCATTAAATCTTTTGTATTCTCGAGTTCACACGTAATACAATGAATACTGTTGTCAAAATCAAGTTAGTATTTTCACTTTTAAGACGCATTGTATGGGTTTTTAATGTGGGGTATAGCAGGATGTCTTGATCTAATAAAAGAAAAGTACCTGCACTTCAAAACCGCAGCCAAAAAACAACTCAGGGAGACTAGATTGACAAACAAGCACGCGGATCAGATGGTAAGCTGTCTCCGCAGCCTACACTATACAGCCTGTCTGACGCTCGCAACACCACGGCGATGTTATTCGCGCGCTGCCAATTTTGTGACCTAAGGATGTTTCGTCACAGTATTTTTTTTTCTCTGCCATATCTCACCCTTCAAACCGGAATAGCTATATAAATATAGCTTCTTGGCGGTAGAAATAGGTGAGACAGAGGTACCCATGCAAACGACCTTTGTAGTCTCCCTCTGGTAAAATATGAATTATGTAGGCGCGGTGATCAGAGTATCCCATTCAAAGATAGTACAAGCTGCACTATGCTGTGCTAGAAGTTACCGCAGTTTTGTCCTCTACTCTGTCTTCTCTACGACTTCTCTGTTTTCAACCTTTACAACCTCAACACCCTTAAAAGCAAATAAAAAGAGAAATGTGTCGCTACAGCGGCTAGTTCTTCTACAATACATGAGGATTTTTTTCTACATTAGAAGACTTCATTCAATTATCGATGCGGTCCATCAACATCTGGAGACCTCTCAGCTGATTATTATTTTTCTGACGGAAATCTAATATCTTGCCTGCAATACCTCAGGTACAAGATCGAGCACTACTTTGTACGTCGTGCCGGGGTATGCAAGTTCCTTTGAAGGGATATTTGTTGTTGCCGTTTTCATAGCTTTGAAGACAAGAACCTGACCGGTATCGTGGATGCGTGTGGATCACGGCGGCCACACCGGGACCTACGCGTGCATTTGCCTTTACAGATCGAATAACGGAGATGCAGACAGCTCGTTTTATTCCAGAGTCTGCAAATGACGACTGACAGAGTCATCCAGCGGTATCACTCGGCGGAGTTAGTGATTTTAGAATGCCCATCATGACGAGTGACTTAGCTGCTTATCAATTTGTTCTAATGTATGGCATCTCTCAGCTGGTTCCTGTTCCAACGAGAATGCCAGATATAGACCGCCTGAATCGCCTCATCTAGATCCAAGTGGTCTGTATTTGACGCTCGATTCGCCTAACGGATGGCGTCGCGGATGAAAATATAAATCAGCAGACTGGGATGGATTAAGGATCTGCGCATCGTACACATGGTAACATAGCTTCAATCAGAGGACATTGACTGCTGTTCTACCGCAGTGACGATTGTCGAAATCATGATGATACGTTTTTGCACTGTACGTGTACATATTTTGACATAGGTAAATATGCCCAATCTCACACGATCATGAGTGCATCACGTCACGGTATGATATCAGGCTGTTTCACTATCAGTTTGTTAATCCTGTCAAAAGTCACTTATCACAGATATCACTTGAAATCTGCTTATAACCGGTGACAAGATATTTCATACGAGCATATTTGAACACTAATAAACTGTCATGCTCGACGTGTGTGAATGATTACGCAACTTTACCAATACGCAAAAGGGAATGAATGGCACGCTTACGAAAATTACTCAATCAAATCCTATGTATATATCTTATCTACAAACGTAATAAAATCGTGCAAGAGCCGATTTGTGCATGGAATACTATATGCATATGAACTCTACTATCAATAAAGGAGCCAATAGTCGTGCGACATAAAATTGTATGTCTGTCAGTTGTGCACGCATCACACAAATGTGATATCGATTCGTATTATTTATATTGTAATTTGCACCACTTTTATTCTTAATCTGCAAGAAAAAATCGAATTAGCAAGAAAAAATGCCGAATGAAACTTGCCAACAGATCTCTTTTAAATTGTTACCTAATTAGTTATTACAATAAATTCATGCCAGCATATTGGTACAATAATAATGGTGCATGTAGTAAAATTGAAGATTATTAAGAAAAGGTATCCTGTGCTGAAATCATCATTTCATAATTTAGTTATATTTCGCAGAACTATGTTGTATACTAGAAAGTAATGGTAAGCTGTTACCTTAACCTATACATACGTGCAACATCAGGGGTATAAGAAAAGGTATGCTCCGTTGGTTCGGACATGTAGAAAGAATGCAGGATGAAAGAATGATGAAGCAGATATACAACACAAAAGTGGAAGGATATAGGAGCCGAGGAAGGCCAAAACTTACCTACCATGACTAAATTGATCGGGTTCTATCAGAAGGTGATGTCAGGAGCTCTAGAAACGGCGAGCGTGCATGAGAAGAGCAATTAATGTGAAAGAAGCGAGTGAGGTGTGTAAGGATCGGCTCTCGCGGCGCTCGGTCCCCTCTGCCTACCCCGCAAGGGATTTGGTGTGAAGTTATAGATGATAGAACGTCTCAGGGCAGGAGTTCTCTGGAATCGCACATTACGCGACTATTGCGATTCCAGTATGATAAGGTGAATTCCCCGCCAAAGGTAAGGTACAGTGGCAGAGAGCATATCTAATAACCTTTTGGAACACAATCCGTTATACAATCGGTAGAAAACACAAAGAAAAGCAAAGTCTCTTCTTAAATTTAAGGGTTCATACCGTTTGTTAGTATAGGATTCTGTTCAGAGAGGTGTGAGGAAATTCTCACAACTCGTCTCTGAACATAATAGGGGTTAAAGTATGAAATTGCCGTCGTATATAGTCGTATATAGATACTTTGAATTGACATTAAACCTTCATGGTGTGAGATTTAAGAGTCAAACTTTCCACATGATACCTATGAGGTTTTTCTATTAAAAAATGTGCAACATTTGATATTCGAAATTCAATTGTTTTTTTTATTCAGCTTAGACGGGATAGATGGATACTTCGAAAATCCAAATCCAAAAGTAATTATTGAATACGAGTTCCGACGCGGAACTAACACGGTAGAAACGGCTTGCAATATCAATTCTGCGTTTGGAGAGGAGACTGCTAATGAACGCACCGTGCTTTTCTGGTTTAAACGCTTTCGTAATGGAAACTTCCGACTTGACGAACGAACCACATGGAATATCGCCCACATAGGTGAATGACGCTGAATTGAAGGAGGTGGTAGAAGTCGATCCGAGTTAAACTACCCTGGAATTAGCGGGATGGTTTAACGTTATCTTACCAACAATATTGATTCATTTGCATCAAATCAGTAAGATAAAAAAATATGAAAAATGGGTGCCTCATGATTTGACTGATCTGCAGAAAGAAACGTGTGTTGGAAACTTGTGTTGCCTTGTTTAATCGGTACAGAAATGAAAAAATATTGGATTGAATTGTGACATGTGATGAAAAGTGGATTCTTTACGACAACCGTAAGCGAAAAATGCAATGGCTGGCCCCAGGTCAAACTACGTAACAGTGCCCTAAAGCAAAGCTTACCAATAAAAAGGTAATGGTAACTGTTTGGTGGTCTCATCATGGCTTTATTCACTATATTACTCCATGATAACCTTAGACCTTAAACTGCACGAGCTGCGTTAGAAACCATACGTCATCCGCCGTACTCGCCAGACCTTGTTTCAACTGACTACCATTTTGTTCGTAATTTGGATAATTTTCTATGTGGTAAAAAAATGTTTTTACACAGTTTGTCGAACCTAGATCCCCAGAGTTATATCGCAAAGGCATAAATAAACTTCCGATTAGATGGCAGCAATGAGGGTAAATATTTTGATTAAATAAATATGTTACATCTTGGAAAAAAACTAATTTTTATTTTTCAGTACAAATCGGCAATTTCATACTCTAACCTCTAATACAACCTTGTAATGAAAATATCGGGGGTATGGATAGGCCTGATCAAAATATTACGAGAAATATCACTTTATGCCCCTAATAGGCATAAAGTGATATTTCTCGTTAAATCCTCACTGTTTTGACATTAGCCTAATAATAATGCTTAGAAAAACGACGGCGATTTTTTTTATACTATGTCGGGAGTAAATCGGGTAACTTAGCCTATTAACACTTGCGATATATTAAGTATCACTAGCGCGATGCCTCCTCTGCTGCTTACACAGCAACTCTTTGGAGCTTACTGGTGACCTCACTCACACGCAGGAACATGACAACCCTCTAGGGAGTTGTTATTTGGCTGCGCTTTTCTGTGAGGTGGAGGTACTTCCCCAGACGGACTGCTTTGATGCGCCCTACCTCTCTTAAAACATCCAGACCAAGACAAACTGACATGTTCATACACAAATGTTTGCCTTGTGTGGGAATCGAACCCACGAGCGTTGGTGTCAAAGTCTCGTTATTCACGACTGAGCCGCCGAGCTCGTCAAAATAGAATTACCTCAAGTCCCGCAGGTGTGTCGCAACTGCTTTGGTGGAAACTTTTAATTAGAGCGAACAACGCAAGCTCGATCGTGCATTGACACCCTTCGTGAGATTATTCATGATTATTTTTGTGATGTAACTGCAAATTTATGGTTTTTGTATTTTTTCTTTTCTTGCGCTACATAGCTACTTGTTAAATGTCTTGATTCTATGTCAACGGGAAGTACCCGGTTTTGATACGCTTGCGAGTGACAAAATATGCGGCAACGAGGCATAACGTATCTTTTGATTGTGTTGACTTTGAAGCTTGTTTTTTTCACTGCTCCAAGAGGTTGCAGACTTAATTTCAACTTGATACACGAAGGATCCGTACCCGGAAAAACGGAACCCTAAAACAACTGCTGTTTAGTCCAAAAAATGTAAACCTTACATCCTAAAAATAGTGTGGATAAAGTGACTTTATAAATGTTCCGTATTTCCAAACAGGAAAAGGAACTTAGAAATTGGTTTATATATTTACCTTCAAGCGTCGCGAAAAGAGCCATTAAAGTATACGTCAACATTAAATTTTGTATACTCGTTTTAAAAAATGTTTGTCTGTGTGCCTGTTTGTTGTCAATAATTTCAGCTGAATTATTGCGCAAATCATGTTGAACTTGCCGCTTATTTACTAACTGCTAAGATTTACAAATTTTGACAAGCCCTGTGGTGGAGTCGTTAGCAATGCTACTATAACGTGGGTTCGATACCACCCACACAGGACAATCATTTGTATATATGAACATGTACGTCTGTTTGTTTTGGCCTAGATGTTTTTAAGAGAGGTAAAGCGCTTCAAAGTATACCGTTTGGGAAGTAAAACTGACAGAAAACCGCAGCAAAATAACAATTCCCTAGAGAGTTGTTGTATTCCTGCGAGTGATTGGGGTCACCAATAAGCTCCTAAGAAGTTGCAATGTTAGCAGTAGTAGCTTCCCGATGTTATTTAAAATAAAGATTTTCCTAACTTTATTTATTATTATCATTCTTATTAGGAAGGTTTTGAATGTGAGGCCCAAAATGATAATCATCATTTCAACTAAAAAACTTCTGCAACTAAATGGTCATTCTTTAGTTGCGACTAAAACTCTGTGATGACCAGTTGTAGCCCTTGGACTCCATCCTCTATCTGAAGTTTACGATACTCCTCGAATACAACAAACTTCCATAATAAATAAACTAAACCGACTTTATTGTGAGGTTTTTTTTAACTCTCACGAGATTAATATGTGGCATGATTACTGAGAACAATTAATGACTTATCAGTAAATAACCAGGTGTGATGTCTGGAGATAAAATATATATAGATAACGATTCGATTAATAGGACACGCAAAGGGCGAATGTCTATGCATTAAGTCTGGCATTCACTACGAGACGTAATATATATTTGGAAAAATATTGCGCCGTCTGGAGATAAACGTAGATAACAGTTAGATAATATAGCACGCTTAGGACGAGTGTCCATGAGCTAAAAAGGGGCTTCTAGCTGACGTCAAAAACGGCCTGGTGATAGGCCTTGTTTGACTTCCCTCTCTCATGCTACCCAGAACCCGCTCATCTCCAACATGTCTGTCAACGTTTATTGAATGTGAATGCGTGAAAAATTCATAAAAATCTATTACCGAAAATACGCGTTTATCTTTTGTTTCGAATGGTTCATAAAAGTACGCTAAAAGGTACGTGTGAAAAGTACGCTAAAGGGCATAATTTAGTATGCAACACAAAAAAAAACTGAGATGGTGGTCTTCAGATCGGGAAAGGGACCGGAATACATAGCTGAGGTTCATCTCAATGGACTACCTGTTAAAATAGTGGAGAAGTTGAAGTACCTTGGTTATATCGTAACGTCTAGACTTAAGGACGACGCAGATGTCGGAAGACAGCGCAGGGCATTATGTGTAGTAGGTAATATGATCGCCAGAAACTTTTCTAAGTCGGCCCCCGACGTGAATATAACACTCTTTAAGTCTTTCTGCCAGACCTTTTACACTTGTCAACTCTGGACTAACTATACACAGAAGACACCTAATGGCACATGAGTCGCATACAATGACATCTTCAGGAAATTTATGGGTTTAAGACGATTTTGTAGCGCCTCGGAAATGTTTACAGAGACACAAGTTGATACTTTTAATGCCATTCAAAGAAAAAATATAGCGTCATTTATGTTCAAAATTGGCAAGTGTAAGAATGCTATTATTAGCAGTCTGGTGGAAAGGCTTGTGACGACCTCAACATATAAAAGTTGGGTGCGAATAGCTGCCTGACTGACTAACAAAAGGATTGTATTTATAATTATTAATTTACATTGACATATTGTCTTTAGACCTAATAAAGAACCTGAAATAAAGGATTATTATACAATAAAGTTATTCATTTAAAATTTCCAGTCGAGGACATGAATATTTAAAGTATTCGTAATCAGAAACGGATTATACTAAACTAGATTATTCAAGGACCGCTATATACTTTTTCTATGCATACCGCCATAAGCGTGGTCATATATGACCAGTTGCGGTGCTCAAAGGGTTATGTTTGATATGTTATTGTTATGTTTTGTTTCCTTTGAGCACCGCAACTGGACCGCAAAAAGTATATAGCGGTCCTTGATGGGTACCAATAGAGAATTGGGCTTAACTTAGGCTAGTACCTAATCTCATTCTCATTTTAAACGATCGTATCTACAGACAGAGATAGTAATAAAGAGACAGACAGATTTTTTAACCGAAACCCTAGGATCCGCCGAGCGTGCATTAAAATTGCTGTTAAATAATCGAATGAATGTGTATAAGGACCGAGAAATATGGCGCTCTGTTCTCTCTGCCTCTTCAAAGCTCAGCTCGCTTTATGATAGCAGTTATGCAGTCATGTATATTTGAATGTTAAACTTCAACAAACTGAAGTTTAACCACATAGCTTAATTGCGTTTTCGAACTTCAGTTTATTTTTCAGTACCATTTTTCAAAAGGATTCCTTCTTCTTCTTCCTCGTGTTATCCCGTTTTCATTATATATCAATTAGGTTTGGCAGGGCCCACCACCTAAGCCAAGGTAGTGATTTTGACATAGAGCGACTACCGTCAGACCTCTACAACCCAAAGGGAAAACCAGATCTTTCTTGGATAAGGTCACATGTCTATCGATATATAATTTCTTACCGTGCTAGTTTTCTCACGATGTTTTTCTTCACCGCCGAACAAGTGATAATTACAAAATGTACATAAATCCGAAACACGAATTCAGTGGTATATGCCCGGATTCGAACTGCAGACCTATTATTCAATAGGCCGGTTCCTTACCCACTGGGCTATCACTGCTCGAAAAAAGGAACTCCTTTCTTCAATTGTGTTTCATTTGTTTTTTATTCCATTAAGGTGGCAAACAAGCATTCGTATGCTTGTCTGATGGTATACAAAAGAAAGTAGCAGCGGTATACAAAATATTGAGATGTCAGAAATATTAGAGATTAAAGTTAAGCATGTGAATCAAAGCCTGCCGATTAGCGGTTGAGGCTAAGGAAAAAGAGGTAAAGACCACAACTACATTCACTAAAATGCATTTCGAATGGAGATTGTGGTGGTACCATCAAGAGAGGTAGCATACAGCAAGAGGTCGTGCTGTGCTACGCCTTCTCAGATTGTATCCTGGCTTATTTATCCTATGACGAGCTCGGTGGCGTAGTGGTGAAACGCGCTGTTACGCTACTTTGACACCAACGCTCGTGGGTTCGATTCCCACACAGTACAAACATTTGTGTGCATGAACATGTCTGTTTGTATTGGTCTGGGTATTTTCTATGTATAATAAGTATGTATTTACAAAAAAATAAAAAATAAAATATTTACGTATGTTTATCAGTCGTCTAGTACCCATAACACAAGCTTCGCTTACTTTGGGGCTAGGTGGCGCTGTGTAATTTGTCCGACAATATTTATTATTATTATTTATTATTATCTGATTTAATCTGAATTGGTGGGGCATAGCAGGACATCTTGTTCTAAATTATCCGTCAGGGGAAGCACCTCCACCTTACAGAAGACCGCAGTAAAATAACACCTCCAGGAGGATTGTTGTGTTCCTGCACGTGAGTTACCACTTTGCCAGCGACCGCACGGCCGCTCGCTCTAGAGACCGCTCGCCTGACCATTCTTTTCCTCACGAAGACACAAATATCCTCACACACATCTTACTTATATTACCCCGGGTACAAACTAGAGCACTTGGCTACTGCAAATGACGATTGACAGAGTTGCTGAACAGTATTTCTCTATAGAGTTAGTATCATGCAGAGTGGCTTGGCTCTCGGTTCACTGACTACGCGGGGAGATCTGCTCATGAATTTGCTCTGGCCCATGGTTTCTCTCAGCTGGTTCATTCTCTCACGAGAATACCAGATATAGAGGACTATGCAAGCTCTGTGCTGGATCTTCTGCTGACTACACGTCTGGATAAATATAACATCTCTGTGGATACGCCGCTTGGCTCGTCGGACCACTGTCTCATCCGGACCCTATTGCCTTGCGCCAGACGCGGCCCATCTCAACCTGCCGGAAGGCGTCGTGT
This sequence comes from Pyralis farinalis, assembly GCA_947507595.1. NCBI lineage: Eukaryota > Metazoa > Arthropoda > Insecta > Lepidoptera > Pyralidae > Pyralis > Pyralis farinalis. The sequence continues at coordinate 12,101,406 of OX382261.1, read as the reverse complement.
ATGGCACTATAGGTCAGCAAACTGGGATGGATTGCGGGAATTCTACGCATCGAACCCGTGGAAGCAGCTGTGATTCAAATCAGTGGACATCGAATCCTGTGCAACCGGAGTGGCTGCGGCAATGTTGGGTAGCATGGAATGCTACACTCCCAATCGCCTAGTGGCTGCTGCGGGAGTTATCTTCTTAAGCATACTGCTTACGAGGCTTGAACCACGGCGCGCGCTAAAAGGGATCCCGATATCTCTGTTTTGAAGCGGAAACTGAATGTTGCCTCGAGATCCAGTAAAAGGGTGATTGCTAGAGCAAAGCTCGATTTCATCGCAGAGTTGGCGAGCTGCTTGCGCCTTCCCTCTGGGAGCCGTACTTTCCGAATACCGAGGGAAATTTCTGTCAACCGTCAATGTCACAGGGCTCTGTACTGTCTCCGACGCTGTTTCTGCTACATATCAATGATATGTTGTCAATTGTTGGCATTCATTGTTATGCGGGCACTTATTATACAGGCTGTGCTAACATCCCTCGTTACCTTGTGGAGGAAAGCCGCGATAAACTTGTGTCTGAAATGGAAGGTACTTTAACTAAAGTATCTGGCCTGGCGGATTAACTTGGTCGGATTCAGTCCCATGAAGACGCAAGAAAATCCCATTTGCTATGGTTCCTAAATTCCAAAGCACACCTCTTACTGTCACAAAATAATTAGGATGCCACCTTAGTGGTATAAAAAAATGTGTGTGTATATTTTGTGGTTATCTTTGATGACAAACAATCTGGCATCTGTTAATATAATTTAAATGTATACGAGATTCCACCTGCAATGAATGCATGCCTGTACTTTTTAATGAACTATGCGTACAACCTTCAAGAATGTCTAGTCTTAAAGACCTGGACTTCATGATGATACTACAATTAGAATTTTGAGACAGGTAGGGCACAGCTTGATTGGGAACGTACCTCCACCTCACAAAAACAGCCGCTAAATAACAACTCCATGGAGGGTTATTGTGTTCCTGTAAGTGAGTGAGGTTACTAGTAAGCTCCTGAGAAGCCGTTTTGTTAGTAGCGGGGGTGGCGAGTGATACTTCTTTTATTGAAAGCGTAAATTGGCTACAGTTACTTTATATCAGATGGGCCGTGTGCTTGAATGTCTCCGATACGTAGTAAAAAAAGTAATTGAAATTAGGCTCCTTCCATTCCATTATACGACGAGCTCGGTGGTGTAGTGGTGAAACGCGCTGTTACATTACTTTGACGCCAACGCTCGTGGGTTCGATTTCCACACCAGACAAACATTTGCGCACATGAATATGTCTGTCTTGGTCTGGGTGTTTTAAGACGTAGAAAGAAGCGGCCCGACTGAGGAATTACCTCCGCTTAAAAAAAAACGCAGCAACAATTCTCTTAGGTGATGTTGTATTCCTGAGTGTCATTGAAGTCACCAGTGAGCTCCTACGGAGTTGCTGTGTTAACATCACGGGTGGCTACAGTAACCGATTTACACCAGGCGGGCCGCATGCTTGCATGCCTCCCGACGTTATATAAAAAATATACAGTTACACATAAATCGGCGTAATATAAGCATGCTAAAACAGAAAGTATTTACGTTGTACAGTGGCGGTGCTGCTAGCTGCGATGAGAGTTCGTGCAGCCGTGCTCGTGCCGCCTCCTCCTCCGCGCTCAGGGCTGCGCCCACGCGTCCACCGGACTCCTGCTTGGCAATCACCTACGAACATTAAACATTCACATTTATTACAAGTCCGATTTCAAAAGTGTTAGATCCGATCAATACGAGGCGGACTCGTACACCCAAGATTCTGTAAGTTCCCTGGATGGCAGAACGTGTAACCAACGCAACAGTGCTAGTTAGAAATATTTTTTTATACTACACCTGGTCGGAAAGAAGATTGTTACTTGCGTAAGAATGGGGCAGAAAGTTCGTTTTTGTAGCCCTACAAATATGCGGGCGGCAAAACTGTATGAAAATCCATTGTTAACGTGCTAAGCGGGAAGAAAAAGTATATGAAAATTCATTGTTAACCTGTTGTTTTTTTTTTTTAATTTTGACATTAATAGAAATTTTGTTTTATACTTTACTCGCAGGTGTAGTATAAAACACTATGTATCACTAGGCGAGAAAGTGCTATTCCCAACTTGGGAGAATTCAGGCCCTCCGCTATCGCCCTCGTTGGTAATCGGTCACTTTCTCCCCTCGGTGAACAATGTATTATTAATTTCTTAATTATAATGACTATTTTTTTTATTAACTGTAATTGTTTCATATGTTTTATGAACTTCAGGAGCTCCATTAGGAGTGAGAGCGGGGAAGTGTCGTACCGTAACAGTTCCTTTTTTTTTAATTTGTGGTACGAAACTTTAAAAATACTCTACAATATAATCGGCCAGGACGACGTGAAATCGTCCCAAAGCACCTGGAGCGAGTGGTGGTTCCAATTCGAAGAGGAAGAGATAATTGCAGAAACAAGATTTAAGAGAGGCAGGACGCATCAAACCAGCCCTTTTGCGCAAGTACCACCACCTTACAGAAAATCGTAGGCAAATAACAATTACCTGGAGGATTGTTATGTTCTGCGTATTAGTGAGGTCACCAGTAATCTTTTAGTTGTGTTTGTAAAAGTTGATGTGTTAGCAGCAGAGGTGTCATCGCGCGAGTGATACTTAATATATTACAAGCATCCATAGGCTATGGTAACCACTTTACATCAGGTGAGGCGTATGCTGATATGCCTCCAGACGTTGTATAAAAAAATGCAGTGGAGAACAGGAAAATGCCACAGAACAAGAAAAAATAAACAGATAGACCTACAGATAAGCCTGCATTATAGGCATTAGTGCTGACACTTCTGTGTGATCCGAAGCCTGGTTTTCAGAGTGGGCTAAGAATGGCTGACATAGGAAGACTATACAAAAAAGTCGACTTCAAAAGCAGTCGCGATACTCCTGACCCAGGTCTGAACTTGGCAACCGGAGGCTGCTGAAATCGAGGAATTTTTACAACCACCGTTACCAATTTCTGTAACTCAGAGTGGACTTGATGCACCATTAAGGCTCCAGCTTACTATATCATCAGCTAAATACTTTCAAAGTATAATCGCGTGACTAGGCCTAAGCGTGCGTTTATGAGGTAATCAAGTAGGTGCTGCGAAGCAATGATCGTTGAATTGACCGGTCTGGTATTGGTATTTGGTATAACCAAATCACATGAGAATCAACCAGCAGGAGCCCTTAAAAGGTTTTTATTGAGATGTATGACATAATTAATGAAGTGACAAGGGATTAAAAAGATCTGCCCTGTCAGGATATAAACTGTGAACGAATGAGTTTGAATCGATTACGCAAGCACACTGTAAGACGAAGAACAAAGAAAGAGGAAACGCAAAAGGACACTGGAATATCAAAATTTTAGGAGAAACACTGTATAACTGTATATCCATAATGTTTATATTGAGAACTAAATAACGCTAATATAGCGCTAGGTTTCCTCTGCCTATCCCGCAAAGGACTTGGCGTTAAGATATATATAGATAGATGAGTTTAACCCACTTGCAGCAACGTGTGCCTCAGCCCATGCAAGCGCGCTGCAAGCTGAGCCAGCCTGGCACTAGAGGCCGCTCGGCGCGTGCGCAGTTCAGCCAAAGTATCCCCAGCCTGCCGCAACCACCCTGCTTGTAGCGCAGCCTCCTCTGCTTGACAACGGGCACGAAACTTGATCTGAAATCAGTGCGAGTGCACAAACGAAACATTCAGTGAACCTTTTTTTGTACAACAATGTGTTGCTGCACCTGTTCTCACCCCTGCTGTTCTTGCTGGCAAGAGCTTACGGATAACGAAATGGTACTCATCGGACGACGTAGTTGGGAGAAGGGTTTCGGGGCACCGAGGACCTGGTGGGATTATTATTAGCAGCTCAGAGGATTGCTACAGACCCACCACAGCGGCAGCGCAAGCTTAAGTAGCGGCTGATGTAAACGATAAAGATGTCAGTGGCATAGATTAGGACCTGGTTATAACTTAAAATGCCACTGTCAGTATTTAGGACTTCTCAACATTGTCCACGCATATTTGACATGCGCCAGCAATTTGATGTACTTACTTAGTACGACACATTAAATAAATAAACAAATATAGTCGAACAAAATACACAGCGCCACATACCCCAAAATAACCGAAGCTTGTATTATGAGTGCTAGACAACTAATGACACTACGAATTATTTTTTGTAAATACATATATATTCTAAATAGAAAACATCCAAGACCAAGACAAACAAATATGTTCATGCCCACAAATATTTGGGAATCGAACCCACGAGCGTTGGTGTCAAAGTAGCGTTACTAACCACTGCGCCACCGGGCTCGTCATTAACAGCGACGCCTAATTCCATAAGACTGATAACCTTCCTTTTCATAAAAACAACTTTTATATTGTAGAAGACTAACATCCATGTTCATGCAGACAAATGTTTGCCATAGGTTATGTTTGGTTTTCACTCCTTGTCGCATATTGTGACTTACCTCTGTGAATCCAATAATCGGCACTGGAATATAATTTTGAGGGTCAGGGTTGTCTGCTTGCGCTTGTTTCCATAACCGCATATCCATTCCTGTAAAATGATAACAGTTTACATCGAGTTGCCAGTCATCGCCCATTGTTTGAATCTGCAATGATTATAATATCATGAACTAGCGACCCGCCCCGGCTTCGCACGGGTATTATGCCTACATGTTTTTTTCTGTCATTGTGCGGCATCAGCTTGATGCGTCGAATATACGGATAAGGATTAATACTGTATATCCGTATAATATCCGATGAAAGTTCCCAAGCGGCTCGACTTTTTATGACAATTTCAACACTTATCGTCATAATTCAAACGATTTACACAAAACCTTAATAAATTATATATTTTTAATTATACATTGGTGAAAACCGCATAAAAATCCGTTTAGTAGTTTTTCGCGAACAGATAGACAGACAGACGCGGCGTGAAACTTTGTTTTATATGCTTCTTTTTCTTCGTAGCGTTATCCCGTTTCCTACTCCAATAGGATTCTGGAATTTGTTTTATATTATATAGCGATAATTTCAATGTCAATTATTAATTTATGAATGAGGCAGTACCCTAATGTAAAAGGTATCCACAGAATGTATTTTGGCTGTGGTTTTCTGTGAGGTGGAGGTACTTCCCCAGTCGGGCTGTTTTGATGCGCCCTTAAAACACCCAGACTAAGACAATGAGCCATGTTCATGCACACAAATGTTTGTCCCGTGTGGAAATTGAAACCACGAGCGTTGATTTCAAAGTCGAGTTATTCCGCGGCGCCACCGAGCTCGTCAAAATAAAATAAAAATGCATTATTGTTTATGTATTGAAAATGAGATTACACATACTTCGGCGACGATCACCACTTTTTTTGGCTACATTTCAAATCATTTGAAAATTAGAAGGTAACGGGGTAAAAATCATGAGATGGAGCTAAACACTACCAGGAACAACTCAGACAGAGATTCGTGACCCGGAAAACACCAAACGTGGTCTCGAACACTACACAGTTCTTTATGCGTACTCTCGCGCTCTCTACAGGCGGCTGTTTTAAGAGGTAGGGTACATCAAAGCAGCCCGTCTGGGGAAGTACATCCACCTCACTAAAAACCGCAGCCAAATAATAACTCTCTAAAGGGTTGTTGTGTTCCTGTGTATGAGTAAGGGCACCAGTAAGCTCCATAGGAGTTGTGTTAGCAGCAATGGTGGCATCGCGCGAATGATACTCAATGTATTACAAGCGTTCATAAGCTGCGGTAATCGCTTTACATCAGGTGGACCGTATGCTTGTATGACTCCCGCGACGTTGCATAAAAAAAATAAAGTAGCAGCCCACAGCCGGCATCCAACAGCGCAGTACAACCGTCATTCGCTGCCAAGAACCTCTAAAACCTTAATACGCACCTGGGGGCGCTGTCTGCAGGTAGCTAGTAAGCATTGGAGGCGCGGGCGCGGTCACGGGCGTGATAAATCCGCAGCCAGCACCCGTTAAAGCGGTGCGAGCATTGCCTGCTCCCAAGAACGCGTTCAGCTCACTGGCCGATATCCGAGATCCACCCGCGTTCTTGTCTACCACGTATATGACCACCTATTAAAACAATGATACTATATAAATTATGACAATTATAGTAACGGATCAACATGTTATTTGTAAAGAGATACATAGTTAAAGAGTGCAGGGCAGGGTTCGAAAGGATAATTATCAATGATAATTATCGTGATAATAACAGATGGATAATTATCGATTGATAATAACAAAAAATTGCACTCCTGAAAGTGAACTATATTCGAAGTATCCAAACGTGTATTCTGCACTTGTGTCTATCCGAACGCACAAAGTGTCGACGTGCCGCACCATGGGGATTCCCTACTCTTAACACAACAAATAAATCTACTGCAGCTACAGCACCAACAAAGCCAGTGGAAGTAGAATCATCTTATGAAGATATTCCTTTGGCTGTTTTGGTCAATCCGATTTAATTTATTTACACCTAATGTAGAATCTGAAGGACCCTGATTTCGATTCAATCTGCCTTTAAATAAAGTTAATTTGTGTTTGATTTTAAATAAAAAATTTTTTTTTTTGTTAGTTGACTAAATTACAATGCATTTGTTATGAAACAATATAACAAATGAATTTCTTACGCTGGTGATCAAAAAATTTTAGGTCAACGCATGAGTTGTCTGGTGCTTGCATATGTCCATAGGTTACGGTAATTACTTATCCACCACCCTGCTAATACAGTGACGGCGGTTCAAGCGAAGTTTTCTTGCGGTAGCTCTCAAATCGTGGAATGATCTCCCAGTCGAGGTTTTCCTAAGAGACTATAGCATAGGGTTCTTCAAATCTATTGCAAGCGTGCATAAGCTACGGCGACCACTTTACATCACACATACATAAATAGTACTGGCAGGAAATAAAGGTAATTTAATGCGAAACAATATCACAGAGCCAACACAAATTTCAATTTCGAAGTGAATTTGGGTGCCAGCCCAGTCCTTTTCAATTAAACGAGGCCGAAAACGGAGAGCCCGATGGCGTCCTTGCGCGTGTCATTCCAACCGAACACTACTTTTAAATTTATCTCCATTAACTATCTTACAAAATTAATAATATTAAGGAACAGATCTAGTAGTACCTGACTTTTATTCTCTGCCACAGATTTTACAGATTCAATGTTGACTGCTAAATGGGGCTTGTTTCCTAAGAGGCTGAAAAGCGAAGTCGTCAGAGCTTGTTGATTATTTCTGAAAACCATAGACAAGATAATTATTAACAGGTTTTGGTTCACATCCAACCGAAGGAAATGTTGACAAGCACGGTGGTAGAGTTGATTGCAATGGTTATAATTTAACACCAAGGTCTTAGGTTCTAGGTTTTGACGAGCTCGGTGGCTCAGTCGTGAATGACGCGACTTTGACACCAACGCTCGTAGGTTCGATTCCCTCATAAGGCAAACATTTGTGTGCATGAACATGGCTGTTTAATCTTGGTCTAGATGTTTTAAAAGAGGTAGGGTGCATCCAAGCAGCCCGTCTGGGGAAGTACCTCCACCTCACAGAAAACTGCAGCCAAATAACAACTCCCTAGAGGGTTGTTGTGTTCCTGCGTGTGCGTGAGGTCACCAGTAAGCTCCCAAGGAGTTGCTGTGTAAGCAGCAGAGGAGGCAGCGCGCGAGTGATACTTAATATATTGCAAGCGTTAATAGGCTATGGTGGCCGTTTTACATCAGGTGGGCCATATGCTTGTATGCCTACCGACGTAGTATAAAAAAATGTGGTTTAGAACCAAAGCCGCAATCATCTGCACATAGCATAGCATAATATGAAAAAATTTTAGGTCAACGCATGAGTTGTCTTGGTGCTTGCATATGTCCATAGGTTACGGTAATTACTTATCCACCACCCTGCTAATATAGTGACGGCGGTTCCAGCGAACTTTTCTTCCGATAGCTCTCAAATTGTGGAATGATCTCCCAGTCGAGGTTTTCCAAAGAGATTATAGCATAGGGTTCTTCAAAAAAGGCGTGAAGAGGTTTTTATATGGTCGGCAACGCAACAGTGACACCTCTGGTGTTGCAAATGTCCAAAGGCTACTGTAAATACTTATCATCAGGCAGGCCGTACGTTGATTTCCACCTTAGTATAAAAAAGCGGGCCTTATGCTTGTTCAGAATCATAAAGAGAAAATATAATCTGATCCACATACTTTATCTCCTGTTCGGGCTTATTGAACAACATTGCGACGAGTCCATCTTTATCCTCCCGGCCGCTCAGTCTCGAGTAACCGACTGCCTTGAACCGGCACAGTGGGTTTTGTTCATTGAGTTCCAATGGCGGCGCGTTGCGGCTGTAGTATGCCTGACCTGAAGACAAAGAATACCTCTAAACTGCTTGGACATAGCCCTCTTCCAAAACGAGACAACATATACATCATTGCCGTCATATAAATTTGCGGTCGGAAAAAGTGTATAAGGTTCATTATTAAGTTCTGATTGTATATTACGACAGTATAGGACGCATGATAAATTTGCGTGTGGTCAAAATCGGTATCAAAATTTTAAGTGCATTTTCTTTAGTCGTTTCTCTCGATTTAACTATATAATGACAAAAAAAGGTCGCAATATGAGTCTAGATACGTTGTATGAAACGAAAGGAAAGAAGTATAAAAAAACTGTACCAATTATGATATAAACTTATAAAAGAATTTGTTCAATTATGTAGTACTAGCTGTGCCCGCGACTTCGTCCGCGTGGAATTATTTATATTTATTTTAGAAATTTTAATATAAAATAAATAATATATATTTATTTTATATTAAAATTTCTAAAATAAAAGTAGCCTAAGTTACTCCTTATTACATCAGCTATCTGCCAATGAAAGTCCCGTCAAAATCGGTCCAGCCGTTTCAGAGATTAGCCGAAACAAACAGACAGACAAATAAAAATTGTAAAAATATTCATTTTGGTATAAGTACCGTGTATACATCCAAATGCATTTACTAAAAAGCGGTTATTTTAATATTAGTATGTAGGTAATTTAGGAAATATTCAATTCCCAACTCACATGTGAAACTCAATAAAACTACATCACCGTGCTTAGTAATCTGTGCCAGTTGTCATTTATGGGAGTACGTAGCTCAGCGCCATTTAGAGCACACATTAGATACGAAAGCACCTTAAGCGTAGTAATAATGTACACTAACACGTGGCGCGACTCGTCACTCAGGGGATCTTTATAAACGTAGGCAAGTATCGAGAAATCGAGCTGTTACTGTAGTATCGATAATTTTATTTAAATGCCATAATTATTCCGAAAGCATAGTTTCTATGCTGTATGTGCTGTGTGTGCAGTGTAGGCAGAGAGAACCGAGCGCCATAAGACGCGGGTCCTTGCATACTTCACTCGCTTCTGTGACATTCATAGCTCTTTTCATGCACGCTCGCCGGTTCCTGGGGCTTCTGACATCACCTTCTGATAAAACACGACCAATTTGGTCATGGTAGGTTAGTCTCGGCCTTCCTCGGCTCCTACATCCTTCCACTTTTGCATTGTATATCTGTTTCGTCATTCTTTCGTCCCGCATTCTTTCTACATGTCCGAACCAACGGAGCATGCCCTTTCTTATATGATTTAAGTCTAATATAGCAGAAAAAATTGTATTGTTGCCCTATCACGGTACTCCGGACCACTTGTACAGTTCATTATTTAGCTTAATTACTAGTGAATTTAATGCAATCTTTACTCCAAAACAACTGTCTGTAAGTGACCGTATGACATTCAGTGATTGGGCAACTCCTGGTATTTACAAAAGTCGGAATAAATTGTATGAACTTTATGAAGAAAGGACCTGTAATCACAATCCGACTTTTCAAGAACTTGTAAAAAATTATGCTAAAATATTTAAACGAGCCTGTTCCAATGCTAAGTCTATATATTTAAGAAATAAAATTAATGGTTCAACAAATATTATTAAATCTGTTTGGAATATGATAAATAATGAGACGGGTAGAGCGAAAGTACGTAGTCGAGACTTTCAGTTAAAGATAAATGATATCGATATCAAAAATGATGTAGAAATTGCAACTGAGTTTGAAAAATATTTTTCTAACATTCCTCTTATTACTACGAGAAATCTTAGGTCTTCTTCTATAGCTGCTGAACTCGTTCTCAAACAGAGCGTGGTAGAATGCGACACAATATTTGAATTTTCAGCTGTAAGCCCAAAAGATGTTTTGAATGCTTTTAAATCAATAATATGAAAAACACTAAAGATCTGTGGGGTCTATCTGTCAAAACCATATCTTCTATTATTATTTCAATCGCTCCACATTTAGCTACAATTTTCAATTGTTGTGTGGCATCTGGTGTATTTCCTGACTTGATGAAACATAGTAAAATCATTCCATTATTTAAATCTGGTGATAGTTCGGACCCTTCGAATTTTCGACCTGTTTCCATACTGCCCATTCTCAGTAAAATTTTTGAAAAACTAATGCTTAGCCAGTTGCTCAGACATTTTAATACACATAATTTGCTTCATAGGAGACAGTTCGGATTTACGAGAGGTTGTTCAACTATAGACGCAGGGATTCATTTGCTTAAAAGTATATTCGCGGCATGGGAAGGTTCGCAAGATGCCTTGAGAATTTTCTGTGATCTGCCTAAAGCGTTTGACTGCGTGCACCATGACACTCTTGTCAGAAAATTACACCACTACGGTATCAGGAACAAGGCTCTCGAACTTCTGTCTTCTTATCTGGGCAATAGGATACAGAAGGTCGATGTTAATGGTAAAATATCTTCGGGGTCCCCTGTAGTCATGGGAGTCCCACAGGGGTCAATTCTAGGTCCATTCTTATTTTTAGTATATATAAATGACTTACCTTATTATGTAAAGGATAAACATGAGATTGTATTGTTTGCGGATGATACCTCTTTGACATTCAAAATTAATAGACAGTTAGGTAATTATGACGAAGTTAACGATGCTCTCTCTAAAGTTATGCATTGGTTTAATGTTAATAATCTGCTTTTAAATGATAAAAAGACTAAAGTAATTAAGTTCTCAACACCTAATGTAAGACAGGTGACTACCAATGTACATGTTAATGGAACTAATTTAGCCTCTGTGGAGACAACTGTGTTCTTGGGTATAACAATTGACTCCAAACTACAATGGGGCCCACAAATTGAAAAATTATCAGGAAAACTAAGTTCTGCAGCCTATGCAGTGAAAACTATTAGACGGCTCACTGATGTTGATACGGCTAGAATAGTTTATTTCAGCTACTTTCATAGTATTATGTCATACGGAATTCTTCTTTGGGGTAACTCCGCGGACATTAACACCATCTTTTTATTGCAAAAGAGAGCCATAAGAGCTATCTACAAACTTGGTCCCCGTGAGAGCCTTAGAGAAAAATTCAAAGAAATAAATATTCTAACAGTCGCATCGCAATATATCTATGAAAATCTTTTGTATGTCCATAAAAACATAGACTCATTTTGTAAAAAGAGCGATACTCATAACATAAATACTAGATATAAGCATAATCTTGTGTTACATGCAAGCCGTCTCCACAAAATAAGTAATTCTTTTATGGGGCAATGTATACGGTTCTATAACAAACTTCCCAGCAATATAAGAGAATTGTCAATAAACAAGTTTAAAACTACTATTAAAGCCAAATTGTGTAGCAGGGCATATTATAAAGTATCTGACTATATTAATGATAAAAATGCCTGGGATTGAGTCGATCCAATTATAATGTAATTAATAAATTATGTAAATTTGTTTGGATACCAAAAGAGGGATGCCTGAGTTTTTTGGCAGTATTTTTATCAGTGCTCACCTAGTCATGAACTGCACGGTAGGGAAAAAAATTGTGACGATTCCAAACAAATGTAGCCATTTTTACGGAATAAAAAGATTTTGACTTTGACTTTGACTATCTTAAGACCGACATTATTTTTTAGACCAACTCTTTCTCTCACGTCTTCATTACGAACGCGGTCAGCAAGCGTTATGCCACAAATTTTGCGCAATGCTCGCATCTCGACCGCATTTATTCTACTTTCATGCTCTCTCTGCCATACCCAGCTCTCACTTCCATAAGTTAGCGTTGGAATTAGCACCGCGTTGTGTACAGCGAGCTGTGCCTTCTGGCTTAGATTTCGGCTGCCTAGAAGTTTACCCAACGCTCCATTCACCCTATTCCCGGCACTCACTCGTCTCTCCACATCAGCGGTGTACCTTCCATTGCTGCTAAAAGCACTTCCAAGATATACAATCTCATTCACTTGCTCCAACACTACATCATCAACCATAATCCTAGTGTTCGTTCTGGTTGTCTCTCTTTCAAATACCATTATCTTGGTTTTCTTCGCATTCAATTGTAAGCCTTTCTTCATACAATCATCTTTCATTGTTGTAACTAGTGTTTGCAGTTCGGATGGTGATTCTGCTATTAATGCCGCATCGTCTGCATAAATCAGGCAGTTGACCACTGAGTCACCCATTCGCATTCCCACATTCATATTTCTTATTCTCTGAAGACAACTGTCCAGATACAGGATGAACAGCAGTTTCTATGCTTTAGTTTGAATATAACTCTGCACAGGAACATAACTATTACAGCGTTATGTTCTGTTCAGTTGTGAAGTTGTTTCGACTACACTAAGTCGCCATAATTACACGAATATGCGATACACCACAAACCACGACCACGAATTCTATTTATCAAAAGACCGGATTAGTAAAAAGTTCTAGTCCCAGTTTCACTCAAATAGTATATTATACAGTAACATAGTTGTATAATTTATTTTTTGGTTTGGTAGATAGAACCATAAAACAATACAATAGATATGAATTTTCATTGCATGACAAACATTTTGTTTTAAGTGAATAACGAAAATACTGTCTTGCCTGTGCCCCACTGTGCTTGTAGAAGATTCCATTTGGCGAGTACCGTATCCCTTTCATCACCGAAAACGGAGCAGTTAAATACCGCGGCCACTAAAGCTTCGTGTGCATTCGTTGGTCCTTGTTGCTGCTGCTGTTGCACTTGTTGCTATAAAACAAAATAAACAGAAACATATATTAAGGCGACACATCGAAAAATTAGACCAACTTTCATCGAATAGTATAGGCTAATGACTAAACTGACGGATCTAAGATTTTAATATAAATAACTTCATTTCTTTATCTTGAATTTGCTTGCTCAAATACGCGATTGTGTAAAATTGATTCGATAATAATTACTTTCGAAAACACCTCCTGAAATTCATTATTTTTGAAATTACAACGAAGTTGTTCTGTTTATACGCTTCAAAATTACTTAAATCTATTAGTAATATCTATGTTTATAATATGCTTGCTGCATATTTTGATAAGTGAAACATGAAATTTTTTTTAAATATTTTAAGTTTCTGACAATTTCTAAGCGATCACATTCGTCTTGGGTGCTACGTGTTTTCGACCTTATTGTGCGGTAATGAGGATTATAAACGCGTTGACTAACTACATCCAGCCAGTCCGGCTGCAGCCCGCTTCGAGGTAGGACCTATGTCGACTGTCTGCTCGAGCTCGCTCCATTTACATCGCGACACCGAAGTTTTTATAATTAATAGTTGTAAATATTCAATATTATAGTATTTAGCGTAAGTGTATTATTATTAGATATAAGTAGTAAATAATATTATAGGTTTATATATATTTATTATACTGTTGTAATAATGGGGAACACTAAAAAGAAAATATATAGAATAAAAATACAAAGAAAATGTTCGTAGAATGGGGGAGGCGAACAAGACAAGGTATTTATTTTTTTTAATTATTATATTCATTAAACATATTATAATAACATTGTGTAGACATATTTCTAGTTTTTAGAACAGTTCCTAGGTATGGTTGGCCCAAGCTATTTAATTCCTCTTCAAACTTTTTTTTAATTTTGATTACTTAATAACTCTATATAAAACTGCATTAATTAAATAAGAGTTATTTTTTGCAGGAATAAACAGTAACATTTGATAATTGGTATACATTATCCACAGGCTGACCGCGTACCTATATAGGACGTCAAACTCCTATTTTGTCCATTATAATCTGACCGAACTCCGACTTAGAAGTTGTACGTCGGTGGAGGTCAGGTTACGTTGGAAATTTATACCAATAAGGTTCGCGTTCTCAGCACATAGCAACCAGTGGAGACTCTTTATTTCTTTGTATTAAAATAAAAACTTATAAAATAGAATATTTTTGCTGTTTTGTTTTTTAGGAGAAACTTACTAAATAAACATATTCCACTAGAAGAATCACTACTCGATTTATATGCTACTTTAACGTAAGTGTCATACGGGACGACAAACTCATAGTAACCATTATAAGCTCACCGAACTCCGACTTAGACATTGTACGTAGGTGAAGGTTAGTTTACGTTGGAAATTTATCCAATCAGAAGATAGAAAACCAGTGGAGGTTTTTTTTTTTTTTTTGTATTAAAATAATTACTAGTAAAATAGTATATTTTGATAGTTTTTAAAAAAACTCGGTATGTTTCATGTTAAAGAAGCGAGCGAGGTGTGTAAGTACCGAGTCATGTGGCGCTCACGAGGGATTTAGCGTGAAGATAAAGATAGATAGTATACTTATACCCATGGTACTCGTGAAAACAAATAATATTTACTATGAACCAACACTGAAAACACAAAAAAATCATCTATTCTATACATTGTGGTTAGTATTGAACTATTGTACGGATTAGATTTATTTTGCAACATCAGAGATGGTCCTGGTTCTTTCTTCTTGAGAGTTTAATAAATAACAAGGAAACGTACAACAATACAAAACACAGAGTATACATAAGTAAAATACAATAAATGTCATTATACTGAAGTTAAAGTTATGAAACAGCAAGAAAATCATTTGTCACATGTTTTTTTTAAATATGAATAGATTATAAAATCTATTTGTATATATGTATATTAGGGTGTCCCTTATTTTTCAAAGTTTTTATTTTCTAACGCATATGTCTTAGTTTTGTTCATTTGCTTTTAAAACACTCGGAAATTAATTTTTAACTTATTTGGATTACGATAATCCGTGCCGAATTACATCGAAACATGTTCATACAAGTTGCGCGGCAGTGCCGCACGTACTCGCGGTATTCATTTGTTCAAATTCAAAGTCAAAATCTTTTTATTCCGTAAAAATGGCTACATTTGTTTGGAATCGTCACATTTTTTTTCCCTACCGTGCAGTTTATGACTAGGTGAGCACTGATAAAAATACTGCCAAAAAACTCAGGCATCCCTCTTTTGGTATCCAAACAAATTTACATATTTTGTTAATTACATTATAATTGGATCGACTCACTCCCAGGCATTTTTATCATTAATATAGTCAGATACTTTATAATATGCCCTGCTACACAATTTGGCTTTAATAGTAGTTTTAAATTTGTTTATTGACAAATCTCTTATATTGCTGGGAAGTTTGTTATAGAACCGTATAATTGCCCCATAAAATAATTACTTGTTTTGTGGAGACGGCTTGCATATAACACAAGATTATGCTTATATCTAGTATTTATGCTATGAATATCACTCTTTTTACAAAATGAGTCTATGTTTTTATGGACATACAAAAGATTTTCATAGATATATTGCGATGCGACTGTTAAAATATTTATTTCTTTGAATTTTTCTCTAAGGCTCTCACGGGGACCAAGTTTGTAGATAGCTCTTATGGCTCTCTTTTGCAATAAAAAGATGGTGTTAATATCCGCGGAGTTACCCCAAAGAAGAATTCCATATGACATAATACTATGAAAGTAGCTGAAATAAACTATTCTAGCCGTATCAATATCAGTGAGCCGTCTAATAGTTTTCACTGCATAAGCTGCAGAACTTAGTTTTCCTGATAATTTTTCAATTTGTGGGCCCCTTTGTAGTCTGGAGTCAATTGTTATACCCAAGAACACAGTTGTCTCCACAGAGGCTAAATTAGTTCCATTAACATGTACATTGGTAGCCACCTGCCTTACATTAGGTGTTGAGAACTTAATTACTTTAGTCTTTTTATCATTTAAAAGCAGATTATTAACACTAAACCAATGAATAACTTTAGAGAGAGCATCGTTAACTTCGTCATAATTACCTAACCGTCTATTAATTTTGAATGTCAGTTATTCTCGTGATTAATACGTAATGTTTTAACTTTTATAAGATGGCAGTGGAATTGAGAAGCAATAAATCAAGTATTTTCTTAGTTGGAGACGTAAATTATCAAATAATAGGCGCAAAATTACCGTCTAACCGTCAAGTTCTTCCTGTACTTTTTTATAAAATTCGCGAAGTTAAATTGACTGTTAGTGAAAGCGCATACCTAGTCATTCGAGAGTGTATTATATTTAGGGAAAAAGCTAGGATCCCTACCAGAGCTATACCTAACTGTGTAAAATAACTTGTGAATCTTCACCAGGAGGGAGTTGCAAAAAAATTCCAATTTTCTATTTCAATTTCAATCTAATTCAATCTGATAATTTTATTTCTCTTATTTATTCGAAATAAAAAAATCCTGTGTTTACTCGGCGCTATCAGCCATTATGACACTCGAACATCTATAACTTCAAGCCAAATCCCTTGCGGGGTAGGCAGAGAGAGCCGAGCGCCACGTGACTCGATCCTTACATATCTCACTCGCTTCTTTAACATTGCTCTTCTCATGCACGCACGCCGGTTTCTAGGGCTCCTGACATCACCTTCTGATAGAACATGACCAATTTGGTCATGGTAGGTAAGTCTTGGCCTTCCCCGGCTCCTACATCCTTCCACTTTTGCATTGTATATCTGCTTCGTCATTCTTTCATCTTGCATTCTTTCTACATGCCCGAACCATCGGAGCATGCCTCTTCTTATTTTATCACCGACGCTCTCTTTCAGACCAACTCTATTTCTAACATCATCATTACGAATACGGTCTACAAGCCTTACGCCACAAATTTTGCGCAGCGCTCGCATTTCAACCGCGTTTATTCTACTTTCATGCTCTTTCTGCCATACCCAACTCTCGCTTCCATAAGTTAGCGTTGGGACCAACACTGCATTGTGTATAGCGAGTTGTGCCTTCTGGCTCAGGATTTTACTGCCAAGAAGTTTTCCCAACGCTCCATTCACACTATTCCCAGCACTCACTCGTCTTTCCACATCTGCGGTGTACCTTCCATCCCTGCTGAAAGCACATCCAAGATATACAAACTCATCCACTTGTTCCAACACTTCATCATCAATCGTAATCCTTACATTAGTTCTGGATTCTTCTCTTTCAAATACCATTATCTTTGTTTTCTTCGCATTCAGTAGTAAGCCTTTCTCCATACAGTCGTCTTTCATCGCTGTGACCAGTGTGTGCAGTTTAGATGGTGTATCTGCTAACTAAACATATGTGTCCGAATCAACAAATGGCCCGCTTTAGCCTCTCGATAAACAATGTTGTATTATGTAGCTGGTGTTTCATTCTTCTTAAGGGGGATACATGCCGTCCAGTGGCGCCTCAAGGAATAAAATATCGTATCTTAGCGTGGAAGATAAACATTATAAAGTCATGTGTTGCGTGTGTTACAAATACAATAACGTACTTTTACGTCATTAAACCAACAATTGAAATGTTTTGCTTTCGTTGTTATAGGCATAATTGCCAAAAAACGGCCTCTTTTAGCACTTTTGCTTATAACAACGATAGTGGAATATTTTGAGTGTTGGTTTAATGACGTAAAAATACTTTACTATCTTCGTAATAAATGCAACATAAGATTTCATAATGTTTATCTTCTATGCTATAATATGTTTTTTTATTCAATGAGGGCGCCACTGGACGAGACCTAAGTAAGAACAACATAGATACCAAGACATGTTAACTTATAGAGATATAAACATAAAACGATGTCATTGATTTCTCTTTCAATAAACTTTTAAAAGTGAATACGTTTCTGTAGTTTTTTATTACTATTATTACTATTGTTTTCCGTCTAGCTTAACAAATATGTTTGGTTCAGTATGTATAAAGCTAAATAATAATTAAATCAATAATTTTTATTAAATATTGATATTATAAATTTTATTTAAGTGTGACGCGACTCTGTAGCTTTTCTGTTCGTTTGCATTGACTATACGTTGACCCCAGGTTACCTATTAGGCGCTAATTTCAAATTTTACAAATCGAGCGTCGAGTGTCAATTGAGGGGCGCGGGGTGATTGGGCGGAGCCATTTTAAAGCTTCACGATCGAGGTGTCGCCTTAACTTACTAATACTCGTAATTCTTAAAAATTGTGTTTGCTCGCCTTTTATTGCAAAATGGCCTAATTTAATGTAAAACTTGGCACAGAGATTATCATCTGAATTAAAAATATATCGTAAAGGTGTCAATGCCTCGACACTGATACTACAAGGATACCGTTCGTCTAAATTGTGAGGGCTGAATATCTTCCTAGAAGAAACATAAACGGTCGGTAGGTATTCTAAAAGGTCGGTATATACGTGTGAAAATACAGATTTTTAACACTGGCTAGTGTGAAGACCAATATCTTTCATTATACTTTGTATCATAAATTTAAATATATGTTGTAACGTAGCTATGACATTTCTTTTAAAAATCATTTTAATAAACTGGATGTGGAAAGCGAATGTTTGCATTAGGGAACGTCTATATCCAGCAGACGGTACGGACATGACATGGGTGCGTTTTATTCAGTGGAAATCGTGAATTCTTTAGAGTCCACAAGCGTTATCCAACAAATACCACAAAATGCTCCTTACTTTGTTTTTTGCTATGTGCATGTAGTTGCAAATTATATTTTAAAGTGGTCATTTTTTGTATGTATAAGATAATTACGAACAGAAAAGTGCAATCGCAAATGCGGCTGTTTTACGTTGGTAGCCATTGCTAAAGCTAATGGGATAACCAATGATATTTATTGGAAATTATACGAAAACTTCTTGAAAATGCTCAAGATCAAAAATAACACCCAGAAAATATAAAACGCAATTACAATCAGACGAAACTATGTTTAGTTGCATGTGAAGTCACCATAGTTGCAGCCAATCACAGGGCGTCCCTCCCACAGATAAAATCATGTCTCACCCCCATTGATTATGACATCTTATTAGCAATACGACAATTTTAATGGTGTAGGTTTTATGCCAATTTTAATGGATGATTGAATCATACAAGTAATTTAAGCAAAAAAGCATGCCTGTTGTTGCTGTCCAAATGCAGTCGTTGTTCCGAGGCCTGTTCCGAAACCACCAAATCCTGTAGTAGCTGGTTTAGTTCCAAATGAAGAGCCAAAAGATCCCGTGCCAAATGTAGACGTCCCAAAAGTATTAGCACCAAGTGTGTTTGTTCCAAAGGTGGGGGCTGCACTACCAAAAGTTGATGTTCCGGCACCGAAGGTAGTCCCCGTGCCAAATGTGTTTGTTCCAAAACCAGTTGAGCCGAACCCTAAAAAACCGAATAGAAATGATGACTGTCTCAGGTGATTACTCCAAAAATTATACAATGTAGTACGATACGCAAGATATCAAAAATTTAATGATATAAGAAAAGATATCATTACACAACATTAGTTAATAAATACACACATCAAAAGTGTCTAGGGATCAACATATATTTTTGCAATAACTTTTCTCCTGAATGATATTAATTAAAATTTTCTTTAAGGATTCATCAAATAAAGTGTTTTCGTTTGTCTACAGTAACGATAAACCAAGTCACCTTTGCATTAATAAAGAAATTTGCCATTTTCATAATAAAGGGATTTTTGACATTTGAACCACTAACATTAAAGTTCGAAAAAAAGACTGAAATAACAGTTTTCTTTAAAATTTTATTGGGTAACTTAAACAATTAATAATCCGTGTTTCTACCGCGAACACTAACAACACAAGAACATCGGTTTGGCATACTCAAAATGAGTTCATCCAAATCACGCTGTGGAATGGCCGCCCATGTTCGTTGCAACAACAAAAAAAGGTCTTCTTGCGACTGGATACCCTCCATATTCGGCAGAGCTCTTCTCTATAGCATATCCCATGCATGCTCAATCGGGTTCAAGTCTGGCGACTGAGCAGGCCAGGGCATGACATTGATGTTAGCTGCGGCGAGAGTCTGTCTTACAACTCTTGCGGTGTGCGATCGTGCATTATCATGCATTAACTGAAATAAGGGACCGATTTGCACTTGTAGAGGAACGATGACGTCTGATACAATCGTCTCAGCATAAATTTGAGCGTTGAGGTTGCCTCTGATCCAAATCAACTCAGTTCTTCCGCCGATCCAAATACCCGCCCATACCATGATGGTTCCACCACTATAAGGATGGACTTCCTGGCAGGATTTTAATCGCTGTTGGCGTCCAGGGGTTCTCCAGTGTCGTATACGTTTATATATTTTATATATTTTTTTATTACAAAGCCACATCTCAATCTCAAGAAATCCGCATAAAAATGCTTGATCCCTAGACACTTTTGATGTGTGTAGAAACTTAAAAATTTTAAGTCCTATTGTCCTATTCTATCCTACAGGGTCCGTCACTCGAAGTGTTACCAACTTCATGCTGCTTCTATTTTCAAAATAATAATGACAGCGCGCCCAATATTGGTGAAACGTCAGTTTGTTTCATTGTTTTAAAGTGGGCAAAAATAGCGGGAACTAAGTTGAATTTTAAAATAAATTTTGGCAATGGATATTAAACGTAGCTATGTGATCGCTTTGCACTTGGCTGGAAAATCACAACCAGCTATTGTTTGAGAGCTCCGACAACTACGTGTGAACAAAATGTTTGTGTATCGGACCATTAAGCGTTATAACGAAACTGGGAGCATTGCTAAACGACATGGAGGTGGTCATCCGAAAACCGCAACATCACGTAATATGATTCGAAAGGTGAAGGCTCGAATTCAAAGAAATCCTCGTCAGAGTGCAGGTGAATTGGCGAAAAGTCTGAAAGTATCCGACTCAAGCATTCGCCGTATACTAAAAAAAGAACTCCAACTGAAGCCCTACAAGATCCAAAAAGTACAACATCTTACTTCAACTCAGAAGATAGTCCGGCTACAAAGAGCTCGAGCACTGAAAGCCTTACACGAACGTGGCGAGCTGGAAAACATTGTTTTTTCTGATGAAAAAATTTTCACCGTCCAGCAGTACGTCAACAAGCAAAATGATCGTGTTTGGCTACAGGGCAAGTCAAACGATAATTTGGATGACAGAATTGCCGTTCGTAAGCAAGCGCCTGCTTCGGTTATGGTCTGGGCCGCAGTGACCTCAAATGGTCGGTCGCCACTCGTGTTTATCGAGAAGGGCGTCAAAGTCAACCAGCAAGTGTACCAGCAAAAAGTGCTAAATGATGCTCTCATACCGTGGACACGTAAGCAATTCGGTACAAACAGCTGGACATTTCAACAAGACTCAGCACCGTCCCACAAAGCTCGCATGACACAAATTTTTTTAGAGAACCACGTTCCTCGGTTCATTTCCTCACAACAGTGGCCTCCTTACTCGCCAGACTTGAATCCAATGGACTTCTCGGTGTGGTCTATTTTGGAGGCTGCTGTGTCAACAAAAAGGTATGAAAGTGTGGACACGCTCAAGGCAGCGCTTCGTCGGGAATGGAAAAGAATACCGCAAACCCATCTTCGTGCGGCCTGCGATGCATTCGTTGGAAGACTCGAGGCCGTAATCCGTGCCAAAGGAGGTCATATCGAACAATAATGATGATTTTCATAAAATTTAATGTTTTTTTTACAATTTTCTTTCAATTTTTAATAAATCTTACTTTGAATAACTAAATAACATCATTTAAAATTGGTAACACTTCGAGTGACGGACCCTGTATATACAATGCGAAAGTGGAAGAATGTAGGAACCGAGGAAAACCAAGACTCACCTACCATGACCAAATTGGTCATCTTTCGTTCAGTTTTTTTTTTCTCCCATAGCTAGACCCCTATGAGGTCAGTTTACAAATTAAGGTCAGTTTACAAATTAAATTATCTAATAAGTGAACTAGATACCTTCTGCACATAGCATAATTTTGTTAAACTTTTTACTAACAATGAAACTGTATTAATGAATAATATGTATAACATAATTAGCAGATACACCATCTGAACTGCAAACACTGGTCACAACGATGAAAGACGAATGTATGGAGAAAGGCTTACTACTGAATGCGAAGAAAACAAAGATAATGGTATTTGAAAGAGAAGAATCCAGAACTAATGTAAGGATTACGATTGATGAAGTGTTGGAACAAGTGGATGAGTTTGTATATCTTGGATGCGCTTTCAGCAGGGATGGAAGGTACACCGCAGATGTGGAAAGACGAGTGAGTGCTGGGAATAGTGTGAATGGAGCGTTGGGAAAACTTCTTGGCAGTAAAAACCTGAGTCAGAAGGCACAACTCGCTATACACAATGCAGTGTTGGTCCCAACGCTAACTTATGGAAGCGAGAGCTGGGTATGGCAGAAAGAGCATGAAAGTAGAATAAACGCGGTCGAAATGCGAACGCTGCGCAAAATTTGTGGCGTAAGGCTTGTAGACCGTATTCGCAATGATGATGTTAGAAACAGAGTTAGTCTGAAAGAGAGCGTCGGTGTTAAAATAAGAAGGGGCATGCTCCGATGGTTCGGACATGTAGAAAGAATGCAAGATGAAAGAATGACGAAGCAGATATACAATGCAAAAGTGGAAGGATGGAGGAGCCGGGGAAGACCAAGACTTACCTACCATGAGCAAATTGGTCGTGTTCTATCAGAAGGTGATGTCAGGAGTCCTAGAAACCGGCGAGCGTGCATGAGAAGAGCGATGAATGTTAAAGAAGCGAGTGAGATAGGTAAGGATCGAGTCACGTGGCGCTCGGTTCTCTCTGCCTACCCCGCAAGGGATTTGGCGTGAAGTTATAGATAGATGTATAACATAATATGAATAATATATTAGTGTAAAAACTTGTCGTTTGGTGTAGAAATGCAGGATAAAAGAATTATACAACAGATATACGACACAAAAGGAAAGTGAAATGCAAAGACCGAGGAAGACTAAAACAATGAAATTAGCAGTAATCAGGAGCCTTAAAAACCGACGAACATCACAATAGGTATAAATAATAAATAAGCGTGTGAGTGAGGTCACCAGTGAACTACTAAGGAGTTACTGTATTAGCAGCAGAGAAGATGGTATCGCGCGAGTGATACTCAATGTATTACAAGCATTCATAGGCTACGGTAACCGCTTTAAATCAGGTGGGTCGTATGCTAGTATGTCTACCGACGTTGTATAAAAACAAATCAGATCGGCTCAACGCTACTACGTTATTTACATATTATGTTCTAAACGCAGTTGTCTTTTTTGACAGACCAATTAGAAGAAGTCTAATATAAACGTGTTAGATACAGACGACGTAATTAAAATGACTATATGTTTAAAACAATTAGACTATGCGACCAATTATTCTGAAAAACAATAGAGTAATTAGTTCAGAATTGCAACCGGTAGCGTACATACGTACGTTTATACTAACCAGTAAATAAATATTACACAGCGCCACCTAGCCCCAAAGTAAGCGAAGCTTGTATTATGGGTACTAGACAACTAATAAACATACGTAAATACATTTTTTTTTTTGTAAATACATACTTATTATACATAGAAAATACCTAGACCAAGACAAACAGACATGTTCATGCACACAAATGTTTGTACGGTGTGGGAATCGAATCGTAATAGGTATGTGTACAGGCATGTAGATATTTTATTTATTTTGGATAAAGATACTTGAGATATTTATTGGATAGATTAAGATCTCCTTCCTAAAACCTAACGTCATCAGAGACATGTTACTAAAGGACTCGCCATACGCGTGATTCTGTTAGTAAATAATTCTGCCATTTTTGACGGGGGACGAGGTAACTACTACATAGAAAGGAAAATAATGTTTTAAGGAAATGTCAACCTTATTTCGAGGCGCGTACAGTTCAAAGTTATTTTCTTACCGCTGCCTGCCATCTGTTGTGGAATAGCTGAACTTCTTCGTAAATCGAAGCTGGTAGATTCAAAATTACGGAACGTCTTAAACACTTTTTTTTGTCTTTAGCTAAATGAACTCTATTATACATCATGAAGGACTGTTTTGTTTTGCAGTTTGTATAATTTACGCTAATTTGGGATAGGAGATATGCGACCAAAGTCGCGGAATATGATTTGATTGCAATAGTACTCGATTACTGAATCGATTTCTCATGTATTAATCGTTATCACACCATTTTAATTTCTTTTATATGAAAGCAAATAAAATAATACTTGCATGTGAAAGGTAACTCAATATTTTTGCAAACTAGAAGTGTTCGACCTTTTTTTGCATGACATAACTGCACAGTTTGGCATTTTTAGTGTAACACTTTATGATGTTACCTGAGCGCAGGGGCGTAGTTACCGCCGTATTTGCCGTATTAATTATACGGGGCCCCCGGGCCACGGGGGCCCCCAAAGTGTGTAAGGAAAAAGAATAAAAACTTTCTAATTTATTTTATTTTACAAATGACAAAATTCTATAAAGCAATTCCTTTTTTTCCCGCCTTAAGCGTGCGTTCAAAAGTTGGCAACACTACATCGTTATGGCGGGCTGCGGGACTTCCTCGTTTTACTTACTTCATCTTCAACTCAGCGGGGAATCCCCGGGAATCCTTCATCGATATCGCGATGTACGTGTACGTTGTTGTACTTTGCGGAGTGCAGTGCACTGTTTATTTACGCGCTTTATATAAATGTGCATTACATTGTAATTCAGTACAAACAATATTGTTCTTCTGGTTTAGCAGTATTAGTAGCGATTTGTAAAAGAAATGAGTGAAAGGAAAAGAGATTATCCCAGCGGCGCTGAGAAAAGAAAAATTAAACAGAAAAGGGACGAGGTTATAAAAAAAGTGCCCAAAATTTCTTCATTTTTTCAGAGACAAGATACTGTGAGTGATTTAGATTGGAAAGGTAAGTACTACACTACTACCCAACCCATTTATTAGGGGCCCGTAGTGATAAACAAGGAAATCTTTTAATTTCGGTCTGTCCGTCACAAAAAGTTGTCTCCCCCCTCGATTTTCACAATTATACTGTTTTTAGGGTTCCGTGCCTTGATTAAAAAAAAAACAAAATTCTAACTTATCTATAGGACCGATTTGTTTTGTTGTTTGTCTATCAGTCCGTATCGTATCGTTAATTGCGTGTTGAGAACTTCAGATGTGCAGACTCGCTTTCGGGTTCTCGTTTTGTATGGCCACTACACTACGCGCTGCGTTTAAATAGCACGCAGGTGTATAGTAATGCACGGACGGGCTG
Organism: Pyralis farinalis; assembly: GCA_947507595.1. Taxonomy (NCBI): domain Eukaryota; kingdom Metazoa; phylum Arthropoda; class Insecta; order Lepidoptera; family Pyralidae; genus Pyralis; species Pyralis farinalis. The sequence continues at coordinate 12,075,955 of OX382261.1, read as the reverse complement.
CAGGTGATTTTGTATCTACTAATAGGTACGAGCACAATCCGCGTAGAGTCTGTGTGCGTCTGAACTGAACACTCTCTAACTGTGACCCTTAGTAACGTTATTTATTTATATATAACTCTTTTTAGTTTAGTATCAAAGCATTCGTATTTATTTTTTAACAATTACTCGTTTATTTTTAGATTCTTCTGAAGCATGTTCTTCGTCACATATCCATCCGGAAATAGAAGAAAGCCAAGCACATACTTTATCGGATGTCCATCCAGAAATCGAGGAACCCCAAGTCAACGATTCTGATATATCTGCAGATAATGCAGATTGTAATATAATTTCATCAGATAGAGGAAATTTTGGTGACAATTTAACTGAATGCGAACGAAAAATAATTTTTAAATTGGGTCCATTTAAACCACAAGGACCATTTCCAAAAGTTTCAGAAAATAACAGACCTTTTTCGGCTTATTATTATTCATATTTCAATCAGGCAGGCATAAAAATTATAAGACCATGGTTATGTTATTCTAACGTTTTAAACAAACCGTACTGTCACTTCTGTTGGTTATTAGCAGATTGTCAAAACAAATCGTACTCCTCTGCTTGGGTTAACGGTGTTTCGGTTAGAAGCAATTTCACACAAACTATTCTTGACCATGAAAAGTCACAGCAGCATATTAGTGCCTCACTCTCTTATAATAATTGGTTGCAAGGAAATACCATCGATACTCTATTGAAAAGTGAAATCGATAGTAAAATTACATTCTGGAGAGATGTACTGCATCGTATAATTAATGTTATAATTACTTTAGTATCTTGTAATCTACCTTTGAGGGGGCATGATTCTGATTCTGGCAATTTTATGGCAATTTCACGTCTGCTATCTAACTATGATGCAACTTTAAAAGAACTTCTTCTAAAACCGAAAGGTGAAATAAATTATTTAAGCCCTACGATTCAAAACGAAATTATTAGTTTGCTTGGTACTAACGTTAGGAACAGTATTATCTCAGAAATTAAAAAAGCTCCATTTCTGACAATAATTCTGGATACAACACAAGACTTATCAAAAATTGACCAACTATCTGTAGTTTTTCGATATATCTCAGTTACAGAAAATGATGATAATGTGCCTAAAGAAATAAAAATCTGTGAGTCCTTTTTAGGATTCATAGCAGTAACCGATTGCAGTGCTGCAGGTCTGAAAACTGTCATTTTAAATTTGACTAAAGAATATGGAATTGATTTGACTAAATGTAGAGGACAGGGATACGATGGAGCAAATGTTATGTCGGGTGTGTATGGAGGATTACAAACCCTAATAAAAGAGCATGCTCCAAATGCCGATTATGTTCATTGTGCTGCGCACGCTTTAAACTTGGTTTTGAACGATGCTGCGAGACATGTTCGTGAAGTATCGACTTTTTTCGATAATTTAGAAAAAATATATACTTTTTTTGGCAATAGTATAAAACGCTGGGCTATGCTAAGTGACGATTCATCTGAAAAATATTTGATTACCCTTAAAAAGGTATGTCCTACCAGATGGTCTTCTAGGAACGACGCTTTATTAGCAGTAAAGAAAATTTTTTTACTAATCATGAAAACTTTGTACCAACTAAATTTAATTTCAAATAAAAAAGATGAACGTGAAGAATGTAAAAGTATAATTAACATTTTAGAGAGTTTTGATTTCTTAGTGCTCGTTACATTTTTTTCTTCACTATTTGAAATTATTAATCCTGTTTCTAAAGCTCTACAGCATGAAAATAATGACTTACAGAAATCTAGTATTTTATTAAGTAATCTTTTAAATAGACTGTGCCAATTAAGAAATCAGAATTCATTTAATAGTTTGCTAAATGAATCCAAAGATTTAGCAAAAGAGTGGGGGGTAACAACTGTTTTTAAAAACAGTAGGCGAAAGATAACGAAGCGTTTTTTTGATGAGTTATCACAAGATGAGAGAATTTCCGACCCGGAATCCTATTTCAAAGTCAATGTATACTATTGCTGTTTAGATATCGTCGTTGAAGTGCCAATACCTCCTAAGTGACATTTTTGATTAAATTGAGTTTTTTAATACAATAGGCTTAAAGTTGGAATTTGCATCGGTGGCAATTACACCAAATCATCAATCATTACCAGAAAGGCTCTATACAGTTTGTGGAATGGTTATTAAATTACTAATAATAGTAATAAACCACATTAAGTCTCTCAATTCTCAAAAACTAAATTTAAGCAAAAATGTCAGATAGGAGGTATTGGCACTTCATCGACGATATATTAATTTCTCAAACTAAAGAAAGATTTCAGAGCCTTTGCAACCTGAGTAGTATATTCGAAATATTACAACCGGAGAAACTCCTATCTTCTTCAAGCGAAGAGATATTAAACGCTTCCGGAAAACTGTCTGCTAAATACAGTAAAGACATCTCACTTAATCTTTGTGACCAATTAAAGGCTCTAAAAACGTGCTTAAATTCTGAAATTAAAAAAAATTATTCCATTAAAGAACTCATTGAATTATTGCTAGTAAAATTCAATAGTCTTGCATCCAGTTTTCCCGAGGTAATCACAGCATGTTTTTTATTCTTGACCCTTCCAGTTACAACCGCAACGGCAGAAAGAAGTTTTTCAAAATTTAAACTAATAAAAAATTACTTAAGAACTTCGATGGGACAAGAACGGCTGTCAGACATCTCACTATTGTCCATAGAGGCAGAAACTTTAGAAAAACTAAAATCATCATCAGCCATAAATGATTTAATAAATCAGTTTGCCGAAAAAAAGGCAAGGAGAGTGAATATTTAAAATTCGATTTTTATTTGTAAAATGGGTAAATTATGTGATAAATAAATATTTCTTCTCACAATATTTTTTTTCTTTTGTGAAAAATCTTTACCTCCATAAAAGGGCCTCCAAAAAAATTTTTATACGGGGCCCCGACAAGGCACGCTACGCCACTGCCTGAGCGATAACGATAACAAGTAAGTACATCTAGGTACAAAGAAGCGCGATATTTAGAGATCGGATATTGCGGATACAATACCTGAGGATCAGGTTTGGATAATATGGAAAGCACAATTGTATCCAATAAAGAATGCTTTCTCCTCCTGTACATACATGATATTTATGTAATTCTTGCATCCAAAACTATGTGTTTAAAATAGATCCGATTACATTAGCAAAAATGTATGATTGATATCTGACCACTGTTCATATTTTTGAAAAAACCATCTTTTCTCTCCGACTATGTTATATATATAGCATACGTGTACACATACGAAAGACCTACGCAAGCTGCCATCTGTCACCCTGGAGCACGTCGTCGTTAGTACGCTGCTGAAGGACATCAGAAGGCTGAAAGCCAGTCTCGTTGGTGTTCAGTTACGATTAGCGGCATCGGAAATAACAACTAATGGGCAACGTACCTACGGAAATATTATCTTCCCGCCTGAGGTTGACAACATCAACACGCTTCGTGGTGCATAGATTGCATCCGTATGCAGTTTAATGTCGTCACCGACTACTGTCACTATAAGCAATGTACCGTGCCATGCCGCCCGCTCCAGACTACATAGTCGAGGTGATTGTACACTATGTGAACAAGAAAACTAGAGAAACTTCACCTTGAGGGTCGAGCGATTAGAATCTCGCCATAAAGTAAATTTTAGTTCCTTTGTGGTGAGGGTTCTAACTTATCATCTGCCGACCTTCATGAAGGAAGAATTCTGGCCGGAGGGAATCGTGTTTCGGAAGTTCCGAGGACGGTTGCGTAACGACACGTGCTACACGACGATGCTACGTGGAATTAGTTTAAGTTAAATTCAAGTTTATAAGGTATATGGACCAGTGGACCAGTGTTGTAAAACCGAAACTAGTGTTGTAAACCTAGTGTTGACTAAAAATAAAATTATTTAAAATTTGAAATTGCCAACCACACAACTCACGCAGCAAATCTTTACGAGCTTTCCTGATGCATTGTGTTGTTGCTGTGATTTTCTAAGATCAAGGTACTTTCCCAGTCGGTCTATTCCTGATCAAATATCACAACTTCAGGCGGAATAGTCCATCTGATATGAAGACGCACCGTAGCCTATGATAGCTTGCAATACATTAAGTATCGCTTGCGATGCGAAATCTGCTGTTCACACATCAACTTCTTAGGATTTTACTGGTAACGTCACTCACACAGAAATACTTCAACCCTCCTGGTAGTCATTTTTGGTAGCGGATTTATGTGAGGTGGAGATACTTCGCCAGTCGGGTTGCTTTGATGCGACCTATCTCTCTTACAAACACCAGGACCAAAACAAACAGGCATGTTCATACACACACATGATTATCTTGTCTATGAATTGAACCTGCAAGTCTTGGTGTTAAAATAACATTGCTGACTTAGCAGTTTGAAAGCATTGGCCTTCATCAATTATATCATATTTGAGTACCGTGGTTGAGTATACTCAACACTTTTAAACAGCAATCCGTGTTCCAGCAGTGGTATGGGTATAGGTAGATGTCATAATTTTAATGCGCAACAACACTCCCTTAAAACTTCTGAAACATCACTGATTTACCTTCATAGGAAATTTAAAGTTTTTCAATATTTATAAGATGTCGTAGGTTTTGTACCTTAGGTTAATACCATACCTGTGGCAGGTTTAGCAGCAGTAGCCCCAAATCCTGTTCCTCCAAATAAAGACGGCGCAGTGGACGCTGGTGTCGCCCCAATGCCACCAAATGGTGTCGCTGAAATTAGTATATATCATGACCTGTTTGTGGTACTTAACTTAACGGCTAGTTATACAATAAAATTAAAATCTCCAAAAAGTATAAAATAAAAGCTTGCAATATACTGGAATCAGTTTTATTTACACAACGTCGGGAGGCACACAACCGTACAACCCAAGTAATGTAAAGTGGTTACCGTAGCCTATGCTAATACGCTTGTAATACATTGAGTATTACTCACCCACCTCTGCTGCTAACACAGCAACTCCTTAGGAGCTTACTGGTGACCTCACTCACACACGGGAACACAACAACCCTCCGAAGAGTTGTTATTTGGCTGCGAGAGAGGTTTTCTGTGAGGTGGAGGTCCTTCCCCAGACGGATGCTTTGATCCATCCTACCTCTCTTAAAATCCTAGACCAAGACAACAGACAAGTTCATGCACACAAATCTTTGCCCTGAATGGGAATCGAACGATCGTTGGTGTCAAAGTCGCGTTATTAACTGCTGCGCCAACGAGCTCGTTTACCAAGCATTTATATTTTTTGAAATTTATTTCGTGTTGTTTGATCATTGATAATATTATTGTCTAATTTTATTGTCTCTATAGCCATGAAAACAAAATATTTAATAGATGAGCCCACGAGTTTGCTATAACTTATGAACAATCTGTATCTACTCTCAAATGCAAAAAAAGTATGTTTCTTCCAAAATTCTAAAAAATCTACACTTGTATTTCTATATTGATTTTTCTGGTAAATTAGTTCATTCATCTGAAATTCAATATATTTTTTTGCTACTAAATATACCAAAACCATAGACTTGAAGCTACACTCTTAGTTCAACTACAGTTTTAGTCAGTGAAGCTGGCATATACTCGTAACACAATAATTATAGTTAAAAAAAAAAAACTATAAAATCACACTGTATTGGCAAAGTAATTAGGGAGACAAATCAAACATACCAAACCTAGTTTCAATTTAAAGCTAGGTGGCCTTAATTGAATCTAGTTTGGGTATGTTCATCAGATAGTTCGATGGTAACATGACAAACATGATAAGTATTGACCTTAGAATTACACACAATTGGCAAAATTTGTGATGATACAATAACCAGAAATAGGTGAAATTCGATTCCTTAGTTTTTACTTAATAGTTATATAAAGTATGCATCACGGCATACACTAATGTACTTTGAGAACGGCTCTATTGATTTGGAAGAATTTTTTTATTTAGATAAGGTTTCGCTTGTTAAGTTGCTCTATGATTTTTGTGTAAAGCGAGATTGTATACAAAAAACATAAAAAAACGCCGAGCGCTGCTCGGCCTAGCATTTTTTTTTTCTCAGCTTCTATCTGCAATCGGCTCCAGAGACATGGTCAGATGTTTTCCATGCTTAATACTTGATGGGTTGGTACTCCTATGAGTATCATTACCCTTTAAATTATTTGCTGTCTATGAACTTTAAAGTCTTGTCAGGGTTTAAAATTTGCCACCTCTTTAGGCGACCAATCTGCATTTAGCAAATCTCGAGCCAGATTATTTGTGTGGTGCAGAAGTTTTTTTTATATCTTATGCAACACTTGGTTATTTTTTCCTATATAGTAGGCGTTTCAAGATATACATGTATCTCGGTATTACGAGTATACCAGGGAATTATATAGCACTCCAAATAGGCTTTATGATATATTTGTATACAAGCAGTTTGTTGCTCAGAGAAAGAGTGGATTGCCGTCCCAACAGCCAGTATAGTTTGAGATATTGTATGTTTGCATCTTTTCTCTTAGCTTTAACATGACTGGGCCACGAGTCTCCTATCTAAATGAAAGCAGAGATATTTATCAGTATCATTAGTTGGTAGTTGTTGATTTTCCATAGTAACAGGTTTACAATTTCCCCTGCGCAATGGAAATGTCATCTGTGTTGATTTGGTAGCACTAGATTTTATTCTCCATGTCTGTAGCCATTGATCAATCTTATCCAGTTATGACTGTAACTTTTCCGATGCTTTGTTGGGGTCTTTGTCACTGGAGAGACAGGTTGTATCGTCTGCGTAAGTTGCCGTTAACACTTCTTCTGATACTGGTAAGTCTGATGTATAAATTGAGTACCGAGTGGAGCCAAGAACCGTGCCTTGTGGAACAGACGCTCAAAGGTCGCGTATTCTGGAAAGTTCGTCATCAAACCTGAACTTGCGATTCTGTAAGTTGTAAGACTTTAAGACCATGTAGTATGAGTTAGGGAGAAGGATCTTCAGTTTGTACAGGAGGCCTTTGTGCCAAACTTTGTCAAATGCTTGTGCAATGTCCAGAAACACTGCAGAGCAATATTCCTTTCTTTCCACAGATTGTCTTACAGTGTTTACAACCCCATATACTTGTTGCACTGTAGAATGATGTGGTCTAAATCCAAATTGGTGGTTTGGGATTATATTTTCACTTTTAAGAACTGGTTTAAATCTAGCTAGTAGGATCTTCTTATATACTTTAGAGATAGTGGGCAGTAAGCTGATGGGTCTATGAGTTAAGCTCAGTTGGTGGTTTGCCAGGTTTAGCCATCATACATACTATTGAAGTCTTCCAGAGTTTTGGATAGTACTGTACTCTACTAATTGCATTGAAGATCATAGTAAGGAAAACCAATGCCTTTCGTGGCAAGTGTTTTAGTACTTCTCCTGTAATAAAGTCAAATCCAGGAGCCTTCCTATTTTGCAGACTTCTTATCGTTCTAGCCACTTCTTTTGGTGTTATCAGCTTCAAGGGCAGAGACAGTTGCTAGTCACTATTTATCACTCTGTTAATCTCACTCTCGAATTCATCATTAGAAGCACCATTGGGCTGAATATTTCTTTATGATGTTCAGCAAATAGTTCAGCTTTTTCATTGGGTTTTTTGACCCAGCCTCCTAATGGGTTTCTCAGAGGCGGAAGCGGTTGTTGTGGTCTGAGTTCTTTTGTGATTTGCCAAAGAGAATAGTTTCCATTTTTGTTTGCTGATAGTGTAGACAATTTGTGATGAAGTGAATTATTTTTTTATTCACTTATCATTTTTCTTAGCTCTCTTGTTGCTCTATTCCATGCTGTTTTATCATCTTTCAGTCTACTAAGTTACTATTGACATCTCAGTTTCCTTTTCTCTTGTATTTTTTTTTCTTATTTCCAATGGTATTTATAGGTTAGTCTTTATAGGAATCTTCTCACTAAGTGGAGCGGCACACCATGCAGATACTTGAATCAGGTTTGTCATGAGAAAGGTGGCCTCATCTATGTCTTCCTCTGACTTAAGGCTTACTTTTAAGTTGATTTCCGATTCCAAATATTCTGAGAATGCATTCCAGTCAGTGTTGCAGTTGTATAAATGGATTTATTGCACTTTGTTTATGACAATCGACACTGACATATCGTTGGGGCAAACCTTTTACTATGAAGAAATCTAACAGATCCGGGATTTTATTTTGATCTGTAGGCCAATAGGTCGGTTCACCATTTGAAAATGTGGTACGTTTTATATTAATACCTTCTATGGTCGCAGTAGTTGCCTGCAGGTAATTTATCTCAAATTTACTGCGAATATAATGTTTGATGTTACTCTTGATTATAAATAACTGCTGTCACTCCATGACATGTACCATCAGGATGGTGTGTTGTATATATGTCATAATTATTCAGTTTAAAGCTCTTTTGGTCATTTAAGTTTTGAATAATGCCAATTTTGTTTAATGTCGGTAATAACTCTAGGCTATCTTTGTTTGGCAATAAGCCATTGATGTTCCAGGTTGCAATCCTTAGACCATGGAATTTTATTGATAAGCGCTGTGAGCAGATTCATCAATGTCCTTATATGTTTTAACAATTGGTCTATTTTTTCTCTTTTTTTTTGTGAGTAGGCATTCTCTGCCAAAGAGCATTAATTAGGTTTTACTTTGAGGCCGCTATCTTCCTTATGTTTTAGGTTGGTAGGTACGATTTATTTGATCTTGTTTACAGAGTTGGGGTATGTCACCAGTGGAAGAGCTTCGTTCCCGTGGGATAAACATGCTCTTGTGAAAATTTTGCTGGTAGTATTTATTGCCTTTGACTAACAGTACTTGATTTATATGTTGTATCTGTCAATTCTATTATTTTATTTTTATTACATTCTGCCGCCAGTTCATCATCTTTAGTAACCATAATGAGTGAAATTTGCTTTGTTTTCCTAAAGTATGATTTATCAGCTTTTAATATATCAATATCTTTGAGTAATCTAGATAAATCGAATCTATCCTGATTAAGAAAGAAAGAATTAATTAATTACAAAAGATTCTTACAATTTTATAAATGTACTATGCAACAAGGCGGCCTTATTGCTAAAAGCAATGTTTTCAAGGCAACCTTAAGGTAACGAAACAGATTACAAGAAAAAGGTAGGGCTAGTCCGGAAGGAAATGAAGAATTGAATATAATTGATACTAATTTAAACTTATTGATATTATTAGTTACAGGTATACAAATATAAACATAACTACACACATATAGACAGACATATATATATATATATATATATTATATATATATATATATATATATATATATATATATATATATTACATATATACGCGTATAAATATCATTACATACACAATATACATACACAGTATATAAATACACAAACATGTATGTGTTTCAAATGTCAGTTTTAACTAGTTAAAATCAGAGAGAAAGAAGATGATTTTTTACTAGTTTTTTGAAAATGGCAATAGAATTCGCTGTTCTGGTAACCACTAGTAAATTATTCCACTGCCTAATAGCTTCGACGGTGAAGGATTGATCGAAGAATTTAGAGGAATGAGAGGGAAACGACAGGGTAAGGTTTTCACAAGAACGAAGTTGCAAGTTGTGGGAGGAGGAGCAAAACTTGAACCAAAGTTTAAGATAAGGTGGTGTTCTAGGGTTGAAGAGTACGAAATAGAGAAAGGAAAGAATATGCAAGTTTCTATGTTGGCGAATAGATAGCCATTTAAGTTGTTCGCGGTATTGAGTTACGTGGTCATATTTACGAAGACCGAATATGAACCTAACACATAGATTCTGAAGTCTTTCCAATTTATTCAGTAGATCCACATTAAGGTCAGGATAAGAAACATCAGCGTAATCAAGGATAGGAAAAAGAAGGAATTGTGCAAGAAATACTTTAGTGGCAGTGGGCAAAAAAATTCTGATACGTCGGAGACGCCGACGCAGCAAACATTTTCCGGCTAAGATCTGCAACCTGCGGCCTCCAAGATAACGTGGAATGGAAAATAATACCCAGATTTTTTACCGTTTCACTAAATGGAATGCAGGTACCATCAAACACAACCGAAGGGATTTGAAAAACATCAAGCCGGGAAATAAACGCTGGACTGCCTAAAATAATGCATTGAAATTTACTTGGTTTTACTTTCAATCCGAAGCGTTTACTCCATCTCGAAATCCGGTTTAAATCAACATTAGTTTGATTAATGCCTGTGAGATGTTAGTAAGGGAGGCTTGAGAATAAATTTGCAAATCATCTGCATAAAGGTGGTAGGATGAAGTGATATTGTGAGTTATTATTGAGTAAAAGAGAAAATAACAGGGGAGATAGCACGCCACCCTGCGGCACTCCGGCTGTTGTGTCACACCAGGTGGAATTGGAGTGATCAATTTCGACACAATGCCGTCGCCCGTACATGTAATTATGAAACCAACTAATCACTGTAGGAGATATGTTAAGAGAAGAGAATACTCCTAGTAGAATATCAAATTCAACAGTATTAAATGCATTGCTGAAATCAAGTAAAGTTAACATTGTAAGCTGTTGATTCTCCATGCCACATCTAATGTCGTCAGAAATTTTGACCAATGCAGTAGCTGTATGACCAGGGCGGAAACCAGACTGGAAAGGATTGTGAAGATTATTGGAGGTGAGGAATAAACTTAATTGCCAGTGGACTAACCGCTCTAGCACTTTGGACAGAAAAGGAAGAATAGAAATAGGACGGTAGTCACTAAAGGAAGAAGGAAAAGACTTCTTGGGTAAGGGGATGATATGTGCATCTGTCCAACATTTAGGGAACAAGCTAGTTGAAATAGAAAAATTGAGATTTTTTGTCAGGATAGGAACAAGGTTATCAATTAGAGGAATGATCATCTTACGGCTGATGCAATCACCTCCAACAGCGTTAGATGCAATAGAAAGTATACTTCTTCTAACATCACAATCAGTGAATGGTACAAAAACAAATGGAGAGCAGTCAGGAGGGGATATCATAGAAAGTTGATTTAATGTATCTGATTTGACTCTTATGTCAAGAGAAGAGCAAGAGGAGAAATGACAGTTGATTTGATCTAGATCGAGATCAGGAGTATTTGTGTTTTGAGATTTGCCCACTCCCATGGTTTTGAGGAATTTCCAAACTTTAGTTTGGTCCTCATTCTCGACTGACTGATGAATGTGGCGTCGCTGAGCGTCCCTACATACTTTACTGCAGTTATTTCTTAACCGGTGATAGTAATCCCGTTTGGCTGTGTTTGAGGAATCCGCCTTGTAAGAGGCTTTAGCTCGATTCTTCTTTTCACGGAGGAATTAAAAATTTCGATTTTGTCAGCAATGTTACCTGCGTCATCAATGAGCATCCAGTTGATCTACTTCGCATCATTACAAGGCTGATCAAGATCCATGCCCCTAAAGTTGGGCTGCATGAGAATTTTACGTTTAGCTTTAGGGGGACGAATTCTGTAGGAGAGTAAATCAGGTCATGGTAGGAGAATGCATCTGCGCTCAGCTGGCCATGCTTCGCAACATGGTCAAGTGAAGTAACCCAGCTAGCAAAAATTAACTTTTAGAAGAAGCTCTGTATTGTTGGTTTTTACAAAAATGATCAACTGGGCAACCAATATCTGGTCCTTTGTTCTGTGAAAAAGCACTACAGTTAAATAGAAAATTAGGTGGCGATGAATCGTTTGTGGCAAGTAACGGATGGTTGACAGATTTAAATCACGTCATGGAATTCGTGAATGCAGTGGAAATACAAGGTGAAAAAATGTTAGCTAATGTAGATGCAGCAAATTCTTTTAAAGATGATATGCACAAAACCACTTTTCTTCATACATTTGATGTAACCGGATTTTCGATTATCCGAATGCCTATCGACAACAATTAGTCTGGTTAATCGAGTTTCTACAGTAATAATTTATGGCCCAAAGGTATTTCCTATAGGATCAAGTGAGAATAGATGCATATTGAGTAATGATAATTTAAAACAATAACTGATACCAATCTTAATATAATATCCTACTCCTTAATATAATATCCTAATACCTTAAAAATTAGGACGCTCCGTGGATAGCATAGAGTCACTTTGTCAGCTAGCTGATGTTGTGGTTTTTCAGGGAACATAGTTGTTAAGAGGTGATGTTTCATTTTTGAGTACCATCAATGCCAGTTTCAAAAGTCACGAGTTTCCAAGCACCGTATTTCATCAATAGATTTAGCACCAGGTCTATGTCGAAGTACACTGATGAATATACTGATGCCAGGCTATTATGTCGTAAGACAGCCTTAACATAGTTTACATTACTAAATACCAAGAATAATACCTGTAGTACTTGCAGTTCCAAAACTACCAAATCCAGATGATGAAGTTGTGGTACCAAAACCTCCAAACCCAGCTGTGCTGGTGGTAGCAGTGTTAGTACTACCAAAAGAAAATGAGGCTGAAATTAAAAAAGCTAAATTTGATTGTGTTTATGGAGTGAATAAGTTAACCAACATAACACACCAAACATCACTCAAGATATTCTGTTAAAATGGAATTGTAGTGGAACCTATAAATTTTTGTTTATGAAGTGGTGATGTTTTATGAGGTGCAAATCAAGATCTTTACAGAAAGGAATTCTAAAACCATATGAAAAGTCTTTTTTTTATTGCCTGTACAAGTAGTTAAAAATTAATAACAAAACAAATAAGACTTTAAAAATTAATGAATCAATAATTTTATATTTGATCACTCTGTTCCTAAGGAAAAACTCAGACACTGAAATGGTTTCACCATTTGAAGTGACCACAGCATTGTGGTCACTTCAAATGGTTAAACCATTTCAATCAAATTAATTAAAACCAATCATCAATACACTGTACACTTAGGTAGGCCAATTCTGCTAAATAACTGCAACTGCACGTTTACGCCTGTCACTTGAGTCGTGCAGGAATAGTGCAGTGCCGATAGGTGTATTCTACTAAAATATCCTGCACTGCAACTGCATGTATGCTGCACTGCAACGGCACTGCAACTACGCTGCAACTGGGTGTATGCTGCAATTAAACTACTTAAAACCTGAAATGTTGTCATATTTCAATCTAATAAAACTGAATTTTTATTTAATGTTGACTCCTATAGTTTCACTATTGACCTTGGTTGCCGGAGTGGAGGTATTTCTAACCGAAAAGAAGCTTATATTTAACCACAAACATCTCCCAAAACAAAGCAAATATAATTCACTGCCTCAGAATATTAACTTTACTTCGCAAAAGTTGCTCAAGAGTAACGTTAACAAAACTGCAAGTAAACTCCTTCAAAACATCTGTCACCGGTATACAAATGTCAAAACAATTTATCAGAATACGATTATATTGCAGGAAACGTGCAGTTGCAGTGCAGATTTTTTAACAGAATAGTGATTCATTTACTGCAACATTCCTGCAACGCCGCTGCTGTCAGATCGTTTAACAGAATACGGAAACGTCAAAATGTACGCATTTTGACACACGCCGTGCTGCAGTGCAGTTGCAGTTTTTAGTAGAATCGGCCCAAGGCACTGCAAGTGTTCTTTCAATTGACAAAGAAAGAAGGTAAATGGGACAAGGCATTTCGTCTCTTGCTTGCTAAATTGCAGAGAACAGCATTTTCAAGCAGTGCTATGCTGTATATATGCGATGTATATATATGTGGTGTATATATACAAGCAAAATAAAGCCTACATAAAAATGGCTCACAACAGGATCATTGATGAGACTAAGTTAGTTAAGAGCATTTTTTTGGTATAATTTAAGAGCCACTTACGATATAAAGTATGTACAATAAACGTTTGAAATAGGTACAAAAATTATCGCTCGCGCGTTGCCACATCTGCTGTTATCACAACAGTTGCTTATGAGTTTACTGGCATTAACCCTACAGGGAGCTGTTACTTGCCTGCGATTTTCTGAGGTGGATGCAGGTACTTTCCCAGTAGCTACTACTTTAATGCGCCCTAACCGTCATAACGTCCTATAGTCCCCACACGTAGAAGGTACCAGTTTTTCAAGCATACGTAAACGGTGACCGCCCAAAGGCCATTGAATTAGCTGTGCTGGAAGAAGATCTCATGGTTTTCCTAACTTACTTACGTTTAGCGGCCGAGCCGAAACCAATGCCTTGCGTAGTGGCGTTTCCTCCGAAAGAAAACGACATACTTAGTAGCTAATCCCAAAAAACTTAGTGGCGTAAATATGACAAATTTCAACTATAGTTTCAATCAATTATTAAACTCCATCTACGACTGCAAATGATTTATTTGTATATTTGTATTTATTTGTTCTAATTTTCACAGATGCTGATGATTATTATTCGCCAAATATTTGGAAGGCAAAGGTTCTGTCACTATACCACCATAATAAACCTACAATACTCATATTTCGTTGATTTGTATTCTGTCTCTTTCCATTATTCGCATGAACTTCCTGGTGAGTATACTATTTTATTTTTTTAATACCCTTTAGATTAGATTGCTAAACTAATTTATCTTTTTTGTTTAACAATAGCCTGTTTTCACCAGAGACTTGTTACTAAAGTACCAGCCTCGTAGGATCATTCCCCTCTGTCATGGTACAAGATATTGTGATCCATTGCGCGCATAAATACTTCGTGCGTAATCGATTCTCTAACAGTCTTGTAATCGTTATCGCTCAGGTAACATCATAAAATGTTACACTAAAAATGCCAATCTGTGCAGTTATGTCATGCAAAAAAAGGTCGAACACTTCTAGTTTGCAAAAACATTGAGTTACCTTTCACATGCAAGTATTATTTTATTTGCTTTCATATAAAAGAAATTAAAATGGTGTGATAACGATTAATACATGAGAAAGCGATTCAGTAATCGAGTACTGTGAGCTGCTGTGTTGTTTTGTATAATCGATAAGTTTTTACTAAAAATTTATGAATTCTGAGTGAAAACATCTTGAATCCTATTCAAATATGGCTTTCCGAGGCAATTTTACGAACTCATTAAATAATCTGTATCACTTTTTAATGTTGAGTTGACTTTTTGAGATCAAATCGCCTTGGTTCTGTATGTTTAGATTATTCTTCTTGTGGCTCTCTACTAGTATCGATGAGTTTCGCAAATAATGTATTTGTGTATCGAGTGTTATGTAGCCCACATTTCTATAAGGTTGTTGTGCCATAGCTATTACTGTGGTTGCCTATTGGCCACTGAAGAGAATGCCGTTCAGCATAGCCCCCAAGCCTATGGTATCGAGTTTGTCGTCAGAAAGTGATTGAAGATTTAGGTATATATTGGAGTGCTTGATGTGAACGCTCCCAGACACTAAATCAGCTCATTGTACACTGTAGGTGTCAACAGGTACTTCCCCAAAAGTTTGTATTTTACATATTGGGCGCTGGCAATCTGTAGGAGGCGACAATATACACGGCCTCATTGTACCACGAAGGATGCAAAATTGAGCATATCTGGTAAACGCTGTGTGTCTCTCAAGCTCAATTGTCTCCGCTCACTGCATGTCATTTGAAAGGCACTTGGAATTAAGTTCGAGATTCCATGTTACCAAGGTCCTCGGTAACTGACAGCTATTGTTTATTTATTCGTTTAATTATCATTGATTATTATTATACAATACAATACTCTTTAGTGCACTACACAGAACAGTAAATATATTACATTAAAAACTAAAATTTATTGTACAAAAGGCGGTGAACGCGTAGTGATCTCTTCCAGGACAACCTTAGGATGAAATACAAATTAGGTAAGTGTCGCAGCACAAATTATAAATATACAAAGTTCAACACTTAAGTAGTTGTATACAAATGTTCTCACATACAGACCTTTACATACAAATATATAAAACTATATACATTTCCATAACCTCCCTTCTCTCCAAGGTGATAGAGCGTGTGATAAACATGCTACTCCTGTCATACCTAGAGGATCACGATTTGATCAGCGACCGTCAATACGGCTTTCGCCACTGTCGTTCGACTGGTGGTCTTCTAGTGTACCGCGGGGCTTCGGCGATTGAGAGTCAAGGTGAGCCATTGACGTCAGCCTGGATATGGCGAAGGCGTTCGGTCGGATCTGGCACCGGAGTCTTCTATCGAAGTTACCATCGTACGGGCTGCCCGCGGGTTTGTGGAAATGGGTTGCCAGCTTCTTATCCAGCAGACGCATAAAAGCCGTGGTAGACGGCAGTTGCTCCGACAGCATAGATATCAATGCTGGCGTCCCAAAAAGCTCTGTGTTGTCCCCATCACTGTTTTTGCTGCACATTGCGGTTCCAGAAAAAAATTCTACAGAGAAGTATTATTATTATTAATACTTCTCTGTAGAATTAATAATAATAATACTTCTCTGTATCTCTGCCTCGGCTGCTGCGGTCGTCTGCCATCTGGAACAGAAACCGCATGCCCCCATCACCGTCGCTGCCACGACTGGCCAGGTCGTCGCTGCGACACGTGTTTCGCCTCTCCACGAGGCACCCTCAGGCGCTGTAGACGTTATACGCAGCGAGCTTGTGTTGTCAAGGATGGCTACCGTGGGTACCGGCCGGCGCTAGGCCGCATGAACTAATTGGTGGCCGAAGCACACAAAGCAGGTTAGATCAAATTACATGTAAATTTGACTGTCGCAAAATAATGCCTGAATCTAATTAACAAGATATACAATACAAATGTGGAATCCTTCCACCGGGTAGGAGCCGAGGAAGACCAAGACTTACCTACCATGAGCAAATTGGCCGTGTTCTATCGGATGGTGATGGAGCCCTGTAAACCGGCGAGCGTGCATGGGAAGAGCAATAAATCACGTGGCGCTCGTTATCTCTGCCTACAAGGGATTTGGCGTGAAGTTATAGATAGAACGATGTTGAGCAGTTACTGTAAGGCTACAGTAACTGCTAGATAGAACACTCAAGCTACCAATATCCCTACGCAGCTGAAAAGATTCAAGTTGGTTAGTGACCTCAGCGCTATGATGCGTATAGCACGGCGCTGCGTTCTATCGAGAGCGTCAAGTAGATATTTGGCGGACTCGTCCCAGAGGTGAGAACAGTACTCCACGCATGGGTGAACTTGCGCCTTGTATAAAAGGCAGCGCTGCTCTGCCTTACTTCTCTGTATCTCTGCCTCGGCTGCTGCGGTCGTCTGCCATCTGGAACAGAAACCGCATGCCCCCATCACCGTCGCTGCCACGACTGGCCAGGTCGTCGCTGCGACACGTGTTTCGCCTCTCCACGAGGCACCCTCAGGCGCTGTAGACTTTATACGCAGCGAGCTTGTGTTGTCAAGGATGGCTACCGTGGGTACCGGTCGGCGCTAGGCCGCATGAACTAATTGGTGGCCGAAGCACACAAAGCAGGTTAGATCAAATTACATGTAAATTTGACTGTCGCAAAATAATGCCTGAATCAAATTAACAAGATATACAATACAAATGTGGAATCCTTCCACCGGGTAGGAGCCGAGGAAGACCAAGACTTACCTACCATGAGCAAATTGGTCGTGTTCTATCGGATGGTGATGGAGCCCTGTAAACCGGCGAGCGTGCATGGGAAGAGCAATAAATCACGTGGCGCTCGTTATCTCTGCCTACAAGGGATTTGGCGTGAAGTTATAGATAGAACGATGTTGAGCAGTTACTGTAAGGCTACAGTAACTGCTAGATAGAACACTCAAGCTACCAATATCCCTACGCAGCTGAAAAGATTCAAGTTGGTTAGTGACCTCAGCGCTATGATGCGTATAGCACGGCGCTGCGTTCTATCGAGAGCGTCAAGTAGATATTTGGCGGACTCGTCCCAGAGGTGAGAACAGTACTCCACGCATGGGTGAACTTGCGCCTTGTATAAAAGGCAGCGCTGCTCTGCCTTACTTCTCTGTATCTCTGCCTCGGCTGCTGCGGTCGTCTGCCATCTGGAACAGAAACCGCATGCCCCCATCACCGTCGCTGCCACGACTGGCCAGGTCGTCGCTGCGACACGTGTTTCGCCTCTCCACGAGGCACCCTCAGGCGCTGTAGACTTTATACGCAGCGAGCTTGTGTTGTCAAGGATGGCTACCGTGGGTACCGGTCGGCGCTAGGCCGCATGAACTAATTGGTGGCCGAAGCACACAAAGCAGGTTAGATCAAATTACATGTAAATTTGACTGTCGCAAAATAATGCCTGAATCAAATTAACAAGATATACAATACAAATGTGGAATCCTTCCACCGGGTAGGAGCCGAGGAAGACCAAGACTTACCTACCATGAGCAAATTGGTCGTGTTCTATCGGATGGTGATGGAGCCCTGTAAACCGGCGAGCGTGCATGGGAAGAGCAATAAATCACGTGGCGCTCGTTATCTCTGCCTACAAGGGATTTGGCGTGAAGTTATAGATAGAACGATGTTGAGCAGTTACTGTAAGGCTACAGTAACTGCTAGATAGAACACTCAAGCTACCAATATCCCTACGCAGCTGAAAAGATTCAAGTTGGTTAGTGACCTCAGCGCTATGATGCGTATAGCACGGCGCTGCGTTCTATCGAGAGCGTCAAGTAGATATTTGGCGGACTCGTCCCAGAGGTGAGAACAGTACTCCACGCATGGGTGAACTTGCGCCTTGTATAAAAGGCAGCGCTGCTCTGCCTCACCGCATCGTCTCTCACCCTGTTCAGGATTCCGAGTTTTTTAGAGGCTACGAAAATAACACTCTCGATATAGTATTTGGGGTTCGCCGCTTGATGTATCTGTAAAGGGGTGCTCTGAGAAGAAGAGGATGTAATGGAGAGACCTTGGCACTAATTACGCACGCCTCGGTTTTCTTGGCATTGAACTCAACCAAGTTGACGGAATCCCATCGAGAAATACGATTCAATACCGAGCTCGGTGGGGCAGTGGTGAAACGCGTTGTTACGCTACTTTGACACCAACGCTCGTGGGTTCGATTCCCACACAGTACAAACATTTGTGTGCATGAACATGTCTGTTTGTATTGGTCTGGGTATTTTCTATGTATAATAAGTATGTTTTTACAAAAAAAAAATGTATTTACGTATGTTTATCAGTTGTCTAGTACCCATAACACAAGCTTCGCTTACTTTGGGGCTAGGTGTCGCTGTGAAAAAAAAAATACTTGGTCGAGCTCAACGACAAGTGCACGTCTTTTATCCTTTACTTCGGCCTGTCTTGTCGCGGGTTGTCCAACATATCGAGCATGAATTGTACTATCATCTGCATAGCAATTAATGTTCCCAAGTGATAACATGTCATTAATATGCAATAAAAACCGAGTTGGCGACATGACTGATCCTTGCGGGACCCCGGCGTTCACACGCAAAAACTGTGATGATTAACCGTCGCAAAGGAGTCGTATGCTACGTACATAGAGAAAAGCAGTGATCCAAGCGCATAAGCCAGGTGGTAGGACCATATGCTGTAAGCTTGGAGAGAAGCGCGCGATGCCGAACCCGATCAAAAGCTTCGGCAATATCTAGGCGAATTGCCAAAAATTCGCCGTGCTTGTCCTTAGCTTTACCCCACAGGTGAGTTACGTACGCTAGAAGATCACGCGTAAATCAATTTGGTCTGAAACCGTATTGACGATCATTAATTAACGAGTGATCTTCCAAGTAGCGAATGAGTTTTGTATTTATTATCCGCTCAAATACCTTTCAGAGAATGGAGGTGTCGGCTATTGGTCGGTAGTTGGCAGGGTCAGACCGATCACCTTTTTTGGGAACCGGTTGAATGTTCGCCTCTCTCTAGGCCTCCGGCACGATTCTCGAGGCGTACAACATTCTATATAAGCGAGTTAGCACAGGAGCAAGTTCAGGGGCACAGTTCCTGAGTATCACAGCTTAGCTTTTCGCATTTTCGCAATTTAATGAAACCATATTCAGGCGCACATCAAAAAGATACTAAAGAAAGAATATTCAACAAGAAACTGACATCAGCTCGTGTTGTAGTTGAAAATGTCTTTGGAGTCCTGTCCTCTGTATTTAGAGTACTACGTAAACTGCTTCTAGAACCTGAACCCGCAATACAAGTCGTTGGCATGGCTAGTTTTGCACAACTTTTTGAGAAAAAGTAGACATTCTTCACTTATGTATAATCCACCAGAGACATTCGACAATTTAATAGTTCAGAGGTCATGGAGATTCAATATACCCAACAATCCAGCACTGAGTAATATTCCAGTAATACAATGGACATCAGAAATGAGTATGCTAATTACTTTTTCGATGATTAATTGCATAGAAAATTATATTATACTTAATTAACAAACGTCATAAACTATAAAATATTTCAATAAAAACTTAAGCAGGTACTTCGAGTTCTTTGCATGTGTAAACTGATCCCAAAAAAATCAATTTAGGGAAATGTAAAAAGCAAATCAATGTTAGTAAATATCACTTGAACCCTCAGATGAAATCTAAGCTTGAACCAGATCCTGATCTTTCTGATTTCTTCATTTTAGTCTTATAGTTTCTATATACCGCCCATAGACGTAATAAAATAGTCAGACGGAATCTCGCTGAGAAACAACTGAAGCACCATAATGGCGGCATGTAAATATGTGTGAGTGTCTCAGAGGAAAGATACCCAGAGGTGACAAGCAAATAATAATACCAAGATAGAACGTGATAGATGTATACAGTTCCTCATAAGAAGGAAAGAGACAGATAAAATATTTTTTGTCCCTGTCATAGTTTCACTATTTTGTGTTTGCCACAAAACCAAATTCGTGGCAAACAATCATTTCGTTCCTTGTAGTACAACAAATTTTTTGCATAAATTACTAAATATAAGGGAAATATTAGTGCATATTTGTGTTCTTTTGCTTGTTTCGGATTGTCTTTTTACTTTAACAATGGTACGTTGCTGTGTAAAAGGCTGCAAAAGCCTCAGTTAGTAAAAATACGAAAACATAACCTTTCATACGTAAGTATAAAGTTTTAATAGTTGTTATCAAATATTTTGCGAAAATTAGATACACATGTAGTTTTTAAATAAATTATTTGTATAATAACGTAAAAACAATGAAAATATCGGTTTAATTTACAAAAAGTATTTCTAGTAAAAACCGCCTAAATCTTGAAGGTTGTCTGTGTGTAATGCGTCAGCCATTTTCTGTTGTATTTTCAATTTATCGGTATAATGAGCGTTTTAGGGTTACCAGTATGTAGTATGGGAAAACACCCCGAAATTATGGGTAAATTATACGGGTACAGACACCTTTTTTTTTTAACTTCTTACTTTTTGTATACTTCTTTGTTTATAATTTTTCGTCAAAATGTATTTATTTATTTTTAAATTAAAAATGTTAACTTGTTTAATCTTTGATGTATGTTTATTTTTTAGATTTCCTAAAGTCGTCAGTGTGCGTAATGCATGGATTTTTGCTACTGGACAACAGAATTGGGAGCCGAGTACAGTCGCATATGTTCCAAACATTTTAAAGACCACTGCTTTCTTAAGAAATTTATTTGGATAAGTCGTCAGTTTCAACATCCACCATACAAGTACGTTAACATTTGTTGACCTGGTTCGTCAACATTTGATTTGTTGACGAACCAGGTGTTCCTCTGGCAATTTATATTGTTTTTATTTATTTATTTACACGATACAGTTACATAGTACAAATTATTATGTTCGCCAAACTGTTATAACAGTTTGTTGGCGAGTATATATGATGATAGGTATTAAAAAAATAAGGAACTAAATTAGATGATTTACATGCCTGCCTGTTCGTCTGCTAGTCTGTCTTAGAAAGTTTCACGTACAGACTTGAAATTTTACATAGTTACATTTCAGTCATAGAAGCGTATAATTGAAGTACAAAAACATATGAAATATTCCAACGACTCCGACAATCCGTAATTAAGTAGTTTCGGGACATATCTTCTAAGGTCTTTTGCTTGAAATAAGAACCCGTACTCCAGTAATGAAGTGAGTATGGGTTGATTATATTTATACAGGTAATTGTGAAAGATATGGAGGATAGTCGTGTAGATTATTCTATACCAATTATTTATACCACGTTAATCAAGTTAATCACGCACACACATGCTTTTGTGTCAACACATAAATGTTAATCAAGCATTTTATATTGTCTGAATTTGTAAACTTTTAAATATGTAAAGCTCAACTAAATTATAGTATTGACAGTAGTTTTAATATAATGTTAGTACTAGGCTGTCGATATTACATGCTAATAATGCGTTACAAAATTAAAATTGTCCTATTTTCCAGACCGATTATCCAGGGTTTCCAATAGCGACGGACACTACATTAACACCATGAAAATTAAAGCTTACTTTTGAATTGAGACTGAAAACATTACTGGCTGAGTCACGCAAGAAGAAATTAGCTATATTAAGGTCAAAAACTAAACGACTTGAAATAAAAATGCTGAACTATCTGTCATTATACAGAATTTTAATGTAATCGATGTATAGATATCATTATACAAGTTAGAGGAAAAAAGTGAACTAGGGAATTTAGGTACCGTAGCAGTTTACCACCTTTTTAGTACAATATGTGAAAGGATAATCCTTGATCAATTGTAGCTTTAGTTTAATATTAACTTTTATTACTTTGTGTGTAGAAATGGCTGTATCGACTTATTCGATTTTTTTACATTGCTAATATCATATTATGAGTATATTATTATAGCACACAATACACATTCTATGCAAGTTTCTTATGGTAAACAGTTATCTGGGTACATTGTAAATTTCAAATTGCCGAAACGCATTATGTAGTGGTGTAAATTTTCCACAGTCTGGTAACCTTGTTATTGTATGTACTTTTGTTGCCGTCCCTTACGGGTATACGCGTTTGTCAACTCTAGGTATATACTTTCTCTGAGGTGAGTGTCAAGTGGGTTGCCAGATGGAAGAAATTTCCCATTTCTTTAACTATTTTTTTTTATACCACTAAGTCAAAGTCAAAGTCAAAATCTTTTTATTCCGTAAAAATGGCTACATTTGTTTGGAATCGTCACAATTTTTTTCCCTACCGTGCAGTTTATGACTAGGTGAGCACTGTTAAAAATACTGTCAAAAAACTCAGGCATCCCTCTTTTGGTATCCAAACAAATTTACATATTTTAATAATTACATTATAATTGGATCGACTCACTCCCAGGCATTTTTATCATTAATATAGTCAGATACTTTATAATATGCCCTGCTACACAATTTGGCTTTAATAGTAGTTTTAAATTTGTTTATTGACAATTCTCTTATATTGCTGGGAAGTTTGTTATAGAACCGTATACATTGCCCCATAAAAGAATTACTTATTTTGTGGAGACGGCTTGCATGTAACACAAGATTATGCTTATATCTAGTATTTATACTATGAGTATCACTCTTTTTACAAAATGAGTCTATGGTGGCAATCTAAGGTGGCAATCAAGCATACGGCCTGCCTGATAGTACACATTTACCGTAGCCTATGGGCATTTGCAGCACCAGGGGTGTCACTCATGCGTTGCCGACCCTCTAAAAACCTCTTCACGGATTTCTTGAAGAACTCCATGCTGTAGTCCCTTGGAAAACCTCGGCTGGGAGCGCATTCCACAGCTTGAGAGAAGAAAGTAAAATGCATTGTAAATACAATGTATTAAAAATTTTATATGCGTTCCTTTAATTAATGTATGTGTTTTTAAACCATTGAGTTAGTAACTAAGCTACTCGTAGTTTATGAAGTTAATCAAATTGTGAGCATATATGAGCCAATTGATAGTATCTTGACGATCACGGGTAAGCCACTCATTCAATTTTGTTCTGGATAGTAGATAATCATCGAGTATGTTTGAATTCCTTAAAAATTTTGACCAATAAAACAAGTAACCTGTTGAAAAATAAGGGTATTTTCGCTTAGTATACTGGCTTTTCAATACTATATACTACGTATAAATACGGTGCAAATAGAACTACTATTATACTAGGAAATACAACCCTACTGTAGACGGTTTATTTGCGTATTTGTCTATTTGACCTCCTTGATGTGCGTCGAGAAACCGACCAGCGTACCGTAACGCGTATTTGGTATTGCCATATTTGTCAAATAAGGCAAATACTTGTCAAATATACTGTACACACAAGTGACAAGCAAATAATAATACCAAGGTAGAACGTGATAGATGTATACAGTTCCTGATAAGAAGGAAAGAGACATATAAAATATTTTTTATCCCTGTCATAGTATCACTATTTTGTGTTTGCCACAAAAACAAATTCGTGGCAAACAATCATTTCGTTCCTTGTAGTACAACAAATTGTTTGCATAAATTACTAAATATAAGCGAAATATTAGTGCATATTTGTGTTCCTTTGCTTGTTTGGGATTGTCTTTTTACTTTAACAATAGTACGTTGCTGTGTAAAAGGCTGCAAAAGCCTCAGTTAGTAAAAATACGAAAACATAACCTTTCATACGTAAGTATAAAGTTTTAATAGTTGTTATCAAATATTTTGCGAAAATTAGATACACATGTAGTTTTTAAATAAATTGTTTGTATAATAACGTAAAAACAATGAAAATATTGGTTAAATTTACAAAAAGTATTTCTAGTATAAACCGCCTAAATCTTGAAGGTTGTCTGTGGTTAATGCTTCAGCCATTTTCTGTTGTACCAGTATGTAGTATGGGAAACTCAGAGGAAAGATACCCAGAGATGACAAGCAAATAATAATACCAAGATAGAACGTGATAGATGTATACAGTTCCTCATAAGAAGGAAAGAGACAGATAAAATATTTTTTGTCCCTGTCATAGTTTCACTATTTTGTGTTTGCCACAAAAGCAAATTCGTGGCAAACAATCATTTCGTTCCTTGTAGTACAACAAATTTTTTGCATAAATTACTAAATATAAGGGAAATATTAGTGCAAATTTGTGTTCTTTTGCTTGTTTGGGATTGTCTTTTTACTTTAACAATGGTACGTTGCTGTGTAAAAGGCTGTAAAAGCCTCAGTTAGTAAAAATACGAAAACATAACCTTTCATACGTAAGTACAAAGTTTTAATAGTTGTTATCAAATATTTTGCGAAAATTAGATACACATGAAGTTTTTAAATAAATTGTTCGTATAATAACGTAAAAACAATGAAAATATCGGTTTAATTTAGAAAAAGTATTTATAGTAAAATCCGCCTAAATCTTGAAGGTTGTCTGTGGGTAATGCGTCAGCCATTTTCTTTTGTATTTTCAATTTATCGGTATAATGAGCGTTTTAGGGTTACCAGTATGTAGTATGGGAAAACACCCCGAAATTATGGGTAAATTATATGGGTACAGACACCTTTTTTTTTAACTTCTTACTTTTTGTATACTTCTTTGTTTATAATTTTTCGTCAAAATGTAATTATTTATTTTTAAATTAAAAATGTTAACTTGTTTAATCTTAGATGTATGTTTATTTTTTAGATTTCCTAAAGTCGTCAGTGTGCGTAATGCATGGATTTTTGCTACTGGACGACAGAATTGGGAGCCGAGTACAGTCGCATATGTTCCAAACATTTTAAAGACCACCGCTTTCGGAAGAAATTTATTTGGATAAGGCGTCAGTTTCAACATCCACCATACACGTAAGTTAACATTTGTTGACCTGGTTCGTCAACATTTGATTTGTTCACGAACCAGGTGTTCCTCTGGCAATTTATATTGTTTTTATTTATTTATTTACACGATACAGTTACATAGTACAAATTATTATGTTCGCCAAACTGTTATAACAGTTTGTTGGCGAGTATATATGATGATAGGTATTAAAAAAATAAGGAACTAAATTAAATGATTTACATGCCTGCCTGTTCGTCTGCTAGTCTGTCTTAGAAAGTTTCACGTACAAACTTGAAATTTTACATAGTTACATTTTAGTCGTAGAAGCGTATAATTGAAGTACAAAAACATATGAAAATATTCCAACGACTCCGACAATCCGTAATTGAGTAGTTTCGGGACATATCTTCTAAGGTCTTTTGCTTGAAATAAGAACCCGTACTCCAGTAATGAAGTGAGTATGGGTTGATTATATTTATACAGGTAATTGTGAAAGATATGGAGGGTAGTCGTGCAGATTATTCTATACCAATTATTTATACCACGTTAATCAAGTTAATCACGCACACACACATGCTTTTGTGTCAACACAAATGTTAGTCAAGCATTTTATATTGTCTGAATTTGTAAACTTTTAAATATGTAAAGCTCATCTAAATTATAGTATTGACAGTAGTTTTAATATAATGTTAGTACCAGGCTGTCGATATTACATGCTAATAATGCGTTACAAAATTAAAATTGTCCTATTTTCCAGACCGATTATCCAGGGTTTCCAATAGCGACGGACACTACATTAACACCATGAAAATTAAAGCTTACTTTTGAATTGAGACTGAAAACATTACTGGCTGAGTCACGCAAGAAGAAATTAGCTATATTAAGGTCAAAAACTAATCGACTTGAAATAAAAATGCTGAACTATCTGTCATTATACAGAATTTTAATGTAATCGATGTATAGATGATAGATATCATTATACAAGTTAGAGGAAAAGAGTGAACTAGGGAATTAAGGGACCGTAGCAGTTTACCACCTTTTGAGTACAATATGTGAAAGGATAATCCTTGATCAATTGTAGCTTTAGTTTAAGTCTAATGAAAACCATGATGCGCAATACAAAATGTTTAAAAACAAAGATTGTTTACCTTTGTTTAATATTTACACTTAAATCATCCCTGGCACTAATTCTTTGTTACATGACAATTATTGAAAATTTTTATGCAATATGTTTAATTTCAAGAAGGAATAATCCGCATTTATTGTGTAAAGAAGATTTAACTAAAACCATGTATGTAAATGTGACCATGAATATTCGACGACCGTTTCATTCTCACGATATTTATATAAATACACGATGTAGAAAAATCGATCTAATAACATTGATTGCAAGAATAAAAATCTATGAAAAAATAAACATAAATGCTAGTTTGTAAGGCACGAATATTTTTATTTACAAATTGTCTATAAAGTGTTTTTTATCTTTTATTTCATATCTATGCCTATATTTAGTATCATGTCATCGCTTGTACTTTAAAATATATGTCTAAAATACAAAAATATATTGTTTAATTTATATAACTCTGCTAGGTTTGACCAATCTCCTATCCTTATTCCAATGATTTCACAGATCTTACTGAAACTAACTCAGGCTTACTATTAATTAATAGATCTATACAGTAACTCGATTTGCGTAAAAATATACTATTCTAATAATATTAAAGTGCAAATATGTGTGTTGATCTATTCAGATACTGTAGTTTTCATACGTATGTAAATATTAACTTTTATTACTTTGTGTGTAGAAATGGCTGTATCGACTTATTCGAATTTTTTACATTGCTAATATCATATTACGAATATATTATTACAGCACACAATACACATTCTATGCAAGTTTCTTATGGTAAACAGTTATCTGGGTACATTGTAAATTTCAAATTGCCGAAACGCATTATGTAGTGGGGTAAATTTTCCACAGTCTGGTAACCTTGTTATTGTATGTACTTTTGTTGCCGTCCCTTACGGGTTTACGCGTTTGTCAACTCTAGGTATATACTTTCTCTGAGTATGGGAAAACACCCCGAAATTATATGGGTACAGACACCTTTTTTTTAACTTCTTACTTTTCGTAAACTTTTTTGTTTATAATATTTCGTCAAAATGTATTTATTTATTTTTAAATTAAAAATGTTAACATGTTTAATCTTAGATGTATGCTTATTTTTTAGATTTCCTAAAGTCGTCAGTGTGAGTAATGCATGAATTTTTGCTACTGGACGACAGAATTGGGAGCCGAGTACAGTCGCATATGTTCCAAACATTTTAAAGACCACTATTTTCGGAAGAAGTTTATTTGGATAAGTCGTCAGTTTCAACATCCACCATACACGTAAGTTAACATTTGTAATATTTTGTTAAATTAAATTTGAGTCTCAATAAACAACTTTAGGCATAATATTTACTTCACTACTAATTATTAATATATACTTGGACATAGTAATATTAGTTGTAAAAAAGATTATATACTAAAAATATACTATCTACTTTCCAAAGATCATGACTCGATGGAGTCCAAGTTGGAAACTAGTACCGTTTTACTGTCTATATTCATAATGTTGCGAAAAGGCAAAAGAAGAATAAAATTAGATGTATATGCCTGACTGTATTATATTATATATAATTTTTATCACATCTCAGATATATATATATATATATATATATAATTCTTCTGTCCATGTAAAACGGTTGGACAGATTTTGACAAAAAAAAATATGTGTGTTTAACTGGAAGAGAGAGAATTATTTAACTTTAGATTCACAATTGGACTGAATGCAATAAGTGGCGCTGCAGTCGTATTCTCTAAAACTTTTAATATTATCGGGCTTCGGGCAGGACAACATCTGTTAGTATATAAATCACACAGGCAGGCATGTGATTCATCCAACCAAAATAACAATGGTAAAGTTAAAGTATTTTCGGGAACAGCGTTCCTATATGAAATCTATATGTTTGTCTTTGTGTGTCTGTCGCTTTTTTTCGAATTTTGACTTCAGACTCGGATTCAGCATAAAAAAGTAGAATAGGTATGTTTGAAAACCAACCTCCTATGTCTTAAGGAGCATGGTCCGAATGGCCGATAAATTTAAAAAAAATTTGAATTTTTATTTCAGATTCGAAAAGTAAATTAAAAAGTAGAATAGGAATGTCTTAAAACCCAATATCATATTTCTTAAGGAACATGGTCAAAATGGCCGACAAAGCTTAAAAAAAATAATTAAATTGTTATATAATTGACGAACTAGGTGTTCCTCTTGCAATGCAAATGCGCAAGCATTCTCAACTGATTTATATTGTTTTTTATTTATTTATTTACACGATATAGTTACATAGTACAAATAATTATATTCGCCAAACTTATAACACTTTGTTGGCGAGTATATATGATGATAGGTATTAAAAAAAATAAGGAACTAAATTAGATGATTTACATGCCTGCCTGTTCGTCTGCTAGTCTGTCTTAGAAAGCTTCACGTACAGACTTCAAATTTTACATAGTTACATTTTAGTCGTAGAAGCGAATAATTGAAGTACAAAAACATTTGAAAATATTCCAACGACTACGACAATCCGTAATCCGTAGTTTCGGGACATATCTTCTAAGGTCTTTTGGTTGAAATAAGAACCCGTACTCCAGTAATGAAGTGAGTATGGGTTGATATGATGTTGATGGGTTGATTATATTTATACAGGTAATTGTGAAAGATACGAAGGGTAGTCGTGTAGATTATTCTATACCAATTATTTATGCCACGTTAATCAAGCACACACACATGCTTTTGTGTGAACACATAAATGTTAATCAAGCATTTTATATTGTCTGAATTGTAAACTTTTAAATGTGTAAAGCTCAATTAAATTATAGTATTGACAGTAGTTTTAATATAATATTAGTACTAGGCTGTCGATATTACATGCTAATAATGCGTTACAAAATTAAAATTGTCTTATTTTCCAGACCGATTATCCAGGGCTTCCAATAGCGACGGACACTACATTAACACCATGAAAATTAAAGCTTACTTTTGAATTGAGACTGAAAACATTACTTGGTGAGTCACGCAAGAAGAAATTAGCTATATTAAGGTCACAAACTAAGTGACTTGACATAAAAATGCTGAACTATCTGTCATTATACAGAATTTTAATGTAATCGATATATATATGATAGATATCATTATACAAGTTAGAGGAAAAGAGTGAACCAGGGAATTAAGGGACCGTAGCAGTTTACCACCTTTTGAGTATAATATGTGAAAGGATAATCCTTGATTAGTTTAAGTCTAATGAAAACCAAGATACGCAATACAAAATGTTTGAAAACAAAGATTGTTTACCGATGCGGAATACAAAATGTTTAAAAACAAATATTGTTTACCTTTGTTTAATATTTACTTAATTCTTTTTTAAATGACAATTATTGAAAAACTTTATGCAATATGTTTAATTTTAAGAAGGAATAATCCGCATTTATTGTGTAAAGAAAATTTAACTAAAAACCGTGTATGTAAATATGACCATGAATATTCGACGGCTGTTTCATTCTCACGTTATTTATATAAATACACGATGTAGAATAATCGATGTAATAACATTGGTTTCAAGAATAAAAATCTATGAAAAAATAAACATTAATATGTTTGTAAGGCACGAATATTTTTATTTACAAATTGTCTATAAAGTGTTTTATCTTTTACCTCATATCTATGCCTATATTTAGTACCATGTCACCACTTGTATTTTAAAATATATGTTTAAAATAGAAAAATATATTGTTTAATTTCTATAACTCTGCTAGGTTTGACCAATCTCCTATCCTTATTCCAATGATTTCACAGATCTTACTGAAACTAACTCAGGCTTACTATTAATTAATGGATCTATACAGTAACTCGATTTGCGTAAAAAAAATACTATTCTAATAATAGTGCAAATATGTTTGTTGATCTATTCAGATATTGTAGTTTTCATACGTATGTATATATTAACTTTTATTACTTTGTGTATAAAAATGGCTGTATCGACTTATTCAATTTTTTTTATATTGCTAATATCATATAATGAGTATATTATTATACCACACAATAAACATGCTATGCAAGTTTCTTATGGTAAACAGTTAACTGGGTACATTGTAAATTTAAAATTGCTGATACGCATTAGTGTGATAAATTTTCCACAGTCTGGTAACCTTGTTATTGAATGTAGGTACTTTTGTTGCCGTCCCTTACGGGTGTACGCGTTTGTCAACTCTAGGTATACTTCCTCTGAGACACGGGGTAATCGTATGCAAAATAGCCAAGTTAAAGGTAAGACCGCTAGACTAGGCGGAACTGCGCAGCAGCGGAGCGACGCGACATTATTAAATGAAGTTCGATATATCGCACTAGAACTGCAACGCCGCGACATTCTATCCGTTAGTCGGTCGGAAACCACTAAACGCGATAGATGAAATTGATGTGGACGTGGTCATAGTGTCACTCCTTTGCGAGGAATAAGAAAGAACTTACCCTCAACTCCAACTTCCTTTGCAATCTCTTGCCAAATGTTATTTTTTCTCGTACTATTCATATAGTTTTCATTTTGTAAATCATATAGCTCTGGATAGTTACTAACTAATAAAATTAACTTTTCTTCATCCATTTTACAAAACAAATTGCACGTCCGACACTTTTTGACTTGTATGAAATAGATGTGATGCGTCGCGGTCGCGCTGCTTACTATAACGCACCTAGCGGCAACGGAACTGCGCGTCACGACACAGCGCGTCAACTTTGCTTGGTTGCCCAACTTTGGCGCGCAGGGTCGCGCAGCGTAGTTCTGTTGCCGCGTAGTGCGGTATCTCTAATACATTTAAGGTAAGACCGCACTAGGCGGAACTGCGCTGCAGCGGAGCGACGCGACATTATTAAATGAAGTTCGATATATCGCACTAGAACTGCAGCGACTCGACATTTTATCCGTTAGTCGGCCGGAAACCACTAAACGCGATGGATGAAATTGATGTGGACGTGGTCATAGTGTCACTCCTTTGCGAGGAATAAGAAAAAACTTACCCTCAACTCCAACTTCCTTTGCAATCTCTTGCCAAATGTTATTTTTTCTCGTACTATTCATATAGTTTTCATTTTGTAAATCATATAGCTCTGGATAGTTATTAACTAATAAAATTAACTTTTCTTCATCCATTTTACAAAATAAATTGCACGTCCGACACTTTTTGACTTGTATGAAATAGATGTGATGCGTCGCGGTCGCGCTGCTTACTATAACGCACCTAGCGGCAACGGAACTGCGCGTCACGACACAGCGCGTCAATTTTGCTTGGTTGTCCAACTTTGGCGCGCAGTGTCGCGCAGCGTAGTTCTGTTGCCGCGTAGTGCGGTATCTCTAATACATTTACTTAGAAACAATATTTTGAAGCGCAGTGTCGCGTCGCTCCGCTGCAGGGCAGTTCCGCCTAGTGCGGTCTTACCTTTACTTAGAAACAATATTTTGAAGCGCAGTGTCGCGTCGCTCCGCTGCAGCGCAGTTCCGCCTAGTGCGGTCTTATCTTAAGTACCACCATCAACAGTAAAAAATGACGAATATAATCCGGATAAATGCACGAGTTGTAAATTCTTCATACTTTGTATTTTAAAAAACTGTTCACTTTGATTGGAAAAATCACTAAGGTAGGTAATAGGTAATTTCTATTGACCATAATTTATGAAATCTTCATAGAAAATATTAGACGTGTTGGGAGTATTCAAATTAACGACATGTAGGTAGGTATATCTGTATTAGTCTACGAATACGTTACATTTCAACCAAACATTAGTGAAAAAACGACGGAAATTGTTATCGCAATTCTAGGACTAACATACTTACTAAATGTGTTATGGTTTGATGATAGTTTATTTTGTAATAAAAGCGACACTTACAATAACCCTTTTTATGGTTTGTTTACGTTTTGTCTCGAGTAAATACGATATAGGTTTGTATTATGTCATTAACATTTATCGAAATTGCGTAAAAACACGTTTATTACGTATGAACTATCATGACGTAATCCTTTATCACAAATAGTTGTTAATTGATCAACCTCGTTGATATTTTTTTTCTCGAAAGCTATAAGGAATTCGTCGGAAGAAATATATTAATTTCCTTCTCCACTACCCCATTCCTTAATTTAATAACCATAATAATGAAAATGTCTACCGTAAAACTTAATTACAGGGGTTTAAAACGGCTAGCTAAAATAGAGATTATGAAATAAACAGACAACTTGCTTTATATCTTTATATTACACAAACATAACAGTAGCCAGTTTCACATGTCAAGTTCTCTCTACATATTCAAGCGTGTTTTGGTTGTCTTTTAAATTTTGTTCCGCCACGTGGTTGTCATACAATAGCCAAAACAAAAAAAATATTCTTATACGAATTTCTCCACACGTGGCACTAACATCATCTATTTATCTACGTTATCATTATTATTTAACAATAAAATTAAATCCATAGAATTACATATATTTATTGCATATCACATCAATAGTCGCTGAATATTTCGATTTTTTTTCAAGATGGTAACACAATCGAACATTCCAGAGGAAAAATAAATGCTTACATCATTTTTACAATGTTATTGTTAGTATATTACACATTAAACATTCAACAGCGAAATGAAATTTAATAATTATGCAATAAACAAATCGGAGTTAAGTCTTCGCCTCCTAGGGAATCCGTTATTTCTTTCCTCCAGGAGGCTGTAGTGGTTGGCCCCTTTCCTTTCCACGAAGTTTTATCCCAATTGCCCTTTCAATTTTACCGAGAACGATGTTATTCGGTATACCACGTCCAGCCTCATAATCGTTAACAATCTGCGGTTTTTCACATATTTTTGTGGCCAAATCTTTCTGGCTCATGCCTTTTGATTGTCTTCCCTGCATAATAAGTTTTCCTAGATCAAGAGGTATTTTCTCATGACGCAATTCTTCAGTCTCTCTGTCCAGTTTTGCCGTATTTTTAGTTGTAACATGTTGTTTATTAGTTCCGGCACCATATTTTTGTTGAGTATCAACTGGTAAACCTTGACGGCGTGCAGCATTTACAGCCTGTTCAGTCTTTAATGCAGATGCTTTCGGCGGCTTCTTGCGAAGGATCGTAACTGTATCCCAGTCAGACATTTTGAGATATATGCACTGATTCCGCAACTAGATAAACAATCCTATTACAAATTAGCGTTTTTTTCTGTTGTCGATTAGTAGGTATGTTCAAAGAAATTTTACGTGTTTAACTTAGTGAGTGAAGTTGTATTTTTGACGTTTCTCATATGTCTACACATTACACAGGAGACAATAGAGTTATAGAGTGTTGTTTGTTTTTTTACGACCCTGTTGACGACCCTGGATACTTGACTTTTCAGTACGGTTCATATTTAATTTTTATAAAGCACTATCTAAATTCAAAAGCCCCTACCAGCATTGTTTGCGTCATTTATTGATTAAAATTCAAATCTCTATTCTTGTTCTTAACGATACTCCGTTCTCTAATCTCTTATGATTGACAAATATTTGAATTAAATACTCCGATTATGAAATATGTGGTAGTCCATTTATTTGTTTACTAGCGGCCCGCCCCGGCTTCGCACGGGTGGACATTTATTTTTTAAACATTTTGGGATAAACGAAGAGTAAATGTATCTTTAGAGAGTTTTTTAAATAGTTTTTCTTAAGTAGCTTTTTTTTCAGACAAATTACTTTAAGTGGTACGTACTTAGTGGTAATTAATTTTTTATTAGTTTTTATCCATAACCCTAATTACAATCGGAAAGTTTATTTTTTATTTATTAATATTGTTTTTAGTTTTATTTTTACATTGCTTTTAATATATATAACTATATTTCGAGACTTTATATTAATTTAATTGGTTTTTTTTTTTTAATTTCCAACATGTCTACCTTAAGGCTGTATACTATATTGGCTGTGGTATTCGTAGATGGCAACAAAATATATTGATTTTTAGGAATCCTACTCGAGAAAGTGCAACATATAAATTGGCTATGAGAAAAGCATTCTTCTCTTAGGTCGATGCCAAAGATCGAGAAAGTTTGTCCCTGGGATTTATTTATTATAAGGACAAACGATACCTTTACAGGAAACTGTAACTTTTTAAAAGACATGGGCAAATCTGTTGGTATCATCGGGATCCGCGGAATGTGAGCTAGCTGTCCGGCCGTGGGACCGGTGATGATTGTTGCTATAATCAGATTGTCTCGTAATTCCTTTATCAAAAGCCTTGTGCCATTACACATATTCGGAGGGCTTAAATTTCTCAACAGCATAATGGGAGTACCTACTTTTAATTTCAGTTCGTGTGGTGGCAAGCCGGCGGGATAGAGAGAATTTAAAAATTCTTGTAGATAGTGCACTGTATCTTCGATGTTGCACACGTTATCAATAGATTTGTAACATTTAAAATCACCTGGTACTTTTTCAATGATCATTTTGTTTATCTCATTTACTGAGCTGTTTTTCGGTGAGACGATCGCCCTCGAATAGAGCCAATCGAAATTTCTTTCTGTAAGATGTTCGATGTCGGGATAGATTGTCTCTATAAGGATTTCTAGACTGTGAACAGTTTGAGCCAATTCAATATCCAATAATACTTGGAGGCTATGTGCAATTGGAGATGGTAATTTTCCGCTTCCAAGTTTAAGTAATTTTTGTGAGAAATTGTCGTTGCCGTCATTACTTAAACGTGCTCTCATATTCGTGCGCAAATTGAGAGTTTCAATTGATTGCCACAAAGGTGATGATTTGAGGCACGCTTTTCTGAAAAGAACTTTTTAACTGGAACAGAAAAAATGTGGTATGAAAAAGTCAAAACATTCAATGTCGGTAGCGCGCGAATGAGCCGCGCGGGTACCTATCTCATAGATGTGCGCCGCGCCACCCGCTGCCACGCGCCGTGGCCGCCCGTGTCGCAAGCAAGGGATTGAAACACAGAACAAAATCCGTAATATCTTTGGAACGGAATGTCCGATTTCGTTAATTCAAAGAGTAACCTACAGGCATTGAAACAGTCTTGAATACGAAATGATTTACTTGGATAAGGATTAATACCAAGGTACGAATAATGTGGCCTAGTTTGTACCGGCGTTACTATAGCATATTTTAACATGAAAAAGTAGTTATTGTGACGTAACTGTAATAGTTAGACATATGGTATCGCGGACTTTTTTGTAGATATTGATGTCCTCTATAAAACTGTAGTACATTACTTTGCTCTATTGTCAATAGTTTCAGCAGCGTACGCGGTATAAGGATTTTTTTGGTATCTTTTTCACACATTATCGAAGTTTTCATACGGATCCCTAACTATTTTCAAAATATTTTATAGCCTATGTTAATTATTTATATTGTAGCATTCTAATGGTGAAAGAATTTTTGAAATCGGCCCAATAGTTTTTGAGTTTATTCATAACATACATACAAATCTTTCCTCTTTATAATAATAGTGTAGATGTACATTCTTGTTTTTACAGATAATAATTGTAATATATATATATTAGTAATAAAGTAAATATGCCATTTTAATAACTTTACCGCACCAGTAGATGTAAGCCATGGAGAATTGATCAACTATCCTAACCTAAATAACCTTCATCAGTCAAATATTTTTACATATTCGTTTGAAAGCGAATATTTAATTCATGATTACAAATACATTGGGTTATGAAACAATACCAATAAAACAGATGCGCGTGTGTTCGTTAAGGCAATTCAAACTTTACCAAATGAGTTTTATAGAAATTGATGTTAAATATCTAGGTAACTATTTGTGTATTTTTATTATTTGTGAAATAAAAATCGAATCAACCGCTAAACAATTTGCTATTGCGGCGTCCCTGGCAAACGGGGGAGAAAAAAAGAAAAAAAAATGCATGATAGATACTTCTTGTATTGCAAGCATTCATAGGCCGCAGTATTCGTATGCTTCGATGCTTTCCGCAATAGTACTAAAAACAACAATTATTACTTGTGAAAAAGTGTGTAATTTGAAATGATGTTTTTTATGTTTTTCGTAGTAGGTACACCGTCTATTTAATAATTTACTGTAATTTTGTGTCATATTTATTTTTTTATACTAAGTAGTCATTTGTAATACTGAGATTTGTACTTAAGAGGCCGTGCAGAAAATTCACCCGCTCGAGTTTAGGCAAAATGTTATTTTATGTGCTCGTCTGGCTCAAGCCCGCAGTCGTGCCTTGCGACTAAAGCTTAGTGATCGCGTAAACAGTTTTGATCCTTTCGGCAATAATCTACATATTTTAATAGTGTTTTAGTAATATTATACGTTTTGATATTGGCCTTTCGATTGTCTCGGTGGTGTTGTGTAAGTGCGTGCGACTACTGTGCAAGAGGTTGTGGGTTCGATTCCCACACGGGAATTAAGAATAAAATAATTATTTACTTAGTAATAAATGTATTTTTGTCTGTCTCGCGGGGTACTTTACAAACTTAGAATTGACGGACACAATGTACATGCAGTCTCAGGACAAACATTTGAGAATCATGACTGGACATGACATGAATCAACATGACATTTGTAACCAAGTGCGGGAGTTGTCTTTTTTAAATAAACAATAAAAATATATTTATTACTAAGTAAATAATTAAGTATATTTGGTACTTATCTGAACAATTGTGTGTATGCAATTATTTATTTAAACAATTGTTATGTATACAATACAAATAAAATTAAAAAAATAAAGATAAAATGAAACTCGCAGAGAAAGTAACAATAGCAGTATTTAATAATGAAATGTTATGATGGTAACTTGATGGTTCCTTCCTTCTGTACCATCCCACTATTTGCCGACTCGCGTCGTCCACTCTAGGTTTCCTCCAGCGGCCATCGGTTCTTCGGCAGATATGGCCAGCTATTACCACTCCAATATCTTTAGCCTGCCAGCTATGTCGGTAACTTTAGTGCTTTGTCGCATGATCTTATTCTGAATTTTATCCTTTAAACAGACGCCAACACAGCTCACTCCATGGCCCGCTGAACCACATGTTCCAGTCCCACATTGGTTCGCTTTCTTTTATTAGTTACCCATTGGTAATGTGTTTCTTTCTTGCGCCCCATTATGTCTAAAAGTAAATACTAGTTTAGGCAAGCTTAGATAATTGAAATTAATAGATAAATATATCAAGCTAAAAAAATCTATAGGGTATTTCTTGTAGTGGTTTCGTCCAATAGAATCGGAAAATAAATTTAAAAAAAATATTAAACTTCAACTTTAAAGAACTAAAAATCAAGAAATAAATTCTAGAATGTATTTGGCGTGCGTGTAGGTACTTACCTATATAATTAAAAGCTTGAGGCACTACCGTTACAGGTTACAGATTAGGTAGGTAGTTACTATACTTCTGTGACTCGAGCTTTTAAAAATAACACGCCAAATATTTACTTACTAGAATTAATTTTTTGCTTTTTAATCCATTATCCCAGACAAAAGCTTGTTTTTTAAATATTTTTTACCTACTTTTTATTTATTTTTAACTTTTGAGTAGCGTGTAAGTAAGTGTAAAGACGAATAAATCGAGCTTAAACACGATATGGTTCTGTTGTATTATGACATAGATCCATGAGCCACCTTCTAGCTTCATCATCAGACCCCGTATATCGCCTAGGTGTAAAGTGTACTACTTTATACCTAGGCGATATCCGGGACAAAATGAATCAACCGATCCTAAACTCGGTGCAAGGTAGCTAATACGACAATCAGTCGAATAGATAACCACTTCTCTTTAAAGTCGGTTAAATCACCTTTTTTTATAAAAGACAACTCACGCACTAGGGTACATGCCCTAACTACTTTACAAACATATAATCATTCAGACTCCGTACTCAGTAACATTCAAATCAAATCAAAAATGCTTTATTCACTTAGGTTACAGAATGCAACACTTATGAACGTCTGACAAAATTTGGAAAAGATATGGCTCTACATTTATGCCAAGTTGGCAAAGCAATTAGTAGAACCAATGAGAAAAGAACTTAGCAATAAAAACTCATGGCCACTCTTTTCAAATAAAAATATTACATTTTTGTGTCTATACAGTTATGTCAGCAAGTAAGGTGCTGCAACCATTACACCAAGATTTTTTTTGTGAATCTCACAAAGTAATTGAAATCACGAACATGCATACCTGCTCCAAAACAGAACCTCCTTTTTAAAGTCGGATAGAAATACAACCTCCTAAACATCTAAATGTAATAACAATTTTTCCCAGTCTTCTGAGAATGTTAGTCGATGGGGAGGAGTTCTTTCACGTCTAAACGGATTTTTACCGTTTTTACCTCCCCTTTTTGTAAGTTATCTTTTTTTATCTCTATTTTTAGCTAATTTGTGTATAGGTAGTTTTTAATTTGTATCATCTATTTCTTTTGTAATATCACAACTGTTATAATATTAATACGATGTAGGTACTAAAACTAAATTAAATAAATACTCACCAGATCAAGTTGTGGTAGTCGCAGTATACTCTTCAATAACAACTTCGTACCTAGGTTACCGCGAGCTCGTCCGGCACAAAGTGATACGTCCTACCGCTGCGCTAGCCGTGTTACCACTGAGACGATCGAATTTGCGCGCGCGTTATTATAGTACATTTTGGCATTTATTTTGTATATATAAAAATATATTTACCATAAAATAAAATTATGTTTTTATTAGAAAAATAACTTATTATTAAAGTGTTATTTTTTAATTTCCCAAATAAGTTGCCAGTTTCAAGAAAAAAATACATATTTGGGTGAAATATCCCTGTGAATTGTGATATCTTAACCTTTTTTTTTTTACTAATATTGTATGGGACTCGAAAAAACTGATCAATACAAATGCAAGCAGTTTATAATTCCTTGTTATTAATATTTTTTCACAGTCAAAATAGCTTGTAGTTTTCCCTGTACCGATGATCAAACTGTACATCGTCAAATTTGAGAGAAAGGGTATAGGATATTCCAGATATTCTACTAATTATGAAGTTATTTGAAAATTCATTCGCGTCACATGCAAGATGATGAGACGTGCTAACCATATCACCCATAATTTCATTAATATCATGTAACACTTTCTCAGAATCATGCTACAAAATGGTTCGAAATGTGAAAACTACGAGCACGGCCCCTTAAATAATTAAGTACGTATATTTTTAAGTTCACTTAGTACTCAAGTTAGAACAAATATACCTACCTAGCCCTGGGGCACCCCAATATTAACATTACTGCCTTTAGATTTGACCCCATTTATGTCAACTGTTTGTATTCTATTGTTTAAGTAAGTTGCGATCAAATCATGGGCTTTACCTCTAACTCCATAATGGCACAGCTTGAGCAATAATGTCTGATGGTCGACACAATCAAAAGCTTTGGAGAGATCAAAGAATACCCCAATAGCATCCTAGGATCTCTCCCATGCGCTAAGAACATGCTTGACCAATGCCACCACCGCATCTGTATTTGATTTACTTGCTGTAAAGCCGTGTGCACTATGAAAAATTTCATTGGTCTTAAAATAGAGTTGTAATTGATCAAGCATCTTTTCGAATATTTTACTCAATACTGGCAAAATAGATATGGGTCTATAATTCCCCAGTTCACTTTTTTCACCAGACTTGAATAATGGAATTAATTTACTATATTTCATTAAGTCTGGGAACACACCCATACTATACATTGATTAAAAATAAATGCCAAGTGTGGAGCTATTGACTCAATAATATAATAGAATACTTTTATGGTCATTCCCCAATGATCTTCTGAGTTTTTAATGTTTAGTTGTTTAAACGTTTTAATTATATCGCTTGATTGAATATGTGTAAATTGGAAAAGCTCCACTCTTGGTTGTACATTTTCCTTTAATAACTTCGCAGCAACATGAGGAGATGAATTGAGGGAGTC
This sequence comes from Pyralis farinalis, assembly GCA_947507595.1. Lineage (NCBI taxonomy): Eukaryota > Metazoa > Arthropoda > Insecta > Lepidoptera > Pyralidae > Pyralis > Pyralis farinalis. The sequence goes on along the minus strand of OX382261.1, from coordinate 12,035,394 downwards.
AGTGGTAATATAAGGGATATTAGTGAAGTAGTCATCAAATAGATTTGCTACTTGTTTAGCAGCTGTTACAGTTTGATTATTATGTTTAATAGAATACTCATTATCCCGTGGTTTATCTTTACCTGTTTCCTTTTTAACAATATGCCATACAGCCATTATTTTATTTGACGACTGCTTAATTTTGTTTTTAACATACATTGATTTTGCAACTTTACAAACATTTTTAAATATTTTGGAATAATTTTTAACATATTTAACAAAGTCTGGGTCAAATCTATATGCCTTTTCTCCATATAATTCAAACATTTTATTTCTACTTATCAATATACCAGTAGTTGCCCAATTATTAAACTTAAATTTATTCGTGGTATTAATCTTTTTATATTTGAATATGTTTTGGTACTCACTGGAGATAACATGAAACAAATTGGTATAGAGCAAATTAGGATTGTCTACAGAGTAATCCAATAATGGCAACCTTTCCCCCAGTACATTGTTGTATTTAATAAGTTTATTAGTGGTCAGTGGTATATACAACAGATCACTTTTTAAATCTACATTATTTGAACATTGGTATACTACCAACTGACCATAATGATCTGAAGCCAAGTCGTCAATTATTGATTTATTGATATGCTCACAATTACAAAAGATATTATCTAGACAAGTCGCAGATGTGGCTGTTACACGTGTAGGCTCCAGGAAGACATATTTAAATTAAATGATTTAAATAAATTTAAAAATCGAAGTGTTGTTTGTGTGTTTACTAATATGTCTACATTGAAATCACCACATACTATTGTGCTTTTTTTGCCTGTAAAAACTTTTCTTAAAGTATCCTCCATTACCTGCTCAAATTGTGTAAAATCACTGCTAGGAGGTCTGTATACACAAATAATTATGTAGTTATCTAGTTCAACACATGAAATCTCAATAGTGCATTCAACAGAGAGCCTAACAATGTCCTTACGTTCTTTGGCTTTGTGGCATTTTTTTATAATAATCATTGAACCGCCTCTAATCGAAGACTCTCTATTAAAGATACTAACTATTTTATAATTATTGATACCAAGTAATATTTCACTTTTCTTTAGCCAATGTTCCGTTAAACATAATATATCAATATTATATTTTTCTAAAAATAATTCTACTATTTCTTCACAGCCAGGAAAGCCTTGAATATTTTGATGTACAAAGATTAGGTTTTGCTTTCCTTTTGTCTTTTTCAGCAGTTTAAATCTGCAGTCAAATCTACACAATTACTTTGTAGTTTACATTGTAAACTGTTAATACTATTAATATTATAAGCCACTAAAGTGGCTATCTTATTTCTAGATTTCTTTGAAAGATATAGTATATCCTTCGTCAAATAAAAGTCACTAATAAAATTATTAGTGTCAAAAAATATAAATTTGTCATTGTGACAACATGTCAGATGAAATAAATTGTTAATATTGTATATGTTAGTATTTATTTTTGGTGACTGGCAACTGACATACGGAAGTGCGCATAATAAAATCTTATTAACATTTAATTGGTACAATTTATCTAATGAATGAATTATATCCTTTTTTTGGATTTCTAAACTATTTCCTATCAAAAGAACAATAGTGTCACTCCAATCAATCCACCTGTGTATTCATAATTTTTCCTATTATTTGGCTGTAGGTTGCATTTAGCATACAATAATTGACAATAGTGCCTTTTAGATGGTTATACATTAGTGAGCCTAGGTTACAACCTATTTTATCAGAAAAAATTATGGTTTTACTCTTAGAAGCTGATTTGCTGCCACATGTACCTGAATTAAGATTATCAAAATTTTTAGTTGAATAACTCACTGAAATGGTCCGAGTGTCGCTTATAGTGGATATATTTGTGTTACTACAAGTGCAGCGGTTACTCAGTTAAGCAAGTTGCATTGGGATATAATAAGTCTGTCCAAAGTCCGGAGACAAAGGGACACTGTGATCCTTAAATCCGGCAACTGTCTTTACTACCGGGAGGGCGAACACCTATCCCAAGTGGAGGTCGCTGAAGGTCATACAGGTCTACGCACCAACTTCGACACACTTCGGAGATGAGGTACTAAGGCTATGTATGAGGACATATCGAAAACCAAACATACCTATAAAACTCATTACACAATGCTGACGGGGTACTTTAATGCAAGGCTGGGCACTTAACAGAGCGATAAGTTGAAAGTGGGACAAGTTAGGATCGGACTACGAAACCAAATGGAGCAAATGCTGGTCGACTTCATGGAGGAGGAACTTTTTATGATGAACTAACGGGACAGGCCCACCACTCATACCCACCACTGTGTCTCCTGTGTAGCCAGAATTAACAGCGGCGACCACAAAAAAGGCAATGAACAGTGAAGTCCATTGCCGTCCCGGGGGTTGAACTACAGCTGCCTTGGAACTCACAAACGAATTTAATCAGAAGAAATTTGTAGGAGTAGGAAGTTTTGGAATTGACTTCCCCTCTTGGCAAAGTGAGAGACAGCAATATGACAAATAAGGCATTTAAAACCTCAAAGAGATGGCTAGTCAAGTGAAGCTCAACTGCCGTGCATCGCGGATAATCAAATATCTAACATTATTGGGACCTAAACTGTGAGTTGTAACCTAACACATCGATTCCAATAATATAGATTGCAGAACCGCCTAAACGCCTGGTAGTTCTCCCTTGTTGCCACCAAATCAGAATAGTATGCTACCCCGGATGTGACACGCAAGGAATTTAACATATCGTCCCGCTCCCGTTGCCAGAGATCGCACTCGCAGAGAACATGATGTGCTGTTTGCTCGAATTCATGATTTGTCGTAGAACACTCACATAAAGGCGATGACACAAGTCTAAATGAAAAGAGCTTCGCCCTAAAGTTTCCATGCCCTGTTAAAAATTGCGCAACAGGATGATCGACTTCTAACCACTCTTTATTTAAACTGTCTCGCACTGATTGAAAGAACAGATACAAGTGGCGTCCTTTAGTAGAAGTTTCCCATCTTTCTTGCCATTCCGACAGTAAAGTTTCAAATACCTCGTCAATTGGTTTGAACAATCTAAGTATTTTGTCAATATCGCGGCGTTTTAGAAAGTCAGGGTGTATGTTTTTAGAGGTGTAGTACATTCAAGCCCGGCGTTGAATTTCTAAGTTCTAAGTCAACTGGTAATAATTTATGATGAACTGTCTTTCAAGAAGCAACCGAAAGACAAGTGACACTGGAGTAGCCCGATCGGTTCGACGAAAAATGAAATAGTCTTCGTCTTAATGACCAACCTGTCACCGGATCGTAAGAGGCGACTTGTATCTGCAAAAAAAGTCTCGCTTGATAAAGTCGACGCTCCGTGCATCTCGTGATCTGATCCAAAACCGGAGAGCTTTCAACTGTAACTTCAAAAAATGCAAAGCAAAATGTTCTCGAACCACACGCAGGATCTTATGCAGATCTGATGAGAAATATGATTGCCGTCTTCAGCTCACACGCTAGAGTACAGACAGCACAGGCAGATCTCTAAGTGCATACGGCGAGACATATGGCAATTAAATAACATCCACTCAGTCTAGTGTGCATAGCTCATACTACGCGCCGAGCGGCAGTCAGCTACATATTAATACAGTTATATCAAAATAAAAAATACCTACGAATACCTTATAATATACAGAATTTGACTACATTGACTCAAATACTACTATACGCCTCTCCCTTCCGGTGACGTAGTCACGGCCCACAGGGGCCAACTACATAGTCAGGTCAACTACTCATTGGGACTTCGTCCCGCGCTTTTGAGTGACATTGTTGTTATACTGGAAATTTTTACAAGTATACTAGCTGACCCGACAAACGTTGTTTTGCCATATAAATTATTCCTAGGATTATTTTAGTAGAAAAAAAATTCTAACTTATTGTCAGTGTGTGAGGATGTAGTATATATAAGTGGAAGCGGGCGACGTGGAGTGCTGTGAACGATGATGGAATATAAAAATAACACAATACCAAACATTTGTATTTTTAATTCATTGTAATTTTTTTTTTTAATTATATATATCGCTAATTATAATAATTTTACTAAAAACTATGACAATCCCTTAACGCAATAGAGTGTACAATATTTTTTGTTATCCCATCTTTAGCTAACACAAACAAACTGGATGGTTTGCCCACTCGAGAGCATGCTACGTATTGGAATTGACTTGAAGATTTTTCGTAAAGAAATTTCATATCTACCATCTATATTATATTTAGTGTTATTCAGTGTATACCGTGTATATATATTTTAATAATTTTACCACACAATATTTCTCTTTTGAAATTATTCCACAAAATTTTACACACACTGACAATCAGAATAATTGATGCGTGTAACACAATAAAAATCACTGTTGTGAGCTCGTGACACATGTCGAGTACTTTTGAGGTTATATGAAATCAGCGAATTAACTGAACGTGAGAACTACACTCAAAATTAATGACTATATATAGAAATAAATAATTACAGCCCTGCAAATTAATGATAAATTTATTTGTAAATAATACTGAAATAAAAAATGATAATTGGAAACGTCACTATTACGATTAATGCACAAACAATAATAATAATGGCCGAAAACTGTAGGGAGTGAGAAACGGCTTATTGTGTGAGAGAGATCTCATCCCTACTCCGTGCTGTTTAATGGGTCAGAAGTGACACCGGTAGACGCCTGGCGGGGATAACCGATCAAGTGATAATTGATCAGTTATCGACCGGGGTTGAAAATTATTGTATGTATATCTTCACGCCAGGCTCCTTGCGGGGTAGGCAGAGAGAACCGAGTGCCATAAGACGCGGTCTCTATACACTTCACTCGCTTCTTTCACATTCATAGCTCTTTTCATGCACGCTCGCCGGTTCCTAAGGCTCCTGACATTACCTTCTGATAAAACATGACCAATTTGGTCATGGTAGGTTAGTCTTGGTCTTCCTCGGCTCCTACATCCTTCCACTTTTGCATTGTATATCTGTTTCGTCATTCTTTCATCTTGCATTCTTTCTACATGTCCGAACCAACGGAGCATGCCCTTTCTTATCTTAACAATTAAATTATTGAATTACTAATATCGCTGTTAAAAAATAGGGGTTGATGGTAGAAGGGGGAAAATTTAGGGTTGTATGTATTTTTTAATGCCAAATCATAAAAAAAATAAAAATAAAAAATTGTGAACAAAAAATAAAAAAATAAATTTGGGGTGGGGTGGTCCACCCCAATTTTTTTTTTATCACTTAAGGGTATGAAAAATAGATAGTATCCGATTCTCAGACCTACTGAATATGCATATAAAATTTCATCAAAATCGGTCGGGGCGTTTCGGAGGAGTATGGTTACTAACATTGTGACACGAGAATTTTATATATAAGATAAATATATTTATGTGACAGTTTCGATAGTATTTTGTAACATAAGTGCTAGTGAAATTATATAGTAATGAAAAAACTTAAATATAATACGTTTATGCACCTTTTAGAAGACGTGAATAAGTTCATTAAGTAAACCTTGTAAAACGATTTGTTTTATCGTTATCGTTTTACGAGTGGTATTTAATCTGGGTTGATTGGGTCTGGGTACCCTTCCCAAGTATTTTTTCAGCACAGTTCCTGAAACTGGAACATAGAATTAAGATTTTCAAATGGTTCTAAACTGAAAACTTAGCTGTATGGGCTAGATCCCTTTGCCTCGGGGATAAAGAGAACAAAAAAAAATCATTCCTTTTTCGTAAGAATGTCAACATTTTTATTCCAGAAAAATACTTTATTGAATTGTAATTGCCATTGGCGAGAACATCACAACAAAGAAATAATTCATTTTAAATAATTTAATAGAACAATATTTTATTTTGCTTCAGACAAAAGAAAGAAGAATATGAACGTGTGAACATCATTTCTTTCATCTCTTACTTTTCAACTTTATTGATTTATTTTGATTTTAATAAATTGTTTCGTAGGTTTATTGGCATTGTGCTATATACATGATATATAAATTTTCTTTGATGTGAACAGGCGTAAAATTAGTGAAGGTATTTAAACGAACAAACAATGAGCAAAGACTTGTCAGATTCCGAAGAAGAAATTCTCGTATATGCAGAATTTGATGACAGTGTGAACGTGGGACATTATAGAACTATTCATGTACTAGGTGTAAATGAAAGTAATCCAGTTATTCAGATGGATGACACCTTTTTTACTGGTAAATTTTCAAAGAGGCGTATTAGCAACATTAACTAAATTAGATATGCGCTCTTCGCTTCACTTTGGTGCAAAAACATAGAAATAATATCTATGTTCTTGCACCGAAAATCTCGGTTACTTTGTTGTTTATGATGAGGATATCAAAATAATAAACTTCTGAGTGATCTTACACTTGTGTAATATATTTTTGCAAATAATATATGCAGAGAGAACCAAGCGCCACATGACTGGATCCTTACACACCTCACTTTCTTCTTTAACATTCATTGATTTTTATGACTGATTAAGTACTGTACTCTATAACAATAATATTATAAACATCCTGCTTTGAAGAAAAAATAATGGTGAAAAGCATATTACATACATTTTGATACCTAGATACACAAGTGTGAACCTGCTCATTTACTTTTTGTGTAGTCTATGTGTGTGCCAAGTATTGCTTGGCAATCTATAGTTCCACAACTTCCCTTAGTAAGCCTGTAAAGTCAAAGCTGTAAAGGGTAATTTTCTCATAATCCTTAATAACAACAATATGGCTTCTGTTACGAATTTTCCATGTTAAAAGTTGAGATAAATTAATCTATTTTTAAATATTAACTCTATCTCAACTTATAAGAGATATTAGTTCCTAAGCATTAGTACATAGTTTTGGATGTACTAGTTGATTGTTTATCTACTTTACACATACAATAAAATAAATAAAATTCTTATCTTCAGGTAAATATGAAAATCCTGTAGGAACTTTTATGTTTTTTGAAGAAAATCCAGCAGCAGAAAGTGATGATCCTATATTAGACAAGTTACCAGAGAAAAACTTGAAATATCTTTGTAAAACGAGAAAGTTACTTACCATGGAACATGCATACGTAACTCCTAAAGAAGGTGCAGGTGAGTATCTTTACATGTCAACAATTGTAAGCAATGGCGTGTGTAAATGGTTAGTTAACATAGAGGCAAAGTTAATCCCACTTACATATTAGCAAACAAGAGACTAGCGAATGAAAGGCAGTGTATGGTGGTATTCAATAAGTAATGAGACTATGATAGTCTACCTTACAGAAGATGACACTCGAAATACTAATAACTACCTAAAGGGTTGTTGTATTCTTGCAAAAGAACAGGCTACTGCTTCAATAAAAAAAAGTAAATAGACAAGTTGCTAGCACTTGTCTGTTTACCGTTTTTATTTGTACTCGATTAACCCTTCGAAACCCGTGTGGTCATATATGACCGCGAAATGTATGGGAAAAGGTATATAACGGGTTCTGAAGGCTAGAATGTTACAAATAAATATTGATGGAGGGATGATCGAATGGTAACGTTATCAGCAAATTATAAAATGAATTTCGTTACATTATTATTCATACTTTTAATTTGAGTTTCTATTTATTACAGATTTTTTATATTATGATTACCGGCTCATTTATTAAAAAAAAACCATGTCGCTTACTAAACACATAGACGCCTGTATGGTTTTGTTTCCAAGGAGATTTCATTTCTTGTTTATTAGATTTCCCTATGCAGAAAATGCTTGTTCACTGGGCACGCTAGTTGCCGGAACTTAAAATGTTGTAGGCCATTTTCGGTAGTACCGGAATGTGTGGCTTGACAGGTTAAGAATAAATTGATTGAAAAATATTTGACAATCAATAATTTGTCAAAAACGACAAGAAGACTCAAATTCTCCAATAAGACTTAAGTTTTTTTGAAGAACTGGAGTTCCATAATAAAAACTCAGTTCCATGAGTAGTCTTTTTGCATTAGGACACTACGAAAGGACTCAAGACCCAGAACTCAGGCCCCTTTTTAGTCGAAGTCTTGCGAGCTCTGCCAAAATGAGTCCAGTCCCTAAATTAGGACTTCAAGAACTCAAGTTCTGTCTAACATTAGTTCTACTGATTGTCACTGAAATATACCATAATAGTGTATACTGAAGTTTGAATTAAAGATGAAAAAGTGGAACAAGTGAATGAATTTGTGTACTTAGGTTCTATGTTTACGAGAGATGGAAAATTTGAGTGATATTGAGAGAAGAGTGAAAGCAGGAAACCGTATCAATGGTGCGTTGTACTCCGTGGTAACAAACGATAACATATCGAGCAAAGCTCGCCTTGCTATTATTCAGGGTGTATTAACGCCAACATTGATGTACGGTAGTGAAACATGGGTATGGCAGAAGAAGCATGAAAGCAGGGTGAACGCCATAGAAATGCGAGCGCTGAGGAGTATGTATGGAGTGAGAATGGTTGATAGACTAAAAAATAGCACGATACGAGAACTTTGTGGAATGAAAATTGATGTAGTGACAAAAATTTAAAAGGGTATGCTGAAATGGTTTGGTCATTTAGAAAGAATGAATGACAAAAGAGTTACGAAAGAAGTGTATCAAGCAAGAGTGAATGGTGATGTCGGGAGGGGCCGTCCTAGACGCACACATATAGATCAAATTGGTGATGTGTTGAAAAAGGGTCAAATCAAAAGTACCCAAAACCGAAGAGCATGCATGAAGAGGTTGATGAGTGTGGAAGAAGCGAGAGCGGTATATTTAGATTGCTGCACCTGGCGTTCTATAGTCTCTGCCTACCCCAATAAGAGACAGGCGTGATGATATGTGTGTGTGTATGAAGTTTTTGGAGGAATCAACTCCCTACTACAGCTTGGGGTTCTTTAAAAACGTTATGAAGAGGTTTTTACAGAGTTGATAACACACACGTAAAACTCCTGTTCTTGCATGTGTTCATAAACTATAGTAACTGCTTATCATCAGGCAGGGAATAAGGTGTTTAAAAACCGGGTTATGTGTCGCTCAGTTTCCTCTGCTTACCCGCATGTGACTTTTTTTTATATAAGGTCAGCATAGTGGGTCCGCTTCGCCTGATGGTAAGCGAAAATAGGAGCCCAAAAATTTACATGAAGATATGACTTTATTTTTTGTTAACAGAAGAAAATATCCCCAGTCAGCCACACGAAGAAGATGATGAAATTGAAGCTGTCAAATTTAAAACCATACCAGAAGCTTTAGAAATGTTCAAAAATGAAATCGACTGGAATGCAGGAATAAAATCAGAGTCTAAATCACTCATAATGTCATCTGGAAATGTTTCAACGTCTGATGCCCAGTGATATAAATAGGTAAGTAGGTACGTACACAACGCGCCTATGTACCTGTGAAAAAGTAACATAACAAATATTAATACTTAAATACCATCAAGTAATTGATGATATCCAACATCCCCATGTCAATCTGATTTCCACCATAGCCATACACTGAGAAATTACAATTTTGCTAAATAAGGCGAGAAGAGATTTTTATAGGGTGGGCAATGCGTGATGCTTGGGTTGCATTCATACACTTTTTTTGTGATACAACGTCGGAAGGCATACAAGCATACGGCCTACCTGATGTAAAGCGGTGACCGTAGCTCATGAACACTTGCAATACATTAAGTATCACTCGCGCGATGCAACCTCTGCTGCTGCTGCTCCTAACACAGCAACTCCTTATAAACGTAATAGTAATTTATATTACACATTATATATGCATACCTGGCAAACGTTGTTCTGCCATATAAATTATTTCTAGTGAATATTTTGGTGGGTGGGGATAAGAGGGTGAAAATTAGAGCGTATAGATATTTTTTGATGCTGAATAAAAAAAATTTTTTGTCAAAAAAATTTAATTGCATAGGGACACCCTAATAAACTAGCGGTATGAAATATACTTTACGATATATTCTCATACCTACCAAATATACATAAAAAAATTGTTTCGTTTCATAATGACTAAAAGTATTAAAATGGCCTTGTTATCAAAATGTCTATTTATTGAAAATGACCTGTTTAAAACGCTGTTGAATTCATGTATTCAAGTGCATTGAAATTAAATGTAAAATAATGATAAAATATAAATGTAAATAAATAGTAAAATAAATGTAAATTACCATAGCATTAAATTCAGATTAAATTTAGACCTAATGAATAAATAGACAATTTGATAATATGGACCTTTTAATACTTTAGACATTATGATCCGAAAGGAAAAATTAATAAAAATCGGTCGAGCCATTTCGGAGGAGTGCCACTACAAACACCGTGACACGAAATTTTTATAGATATAGATTTACACTATACATACATTTACACTTACACGCAGGAACACAACCCTCTAGCAAGTTGTTATTTGTGTCCGTCAAAATGAAGAAGGGACCAAGTCTCAGATGTCTGTCATACATATATAAAATATTATTACCATTAATCTACATATGGTACCTTTGCTATAACTTTATTACCCCTTCATTATGCATAATTTTTAACGGAATCCTTAGTCCCTTCATTTAATTATGCTGTCAAGATGGAGGGACCAAACTTGTAGACTGCTTCCTGGATTGTTTCTGGTGAGTATGGAGGATGACATATGGTTTCTAGTTGCCGCTCCTGTAGAGTTACAACGGTTTCTCGTACAGTGTGAGATCTTGCGTTATCATGGAGCAATAATGGTGAATATCGATTCATGAGTTGGGGTTGTTTCACTGCCAGTTTCGTCATCATAGTTCGAAGATCGGCACGGTAAACATCTGCTGTTATTGCTTGACCAGATCTTTTATTTATTTATTTAATAAGGCAACACAACAGGTACTAAATATATACAGTATTACACAAATCTGGTCACAAAAGTTAATTTTCCAATTCAGTACCCTAAGCGTGTATGCTCAAAGAGACTAGCGGATTAAGAATCAACATGCCACAGAAATATCTCTAAGAACCAACAAATCAATATGTATAAGTTGGATATTCAGTTAATTGAATCTCCAAAAAATCTGGTGTGCGGCCAGTGACATTGACAGTTAGATACATTGTTATGTGGGTCATGATTAAGTTGCAGAGCTGAGGATGCTTAGGCATGACTTTTTAAACGTATTTAATCGGTTACTAAAGATGTCAAGATCACCATCTTTTGAGACTTCATTGTACTTCCGACACATTCTTGCTAATGGGTTAGAGAAAGACACGTTCAGTCTATAAGTGGGGAGAACAAAAGTAGGGAGCCTCCGACGAGGATTGTGTTTAAAATCTATCTGTAATTGAGAAAGTAGCGAGGGGGAGTCAATTACTGAGTGAAGCAGTTTGAACAAAGTTACTAGTTCATGTAGATGGCGACGGGAACCCAGGTCCAAGATATTAAATTTCTTAAGTTTTTCAAGATAAGAACATCTGTTCCGGCCTGGCATGACTCTATAGCAAAGAAGTCGAAGAAATTTCCTCTGGACGTCTTCAATATGTTTAATATGGATTGCGTAATGGGGAGACCATATAACAGACCCATACTCCAGTTTGCTTCTGACAAGGGTATTATACAAGAGAATGAGACTACTGATTTTCGTAAAATCCTTGGTAATCCTACCAATAAAACCTAAGTTTTGATAACATTTATTTACCATGTGGTCATAGTGTCTTCTAAATGTTAATTTATCATCAAAGATGATACCAAGATCCTTCACGAAACTTCTTCTTTCCAGTGTCAGACCCCCAAGTTGGTAATGAAAGATAATTTTATTGTGTTTATTGGTGAAAGATATTACACAACACTTGTTAAAATTTAGAGACATTTTGTTCACTTGACACCATCTCATGACCTCATCAAGGTCACACTGAAGGCTCATACAGTCACGGATGCTACTAATTTTATGGAAGATCTTCAGGTCATCAGCGTACAATAAGCATTGGCAGGAAAGCCTATCAAAAAATAAGATCTGAGAAAGCTATAGTGAATAACGCCATGAACGGTAAGCTTTGCTTTAGGGCACTGTTTTTTTGTTCTTGTTATCTTCAAGGGGCCAAGCAAGGAAAATCGAATCTATCACGAAAAAATTGTAGTCATTTGGGGCAAGGTCTGGCGAGTACGGAGGATGACGATGGTTTCTAACTGCAGCTCCTGTAGAGTTACAACGGTTTCTCGTGCAGTGTGAGGTCTTGGGTTATCATGGAGCAATAATGGTGAAGATCTATTCACGAGTCGGGGCTGTTTGACTGCCAGTTACGCGATCATTGTTCGAAGTTCGGCACAGTAAACATCTTCTGTTATTTCTTGAACAGACATGAGAAAGCTATAGTGAATTACGTTATGAACGGTAAGCTTTGTTTTAGGGCACTGCGGCGTTGGACCTGGCGTCAGCCATTGCATTTTTCGCTTACGGTTATCGTAAAGAATCCTTCATTTCTGGCTGGCTGGATTCAACAAGGAAACACAAGTTTCTACACGCGTTTTCTTCTGCAGATCAGTCAAATCATGAGGCACCCTTTTTCATATTTTTTTATCTTATTGATTTAATGCAAATGAGTCCAATATTGTAGGTAAGGTAGCGTTAAACCATGCCGCTAATTCCTGGGTAGTTTGACTCGGATCGGCTTCCACCGTCTCCTTCAATTCAGCGTTATTTACCTGTGTTTCTGGTCTTCCACGTGTTTCGTTCTTCAAGTCGGAAGTTTCCATTACGAAAGCGTTTAAACCAAAAACGCACGGTGCATTCTTTAGCAGTCTGCTCTCCAAACGCATTGATATTGCGAGCCGTTTCTGCCGCGTTAGATCCGAGTCGGAACTCGTATTCAAAAATTACTTGGATTTTCGAAGTGTCACACCTGATGTAAAGCAGTTATCGTAACCTGTGAACGCTTGCAATACATGAAGTAATCACTCGTACGTTGCCACCACTGCTGATATAAAACAACTTCCATTCCTCACTGGCAGGAACACAACAACAATCGAGAGAGGTGTTGTTTGGTTGTGGTCTTCTGTGAGTTGGAGGACGTTTCTTCAGTTAGGCCGTTTTGATGCATACTACTTACCTATAAAGACTCGTTTGTTAATATTGTAAATGAGTGCACCACGTGCACGTGAGCTTTTCCCCCCCTTTTATTTCACCATGAGGAGACAAACAAGCATACGGCCCACCTGATGTAAAGCGGTTACCGTAGCCTATAAACGCTTGCAATACGTTATGTACCTAGGTATCACTTGCGCGATGCCATCTGTGCTGCTAACACAGCAACTCCATACTTAAAATTTCGTTAACCTTACTTTTCCGTATTAAGAATAGAAATGTATAAATTAAAGAGTGTAAAGAGTCCAAAAATGTATGGATGGAACTTGCGACCGCTGCCCTTCTGACCGGTTTTTAGGGTTCCGTACCGAAAGGGTAAAACGGACCCTATTACTGAGACTCCGCTGTCCGTCCGTCCGTCTGTCTGTTACCAGTCTGTATCTCATGAACTGTGATAGTTAGACAGTTGAAATTTTCACAGATGATGTATTTCTGTTGCCGCTATAACAACAAATCCTATAAAAAACAGAATAAAATAAATATTTAAGGGGGCTCCCATACAACAAACGTGATTTTTGCCGTTTTTATAGATGATTGTACGGAACCCTTGCGCGAGTCCGACTCGCACTTGACCAGTTTTTATATAACTCTACAGTAGGGGATTTCCCCAAAAGGCGGTAGTTATCTACGGTCTGTAGATTCCCCGTACAAACGAAAGTGTAACATATGAAGCACTATTTGTTCGGCATTCTCTTAGCTAGTTCAGTGTAGTAGTGTAGTCTCGGCGAATAATGGACTATTCTGAATAAAAAAGAATAAAACACTGCAGTTGAAGTTATCACACATCGTGGTGTAAGTTGATGTACCTATTATATATTTTGTTTATTAGGCCTTTTGCACATGCTATATTTTTAAGCTTTTGTACCCATTTATTTTTGTCATTATAGTTTCCTAGTGAAAATAGTATTCAAGTCTGTCGACAAATGTCATTTTTTTAAACGCTTAATTGAAAAAGCAACGCAGCGGTATTTAAATTGTAATCATACATCAATGTCGTAGGGCATACAAGTATACGGCCCACCTGGTTTAAAGCGGTTAGTGTAGCCTATGAACACTTGTAATGCATTAAGTATCACTCACCGCGATACCACCTCTGCTGCTAACACGGCAACTCCTTAGAAGTTTACGGGTGAACTCGCTCACGCGCAGGATCACGATGGACAAGTCTCCAGGGAGTTATTATTTGGCTGCGGTTTTCTGTGAGTGGAAGTACTTTCCCCAGAGCTTTGTTTGGTATACATTAGGCTGTTGCCGTGACGAAAAACTTTTTTACGCATTGAATTAATAATACTCAGTGGCGTAGCGTAGTGGGGGCGGCAGGGGCGGCCCCGGGCGGCACTTTTTAGGGGGCGGCAAAATTTCTCAATAAATAATAAAAATATTTGAACCATTTCATATTTTTATCGCAATTACAAATACGTTAGTACTTTTAGTAATCTATGATTACAAATTCGGACTAATTGAAAAGAGCACGGAATTTTTCATTACTTATTCTGTGACGAATTCGGGGCATCCCCTTTCTTTAAATATTTTGTAGCAACTGCTGACAACAGCGTCTATACTGACTTGCGGGGACTCCCCGTAGGTATTTTATTTTAAAAACTAAAGGTACGGGTAAGTCCCTTGAAGGAAGTACTTGTTGCTTGGACAATTTAAAGAAAGTTTTATTGATGGATCGTCTGTTGTCCATTTCACATTGTCTCGTATCGTAATTTATGTTACGCTTTAAAACTGTAATTTCTGTGCAAATAGGTACGTGTAGTGGTTGTGAAATTATTGAACTTTGTGAAAAATTGAATTTTTCTTGTAGGTACACGTAGCGGAAAAATTCAACAGTGTGAACTGTAACTTTTTAATTTAAAATCTAACCTGAATAATGTAAAATAATGATGACTGTTCTTGCCGAAAAGTTCTCTAGAATTAATGTATGTAATGTATAGTATACATTAAATTGAAATGCCTAAATAAGAGGGCGGCAAAATTGTCTTCCGCCCCGGGCGGCCGACACCCACGCTACGCCGCTGAATTAATACTATAAAACATCTCATTGTTTTACGTGTATGAACTGTTGCATGTATTGCACAACAATAACACGCTATTTCATGGCGCTTTATCTTTGATTTCTCTCTCTCTTATCATTTGTATGACTTATAAATGTCTAAATGAGATAATATGGTACATGTGTATTCAGTAGTATCTCTGAACCGAATCACAAGGTCCTGTCTGACACCCAGGTGCTTCTACCCGAAGGACTTGTTCTTGTACTCACTCCTTAACACATTTTACAATACAATCTGTACTTAACCAATTGTATTGTAAAATTTGGGTGGCTAAACCACTTAATTAAATTTGAAAAAAAAAAAGAATTCTGAGAAAGTATAAACACGTTTACAATATACAATTTAGTTTTAGAAAGGTGTAGCCGTAGGTACCTATCTCGAACCAAGTGGTAGTGCTTCGCGCACTCTACACATCTACACTTTCTTTTTTTATTATTGACAATAATGTCATAATTATTTCATGTTAACAATAGTAATTTAAGTATTTGTATTTTATAATAACTAAAATAATTAGTAGAGCAGTAAACAATTATATTTGTTTAGTGAAATGGAAAAATGAATACTTTGTGGAATGAAAGTTGATGTAGAAAGAAATTGCAGGATGAAAGAATGACGAAGCAGATATACAATGCAAAAGTGGAAGGATGTAGGAGCCAAGGAAGGCCAAGACTTACCTACCATGATCAAATTGGTCGTGTTCTATCAGAAGGCGATGTCAGGAGCCCTAGAAACCGGCGAGCGTGCATGAAAAGAGCAATGAATATTAAAGAAGCGAGTGAGGTATGTAAGGATCAAGTTACGTGGCGCTCGGTTCTCTCTGCCTACCCCGTAAGGGATTTGCCGTGAAGTTATAGATAGATAGAAAGTTGATGTACTTAGTGACAAATATTGAAAAGGGTATGCTGAGATGGTTTGGTCATTTAGAAAGAATGAATGATAAAAGAGTTACGAAAGAAGTGTATCGGGCAAGAGTGAATGGTAATGTCGGGAGGGGCCGCCCCTGACGCACAAATATAGATCAAATTGGTGATGTGTTGAAAACGGGCCAAATCAAAAGTACCCAAAACCGAAGAGCATGCATGAATAGGTTAATGAGTGTGGAAGAAGCGAGAGGGGTATCTTTGGATCGGTGCACCTGGTGTTCTATAGTCTCTGCCTACCCCTATTGGAGACAGACGTGATGATGCGTATGTATGTATATATATTGAAATGGAGATATATCTCCACATCATTGGTTGTGTTTGTACTACAAATACAAATGTAGTACAAATATAATCTATCTATATATATAAAAGGAGAAGCTGACTGACTGACATATCAACGCAGGACCTAAACTATAAGGGTTAGAAACTTGAAATTTTGCACAGGGGTTCCTTTTATAACGTAGGGGAGTACTAAGAAAGGATTTTTGAAAATTCATCCCCTAAGGGGGTAAAACGGGGGTGCAAATGAAGTATGAAACTTTGCCGTTTTTGAAGTTATTCGAATGAAATTCAGCACGAAGTTTCTTTATTGGAAGGCATGAAACATGAGTAAAATATTTTTTTCAAAATTCATCCCTTAGGGGGTTAAACGGGGGCGCAAAGTTAGTATGAAACTTTGCCGTTTTTGAAGTTATTCGAATGAAATTCAGCACGAAGGTTCTTTATTGAAAGGCATGAAACACGATTAAAATATTTTTCTCAAAAATCATCCCTTAAGGGCGGTAAAACGGGGATGCAAAGTTAGTATGAAACTTTACGTTTTTGAAGTTATTCGATTGAAATTCAATATTAAGGTGTTTCATTGAAAGTCATGAACCAAATGTAAAAGTAATTTCAGCGTTTTCAAAAATTTACCCCTTAAAGGGTGTAAAATTTCACCACTGTAATGGGGGGGTCAAAAGTATTTCTTGAACTAAAAGTTGAATTGTTAAGAAATTGTTTTTATTTAAAGTGAGTTGCTTTAGACTTTGTAAGTATACTCTCAATCAAGAAATCAAAAAAGTAATTTCAGTGTTTCAAAATTCCACCTTTAGGGGGCTGAAAATGGGGTTTACAGTTTGTATGGAGCAGAATAATTTTTTGAACTTAGTGACTTGAATCTTTGTTCAGATATTCTTTTAGAATCAAAAAAATAATAATTTCCGCGTTTTCAAAAATTCTACCCCTTAAATGATGTAATAGGGGTCAAAAGTATTTCTTGAATTAAAAGATGAACTGATAATTTTTTTTTTAAAGTGAACTACTGTAGACTTTGTAACTATACTTTCAATCAAGACGTCAAAAAAGTAAATTCAGCGTTTTTCAAAATTCCTTCCTTAGGTAACTGAAAATGAGGTTAACGCTTTGCATGGAATAGAAGTATATTTTGAAGTTAGTAACTTGAAACTTTGTACAGATACTCTCTATTAGAATTAAAAAAAGGGTTTCTGCGTTTTCAAAAATTTGACCCCTTAAAGTATGTATCGGGAGTCAAAATTATTTCTTGATCTAAAGTTGAACTGTTTAAGACATTGATTTTTTTAAAGTGAGCTACTTTAGACTTTGTAAATATACTTTCAATTAAGATGCCAAAAAAGTGATTTCAGCGTTTTTCAAAATTCCACCCTTAGAGGGCTGAAGAGGGAACTGACAGTTTGTATGGAGTAGAAATATGTTTTGAAGTTCGTAACTTGAAACTTTGTACAGATACTCTCTATTAGAATAAGAAAAAAAGTGGTTTCAGCGTTTTCAAAAATTCCACCTCTTAAAGTGTATAATGGGGTTCAAAAGTATTTCTTGAATTAAAAGTTTAACTGTTAATGGATTGTTTTTTTTTAAAGTGAGTTACTTTAGGCTTGGTAAATATATTCTCAACCAAAACACCAAAAAAGTAATTTCAGCATTTTTCAAACCCTTAGGTGACTGAAAAGGGGGTTGACACTTTGTATGGAGTAGAAATATCTTTTGAAGTTAGTGACTTTGTACAGTTATGTTATGTTATATTATATAGGCAATGTTGTGTATTTAATAGAGAGGTGCTTTGAGTGTATTCAGTCAATATCAAATAGTTAATGAAAACCGAACAGATCGTGATATATCTTCATTACTACATAAATAAGAATATTTGGTACTTTTACTAACTATATAATGCTGACTGTACCAAAAAATCAGAAGTAAAATAAAAATAAGTAAAACTGTCGAAATTCCAAAAACTACGCGTGCGAAGCCGCGGGTATAAGCTAGTTGTAAAATATATAGTCATTCACGAAACTTTAAAGTAGATACGTACATTGTACTGGAGTTTCATCACGTAGATAGTACGTGAGTCGCAGTGCTACACAAGTAGCTTTATGTATTTAAAATAAACAAACACTGTGTCAAATGTATCCATAACAATGTTACACATAGTATAGTAGAATACAACGGGATTCCTCAGAAGTACGGTAGTTATTCTGTAATAATATCACTGATAATGGTTGTCATCAAATCATTCATCATTAGATAATACAAGCCCTGGTACACAGCACCTACGACTGATATAAGCAGTTGAACAGTTTCAAAGAATAGTTCGAAATCTTCACATTCGGTGCAGATTCGCGCCGTTGCAGAATTCTAGACGATGTTCGTTCGTTCTGCTCGCTGATTATGACCTTGAAAAGTAACATCTTTTCGGTGAGCTACTCCTTCGCGGTATTCCGTTTCCTAATTCATTAGGATTGGCGGGGTCTACAACCTAAGCCTAAGGATTTGGCGAAGATACTGGTTTTGGAATGGAGCGGCTGACGTCAGACCTCCACAAGCAACTCCGTAGAAGGCTATTGGTAATCTCACTCAGTCACAGGTACATAATAACTCTCCAGGGAGTTATTATTTGAGGGCAATGATTGCCCAGTGGATAAGGAACATCTCTTCAGCGAGCATTAGTAGTTATATCATAAAGGGCTTAAACCCGTTCCTACTGTTTATATCTCTCTACTGTACTGGGGATGCTCCCATGGGATAGAATGTGTTGATTAATTTAGTAACCGGTTACTTCTACGAAATTAGTGTAAACTTTACAATGTTGCATTTGGGAATTGTTGACATTATTAACTGATGCTTATCTATACGTACGTAATGATGATAGCTGCGTAATTCAAGACAAAGAAGTCCGTTATTATTACCGACTCTTGTTCTAAGCTAGGTAAAACTAATTTAATAAGTCAACTACGCAGCTACGGTTTGCTTCATCTCGCCGTAGAATTGGACTACATCTCCAGGTCTGGCTCTCAAGCACTGTAACAGTTTACCTCCCTTCTTATACTACTAAGGTAGAAACGAGCATACAGGATATCTGATAGCAAGCAGTTACAGCACTTGCATTTCCGTACACGTGCATTTCCGTTGCAAAAAAAAAATTCAGTAAAAAAGATTTTTTCGGTCTCGACTTTAATTGGTGAACGTCAATCTATTATAACAACTTCTAGTTATTATTTATAAGACATTCACCTTCTTCAGCTAATGTCGTTTTCATTCCATATAAATTATCTGTAACTTTCATATTTTTCCCTGCTGCTGTTATTTCCTATTTATATTATATTTTCTCTTTATATTCGGAGAATTCCAGATAACGAGTCACGACTATTCGATCATGGCTTTGATTGAATCGTTGATAATGATAACTATAGAAGCTGATATTTATGTTTCAAATATTTTGAACACTATTAATGCTTCTAATCAAATTCCTATAGAGTTTCCAATTTGGTGTTCGGTTTTAGAGAAACCTAAAATCACAATACGGTCGTCATGCACATATTATATGCACATTTTGTGAAATAAGGTAAAAAAATAAATAATTCTAAGCGCCATAAAGAACGGAAAACAATACAGATCGATAAGAAGTAGTTTAGTTTTTACCCTTACTTGTCAGGCATGCATTTTATACCAACTTTCTGTTTCAGGAAAATGAAGTTACGCGACAACAAAGGAACTAAAACCTTAGAAGATGTTCTTCAGGAAATCAACCGGGATTATATAAAGATTGATAAGGAGGAAAAAAAACATAATAATAGCATTCTGCGATCGGTACTACAGGAAATTTTGAGAGAAATGCGGTCGAGCGACAAATTGTTCGATTGTATGAATCCTAGACTTGATTACTTAGGCAGTTATTATGACGGACTGCGCGTTGGCCATGCTACTGAATATGATATAAATTTAATATTAAAGTTACCGATCAATTACGGCAAAATAAAATTAGATTCCACTAATACGCAATATGATTATACGAATGTGATAATGCCATCGGAATTTCGAAGATTGTGCAAGACTCCGCATACAGCCAAAAATGGATTTACTAAAACGGAACTATGGTGCGACAGTTCACATCGTTTGTCTGTGAAAAAATTTCGCTCGTGGATGCAAAGTGTCGTAGATTCAGCATTAAATACTATGCCAAAGGCAGCAAATGGTAGATATTGTTGTACAGTTGACAATAGGAATTGTGAAATTACTGCAAAACTGTCTGGACCCGCGAATACCATCACTATATATGATAATAACATTGTAATTGACGTCGATTTAGTACCTACTTTTGCTTTTGAATTGCCAAAAATACCAAATATGTGCTCAGTTGATTTTCTCAGGGAAGAATTTCTACACATAAAACAGTATTTTATTGTTCCAAAACCTACAGAAGATGAGTACATTTGGAGGCTTACTTTTCCATTTCAGGAAAGAGCATGTATGAAAAATAAGAACAATTTTAAAAGTGCTATTAAGCTTATAAAACTTTTACGTGACACGCAGGGTTTTGACAAATTAGCTAGTTATTATATTAAAACTGTATTTTTGTGGGAAATTACTAAAAAAAAGGATGAATTCTGGAAAAATAAATCGTTGTCATTTATAGTTATATATATGTTGAAAAAATTGAGGGATTACCTTGAAAGTAAAATGATCGTGAATTTTTGGTGTTCTGATAATAATCTTCTCCATAAACTGAGAGATGAAACTTGTCGTAATTGGTGCAATAGATTGACATTCATCATAAATGAGATAGAACGTAAGCAAAAAGATGAACCTTGGATTGTAAAGAAATATTTTATGAATAAATATTGTTACTAACTTTATGAATAAATAGATGTGTCAAATAGCTTATCATTAATTTTATATCCACATCTATCTGAAACTTCACGCCAAATCCCTTGCGGGGTAGGCAGAGATAAAGGAGCACCACGTGACTCGATCCTTACACACCTCACTCGCTTCTTTAACATCCATTGCTCTTCTCATGCACGCTCGCCGGTTTCTAAGGCTCCTGACATCACCTTCTAATAGAAGACCACTTTTGCGTTGTATATCTGTTTCGTTATTCCTTCATCCTGCATTCTTTCTACATGCCCGAACCAACGGAGCATGCTTTGTCTTAACTAACCGACACTCTCTTTCAGCACAACTCACGTACTCTCACTTACGTCATCATTATGAATAAACGAAATTTGTGGCGTCCGCCCGCAAGCGTTACGCCACAAATTTTGCGCAATGCTCTCATATCGACCGCATTTATTCTACTTTCACGCTCTCTCTGCCATACCCAGCTTTCACTTCCATTATTATTATTTTGCATACGATTTATATTTGGACTTCGCAAATCTGATTATGTTTCTGAGTTTCGTTTTCAGATCAAGTGGCTCCCTATATGACTTCATCGTAACTGGCACAGCCTTTTTCTTCTTTACTCTATCCTCTTTGACCCCGCCACCCCAACCTATTTAAAGGAACGTTATGTGTTTCACAACGATTCACAGGATCGTACCTTGCTTGGTGCATTTTTACTCCGTCTTAAAACACCATACCACTCCACTGATTTCTATATTAACTCCTTCTCGGTCGAGGCATTGCGCCTATGGATTACTTTGCCATTTGATATAAGGAGTGCTCAATCACTTCGTTCCTTCAAACATCTTGTAAAACTTCACTATCTTTCTCTTAACTTAATTACGTAATGTAATCAGCTTAATTTTCTTGGCTTTCCCGTCGGTTTCATTAGTTCCATTTACTGTGTGTATGTTTATAAAATGTATATATCATTTAGATTAATTATGTATATATTTTAGTATATATAACATATGTATACATGTATGTTTATGTATTTATTGCAGAGCTGCGTTAGCCAGCGAAGCTATATAACCGAGAAAATTAACTTTTTTGCAGTTTTGCGGTTTTCGACTGTTACACTCCTTCAAGTACTCCTTCAGTTTTGAAGCTAGAGAGCTGATTGTTCGACGTGAATGTACCTTAAGTATTGTAGATTCCCCTAAAATAGATTAAATTTCGATTAGCTCAATAAAGGATATCGATAAGTGATGTTATCGCCCCAAAAACCGTTCCAATACAAAGTCAATTGGAACGCGTATGGCGAGCACTGAAAAACAACAACACGATCACTATCGCCGTCTAGGGGCAACAGATGTGTGTTAGAGTTAGGGTTAGCAGCTCTGCTTACGCAGCTTGCTGTTATTTACTTATTATGCAAAAGCAGCTCTGCCAATGCGCCACAGGCCCTGCTCCCCTAGTTTATGCATATTATATAATTACTTTTATTTTCCTTCAGTTTTGCTCTGCGCCGCCCTACCTTGTTTCCTTATTTCTCCTCTACCCTAAGGTTCTCTGGAAGACATCGCATCGCGATAAGGCCGCCGTTGTAGTGCTACTTTATTGTTTTTGTTTTTATGTGTTTTTCTTTTGGTGCAATAAAGGGTATTGTATTTATCCATATAATTTTCATAAATTGGGAACGTTATTTTGCCTAGTAGATAAGGAACCAGCCTATTGAGCAAAAGGTCCCCGGTTCGAATCCCGGCATATGTGGTACATGTAATGTATGTAAATTCGTGTTTTCGTATTTATGTATATATTTGTAATTATCACTTGTTCGGCGGTGATGGAAAACATCGTGAGCAAACCCCCACGTCCAAGAAATTATAACCAATAGACGTGATCTAACCTAAGAAAGGTCTGGTTTTCCCTCTGGGTTGTGGAGGTCTGACGGCAGTCGCTCCATGTCAAATCAATATCTTCGCCGAATCTTTAAGCTTAGCTAGCGGACCCCACCAATCCTAATGGATTAGAAAGTGAGATATCGATAGGAAGAAGAAGACGGATTTTTTATTTATTCCGTTACAAACCTCCACAAAGCAGAGAGAAAATCGGACTTTTCTTAGGTTGACCTAACGTTACACGCCTTTTGAAATAGAATTTCATGAAAGTACGGGTTTCCTTACGATGTTTTTCTTCATCGCCGTGATAATTATAATTTTTTTTTTTATACAACGTCGGGACGCATTCATATATTAAGTATCACTCGCGCGATGCCTCCTCTGCTGTATACACAGCAACTCCTTAGGAGCTTACTGGTGACCTCACTCACACACAGGAAAATATTTATATTACACAGGAATTTAAACATCCAGACCAAGATAAACGGACATGTTCATGCACAAATGTTTGTCTTGTGTGGGAATCGAACCCACAAGTGTTGGAGTCAAAGTCGCGTCATTCACGACTAAGCCACCGAGCTCGTCAACTGAGCCACCAAACTCGTCTATACACATAAAAACGGAATCACGAATTGATTTGCTATGATTGTTAGGGAAGTGTGAAAGATCGCGCTCTTATGGCGCTCGGTTCTCTCTGCCTACCCCGCAACTCCGCAAGGGACCTGGCGTGAAGATATACATACGAATTTATTGGTACATGTCCACACTGGGATTTGAACCAGGAACCAGTCAGACACTAGACTGGATATCTATCCACTAGATGTAGATAGCACAGTGATTTTCGCTGTAAAAGTACATAAAATGAAAATACTCGTAGTAATACACTACTACTACAAAAAGTGTAGGTGATTGAAAACATAGTGAGAAAACCTACACATAAATATCTAGCATATGTTTAGCAATACTTACAATAAAAGAAGGATTAACAGGACATGTATCAGAAAAAAAATTAATTAATATCTAACGTGTGACTCATTATTACCTAAAAATACAAAATAAATATCTCACCTGCAACCCAATAGATTTGCAAAGGAGACTATGACTCAAGAAAGGTACAATGATATCCTGACTGGGGAAGTGCTCCCGCCTTAGAAAAGACTGAAGTAAAATAAAATTTCATTGAGGATTGTTGTATTTCTATGACTGACTTCGGTAACCAGATAGGTTGCGAGGTGTTGCTGCGTTGGCAAATGGGGTCTCATATTACAAAAATCAGTTTTAATAGATTTAAAGCTTTCACATAGGTATGCTGCACTCAGGCAACATATAGGTTGTATACTTCAAAGATAAAAATTCTTGATTTGCCATTGGGCCCTCGCGGACACTTAGACACACCTTACATTTTTTGAAATATAATCTTAATGTACTCGTATCGTATTCGATTCTCTTATTTGACTTTTTTTTTTAATCTACTAACATTTCGGAAATGACCACTGGCAAAGAAGAAATGCCGAAAGAAACTTGTCAATATAGGTCTCTTAAAATTGTCAATTAGATATTACAAAAAAATCACATAAACATATTGGTACAATAATGATATCAAATGGTAAAATTAAAGATTATTAATGACAGGTCGTCTGTGCTGAATTATTTCCAAACATCTTTGTTAGTTACACATTCATCAATTCTATAATAAGCCCTTTTACAGAGAGTATTTTTATGTGTGCGGATAGATGGTGGTATGTCACCCTGGTTTGATGTCAAAATTGGTGTCAAACAGGGTTGCATGCTATCTGCTAGGCTGTTTATCCTGTATCTCGATAGTTGTCTGCAGAGAATAAGGTCAACGAATGTGGGATTGCGCATAGGTGACCAAGTGGTGAACTGTCTGCTGTATGCAGACGATGCCGTGCTATTAGCAGGTACACCATCTGAACTGCAAACACTGGTCACAACGATGAAAGACGAATGTATGGAGAAAGGCTTATCTACTACTGAATGCGACGAAAACAAAGATAATGGTATTTGAAAGAGAAGAATCCAGAACGAATGTAAGGATTACGGTTGATGATGAAGTGTTTGAACAAGTGGATGAGATTGTATATCTTGGATGCGCTTTCAGCAGGGATGGAAGGTACACCGCAGATGTGGAAAGACGGGTGAGTGCTGGGAATAGCGTGAACGGAGCGTTGAGAAAACTTCTTAGCCTGAAAGAAGCAACTTCTTAATACATAGTTGAATACGCACGCGATATTAATAACAATATCACCATCCGAACTGCAAACACTAGTTACATCAATGAAAGATGATTGGATGAAAGATGATGGAAAGGCTTACAATTGAATCCGAAGAAAACCAAAATAATGATATTTGAAAGAGTTTGAAGAGGAGACATCCAGAACAAACACTAGGATTACGGTTGATGATGTAGTGTTGGTGCAAGTGGATGAGATTGTATATCTGGGAAGCGCTTTTAGCAGCGATGGAAGGTACACCGCTGATGTGGAGAGACGAGGGAGTACCGGAAACAGTGTGAATGGAGCGTTGGGTAAATTTGGAGGCAGCCGAATTCTAAGCCAGATGGCACAGCTCGCTGTACACAACGCGGTGCTAATCCCAACGCTAATTTATGGAAGTGAGAGCTGGGTATGGCAGAGAGAGCATGAAAGTAGAATAAATGCGGTCGAGATTAGAGCATTGCGCAAAAGTTGTGGCGTAACGCTTGCTGACCGCGTTCGTAATGATGACGTAAGAAAGAGAGTTGGTCTGAAAGAGAGGGTCAGAGTTAAGATAAGAAAAGGCATGCTCCGTTGATTCGGACATGTAGAATGAATGCAGGATGAAAGAATGAACAGATATACAATGCAAAAGTGGAAGGATGTAGGAAGCCGAGGAAGACCAAGACTAACCTACCATGACTAAATTAGTCGTGTTTTACCAGAAGGTGTTATCAAGAGTCCTAGTGACCGGCGAGCGTGCATGAAAAGAGTTATGAATGTTAAAGAAGCGAGTGAAGTGTGTAAATATTGACTACTAATATGGCTAACATGACCACTATCATGTTACAAAATTAATCTGCTAGTAAGTATACACGTAAGTGTATTATTATTTCTTCAGTATATTACGAGACACTCGTCGCGGCCTATAAACGCTCGCGACACATGGAGTATTGCTCTTAGCCACCCCGCTACCAACCCAGCACCCCCTCGCAAGCTTTCTAGTGACTTCACTCATTCATAGGAACCCAACAACCCTCCTGGTCTTTTGTAATATGGAGATAAGTACCCAAGTACTGCTGAGGCTGCTTCGATATAAAAATTGCGGTGCCCTATTGTCGCGTATGCGTTTACTAATCTGTGAACTGAACAACTAGGCGCGATTGACGTGTATATACCTATTAAATATAAGTTTTCCCAACGCCTCATTTACACTGTTTCCTACGCTCAGACAAGTCTCCACATTAGCGGTTATAAAAAAAAACCTTTCTCCCCTATAAAAGCGTTCCAAAATATACAATTTCTTATTCTTGTTCCAACACTAAATCATTAACAGTGTTCTTGGTTTCTTGGTTCTCTTCACATTCTATTGTAACCCTTTCTTCATACCATCAACTTTCATCGTTGTGACTAGAGTCTGTAGCCCGGATAATGATTATTCTAATAATTTGCATCGTCTGCAAAAAGTCGACAGACTAAGTCACCCATTTGCAATCCTACATCATAGGTCTTACACCCTGTAGGCAATGGTTTAGATACAGGTGAACAGTCGATGGATGATGAGTCGACTGCACGCAGCAGATGCTATGATCGTCCCCTTTAATCCTTTCCAAATTCCTCTTCTTAATACTATTATTTTAATTTCATCTGGAGTAACAGTAACCTGAGCTCATCATGCTCTAAATGGATGATGAGTGGACTGCACGCAGCAGATGCTAAACCAGCCATGCAATTCTGGAAGAGCAAACATCCTTACATCTTCGGAAACATTGGCTGTTATAGCCTTGAACACAAAATTGCAATTCCTTAGTGTCGCTTTTCATGGTTGTGCGACACTAGCGCCGCAAGGCTACGTTTGGAATTGGAATTCTACAAGGCAAACAGCCTCGCGTACGCTTACAGCCTAATAGAATACCAAATAAAAAGCCGTGATCGCAGTAGACGACGTCAAAGCTGTGACATCTGTGATCACAGCGACGCACACAGCCATTACGAGTCGCTTAGAGAATTGCATGGCAGGACGACAAGCTGCTGCTGCACACATGCTGTACATTCCTCATCATGGACGCGCATGTTGCATTTTAGGGCTATTTTGTCTTACGCCTTTTGCTGTAATAAATGGGTTAGATTTAATAGGTTTGCGCTTTTTAAATTTCTTTTATATCAAAATATATTTTAAACAAATGATCGTGTATGTTTAATTTTTTTTTCAATATAGAGAAATTGTTTCTTTTTAATACACATACAGCTAATTACATGTCAAACTTTACACTTGTCCAATATATCATTCATACGTTCGTACAAAATAAGAGTTGTATAATCGAACTTCGAGGATTAAACGTGACCTGCTATAGGTATACCTGTACATTGTTCGCCGTCCATAGTGAAATAAATGTAAATAACTTATCAGGAACACCGTTCCTATATGAAACCTATATGTTTGTCTCTCTGTGTCTGTATACATACGCACTGTCTGTCGGTTTTTTTCGAATATTTGAATTTTGACTTCAGATTCGGATTGAGCATAAAAAATTAGAATAGGAATGTTCAGGAACACAGTTCCTCTCTCTTAAGGAACATGGTCAAAAACGCCGTCAAATAAAAAAAAAATTGAATTGTTATATAATTGACGAGCCAGGTGTTCCTCTGGCAATGCAAGCTTGCGCATTCTCAACTGGTTTTATTTATGAGTTACGCAAACTTTTTTTTACCCTGTGTAGGTATATGACTCCGAAGTCCCAATCAATCTGTAACATTGCTGTTTTGCGACGTTTGGCTTACGTTTTGTAAATAATTCTTGTTTACATTTCAATGTTTGGTTTGTTTGTAGCAAGTTTACTCATACGTGGAAGCAACATATTATATTTGTCGATATTAAAGCAAAACATACCACATTAATTCACGTTAGTAACTCGGTGAACGATGTGGTCAATGTAAGTACCTGCGATATTTTTTTTTCGCTCGCTTTTTTTTCCTCACATAAAATAAATCAAGTAATTATGTGTCTTGGACTGAAAGGGATACGGTATAAACATCAATGGCGAATATATCACTCACCTTCGATTTCCTGACGATATATTTCTCATGGCGAAATCGCTGGAGGAACTTATACAGTTCCAAAGTAAGCGAAGCTTGTGATAGGTACTAGACAACTGATGAACACACGTAAATACATGTTTTTTTCGTAAATACGCACTTATGATAGGTACTTAGAAAACACCCAGCCAAAGACATGTTCATCCACACAATTTTTTGTCATGTGTGGGAATCGAACCCATGAGCGTTGGCGTCAAAGTAGCGGCACTAACCACTGCGCCACCGAGCTCGTCAGAATATATATGAAATAATTTTGTTGGGATACGATCTATATGCTGCGTTTGCCTCTTTTTACCAATGTATGGTTGTCAATAGAAAAAAAAATCCCTGGCGAACAAAGCGATGGCCAGTTGTATGATAAAGTGAAAATTGGTTACTCTTTACAGATCGTTCGGTATATATCTGATTATACTGGCAGAAGTTACTGCGTTCTGGGATATCGGAACAACTACACTAGCAACTATAAAAACAGACGATACGCCTCGTCAAAGTTTTTTCAGATGGCAACGGACCGAATCTACCCGTATTCGTTTTTTTTTCCCATACTTCGACTGGGATGAAATTGAAAGAAGGCGTAGACTTTACGTCATTGCAGGAATATCAATAGGTAAATATGTTGATTACTCTACCTGACCTGCCAATCATATTTGTTACGTTTTTAAGATTTTTGAGCCCGAAAGGTGAAACCCAATTGCTATTATGAAGGTGTCTCTTCATCCGAATATCACGGGTCTCTAACTGGTATCGGTTATTGTGCTTGGCTAAGCGATGAACATCAGTAGGCCAATTCTACTAAAACACCGCAACTACACTGCTGTGCGACGTGTGTCAAAACGGGTTTTGACGTTTTGTTATTCTGTTAAGCGATCTGATAGCAGCGACGTTGCAGCAGCGGTGCATTAGCTGCAGTACACGCTATTCTGTTGAGAGTATGAGAGTAAGTGGGTCACTAAGACCATCATTTTACCTATTACAATATCATGTCCAGTAGGCTAATTACCTACAGCTGTACGTTTACATTTGAGTAGGACAGAAGTAGCCTAGTGCCAATACATTGTATTCTATTAATATTCCTTGTACTGCAGCGGTCGCACAACGGCACTGCACTGCAACTACGCTGCAACTATGCATATTCTGCAAACGAGCTACTCAACACCTCATATTACAGGCAAGTCATTTACTGCAGCGCTGGTGCAACGTCAAAATGTATTAATTTTTTTTAATAAAAAGTATAAAAAAGCCGCGTAGTTGCAGTGTTTTGATTTTTATTTTGGTCTAAAGATTATTATTGTTAAAAGATTCAAGAAGTTAGTATATATCTCCAAGCAGTAAATGTGTTTATAAAGGAAAAGCGAAATTTTATTACTGTCTATACATCATCAAATCGTAGCGCTGACGTATGAGTGCAGAGATCGATCACGATGTATATGATCAAAACGTCGTGAACGTAGCCGACGATGTCTACACTGTTTTAACCGTGATGACAGCGACGAGCACAGCTATAAAGCTTTGTTCAGAGAATCGCGTGACCGTATCGTGTGACGTAACCTTTGGGGGACCGGAACGGCCTGGGACGTCTGCAAATGGTTACCAACAAGGACTGCTACGTCCTTGGACGTTCCTGTTCAACACCCAATTTAAAGCCGTATTTGTAGCGCCGTAGTGCTGCCTATTCAGTTTGAATTGATTTCTATCGTTAGTCTGTGCTCCAAAGATACCAATATCACAATAAATTACAACGGTCAGAAACAAAAATATTTTTTGCGGCTTCATAGTTTGCAGCGTGCCGTCGACTCGCTAACACGTGTGACCGAGTGCGTTGTGTGTGTGTGTTTAGTGACATTATTGTGCGTCATTTGTTATATTGTGGTAAGTTTTTGTTTATTTCTTATTAGTTTATAATGTTTAGTATATGAAATAGCAGCAATAGTGTGTTTTAGTGTTTTATATCGTGAAAAAAGTGATTTGCAACCCGGGTGGTAGGGTAGGGCGGGGGCGGGCTTTCGACCACGCATTTCGTTCGTAAATATTTTATACAATTCGAAGTAATCTAATAGTATTTTACAAGATTCTTATTGGAAATGTTTTCAGGAATAGATTTTCATTTGTTTTTTTATCGAATAATGATTGATTGTCTATATTTCTGTAAAAAACCGTAAAAGGACGCTAATGACGCGCCATTTTTATGTATTCCAAAATTTTTCAAAACACTTTACTTGATATTTTTTTATTATAGGTATTACTGTTATATATGTTATTCGAAAGAGCATTTCATGATCTCCACATAACAAGTAGTTTTAGGGAGATATTGATAATATCTTGTGTCGAAATTGGGTCAAAACAATAAGCATTATTTTCGCGTATTTTTCCCCCCATTATAGATATTTTTCTATATTTTAGACACATTTTACTATTGTCGCAAATAAAAAAAATATAGTATTGTAGCTGAATAGATTATCTACAAGATGACATATAAATCAAATATATAGCTCTAATGTACTATTTACAGAAAATTATTGAAAATCTAAGTCGTCACGTTGCACTAGAATCGTCCGTCACCAATTTATACTCGACATTCATATGCAAAAATCTTCATTTTCTTATATGAATAGGATCCATTATTTTTCTATTTATGTAAAGTACGTATACTATAGAATACATGTGTAAAAAATGAAACAAAAATCATAATTATTTCTCAAGATATAGAACATTTATTTGAAAATGGTACAAATATTCACATACACGAAGTTACAAGCGCCATAAAAAATTATACAATCAGTCAAATTGTTTATTACACACTTAAATATACAGACTCGTTTATCACCTTTCAAAAGAAACAAAGCCGGTCATTGTAAACCCAAACACTGGCCCATGCGAACGTAAACAAACCGTAAACAAAGCGATAATGCGCGCCAATCTGTCGCCGCCTCAAGTGGCTGGTCTCAAGTGATTACGTCATCGCGCGCCGCCCGGTCGACGAGGGGGTAATCGTATGACTTAAAAGTGCCGGGTACGAAAAGTCCCTCGAACAGGCGGGGACATCGACAGACCGGTCTGTACATATTTACGAGGGAGTACCCGAAATAGAATTGAACTAACTAATGAATCAGGCGAGGCCCCATCAGTGGATCAGTGCACACAGCGTAGAGTTCGCAGTGAGCTCTCAATAGTGACGTAGCAATGCACGATGTCCCTAGAAAAGAAGTAAAACTTGTGGAATTATTCAGTCATGATACGCTTTTCCTATTTTTTTAAATGTCAAGTAAATTACCTACAACAGAACGTAATCTTAGAATATTTCCATACATGGAGACCGCCTCACTTAATTTCAGGTGGACAAAATATGACGGCATATCGTGTGCGTCGAGTTCGTGGTAGACCTCGTCGGACATTTTTTGCCTCAGAGGAAGTATACCTTGCCGATTCCGGGATTTTAGTAGTTATAGTGACAGGATTATTAGAAGCAAAACAAATTTCATTTGCGGGCATTATCAGTAACAAGCCTAAATAAGTAAATATGCGTATCTAACTGACTAGACTAGCACAGTTTATTAGAAATCTATACAGATAAATAAAATTGGAGTGTCTGTTTGTAATATTAAAATAACCGCTTTTTACTAAATGCATATGGATATATACACGATATACCAAAATGAATATTTTTACAATTTTTGTCTGTCTGTCCGTCTGTCTGTTTGTTCCGGCTAATCTCTGAAACGGCTGGACCGATTTTGACGGGACTTTCACTGGCAGATAGCTGATGTAATAAGGAGTAACTTAGGCTACCTTTATTTTAGAAATTTTATTATTTCTTTTTATTAATATAAATAAATAATAAAAAAAACTATTCCGCGCGGACGAAGTCGCGGGCTAGTCGTAAATAAAGTCTTACAGCATTATCAAGTTTGTTTGTAACGAATTTTTCTTCATATACTTACAAAAGTTGGGGTCGTGAGCAACGTAACGTTTTTTCAATATGTATCAGGTTTGGATTAAATGATTTAAAGTTTAGTGAGGTTTGGGTCAAGTTTGTGTGTATAAAGGACCAATGGAGATCAATTAAACGATTTTGCTTTGTGACTCAACTCACCGCTACGGGTCGGGAGTAAAGTAGAAGACGGCTATTGGATGTTTATTGGTTAAAATATCCTTCCATTGGATTCTATTATTGAATCACTGAGATATTTCAGCGGTAAAACATTGTGTTAATAAGAGAGATAGGGAGCATCAAACCAGCCCGTCTGGTGAAGTACCTCCACTTCACAGAAAACTGTAGTCAAATAACAACTCCTGTTGTGTTCCTGCGTGTGAGTGAGGTCACCAGTAAGCCCCTAAGGAGTTGCTGTGTAAGCAGCAGAGGAGGCATCACGCGAGTAACTGCTTTACATCAGGTGGGCCGTAAGCTTGTATGCCTCCCGATGTTGTATAAAAAAAATAAGCTGCTTGATATCGTCGGTCAGCCAGGGTGCTGGAAGATGCTTTACTTTAATAGGAGCATGAATGTCGTAAAGCGTTATCAATTTAGCGTTATGTTTCGTCAAGTAGTTTGGTTAAAGGTGAAGAAAAATAAAGTGACGTTTCTAGCTAGCACATAGTTTTAGAAATAACACAAAAACTTAATTGTGCGATCCAAAGAATCTACGGCGAAGGAAAGGACCTCGGTATGCAACTCCAATTAGCACTTGACAGGGTTTTGTTTTTTATTTTTTTATACAGCGTCTGGAGACAGATAAGCATACGGTCCATCTCATGCCTCTCAAAGCGGTTAACGTAGCCTATAAACGCTGCAAGACATTAAGTATCACTCACGCGATGACACCCCTGCTATTAACATAGCAACTCCTTAGGAGCTTACTGGTGACCTCACTCACACGCAGAATGCTGCGGCTTTCTGGGAGGTGGAGGTACTTCCCCAGACAAGCTGTTTTGATACGCCATACACCTCTGAAAATACCCGCACCAAGACAAACAGACATGTTCATGCACACAAATTACCGACCTCGTCAAGAAGTCTTCTGTTGTTGTTCTGCGAGCTCGATGATTATTTTTTGTAATACATAAACAGAGAGACTTTGAGAAAGCATTTGATAGAGTCGTGCGAAAGAATCTCTGGAACATTTTGCCCGGATATGGGGTTGACGGTGACCTACTCCGTGCTGTGCAATCCACTTATGAGGATTGTACAGCATGTGTGCGGGTGGACGGCAGCTTGTCGCCCTGGTTTGATGTCAACATTGGTGTCAGACAGGGATGCGTGCTGTCGGCTCGGCTGTTCATCCTGTATCTGGACAGTTGTCTTCAGAGAATAAGAAATATGAATGTGGGAATGCGAATGGGTGACTTAGTGGTCAACTGCCTGCTTTATGCAGACGATGCGGCATTAATAGCAGAATCACCATCCGAACTGCAAACACTAGTTACAACAATGAAAGATGATTGTATGAAGAAAGGCTTACAATTGAATGCGAAGAAAACCAAGATAATGGTATTTGAAAGAGAGACAACCAGAACGAACACTAGGATTATGGTTGATGATGTAGTGTTGGAGCAAGTGAATGAGATTGTATATCTTGGAAGTGTTTTTAGCAGCAATGGAAGGTACACCGCTGATGTGGAGAGACGAGTGAGTGCCGGGAATAGGGTGAATGGAGCGTTGGGTAAACTTCTAGGCAGCCGATATCTAAGCCAGAAGGCACAGCTCGCTGTACACAACGCGGTGCTAATTCCAACGCTAACTTATGGAAGTGAGAGCTGGGTATGGCAGAGAGAGCATGAAAGTAGAATAAATGCGGTGGAGATGCGAGCATTGCGCAAAATTTGTGGCATAACGCTTGCTGACCGCGTTCGTAATAAAGACGTGAGAGAAAGAGTTGGTCTAAAAGAGAGTGTCGGTGTTAAGATAAGAAAGTGCATGCTCCGTTGGTTCGGACATGTAGAAAGAATGCGGGACGAAAGAATGACGAAACAGATATACAATGCAAAAGTCGAAGGATGTAGGAGCCGAGGAAGGCCGAGACTAACCTACCATGACCAAATTGGTCGTGTTTTATCAGAAGGTGATGTCAGAAGCCCCAGGAACCGGCGAGCGTGCATGAAAAGAGCTATGAATGTCACAGAAGCGAGTGAAGTATGCAAGGACCGCGTCTTATGGCGCTCGGTTCTCTCTGCCTACCCCGCAAGGGACTTGGCGTGAAGATATACATACATACATACATAAACAGAGAATGACTGTCCAGATGGCAGGCTAAATGAGTAAGTGCTTCTTTAGCCTGCCATCTTGATGATGATGGCGCTATGGTAATAAACGGGGTAACTCCTCTTAATAATCTGGCTTACCCCACCGGTAAGCGGGTAAGGATTTACTGTTCCGTATATTAACCAGTCTGCTATTGTTTTAAATTAGTATCCCTTCAATAATAGGTAATAATGTAATGTATTTCTTTTACAGATATGATACCTCTAGGCACGGCTGTTCTTTTAAACAGACGGGTGTTGATCACCTCTGCAAATTATCTCGAACCTTATCAGACTAGGCAGAGAGATCTACGAATTTGGGCTTTAGGAAGGACCGGAGAACACATTACTCCATATAGGTATCGTGTGTGGAGAACACGAAGATTATTTCCCCGGAGTGACAATCCTGAACACTGGCACGGAGCCAGGGGCGGACATATACCAAGACATGACATTTCAATCATACATAGTTTAGATCAAATATACATATATAATTATCTCTCACATCGTTTCCATTACGCGTATCGTGCTACATTGACTGGAAAACATGATAGACTTAGCAACGATATCTGGTTTGCTGGATCCGGTTACGAACACATGCAGCATGTTAAAGAAAATTACAAAATCTTTTATGGTGCCAATACTAAAGATGATATTGTTGATTGTTCTAAATATCTACCAAAATGGTGGGGCAAGTTTATTTGTATCAGGAACACGCAAGGTTATGCTGGCGTACCCAGTGGCGGTGGACTTTTTCATCAGGATGTCTTAGTTGGTATGGGGTGCTTTGAAATCCGATATAATGAAGTAAGGATTATGGTTTTCACCGATCTTAGATATTATGTTGATATGATCAATACGTATGCTAACATAACAAGGGGTGAATATTATGAGTATGCTTATCCCGAATGGAGTGTTTCCTTGGGTATATTTTACGATGGAGGCGGAAATAAACCATACATACCACTTTGGCAAATTCGGGACGACTTATTTCCGCTTGGTAGAAAATAATCAATCGGGAAATTGTATCAATTCCCTAAAATATATCATCATCAGGCCGCACTATGGGACAATAGCGTGAGTTTCGTCTCATAAATCTGTAACTTTATTATTATTATTGTCTTTGGTTTTCGCGATTGTTACACATTGAATTAAACAATTTTTAACGGAAGTATCGCGTATTTTATTTATTTTGTTGAACCTGACGTTTTTTATTATTATTCATAGTAGAAGCCTGAAACTTTGCACACAGCTTCTTGAATATGTAGGGTAAGAAATGAAAATACTAAATGTATAAATATATATATGAAATATATTATGTATAATACACGAAATCTTAAATTGTGTTGTTTCATACAAAAAAAAATATTTTATGTCTAAATAAATAGATTACACTTTATCTCCAAGATTTTTTTTTACAAAAAAAAAAAAATTGTTCGCGACTGTCTAAAAAGATTTTTATATCTATATATATAAAACAAAGTCGTGTTAGTTACACCATTTATAACTCAAGAACGGCTGGACCGATTTTTATGATTTTTGTGTTTTTGGATTTGTCTTCGTCGGGAATAGGACAATAAGTATTAAAACATGGAAAAAAATAACAAAAAAATAAAAATAAAGCAAATTACATTTTTCATTCATTTTATATGATTTTTTTTATGATATCTCAAGTACGAATTGGCATATATAAAAAATATATATAAAACAAAGTCGTGTTAGTTACACCATTTCTAATTCAAGAACGGCTGGACCGATTTTTATGATTTTTGTGTTTTTGGATTTGTCTTCGTCCGGAATAGGATAATAAGTATTAAAAGAATTTATACCATCTAATAACTTAACACACCATTTATTGATCCTGAGGTGGTACGAAGTTCGCCGGGTCAGCTAGTAATTTCTAAAATTTAAATTTAACTAATAATAAATTACTGTGTAAATGTTAAAATATAAACAAACAGTGCATGTTGTAATCATAATATTCATTCATCGAGTACAAGTAAATTTTTGGCTTCATCTAACAACTCCTTTGTTGCAGAAACTGTACTTTCTTATACTTGATATATACGGGTCAGATGTATGTAAAAGATTATGAAACACGTCCTCATTTGTTGCTGATCAAGAGCATTTTCTTGCATGACTCAGTCTGAATTTCTTGTAGTCCTTGTTTCTTGATTCTTGATCTTCTGATAAATTTCCAATTGGCAAAATAGCAAAATGTCCTATAACCATCCTAATGCCATCTATATGTTTGAATATATAATTCAACTGTTTGTTTGGTATATTCTCCAAATCTTTCGGATTAACAGCTAAACCGGATGCCATAGTTTGAAGTATAATGTAGAATCTTTTTATAAGATTTTCATCGACACCTGTTATTTCCGCTGAACATTGATAATTTTCGAAAAATCGGCGAGCTGTATTTCCGTCATTGCTTTTACCACTTTCTTGACGTGGTTTGTCAATATGTAATCCCATTTGGTTACGGATTAACTCTGGACAAGCTTCTTTTTATCTTCTTTAAGTTTTTTGTTTTGTGATGTTGTAGCTGACCATTTTTGAAAGGAAATGTTATAAGATATGTGCAATATCATTTCCATATACCTTATCCATGCATGTAATGTAGACAACCCATATTCATGGGCACTCTCATTTTCTGGCTTTGATGATATTTTGCTCAAGTCATTCATTTCACTTGGCTTGTCACCACATATGGTACACACAGCACCCGAAGTTGTGTCAGTTAACACTTGTGTAACCTTGCCATCAACCATAGTTAGAAATAATTCGTGCGTTATTTCTATTATCTGGTTATTTTTGATAATTTTGGTAGTTTCTAAATTATTTATTTCTGAACGAATATCACTCACCACCAATCGAGTTTTTTCTGGCGTTTCTTTAGCGAATTCCATTAATATAGGCCTACAATATCTGACAGAAGAACATGCTGGGTTTTGCCAAATAACTTGATTCGTTAATGAATCTGTTAATTTGGTAGGCACCAGTGAGCTTATGGACAAATTAGCGTCACATATATTCACATTTTCGCCTGTTAACACCTGTTTGTACTCACTTAGACCCGAAGACTCATCACATCCCCATTTCGTGAATAATTGCAGTTTTCTTTGGATTGGGTTCCAATCGTTTTTAATCATCAAAATATGAGCAACAGTATGATTCAACAAATCTTGGAGCTTTACTTTAGAACCCGTATCTGTTATTTCTATGCTTGAAGATGGGGGGGTAACATAATTGTTTTGCAATAGATAAAGCGTGATACAAAGGCAAGAGGGGGCAATTCTTTTTGATAAGGCACGCTCTTATGAATCCATATTGGGCCTCTGACAAATCTAGATCAGTGTACAAACCTAGAGATTCTTCCGTAGAAAATGAATTTATTTCCACAGTTTCCCCAAGAATCTTCTTTTTTATAGTTGATTTTTCGTCTTTGCTTAAACTTCTTATGGCAGCTACAACAGCAGCCTCTTCAGATTCGCCTTTAGACCTCAAGCTTTGTACATATGCGTTATGTACATAGTCCAACCCGAATTCTTGAACTAACTCCATGTTCTTTCTCTTTTTTTATTTGTCCGACAGGTCTTCATAGGCTTTTGATGGTCTTCCACGCTCTTCAGATGATGATGCCCATCATCATCATCTGAAGAGCGTGGAAGTCGCGGACGTACTTTCATCAAAACTGACCTTGAATTCATCATTTAACCAAGTCGCATTTTGCGTCAGGAACCTCTCCTTAGTACGGCTAGATTTTGTCCAACGATTGTTGAATTGGGTTAAAAAGCTTCTTTGAATGGTTACAACTTCTTGGCTTCTTGAAGACGATAAATTTTGCTGCTGCTCTAAATATTTCTTAATATTCTGGGTTTGTTCCAAAATTGATAAAAAAAAAACGCAGAGTTCGCGTCGAGTAATAAGGAATTCACTCATTTTAGAAAAAATAAAAAAAGGTTTTTTGACGGTCGCGAAGTAACTTGTTCTCGACAAGTGCTGTAGTTTTTGAAAACTGGTAACGGACCACTGAAATTAATTGTTTATTTACAATTCTACATTCCGTGTGCAAACTTGATAAATAATATTTCACATGGGAAATAAATTTATTATCTTTTAGAAAACAAAAGGAATTAGCCACTATCTAGAAAATATAAACACCACATTTTCCTTCCTTTATGGTTTGTTTTAATGGTAATTGATAACACTTATCGAAAACAAGTGTTTTGTGGTCATACAGTTTGGATAAGAAAATAAAAACAATATTGTATGTATGTATATTCTAATATTTTAAATTTTCCAAGTTTTTGACCTTTAACACTCAAAAGCTTTTTTGAAATTGCAACACTATAAAAAAAACATGAGTCTAAAACCTGAGTAGTTTATTTTTCGGATCAAAATCTTTATAAATATGATAGCATTACTAAAAAGTACAATAACAGACCTTTCTAATGATATACTACACAATAATTGAATATAGGTAACAGAATCAGAAACTATCATAGTGCAAAGTTTGAGGTTTCTCCTATTCTGTGCTAGCAAGAATTTCAGTGAACCAGTTCAAGCCTACACTAAGCTAAAATAATATATTTACTAAAGGTTTTTTAGTACAGATTTAGGTACTTTGGACATTATTCTTCATAAATCAAACTAGAACAGTTTTGAATTACGACTTATGTAAAATACATTTTTGAGACGAAACTCACGCTTTTGTCCCATAGTGGGCCGTGGCTCCACACTGCCTAGGCGATCCCTAATGCCTCTCTTCAGCCTTACAAGCAACTATGAAAATTATTTGAAGACTACCTCACCAATATCCCTTGCCCACGGCCAATCTTCTCAGCATGTGGCTGAGTAATTTAAAGTGAACGCATGACCTAGTACTGAGCTTTTTCAATTTATGCATGTTCAGTCAAATGAAATCATTGAAACAATTAAAATTAAAGAAATTCATCAAAATATTAATTGTGTTTAATTAAACAATAGGCACAAATCTTTAAGATACGTATATCCGCATCTATCAATTAAATATATGTTTCGATTAAACATATGTACCCAATTTTTTAAAATTAACTTTGACCTTTCCCTCAACGAGCACACTACTTGTCAACCATCGATAGAGAATTGATAATTTTATACGTAATATCGTCGAGGGGCTGAAGCTGCTGTATGATCGCTATGAAAACCCAATTGATAGTGTGCCCAAAAGAGATTGTCATAGAGAAAGTGGGTAAGGTGCACCTAACGATTTAGGATCTTGCTAATAAAGTATGGGTAGAATCGAAATCGGACGCAAATTGAAAAGCCGTCAAGTACGCGTCCCGCTCGCCAGTCCGTAAAAAAATATTTTCACAAAATATTTTTTTATGATGTAACTACAAATTTACGGTTTTCGGATACTTGTGCCACATGACGTTGCTTCTTACCAAATTTCATGATTCTAAGTCAACGGGAAGTACCCTATATTGATGCCCTTCCGAGTGTCAAAATATACGCATAAACGAGGCATAAACAGCCGTATCTTTTGACTACGTTGACTTAGTTTGATTTTTTTCACTACTCAGAGGGATTGCAGACCTGTCCCTGAGATAAAGGGTCTTGACAGATGAACAACAAAGTGATCCTACAAGGATTCCGTTTTTCCTTTAAAGGTACGGAACCCTAAAAATGAAGGAGGGTTACGTTTTTAAGATGGAAATATCATGAACAAACTTCCAGAGTGATGGGAAGACACCCACGGTTATTGAACAGTTAATAACAGTAATAAGAGGAACAACTGTTTGCAAAACAAGAATTACTATTGCAATATATAAATATTAGTGTGTGTGTCTACAGCTTCCTCATCGACATCAGAGAAATTCTAAGTATGTTATATTTTAAAGCGTATTAGAAGCGATCAGACGTTTCAGTCATAATTTTAGCAGCAAAGTTTGTTTGTTTGTATAATCTTTATTGTACTACAAGGAAAAAAATAATACAGATAAAAAATAATTGTTTGTACAATGCCGGACTTATCCCATCCGGGATCTCTTCCAGTCAACCATAGAATACCTGATAGGAAATGTCAATTAAATGAAGTAGGTAAGAGCACAAAGTCATTTACACTATATCAACCCGTCAAATGCCGTAATATACTTGTTGCCGTAACGCGCAAGGTTTGATCAAACCGCTCGGCACTCAACGGGTCAATAAACAAACAAAACAATATCTGTTACACATATAGATAAACGCAAACATATATAAATATCATACATACAAATACTAACATATCCATCTTCATATGTATACACAAATACATACAATACACATAAATACCAGTATATATACATATCAGATATTACGAGTAGTAGACAATTAGCTTGAGCTAATTGTTTATGCTCTGGTTTGAATTTGAAATTCACATCACCTGGAAGTGAATTCCAAAGACGTTCCGCCTGCACAGTAAAAGATTTCGCATAGGAATGACAATTGTATAATGAAATATCCAATAGCAGATTTTTGCTAGGACGTAAACGATCATCCCGTACACGGAACTCGAATCTCTCTGAGAGGTAATTTGGAGCTGAGGGTTTAAATAGAACTTGAAAAAGCAACGTGAGAATGTGCATATTTCTGCGATGTCTGATAGGTAGTAAATTTAGTTTGTGACGAAATTCAGTTATGTGATCAAATTTTCGCAGACGGAAGACATATCTTATGCACATATTTATATCTGATGCACATATTTTGAATGCGTTCTAATTTATTAAGTAGGACTTCAGTAAGATTTAAATATGCAACATCCGCATAGTGAAGGATAGGGAGAAGTAGGGTGCGAACAAGCAAAGCTTTTGTACCCAGAGGAAGAAAATACTGGAGGCGTTTTAATGAGTGGACCGATGCAATAATTTTACGACTGACTTCGCCGATTTAAGTGGCCCAGTATAGAGTTTGGTCAATGGTAATGCCCAAATTCTTGACCCACTGTCAACGGAATGATGTTACCATCAAGGACTATATTTGGGAATACCACGGTTTGCAGCTTTGATATGTAGTATGGACTGCCTATAAC
Organism: Pyralis farinalis; assembly: GCA_947507595.1. Taxonomy (NCBI): domain Eukaryota; kingdom Metazoa; phylum Arthropoda; class Insecta; order Lepidoptera; family Pyralidae; genus Pyralis; species Pyralis farinalis. The sequence goes on along the minus strand of OX382261.1, from coordinate 11,993,680 downwards.
AATGGCCTGAGATTTTAGTGCGTTTATATTTAACCCGTAATCATTGGTCCACTTACCAATGACGGATAGCTCGTTATTGATATTAGCAATAGCCGAATCAATGTCATCAAGTGAAGCAGATGCGTAAATTTGAAGAAGTGATAAGAAAAAGAATTACAATGCCATTGATGAAGAAGGAGAATAGAATAGGTGAAAGCACTCCCCCCTGAGGAACACCAGCCTTGAGTTCACACCAATCGGATTTAGAGTCTTCAGTTTTTGTCAACTGCTTTCGGTTAGTAAGGTAAGACTTGAACCATAAATGAGCAGTGGGGCCAGTGGGTGATAGGTTCAGGGTGCTTAATATACCAAGCAATATATCAACGTCAACTGTATTAAAGGTATTCTTCAAATCAAGTAAAACAAGGATTGTTATTTTTTTGTTATCTATATTGCCTCTTATGTCATCATTTATTTTCCAAAGTGCTGATAAAGTACTGTGCCCAGCTCGAAACCCCAACCGATGCTCACTCAGTAGGTTATGCCTTCGCAGATAATTAGACAGACGCTGATACACAAAGTACTGTAATACCTTGCACAAGACAGGTAGAATTGAGATAGGTCGGAAATCGTAAAAGGAAGACGGATTGGACTTCTTGGGGTGGGGTATTATATGAGCTTTCTTCCAGGCTAATGAAAGACTCATCAGTAATCGAGCAATTTAGAATGTTTGCCAGCTAAGGAGCAATTACATATTTTATAGGCTCTAGCATATCAATTGCTGCGGTCAGTTGTATTTTTAAACGGCAACTTCGGTGTTAATAAATTTAAGTCGCATTCTTCCTCTTGTTATAGAGTGCGACTTAAATTTATTAACACCGATGTTACCGTTTACAAATACAGCTGACCGCAGGTATATATGGGGGGTCAGAAATAATGAGCAAATTGAAAAATATACCACCGAGTGTCATAAGCGGCTTAAACTTATTGATTTTCCTTCTGAGTGTACAACGTGTGGTGAATATTACTGTAGAGATCCTGGCCACCGACAAATTCTTGATAGGCTGTACTCCGACATTTTTACCGCGTTTCATGATGCAACTGTGGCGAGTAAGGGAGGCACCAAGACGGGTAAGCGTGGAGCGCGCATTGCTGGGTGGAACAAGCACGTCAGTGCGGCACATGGGGATGCCAGAAGGTCTTTTACCGATTGGATGGCAAGTGGTAGGCCTAGATCCGGATTTTTCTACAAATGAAATGTGTAAAAAACGAAAGATATATTAGTCGCGATTAAAATGGTGCCAAAACCATCAAGAACAGATATAGATGTATACCCTTGCTGAAAAACACTCTAGGGTTAATTCCCGTGGTTTTTGGCAAAGTAGTAATAAAATGAATATTAGACCCAGTCTCCTTGTTAGTGTACCCAGCTACTTTACAAGCTTCCTTGATCATTTTGTTTGAGATTTTAACATCACCAGAAGCTTTATTTGTTGGTAATGTTTTAACAACATGTAGAAATTAGTGCATTGATACCACAGTTGACATTGGAGTGGCAGGGCACAAGATCTACCGCGGCCCTCACCTCGCGATGGTAGTCATTATTATCATATTCATCCGAATTAAAGCATCCAGAAGTGCATCACTAGTCTCCTCGGGTGTGGGTATTATCAAGTTTAATATTAGAAACAAAGGTCTGATCAATGCGCCTATTTGCCTTAAATTCGTGATACAGGCGAGACCACGGTCCCTCACAATTTAATCTTTCTACTATTCGTTTTAGCAAATTTCCTCTAGATTTTTCGACGGCGGCGCGATAGTGAGATCTAGCAATACGCAAGTTACTCAGAGCTGTTTGATATGGTTCTCCTTCGATGTTATGTATACTTAATTTAGAAACCTTACGTCGAGCACAGCGGAGACTCCTACGCAGCCTGGCAAGCGTATCATCCACCAGTCACAGCGTCTCTTATTTACTATAGCTTTTCGGCCCAATATAACGTCAGCGCAATATATGAAAGTATCACACATAATTTGAACACTTTCTGCGACTGTGAGTTCAGCATGAGTGAAATCCCCGGAGCGAGAAGCGAAAAGAGAAGCCAAGCAAGCCTGCCCAATCGACATTTTAGTCTTTTAGACGAGTAAAATCGATTAATTTTTGGCAATCTAAATTTAACAAATTACCAAAAAAATACAATTCTAATATTCAGTTCTAAAATAATTCTTTAAATAGATTTTACATCTTGGAACTTTCTAGATCTATTGTTAGCGACATGTTTTTGAAACTTGGTTCTGATATGTTCTATCGTACACTACCGTACCGTACAGGTGCTTTTCCACGATATTGTGTAGTGAGAAAACTTGGTCTGCACATCCCTTTCCATTTCGGAATTCTCCCTGTGCCTTTCACCGCATTTCGTCGAATTTCACTCTCAAATTCCTTTTAATTTTATTTCCATATATTTACTGGTAAACTGATCAGACTGATAGCTCTATAGCTGGCGCAGTCCATGCGTGACGCCTTACCTTCATACAAGGGTTTTAATTGACTGTTGACAATATTTTAATAAACAACAGGTCACAACGCGTCGCGTGCATGCTAGTTATTTTTTAGGTTAAGGTAGGCCTTGAAGATTTTAAAATTATCAGATTTAGGCTCAGAATGGTTAGAAAAAATAGTGCTACATCAATTGAATTACTGGTACAACTTTATCGGAAACCTTCGGATAGCTTAATTTGTAGGTATCTCATTAGTGTATACTCCTATAAGTAATGTTACTCTTAGCTATTAGTGCAATATCCTTAATTAAGCTTAATGTTTTTTTGTTTATTATTTACACAATTAATATAATAAATATTATTTTAACCTTAAAAACAGGTTTTCCTTTAAAATACCACTAATTTACATATGACAAGCATCAGTTAGGCTTCTTGTAGTTGCCGCGGCCACTCTTTAATAGTTAAGGTAGTTTTCAAGGGACATTTCATCTGAACATTCTACAGACTTTCTTTTTTTAATTGCCAAATAACAATCTTGATCCCACTATTGTGGAGGTGCTAGTTTCTTTTTAGGAGGCCTTTTCTAAGGGATGGATTTGTCAGCAGCTGTGAGGAGGGAATTTTTGAAATGTAAGTAAATAGAGCGGGCATTACTAGGGTCCACATCTGGCAGTTGCGAAACGAAATGATCAGTAGTACTAGCATACGTAGCCCAGTCTGCTATGGCAATATTGTATTTCAAACGTGGGACTGGTGGAGCAATTGGGGTGTTGTTATAGGAAAGGATGGAAATACATATAGGATAGTGGTTACTACCATAGGTATTGCAAAGGACTTTCCAGGATAGTTGTCATGATAGGAAAGTAGAACAGAGTGAAATGTCTACAAGACAGCTGACATTTTGAGATGGAATGACAGGTCGGGTAGGCCATCAGTGAGCAGGCATAGATTTAGATCATCCATTATATATATGAATGAGGAATATAAAGAGTCGCAAAAATGTGAACCCAAAGAAGTATGGTGGATATTAAATCTCCAAGTATGACAACAGGAAGGCAAAGTGAGGAGATAATAGGTAGTTATTCATTGAGCATAGAAGGGTTAGGATTATGTATGTACACAGATAAGAATGATATGTTCATTGCACGTATGGATACCACATTCATTCAGAGTCACAGTCAGAGTGTACAGGGAGCGGGATTTGAGAGAAGTCAATGGATTTGGAAACAAGGATCGAAGCACCAGCACGGCTATCATCCCTGTCATTCCGGAGACATGAATATCCTGAGACTCTGAAATGGGCTCCAGGGCTAAGCTACATCACCTGGACAGCAACAATGACGGGGTTGTATTTATTTATCAGGTAGAGTAGATCAGCTTTCTTACGCTTGTTGGTCCGACAACTCCATTGTAGAATTGTTTGGAATGTAACAGGATACAGAAATCAGCTGAGTAAGTTTTTGGCGGATACTATACGATAATTCGGTATCACTGAAACGGGTTAGTAAATTCATAAGAACGATCGGATTGATCGGAACGAAATAAAAACATATATAAAAACCGGCCAAGTGCGAGTCGGCCTCGCGCACGAAGGGTTCCGTACCATTATCTATAAAAACGGTAAAAAAATCATGTCTGTTGTATGAGAGCCCCTATTTAAATATTTATTTATTCTGTTTTTTAGTATTTGTTGTTATAGCGGCAATAGAAATACATCATCTGTTAAAATTTCAACTATCTAACTATCACGGCTCATGAGATAGAGCCTGGTGACAGATGGACGGACATCGGAGTCTCAGTAATAGAGTCCGTTTTACCCTTTGGATATGGAACCCTAAAAACGAGCGAGTCTTACAAATATGACGTGTAACATCTGACATTTCACCTTGGGAATAAGCAACTAGAATTAAATTAGAATTATAAATATTTCTGTCTATCTATCTGTCCTTCTTCTTATGCACACTCGCCGGTTTCGAAAGTTCCTGGAATTCCCTTCCGATAAAACACGATTAATGTAGGTAAGACTTGACCTTCCTTGGCTCCTAGGTACTTCTACTTTTGCGTTATATATATATTTCGTAATTCTTTCTTCCTGCATTTTTTTTACATGTCCGAAGCAACGGAGCTGGCCTCTTAAATATTTAAGAAGTTATTAATATCAAGGAAATTATTCGTGTACATAACTAATTATGTATATATGTTTTACATATATATCACCACATTGGGGAGATCGTGCCCATAAGTCGCCAACCTGGGTAGGCGGGTTGGCGACTCGCCAAAGCTTCGTCCGTTGAACGGCAGGGTGCACCCCGTGCAGGTGAGGTTGGCTTTAGCTCGAAGATAGTGGTGAGCCACTTACACCCCTCTAGACGGACCGATGATATAAAAAAAGCGACCGGAAGCGGCTGGATGCGGAAAGCGGAGGATCGCATATGGTAGAAGGCATTGGGGAAGGCCTATCCAGCAGTGGGTAGATACAGGCTGATGATTATGATGATATATCACCATGCCTGTCTCCTATTGGGGTAGGCAGAGACAATGGAACGCCAGGTGCACCGATCCGAATCTCTTGCCTCTTCCACACCCATCAACCTCTTCTCGCGTGCTCTTCGATTGCGGCTGCTTTTGATTTGGCCCTTTTCAGCACATCAGCTATTTGGTCCATATGTGTGCATCTAGGGCGGCCCCTGTCGATAACTCCGGTCACTCTTGCTAATGTATTTATTTCGTAACTCTTTTGTCATCCATTCTTTCCAAACGTCTGAACCACTTCAACATACCCTTTTCAATTTTTGTCACTACATCATCTTTCTTTACACATTGTTCTGTGTCATGCTATTTCTTACTCTATCAATCATTCTAACTACACATACCTACTCCACAATGCTCTCATTTCAACAGGGTTCATGCTTATTTTGCCATACCCGTACGTCAATGTTGACATTAAAAGACTAATTCTGTAATTAATAGCAAGGAGAGCTTTGCTCGATTTATTTTTATAGAATTGATACGGTTTCCTGCTTTCACTCTCCTTTAAATATCTTTCTCGCATTTTCCGTCTCTCGTAAATAAAGAATATTTACGTATTGAGGAAAGTTATAAATATATACACATATTTAGTAGTACGTAAGAAAAGTTTAATAATGACAGGCGTTTATAGTGACAAGTCAGACTCAATGAAATTTGATTTACAAAGAGTTTGTAACATTCGTCCTTCCCCAATCTGATCACGTTTCGGTAATTAGTCGCCGGGGCTGCTTTACCACACGCTGACTTCGACGTAGAGGCACAGATGTTACTGCCTCTTGCACAGGTGTCGACGTTACTGGAGCTTCTGAGCAAGAGCTCATTGCGGAGAGGCTTGTTGACCGTGATGTTTCACTTTCTGTGGCGGCAGTCATCGACGTTGATGGGGATGGTACATTAGTTAAGACTGTTGATCTACTAGGTGTTGTACATTTAGAGTTAGACGCTAAAGGGAAAGAAGTTTTAGTTAATGATGAAAGTACCGGAGTTGTACTCTGAGGACCAGAAAACAGCGACGATTCTTTTGCGTGAATTGCATTGTCAGGTATTCTATCCTCAGAACGTGAAGCTGGTGATGGAATTCTACAGCGGATGTGATCTGCGTGCCATCGTATCTCTTTTCCCCTCGGGGTAGTGATAACATAAGAATATCTTCCTTTGCGTGCAGCCACAGTACCGCTATGCCAGGTTTTATCTTGATGTGTTTTGACATACACAGGGTCACCCGGTTTAAAATCACTCATAGTTGGTGAAGTCAAGGCAATATTTGCTTTGAATTGTTGATATTGTAAATCTCTCCGTTTATCAGGCCTGATATTAGACAGAAGGCAGTTTAGTTGACGCCCAAACATCATTTATGCCGGAGATTTTCCCGTGGTGCTATGCGGAGTATTTCTGTATGTGAAAAGAAATTCCATCGAATGATGTGTAGTTTTGCTTCCTTCGTTCGATGCCATTCTGGATTTAAATGTCCTTACAAATCTTTCAGCCAAGCCGTTAGTACGTGGGTGATAGGACGAAGAAGTCACGTGTAAAAAGCAAGCCAAATGTACAAAATATTTCATCCAATACGAGACATAAATTTCGTGTAGTTATTCGCTTCATAGGTTTAACTTCAACCCATTTCGATAGGGCATCACACAATAATAGCCAATAAGTATTTTCGAAAGGGCCAGCAAAATCAATGTGCACTCTTTCCCACACATTTTCGGGTATTGACCAAGACAGGGAATTCAGGGATGTGAGAGCGATTTGCTTGACATCCTTTGCACATTTTGACGTGGTAATCAATATCCTCATCAAGCGTTGGTCACCATACATAAAAACGTGCCAGTGCTTTCATAGCAGCAATTCCGCGATGACCTTGATGAAGGTATGTGAGAACCGTTGATCGCAGACATCCAGGTATTATCATTCTCCCCTTTTTTTTTTGTTTTCTTTTTTGTGACGCGGGGAAAAATGCGTTACGCACACCACCGGTGCCTGGGTGGCCTCCGGTGGTAGTGTGGGACTCCCCGTCGGCTGTCCGATGGTATACCCACTAAACGACCTCGCGAAATGCCATCGGCCGCGTTGGTGTGGTGCCCCAGATCTGTCAGCAACAGGACACCACTGCGACTGGCCAGCCCCTCAGAAGGGGCCGGACTTCTTCAATCTAGGGGCCGTCCCGGCAAATTGGGACAGCCCCTCCGCCGGCGGGACCATTATGGGGCCAGGTTCCCATCCTGACCCCTAGTCCTACAAGTTAGGGAGGCGGCAATAGGTGCGCATAGCCGCACTCCCGTCCGCCGTCTCCGGAGCGGGACAGCCTCGGGATCATCCTCCCTGTCCCGCTCCGAGGCCTCCTTCTGGGACATGACCATCTCACAGAAGGAGGCCATCGCCTGCCAGGCACTGTCACTCCCGAGCATGGAGCGGACCAGGCTCGGGAGAGAGAGCAGTCCGGTACTCCCTTATCGCCCTCTGCGCTATGACCCGCTGCGCTCACCTCAAAGTATTTGGGCCTCCAGGATGGTACTGTGGGGGAGGCTGTTGAAGGCATTGGCGAAGTCCAGCGACACCGCCACCACCACGTCTCCCTCGCGCTCCGCATCCTCCGTCACCGACCTTAGGCGTCTTATGGCGTCGACGGTCGACTGTCTGGCCCGGAACCCGAACTGGGCATCCGAGAGGCCCGGGCCCGGGCCATCCTCCAAATGCTGAGCGAGGCGGGAGGCGACAACCCTTTCCAGGGCTTTGCCCGCCTCGTACAGCAGAATGACTGGTCGAACCGCCGACCCCGAGTCCGGGGGCCGGTCTCCCTTTAACAGAAGTACGAGCCGGCCCACCCTGAAGGGTCCCGGGCAGCACCCCGACCGCAAGCAGCAGTCAAGGAGCTCCCGGAACCCGTCTCCGAGGTGCACGAGGGCTAGGGCTAGCACCCTTCCGTGCACCCCGTCCGGACCCGGCGCCCTCTTCTTGCTTCGGAGGCGGTCAATGACCGCCTCCATCTCCTGGTCGGTGACGGTCGGCGGAGCGCCCTCCACCTCTCCTTTGGAGTCCAGCGATCGGGCCATCCTCGGGGGAGCGAAACCCCGCGGGGTGTCAGGGAAGAGTTCCCCGACAACCCTCTCCAGCAGGGCCGGCTGGAGGGTCTCCGTCAGCGGGGCCGACTGAGCGCGGAGCTTGTTCCGCGCTCCTCTGTATGGTCGGCCCCACGGGTCCCTGTCTAGGCCCTCCAGCAGCTCCTGCCACGCTCCCTCCTTGGCCCTACTTATAGCCATCTGCAGGGCTCTCCTGCTCTCCACGTAGACACCGTGCAGATGGCTATCCCTTCCTTCGTCCCGGGGGCGGCGACGCCTGCACCGGGTATACGCTCTACGCGCCCCGTTGCAGTCGTCCCGGAGGTCGGCTATCTCCGCCGACCACCAGTAGACCGCCCGCCTTGGGGGCGGACGCCCAACGTTGGGCATAGCCGCCCTGCACACCGCCGTGAAGGCGTCGCAAAGACGACCAGCCCCTGCTCCGCACCCAAATCCTCCAATGGCGGGAGGCCCCAGCGGCCGACAATGGCCGCCTCCTCTGCCAGTTCCCGGTCGAGCCTGGTGAGTGCCCAACGCGGGAACCGGCTCCGCCACCGGGACGAAATCGCCGGACTCCCGGGGGCTCGGGACACCTCAAACCTGATGTACCGATGGTCCGAGAGTGTCTCTACCCCCGTCTCCACCCTCCAATCCTCAATTCTGCGTGCGGTGGACGCGGTGGCGAAGGACAGATCCACCACCGACCCTCCATTCCACCGCATGCACGTATGGACCGTCCCCCTATTTAAGAGGGACAGTCCCGCGGCCAGCGCCCACTCCTCCACCTTCCGCCCTTTGGCTTGCGTGGCCAGGTTGCCCCATGCCGTGGACTTGGCGTTGAAGTCCCCGGCCACGATAACCTGGGCGGGCGCTAGCCGCCTCACTGCCGACCCAAGAGCGTCGAGCAGCCGCTCCAAGGCCGGCAGGTCGCGGTTCGGGGAGAAGTACACACCGATTATTGCGTACTCTCCCCGAACCGCCGCCACGTAGCCCGCTCCCCTCCCCCTCACCACGAGTGGGGGGCTGGCGCCAGGCCTCGCGACGATGGCCACGGATCCGTCCCGGTCCCCGGCCCAATTAGGCCGGGAGGGCACGTAGTATGGTTCCGCAACCACTGCCACGTCCACGTCCCACTGCGCCATGGACTGCAGGAAAAGGTCCTGAGCCCCAGCGCAGTGGTTGACGTTGGCCTGCAGGAAGCGAGGATGTCCGGCCATTACTCGGACATCCTGGCCTCAGGCGCCTGCTGCCGCCCACTCCCGCGAGAGGTGGGGGGCGTTCTCCCGCGGATGGATGGGGGGTTGCAGAGCCGGCTCCCCATCACGTGGCTCGCCTTTCGTCGGTACACACGGCACAGCGGGCCTGTGCCGAGCAGCCCGAGGCGATGTGCCCCGGCTGCCCGCACCTGTAACACAGGCGGCTGCGGTCCGCCTTGGAGGGGCACAACTCCGCTGTGTGCCCCTTCCCCATACACTTAAAGCAGTGCATGGGGCGCGCCTTCAGCAGGTGGAGCTGCACCCGGCTCCAGCCCACCCCAATACTGCCCAGTTCGAGCAGCTTCTTCGCTGCCGTCACCGGACAGCGCATCAGGGCGGAACTGGAGTTCCGCCAGTCCGGGCGGATTTCGCCCATCCGGACCTGCTCGGGGGCGCAGCCCCCCTCGCGAGCGACCGCAACCTGTACCCGCTGTACTGTAGCGGCGTCATCCAGCCCGGTGATCCGGAACTCCGCGCACTTCACCGGTCTGGATACCTCAACGACGCCGGACAAGGCAGCCGTCAACTTGGCTGCCAGGGCGTCTGCCTTCTCATGGCTGGAGGAGCCGGGGACCTCGATGAGCCTTGCTCCGGTCGCAGACTTGCGAATCCGGAGCGAGCCGATCCCCAGCTCCCCCAGATTGACCTCCTGCTCGGCCTTTAGCAGGGCCGAGGCATACGTTGCTCCCCCAGTGGCTGCCTCCGGCCGTAACTTTAAAATTACGGCCGTGGAGCCGGGGAGCACTACTTTAGCCTTACGGCCCTCCTCCCTGCCTGCGGGAGCAGGAGGTGCTGACGCCCTGGTAGGCGGCGCGGGTGCCGCGGGAGCAGCGGGTACCGCGGTTTTCCGCGGCCCGCGACGGACCACATCGATCCACGACGGCTCCGCCGACGGGGCCGCCGCGGCTGGTTTACCCTTTGATGTGGACGGGCCGAAGCTCGTTCACGACTCCTCCCGGGCACCACTGCGGGCGGGACCCGTTTTGGCGGCCGACCTCGCCTGAGGGCGCACCTCGAGCTCGGCTGGCGCCTTCCGCGGCTTAGGTGCCGGCCGTCGCGCGCCCTCGATGGCCGCTCTCGCGGCTTTCGCCACCGCGGAGCTGTCGCCCGCTAATGGCGGACGGGTGACAGTCGGATGAGGCAGGCGCGACTCTAACTCGGCGAGCCGCCCATCCACCAAATTGCCGACGAGTTGGACGATGTTCCGCTCCAGAGACTGGACATCGCCCGAGCTCATCGGCCCCTGCGTCCTCCTTTCTTTGCGGAGCTCCTCGAACTCCCGGCGGTGCGCCTTGACCTCTTCCCTCAGGGAGGTCACCTCCCGTTGCAGCCGAGCGTTGTCGGCTCGGAGGCGGTGGGTCTCCTCCGCCTTCGTGCGCACCACCAGGGCCTTCAGGATCTCCCGGATCCCGCCCGCAGCCTTCGCGATCTTTGCGGCGTTCCCCCCCTTGAGGCTCGCCGACTTCGCTGTGAGGTCGAGGATGACGCCCAGCATCTTCTCGCCCCTCACCATCAGGCCATCGGCTCCCCCCTCCGTTGGGCCCGCCGGTTTCCTCTCAGGGCTTTTCCCTTCGGGGCTTTGGTTTTCCGCCTCGGGGCACACCCCCTCGGCACTTCCGGCCACTGCCGTGTTGCTCTTCTGGCCCCTGAGGGCCCGCCTCTCAAGGAGCGCCTGGATGGCCGCCTCCTTGGCCTCCTCCGTTCGCTCCTTGAGCTGACGGCGGGCCCTGGCCAGACTGGGGGCATAGCCGACCCTCTTCCCGCGCCTGGCCGTGGTCAGCTTCGCCCTTTCATCGGGCGTGTCCGTCTCTGAGCCGGAAAACAAACGCTTCCGGCCCAGCTCCGACTCTGAGAGGGTGGTGACCGACATAGTGTCCGTCTCCTCCCCTCCCCCACACCGTCTCTCTATTGCCACCGTCTGTGGCTCTTCCGGGAGGCCACTCTCCCCGGGACCCTCCGGCCCCCGCATCGTTCCCCCTCCCGGTAGCACCGGCAGGTCGCGGCACAAATCGTCGCACCGCGACAGCAAGACTCGCGCCTCTCTCTCTACTCTATTCTTCGCCTCCATTGCGTTAATATTCGAGTTAATATTAGTTCGCACCGAATCGCCCACAAGTACCGTACTTCCAGATTTAGTCACCACCCACCGGCCACTGCGTTACCGCGCACCAGGTGGAATGGGTCCAGGGCAGACGACGAGGACGTACTGGAATACACTTGGGGCCTTGCCTGCCGCTTGTCAACTCATGTAAGTCTGCACACAGTTAAGGCGACACATCGAAAAATTAGACCAACTTTCATCGAATAATATAGGCTAATGACTAAACTGACGGGTCTAAGATTTTAATATAAATAACTTCATTTCTTTATCTTGAATTTGCTTGCTCAAATACGCGATTGTGTAAAATTTATTCGATAATAATTACTTTCGAAAACACCTCCTGAAATTCATTATTTTTGAAATTACAACGAAGTTGTTCTGTTTATACGCTTCAAAATTACTTAAATCTATTAGTAATATCTATGTTTACAATATGGTTGCTGCATATTTTGATAACTGAAACATGAAATTTTTTTTAAATATTTCAAATTTCTGACAATTTCTAAGCGATCACATTCGTCTTGGGTGCTACGTGTTTTCGACCTTATTGTGCGGTAATGAGGATTATAAACGCGTTGACTAACTACATGTGCCAGTCCGGCTGCAGCCTGCTTCGAGATAAGACCTATGTCGGCTGTCTGCTCGAGCTCGCTCCATTAACATCGCGACACCGAAGTTTTTATAATTAATAATAGTTGTAAATATTCAATATTATAGTATTTAGCGTAAGTGTATTATTATTAGATATAAGTAGTAAATAATATTATAGGTTTATAAATATTTATTATACTGTTGTAATAATGGGGAACACTAAAAAGAAAATATATAAAATAAAAATACAAAGAAAATGTTCGTAGAATGGCGGAGGCGAACAAGACAAGGTACTTATTTTTTTTTATTATTATATTCATTAAACATATTATATTAACATTGTGTAGACATATTTCTAGTTTTTAGAACAGTTCCTAGGTATGGTTGGCCCAAGCTATGTAATTCCTCTTAAAACTTTTTTTTAATTTTGCTTACTTAATAACTCTATATAAAACTGCATTAAATAAGAGTTATTTTTTGCAGCAATAAACAGTAACATTTGATAATTATCCATAGGCTGACCGTGTACCTATATAGGACGTCAAACTCCTATTATATCCATTATAATCTGACCGAACTCCTACTTAGAAGTTGTACGTCGGTGGAGGTCAGGTTACGTTGGAAATTTATACCAATAGGGTTCGCGCTCTCAGCACATAGCAACCAGTGGAGACTCTTTATTTCTTTGTATTAAAATAAAAACTTATAAAATAGAATATTTTTGCTGTTTTGTATTTTAGGAGAAACTTACTAAATAAACATATTCCACCAGAAGAATCACTACTCGATTTATATGCTACTTTAACGTAAGTGTCATACGAGACGACAAACTCATAGTAACCATTATAAGCTCACCGAACTCCGACCTATACATTGTACGTAGGTGAAGGTTAGTTTACGTTGGAAATTTATCCAATGCGGTTCGCGCTATCACAAGATAGAAAACCAGTGGAGGTTTATTATTATTTTTTTTTTGTATTAAAATAATTACTAGTATAATAGTGTATTTTGATAGTTTTTAAAGAAAACTCGGTATGTTTCATGTTAAAGAAGCGAGCGAGGTGTGTAAGTACCGAGTCATGTGGAGCTCAGTTCTCTCTGCCTACCCCGCGAGGGATTTAGCGTGAAGATATAGATAGATAGTATACTTATACCCATGGTACTCGTGAAAACAAATAATATTTACTATGACCCAACACTGAAATCACAAAAAACTCATCTATTCTATATATTTTGGTTAGTATTGAACTATTGTACGGATTAGCAGATTTATTTCGCAACATCAGAGATGGTCCTTGTTCTTTCTTCTTGAGAGTTTAATAAATAACAAGGAAACGTACAACAATACAAAACACAGAGTATACATAAGTAAAATACAATAAATGTCAGTATACTAAAGTTAATGTTATGAAACAGCAAGAAAATCATTTGTCACATATTTTTTTAAAAATATGAATAGATTATAGAATCTATTTGTATATATGTATATTAGGGTGTCCCTTATTTTTCAAAGTTTTTATTTTCTAACGCCTATAGGTCTTAGTTTTGTTCATTTGCTTTTAAAACACTCGGAAATTATTTTTTAACTTATTTGGATTACGATAATCCGTGCCGAATTACATCGAAACATGTTCATACAAGTTGCGCGGCAGTGCCGCGCGTACTCGCGGTATTCATTTGTTCAAAGTCAAAGTCAAAATCTTTTTATTCCGTAAAAATGGCTACATTTGTTTGGAATCGTCACAATTTTTTCCCCTACCGTGCAGTTTATGACTAGGTGAGCACTGATAAAAATACTGCCAAAAAACTCAGGCATCCCTCTTTTGGTATCCAAAAAAATTTACATATTTTATTAATTACATTATAATTGGATCGACTCACTCCCAGGCATTTTTATCATTAATATAGTCAGATACTTTATAATATGCCCTGCTACACAATTTGGCTTTAATAGTAGTTTTAAATTTGTTTATTGACAATTCTCTTATATTGCTGGGAAGTTTGTTATAGAACTGTATACATTGCCCCATAAAAGAATTACTTATTTTGTGGAGACGGCTTGCATATAACACAAGATTATGCTTATATCTAGTATTTATGCTATGAATATCACTCTTTTTACAAAATGAATCTATGTTTTTATGGACATACAAAAGATTTTCATAGATATATTGCGATGCGACTGTTAAAATATTTATTTCTTTGAATTTTTCTCTAAGGCTCTCCCGGGGACCAAGTTTGTAGATAGCTCTTATGGCTCTCTTTTGCAATAAAAAGATGGTGTTAATGTCCGCGGAGTTACCCCAAAGAAGAATTCCATATGACATAATACTATGAAAGTAGCTGAAATAAACTATTCTAGCCGTATCAATATCAGTGAGCCGTCTAATAGTTTTACTGCATAGGCTGCAGAACTTAGTTTTCCTGATAATTTTTCAATTTGTGGGCCCCATTGTAGTCTGGAGTCAATTGTTATACCCAAGAACACAGTTGTCTCCACAGAGGCTAAATTAGTTCCATTAACATGTACATTGGTAGCCACCAGTCTTACATTAGGTGTTGAGAACTTAATTACTTTAGTCTTTTTATCATTTAAAAGCAGATTATTAACACTAAACCAATGAATAACTTTAGAGAGAGCATCGTTAACTTCGTCATAATTACCTAACCGTCTATTAATTTTGAATGTCAGTTATTCTCGTGTTGTCAGTTATTCTCGTGATTAATACGTAATGTTTTAACTTTTATAAGATGGCAGTGGAATTGAGAAGCAATAAATCAAATATTTTCTTAGTTGGAGACGTAAATTATCAAATAATAGGCGCAAAATTACCGTCTAACCGTCAAGTTCTTCCTGTACTTTTTTATAAAATTCGCGAAGTTAAATTGACAGTTAGTGAAAGCGCATACCTAGTCATTCGAGAGTGTATTATATTTAGGGAAAAAGCTAGGATCCCTACCAGAGCTATACCTAACTGTGTAAAATAACTTGTGAATCTACACCAGGAGGGAGTTGCAAAAAATTTAAAAAAAATAAAAGATGTTTACAAGCGCCGTGAGGACTTTCAAAATAATTTAGATAGTTTATTTGATATAGCACACGCTGATGCTTTAGAACGGATTAAAATAACGGAGAAGAAGACAAAATATTTATATAAATAGAACCAGGGCGTCCAGGATGTTTAGCAGGCGTAGACAAAAAAGTTAGCCGAAAAAGAAGAAAGGACCAAACAGAGAAAATTAAAAAAAGAGAAAAAAAGACATAAACAAATGTGTATCTGTAGTTGCAGATTTAGATAGATCTCAATTAAGCATAAGGGATTCTGTCTATATACTTCAGGCTGTAGTAGAAGCACTAGATTTTAGCTGTGATGATTTACCGATAAACAAATCGTCTATCAACGCATTCGCACTCAGAGTAGAAAAGATAGAGCGGAATCTATAAAATCAGATTTTCAAAATAATATGCCTAAAATGGTGACCGTTTACTGGAATGGGAAATTGTTATCTGGTATGGACGTGAGAAGCCCTAAAGAAGAACGCCTGCTAATTTTAATTTCATTTAGAGAAAATGAACAACTTCTGGCTGTACCCAAACTAGAGAGCTCTTCCGGCCAGGATCAAGGTAAAGCTGTGTCAAATCGAATCAAAAATCCACCAAGTCACAAGCAGCCCTGATATTCCAATATTCAAAAATTTTAAAGACGACTGGAAAACTATTAATCCTGCTGTTATTCAATCGTACACCGATATCGTCACACAACATTTTGGTAATACAATAATAAAATAATTGTTGATATTTTATAATCAAGTATTACAAAAAAACATTGTACGTGACGATTATCGGGAAGTAATTGAACTATCCATTATATTCTTACGAGGAGATAATGAGAAAAAAATTAAAATCAGACCTCCTGGATCCTGGCGATGCATCAAGCAACGTGGATGGCTAGAGCTATTTACTCTTTAAAAATATGTTTGTTGCAATCCCAATCCAAAATTAGCGCCAAGGATAAACGAGTACTACAAGACGTTTGTTTATTCATAGCGGTTATATATATTAGGTGAAATAGCCTGAATGTAGTCTGGTGGTGAAGGCACCAAATCAAGATTTGTGCTTATTAAAGAGGCTCAAGGAATAAAAATTAATTTTATAAATTATAATTTTATCAATTTATTTAGCTACATAACGGTTAGGGTCAAAAACAGCAATTTTTAAAATCTTAGTGATAATTAAATGTTAAATCTAAATATTTTCCATAAATTTATAAATCTATATCATTAGATGATATTAATCATTATAATTTATTCTTTCGAAGGATACCCTAAAATATTGGTTGTGTTTTTTTCACATTTCGCTGATTGGATTCCAAGTGCTTGATAAATTTTTGGTAAAGGTTAAATTTACATTTAATGATCAAAATATACAATTTCTTTATCATTTAGGTACGCAATCTTTCAGTAGATAGACCTGAATGATATATTCGTCGATGTTAGGTATGACGCGTGAAAGTTGTGTAGATGCCGTATACCATTTTATGCACTAAAAGTTGCTAAAAGCTTGTAATAATATGTTTACTCTTCGTTCTCTAAAAAATGGCATTAAAGGTATAACGTAGAGGGGCTAAAGTGTGTGTTATAAGTTATAATCCTTAACTTCTTTGTAAAGAAAAAAATCCTGGATGTCACATTATGTTAATGTGTTGCGAAAATTATATAAAAACTAGTAGTAATAGCGGGAATACTTTCTCTAATTCAATGTGATAATTTTATTTCTCTTATTTATTCGAAATAAAAAATCCTGTGTTTACTCGGCGCTATCAGCCATTATGACACTCGAACATATGTGCCCGAATCAACAAATGGCCCGCTTTAGCCTCTCGATAAACAATGTTGTATTATGTAGCAGGTGTTTTATTCTTCTTACGGGGGGTACATGCCGTCCAGTGGCGCCTCAAGGAATAAAATATCGTAAGATAAACATTATAAAGTCCTGTGTTGCGAATGTTACAAATACAATAACGTACTTTTACGTCATTAAACCAACAATTGAAATGTTTTGCTTTCGTTGTTATAGGCATAATTGCCAAAAACGGCCTCTTTTAGCACTTTTGCCTATAACAACGATAGTGGAATATTTTGAGTGTTGGTTTAATGACGTAAAAATACTTTACTATCTTCGTAATATATGCAACATAGGATTTCATAATGTTTATCTTCTTTACTATGATATGATTTTTTATTCAATGAGGGCGCCACTGGACGAGACCTAAGTAAGAACAACATAGATACCGAGACATGTTAACTTGTAGAGATATAAACATAAAACGATGTCATTGATTTCTCTTTCAATAAACTTTTAAAAGTGAATACGTTTCTGTAGTTTTTTATTACTATTATTACTATTGTTCTCCGTCTAGCTTAAATAAATATGTTTGGTTCAGTATGTATAAAGCTAAATAATAATTAAGTCAATAATTTTTAAATATTGATATTATAAATGTTTTTAAGTGTGACGCGACTCCGTAGCTTTTCTGTTCGTTTGCATTGACTATACGTTGACCCCAGG
Source organism: Pyralis farinalis (assembly GCA_947507595.1). Classification (NCBI taxonomy): domain Eukaryota; kingdom Metazoa; phylum Arthropoda; class Insecta; order Lepidoptera; family Pyralidae; genus Pyralis; species Pyralis farinalis. Next base: position 11,976,094 of record OX382261.1, on the reverse strand, counting down.
TTACCTATTAGGCGCTAATTTCAAATTTTACAAATCGAGCGTAGAGTGTCACTTGAGGGGCGCGGGGTGATTGGGCGGAGCCATTTTAAAGCTTCACGATCGAGGTGTCGCCTTAATGTAAAGGACGTATAAATCGTTCGTAAAAATTAACCAAACCAAGGAAAGATTTCAATTCTTTTGAATTAGATGGTTCGGCTGCTCTTGTGATAGCTTCTTTATCGTAGGTCGTATTCCATGTTGATCTATCGTATGCACGAGGTATTGAATTTCATTTTGTAAGAATGAACATTTCTTTAAACTTACTTTAAGTCCTGCTTTCTGTAGTCTGTCGAACACGAGGGAAAGTGTGTGTAAGTGATCATCATTGTTTCTACCAGCCACTGCAATGTCATTGAAATATACAGCTACGTTAGGAAGGTCACCGAGCAATTTATCGAGAGTGTTGAAAAATTGACGGTGCGGTTGAAACACCAAACGGAATCCTGTTGTATTGGAAGTAACCCTTATGTGTTAATAGTGTCAGGTATTTTTTTGATTCAGGGTCAATTTCAAATTGTAGGTAGGCGTCTTTGAGATAAATTTTTGAGAAAATGGTGCTGTTTGTAAATTTTTGCCCCAATTGGTCGAAAAGCGGCACAGGATGTAAATGTTTTACTAAGACTGGGTTAAGAGTACTTCTGTAGTCGCCACAAATTCTTATATCGCCATTTTGTTTTACAACGTTGACTGTAGGAGTGGCCCATTCAACTGGTGTTATGTTGGAGTCTATTTTCTCTATTATTCCTTCTGAAATAAGCCGGTCCAACTCCAAATCAATATTTCTCTTAATACCAAACTTAATAGGTCGTGCTGGTAAATGTACAGGTTCTACTCCTGGTTTAACATGGATATTTACTTGATAGTTGTTCACTTTTCCCAGTTTACCATCAAATAATTGTCTATAATTATTCAACACTTGTTCGAGCGACGTCGGGGTACTGCTCTTAATGGAGTAAACATTCAATTCCATATTAAATGATTCGCTCCAGTGTAATCCGAAAAGCATTGGATTTGCATTTTTCATAACTACGAGTACTACAGGTAAAATTCTGTGTTGTCCATCGACTTCAACCGAAACATCCGTCAGGCCTTTTTATTTTAACTTGTAGTCGCAGTATGCTTTAAGTTTTGGTGCTTTTGATAGGCTAGGGGCTCCTATTTTTTTCCAGAATTGAGTACTAACTATGGAAAATGCTGAGCCAGGATCCCAATCCATTGTACAATCTTGTCCATTAATCATCACATCGATCCTTTTGCAGTCTTTTTTTTTTGTTTGTCTACCATGTTGCAAACAAAATCGTCTTCGTCGCTACTGTCTGAGGACTCGCTCGACAATGAGGAGTTCTTGGTTACCTTTTGTAGTTTATGTCTGGTTTTACGTGTTCTGACTTTAACAATTTGTGCTCGACCTGTTTTTAGGCAGCAAGTCTCGAAATGTCCATCTGTTTGACATTCTTTGCAAGTATGACCTTTGGCAGGACAGTTTGTAAAATCGTGTTTGTCATTACCACAACGATAGCAGTGATCTGGATGTAGCCAGTGGGGCGTTTTCTTATTTGAGGTTTGTTGGGACGTAGTTGCCCGTGTATTTTTATTATTTTTTTTAACACTTGTAGATGGCGTGTCGAGCTCGGCTTGTTCGCGAGACTGAGCGATAGCAAAATCTGGTTAAAAGTTACCTCGTGTGTCTCTCCTTCATGTTTCTCTTAAATCGGGCCACTTCTATTTTAGATTAAGTTTCTAGTTCGGTGTGATTCAATCCAGTCGCGAAACGATCACGTATTTGACGTTCCAACAAGCTATCATCGTATCCGCAATCTGTGCTTATCTCTTTTAAGCGGTTAGCGTAATGTTCCATTGATTCGTTGTTATCTCTGATACAGTTCTAAAACTCAGTAGGCGCTCGATATCTAGTTCTTTTAATATGATAGAGATCTAAAAGTTTTCTGCTTATATCTTCGTATTTGCTCAATTCAAAGTTAGGTGTCAAGCCTACTTTTACCTCTCTGAATATGTCCGGGGTGAAGCAATTTAAGAGTATGTCTTTTTTAAGCCTATTGTCGGTAATGTTTAGTATAGCACATTTTGTTTCGAAGAAATCTATGTAATCTTCAACTCTACAGCTGTCAGGGTTAAATTTATCCATATTAAAAATTTTGATTATACCTAGCTTGTCCGTTGGTTGTATTGTATATGTCACACTGTGCATCATAGGTAACGTATCGAATGTTGTTGTAGTCGATGTTGTAGTTGATGTCAAGACCAACATTGTAAGTATTTTCGTGATTTATTCTTGCTGCGCCTGTTGAACGCTAAAAAATTGTGCAAATTGTTCGGCGTCCATCCTCGTCGCCAATACAGAATATTTACGTATTGAGGAAAGTTATAAATATATACACATATTTAGTAGTACGTAAGAAATTTTTAATAATGACAAACGTTTATAGTGACATGTCAGAATCTATGAAATTTGATTTACAAAGAGTTTGTAACAGTAAACATGGAATCTAGATACACAAATTCATTCACTTATGCCACCTTTTCGTCTTCCTTCCTTATCTGGTATTCTGTAACAGTTTCATTCCTTTAAATCACCGACGCTTTCGTCTTCATTAAAGCACGTTGCCACCTTTCCTTTCAAAGGCCTCATTTATTATAGTAACCATTTGTTGCAGTTTTTCTTCCTTCTAGGAGAACCTGTGGGGCTATTCACATTGCCTCGAAAAGCCATATTCGATTTGGAATTGAAAAGTTATCTGTCAAAATGTATGGAATCTAGCAAAATATGCCCCAGCATAGGTTAAAAAAACATCTTTCCTCCTACTGCTTTGAGCATTTCAGCAAATTTACATTCTTTAGACGGGATGTGACGAGTAACTCAGATCTTTTTCAGACATGAATGATGTTAAGTAAAAAATATATAATTCGTTTACGGCAGTAGTGTGACTACATATTTAGCTATAAATTAAGAATTCAAGTAAATACAATGAAATACGTATTCCTTTGATTAATACTTTTACAAATGCAACAAAGTATTAGTTCTTTACCATTGATATTAGTTTGTTGTCTGTGGCATTGTTTCTCGTGTTTTGTTTGACTGATAACATAATTTGTCAATCTAACAGTCAATACATTTTGGGATCTTTTGTCAATCAATCAGTCAAATTGTAATAAGTTATGTAAATGTGGCCTCTTATTACGTACTGTACATACTGTAAATTATATTAAATAGAATCGGAAATCCTCTCGGAATACGGGTTGGTTCTGAAAGTCAACTCTGCCACCACGCATCAAATCATATAGCGCGCTCTTCTCCGTCTGTTACACACTTCCGTCTCTTCTCACTAAATGACTCCCACAGATTGCAAGAAAGCAGGAGGAAATATGTAACACAAAAAATACTTAAATAGTTTTATTGTACTCGTAAAGAATCGTGGGGCACAGCATAATCTGAATTAAAAGATTCCGAAGTTTCTCCCTGAACTTACCTTTCATTCATTACGTGACAAACTAGATACCACCGCTGAGACGCTATGTACCTGATATAGGATATGCAAAGCCGAAACAGTTAAATAGCTAGGGCCAGTAGTGGATGGCAAACTATGGTTCAGATATCATATCGGAGCCGTGTAGTGTAGCTAGCTGCTTGCTCTTCCATATATCCATGCGCCTCTGGGTAGTAAGCAATGGTGGTTTGCGCCAATTCTCGTTCGCCAAGGATAGCGTAAGGCCCTTATCGACTATCACAACTTTGCGATGCATCCCACTTTCACAGTGGAGGAAATATTCCCTAAGATTGCTTAAATGCCAAGAATCTACACAACCATGTGGTTGTGTAGATTCTTGGCATTTAAGAAGTCATGACTTCCACACAGCCACGGGATGTACAATCTCATCACAGATGACCGTACATGATGCATGCGATGCATTGTAACAACTGCATTGTACAACATATCCAAAAATTTGTGCAATCCGAAACAAAAAAAGATTCAGTAATATCTGGGATAATGCTCGTTCATCGGACCCAACATATTTTGCAGAAACATGATAATCTTCAATTTTCATCGAGCTCCATACCTTTCCGGCAAACTCAAAAATTGGATTTTTCTAAATTTTCATCAATTTTAACGCCACGGTCATCCAAATGAGACCCAAAATGGTCATGAGGCAATATCAAAACAGCCAGCTCCCGACTAAGAGGAGCCATTCTGCGTTCTACTCAGTTAAACGCACTTCTGCCAGGAGCATTTGTAGCTATAAATAATGCATAGAGATCATATCGATTAAAGTGTTGTATAGCAAACCCTATTACTTTTTGATAACGTGGATTTTCATCTGGCACTCACAATCACCACTGGTCAACACTCACAATCACCACTGGTTTTACAAATCCATAGTCAGTTTTAGCTAATGTTTGAAACTTTTCAAGGCCAAGAAGTGACTCGAAATCTTGATCAAGAGTATTAGCAGGGGATAAACTATGCTTTTCCCTTCGAGTAGCGATGTATATTTGCCCGGAATATCCAACGGCTTGCCGTTGTCCTAACATACTAGAATCATTTTAATACCATCATAAATGGAGTGTATCAATTTATGCCGCTCGACGATTATTATTATCCAATCGTGATAAGGTAATTTAACTCTATATTCCATATGCATTAGAAGAGGTGCTTGTTTATTTGCCGCAGTTACACCAATAGGGACCCGAGCTTTATCATCTTGAGATATGAGAAATACTTGATCTTGTCCAAGTATTGATGCTATGTTCTCCAAATGATGGATCGATGTTTATCGGCTATCTAAGTATTTTTTATGGTGATAAGTCAAGTAATTTTTCATCATTTTCTATATTTTCAAGTGTAACGTCGTCCTCTTCCTGTTTAGTCGAAACTGGCTGTATAATTAGTTTATTTTCTGCAGCTTTACAGGTATTCGTTGCTTAAAAACAAAATATTCTATTACTATTAATTATTCTCTATACTCTTATAAAGCTATAAATAATTATTTTTAAAAATATTTCCCCCAACATATTAAGGAATGATGTAAAATTGGCATTAAATATATTTTTGTCATCATCATCCTCAGCTATCTAGCTAATTGACCCACTACTGGGTATAGAATATTTTTGTGGCAAAGATTATTTAAATCAATTTGTACAAACATACTTTTAACCTGGGTACTGACTACTTTAACTGATCACATCTGTAGTAAAAATTTTATTTATTCCAAAAATGACCTGAGTAGCATAATTACGGCTAAATGGACTAAGTGATGAGATTATAATATAAAGGATTCCGTCGTTGCCATTTCTTAACTCTAGAACCATTATCTACGTTGCATAGGCGCTTGCCGTATGGTTGTCTTTTACATGTGTTATTATATGATTTATATTTCTAGGGTTAACAACACTCTAAAAACATATATCAAAACAAAAGTATAAACTTACCTGCGTAAAAAACTCAATATACTCGCTTTATTCCTGGTTGCTGCGTGCAATTATTTTTCAATTCTCTTAGACACAATAATATGGAGTTCTTTGTCGGACTTTGCTTGAATCTTATAACTACGCCATACTTCATTAAATAATTTCTGTAAATTACAAATTTGTTATGTAAATAACATTTTGTGTTCATGTGAGATTTTTAAAACTAACGAATAATTTATGGTATTACTTGGTTTTGTCTATATTAGACGACATTTTAAACAATTTCAACAGTGGTAAAAGTGGATTAACTGGAAAATAAACAATAACTTAGAATACGTCAATCCAAGTCGAAGATCTTTCTCAAATGAATCGTCAAAAAGAAGATGTAATTCATTCCAAACATTTTAGTTCGAATTAATCATCAATAATTCTTAAAACAATTAACCAGAATATTACTTTATTGAACATGTTAGCATTCTAGGTATTGTCTTTTATTTTGCACTACATATTTTTAAGAAGTTTATAGCTAACTGAATTCGGCCGCCATTTCAGATCATATTCATTTTGTGGTTTACTGAACTGACATTACATAGAGTACCGAAAGCCTTTGTTCACTTGGGTATGACTTTAGAATAAAAAAAAATGTCGGCCATTTTATTTGTATCGCCATTTCATTTCTATCATGAGATGGAGAATTATAAGTTGTATTGTAAAGTGAGATAGAAGAGATTATTTTAGTACATTTGATGGTATTGTTGTACTGTGAACATTTCAACGAATAAAAATATTACTAAAATAAGTAAGTGGAAATGAATAAAACACATTAATTAGATTCTCCGGGTTAACATAATCGCTATCTTAGCGTCTCTTACAGTGGGAAGAGTGCAATGGCGTCCGTTTTACTCGTACCGCGTCTTAATATATTCCGTCATCCTTTTCTTACACATATCGACTATTCAGGAGACACAGCTCGTAGCGAATGTTCTTTTTACGAGTAGAGTAGACTGATAAGAAATATTTCCCGTTACCTTCGCACCTTGTTTTGTAGTTTCTCTTTCATATACGATTAACCGCGCTTTAGAAACAAAAATAAACCGAAAATGTCAGCATTTATTTTGTTATGCTGTGCTATATTACATTGCAGGCATACACAATTAATTTCGGATGGTAAAAGTGTTATGAAGTAGCGTGTCGTCTGCAGTTATGTTTACGACGAACGCTGTCCAGGCCGGCTCGGTACCGACTCTACAGTACCAAGAGCATCCCGCTCAAAAAGCTCAAGGCAAGAACATTGAGACTGTGCAGCAGAAAAATGCCCAGCAACCGCAACAAAGTCAGCAACAACAGCAGGTACACACTAACACAGCACTATATTATACAACAAAAAGTTTTTCTAAATTGTTATGTACATAACTTGCTAAAAGTCTATAAACGGGAACATTCTATGAATGTGACATTTTTTTAGAAATCATGAACATATTTTTGAGTTTCCTCAAGTTTATTCCATTCAGTAACATAAGTGTTTCATTAATTTATCTGGCCATGTCTTTTATATTAGGCATAAGCCACTGTACTAAGAAAGAAAAGATAAATAAGTGTCTTCATCCTGTAACCAATTACAATGATCATTAAACATCATTCTCTCTCATGTGTATCTTTCAGCTTTTGTATATTATTATCCAAACACACTGAAATATGATGCATTATGATGAGATATTATTTGTGTTCAATATATTGTAATTTGCTGCTATATAAGTAGATATTACTAAGAGAAAAATATTGCAAATCAGAAATTCAAATTCATTTACTTAGTAGTTAGTTATGTAGATGATAAATTTAGTGTCACATTTTGGAGTAGATTAGATAAATAAAGGATTGTATATAATCACAGATATGTCTGTAATCCAAATTTTACATCTAGAATTAACTTACCTGCTTTATTGACTTTTATCTTCTTATCCTTTTAGCTATCACAGCCTTCAATTTATTAGGTTTCATTTATATGTATTAGTTTTTTTATGTAAATGAAGAGTATTATATTATATATAAAACCATTAAGACCTTTACTGAAAGATAAAACACCTTGGCAATGACAGTTTAGGCAATTATATTATCAATATTCTTTATTTTATAAATCTATTTTATTTATAAGTATTTAAATAAATCTTGTACATTAATTATGTATGCTCTTACAGGAATTCCCAACATTCTGTTACACAACTAATGTCAATATGATTGGCAAAATTGGTACTGGTGCTTCTAGTGGAACTGGAGGGAGTGTAAACATTGCACAGCTCACCACTAGTGATGACAAGACATGCTACATAGCTCAGCCATTCTCCTACAACTATGCCCTTGTTAACCAGATGCAAATTGCTCCTAATGGGATTCAGAATACTATTTCTAATATTAGCTTTAAGTGTGATGTATGTGGGCTCATGTTTGGTCATCTCAGCTTGTTGAATTCACATAAACGGATCCATGCTCAAGATACAGGTAATTGTCTTGTAACATTCCCAATACTTCTATGCATACTACTACTTTAACCCGTGAGGCCCAGGTGGCGGAATTCCACCATGTGTGTTACGGCAACAAGTATATAACGGGCCTCAAGGGCTTAATATTAGGCGTTGAAAGTATGAAATTGCCAATTTGTACTGAAAAATTAAAACTCTTTTTTTTTTTTTTAATGTAACATTTTTCTGGCAACTAGCCTACTTACACGAGGCTATGAAAAGCGACTCAAAAGGAAAGACATTGTGTAATAGTGAAAACAACACAAATTAATAAACTATGGAGGAGCTGCTCTCACTGGAGAATGCACTCGACACAACAAGAGCACACAACACATCTGCTTATAGTAGAAGACTGATTGCAGATAAAAACCAAAAAAAAAAAAAAAATGTAACATTTACTTATAAATATTTACCCTCATCATCTATACATTGCTGCCATCTAATTGGAAGTTTAAGAATGCCTTTACGACAGAACTCTGGGGATCTAGATTCGACAAACTGTGTGAAAGCATTTTGTACTGCCTCCTGGAAAGAACATTTTTTAGCATGTGGAAAATTGTCCAAATCATGAAAGAAATGGTAGTCAGTTAGAGCAAGGTCTGGCGAGTATGGAGGATGACGTATGGTTTCTAACTGCAGCCCTGTATAGTTACAATGGTTTCTCGCGCAGTGTGAGGTCTTGCGTTTTAATAGACTTAGCAGCAAAAGTATATGGAAAGGTGATTGAAAGGAGAATGAGGGTGAAATCCGATGAAATGCTGTGGGACGCACAAGGAGGTTTCCGAATTGAAGGGGATGTACGGATCAAGTTTTCTCGCTCCGCAATATCGTAGAGAAGCATCTGGCCATAGACCAGAAGGTTTTCTGTGGTTTTGTGGATCTTGAGAAAGCCTTTGATAGGGTTGTGCGAAAGGAACTGTGGGACATATTGCCGAGATATGGGATTGATGGTTCACTGCTCCGTGCTGTGCAGTCCTGTTACAAGGATTGCTCAGCATGTGTGCGGATAGACGGTGGTATGTCACCCTGGTTTGATGTCAAAATTGGTGTCAAACAGGGTTGCATGCTATCTGCTAGGCTGTTTATCCTGTATCTCGATAGTTGTCCGCAGAGAATAAGGTCAACGAATGTGGGATTGCGCATGGGTGACCAAGTGGTGAACTGTCTGCTGTATGCAGACGATGCCATGCTATTAGCAGATACACCATCTAAACTGCAAACACTGGTCACAACGATGAAAGACGAATGTATGGAGAAAGGCTTACTACTGAATGTGAAGAAAACAAAGATGGTATTTGAAAGAGAATAATCCAGAACTAATGTAAGGATTACGATTGATGATGAAGTGTTGGAACAAGTGGATGAGTTTGTATATCTTGGATGCGCTTTCAGCAGGGATGGAAGGTACACCGCAGATGTGGAAAGACGAGTGAGCGCTAGTGTGAATGGAGCGTTGGGAAAACTTCTTGACAGTAAAATCTTGAGCCAGAAGGCACAACTCGCTATACACAATGCAGTGTTGGTCCCAACGATAACTTATGGAAGCGAGAGTTGGGTATGGCAGAAAGAGCATGAAAGTAGAATAAACGCGGTTGAAATGCGAGCGCTGCGCAAAATTTGTGGCGTAAGGCTTGTAGACCGTATTCGCAATGATGATGTTAGAAATAGAGTTGGTCTGAAAGAGAGCGTCGGTATTAAAATAAGAAGAGGCATGCTTCGATGGTTCGGGCATGTAGAAAGAATGCAAAATGAAAGAATGACGAAGCAGATATACAATGCAAAAGTGGAAGGATGTAGGAGCCGGGGAAGGCCAAGACTTACCTACTATGACCAAATTGGTCATGTTCTATCAGAAGGTGATGTCAGGAGCCCTAGAAACCGGCGTGCGTGCATGAGAAGAGCAATGAATGTTAAAGAAGCGAGTGAGATATGTAAGGATCGAGTCACGTGGCGCTCGATTCTCTCTGCCTACCCCGCAAGGGATTTGGCGTGAAATTATAGATAGACCATGAAGAGACCACCAAACAGTTACCATTACCTTTTTATTTGTTAGCTTTGCTTTAGGGCACTGTTGCAGTGTTTGACCTGGGGTCAGCCATTGCTTTTTCACTTACGGTTATCGTAAAGCATCCACTTTTCGTCACCCTTTCGGTTCACAAGGTCTAAAGTAATGTCCATAGTATCAAAATGTCTATTTATTGTCAATGCGATGCAATCAAAGAGAATATAAATATGATTCAATGAGAGGCACTTGAAACAGTCTAAAATCCTTTTGGTTCACGTCTCTCTTCATTTCTATTCCACGAATTTATAAAAATGTCTGTTAATTATTTGCCATATATTGTAAGAGGAAGCAATTTTTGTTATAAGATTTACAATTTTGTATGTTTTACATAAAAAAGTACGTGCAAGTGTCTAAGTGCCATGCCCCTGTTAGAAAACATGAATATAAAATTTCAATTACCTTTTAGAATAAATAGATGTTTTAATACTATGGTAATTTTGATTACAGTGATGTTTTAAACTGGTCATTATTAATTAGACATTTTAATATTGTAGACCTTATGAACCGAAAGGTTCGTCACATGTCACAATTCAGTAAAATCATGAGGCACCAATTTTTCATATTTTTTTTTTCTTACTGATTTGATGCAAATGCGTCAATATTGTTGGTAAGGTTAAATCATGATGCTAATTCCAGGATAGTTTGACTCTGATCGGCTTCCACCATCTCCTTCAATTCGGCATTATTCTCCTGCGTGGGGCGGTCTACCACATGGTTCATACTTCAAGTCGAAGTTTCCATTACGAAAGCGTTTAAACCAAAAACGCACAGTGCGCTCATTATCAGTCTCCTCTTCAAACGCAGCATTGATATTGCGAGCCGTTTCTGCCGCGTTAGTTCCGAGTCGGAACTCGTATTCAAAAATTACTTAGATTTTCGAAGTATCCATCTTTCCCGTCTAAACTGAATAAAAAAAATCTATTGAAATTCGAAAATCAAATGTTGCACATTTTTTAAAAGATAAACCGATTACAGATAGCATATGAAAAAAATTTCACCCGAAAATCTCACACCATGAAGGTTTAATATCAATTCAAAGTATCTATTACTATAAAACGGCAATTTCATACTTTAACCCCTATTACTACATGCTATTCAACATTAAAATTGTGTCATATCATAGTAAGACAACAACATATGAGAGTAATTATCAAAATTTATTTACTGCAACTCTTATGCTGAAATTGTGAACTGTTTCGTGACATACCTGTAAGAAACGTGACTCCTGTGCAATGTTAGAGAGAATTTGCACATGGCCACAAAATAAAAATATGTTTATTTTATAAAAGAATTTGTTCAACATTATACTACCAAACCAAAATACCTAATGGGCGAAAAATAATAATAATAATTATAATCAATGTTAATTAAATATCAGTCATTGGAGGTGCACCATTGTTGACACAACTAAAGTACATTTTAGGAACTGAAAATACCTATCTCAAATTCAATATTTTGAAAATAAACATTGCTGTATCTATATTTCCTTGTATACAAATATGTTTGGAGCATAACATTCAAGAAAATAATTACGTACTAAGCAAAGTAAAGTTTTTTAAAAACCTGATTGCTTAAAAAAATATATACCCTATGCCATGCACACGATCATGACGAATTGATTGATGGATGTAATGATGACGTATTTATCAAAATCTGACAATTTGTTTGATCAGGAGGAACAGAAATATATTAACACATGTAATAAATTTAAATACACTTGGCAAATAAGCGGAGCAGTGATAAGTCATTGGATATAGAACTGGCGTATTGACCAACGGGTCCGGGTTTGATTCCTGGCATGTATCACTAAATTCGTATTTTCAGATTTATGTACATATTTGTAATTATGACTTGCTCGGCGGTGAAGGGAAATATCGTGAGGAAACCTGCACATTCTAGAAATTATATTTTGAAAGATGCTTGACTTAACCTAAGAAAGGCCTGGTTTTCCCTCTGGTTGTGGACAGCCGACGGCAGTTGCTCCATGTAAAAATCAGTATCTTCAATAAATTCTTAGACTTTGTTTTATACAATGTCGGGTAGCATACAAGTATATGGCCTGATGCAAAGCAGTTACCGTAGCCTATAAAAACCTGCAATACATAAAGTATTACTCGTGTCATGCCACCTCTGCTGCTAACACAGCTACTTCTTAGGAGCTTACAAGTGACCTCACTCACGATTAGAAACACAACACCCCTCTTGGGAGTTGTTATTAGACCGTGATTTTGTGTGAAGTGTAGGTATGTCCCCAGACAAGCTGCTTTGACGCGCCCTACCTCTTAAAAAAGAGCTTACTTAGTAGACCCAGCCGATTCAATTGGATTAGGAGGAACGGTACAATGCTAAGAAGTAAACTCGACACTTGTCTTGGGTTGTTTTGTTGGTTAAAGTTGGTTTAACAAATGCCAATATCAAAATTTTAAAAAAATACGTTAGCAATGTATTGTCATATTTTTATTCTTTTCTCTTTTCATACCATTGCAGACAAAAGAATATAATTTATTTTATAATTTCATGATTTCAGTAGTAACAACAGGAGTAAGTGCCAACAACGAGGTTGCCATGCCACCACACATCCAAATCCTGTCCTCAGATCCAAATGAACAACAGCAACATCATGTACAGATACAAGACAGTAAGTGTGATATTACATAATACCTAATCCTACTAATATTATAAATGTGAAGTATGGATGTTTGTTCCGTTTTCACGCCTCAATAACTGAGTGGATTTGAATGAAAATTAAAAATTAGTAGATATATAGATGAGGTACTTACTGTATTAACACATAGGCTACTTTCTATCCTGGTAATGTGTTCCTGTGGGATAGTTTCGCTTTTACGTATCAATGGTTTTTCATTTACTATAATGCCACACTTTTATGATTCACGGTCCCTGCTGCGCTCTAAACCAATCGTCCCCGTGTATGAAGCTAGAAAAATCATCAAAAAATATCCTCAGATGCTTTTGAAGCATACTCAAGCAAAGGAAAATGGATATTATAGACGCAGCAGATCACCGGATGATGGAAGACACACCACTAACATCAAAATTCGTGGTATTCAAGAATAAATAAATAAATATTGACGGACAAATTACACAGCGCCACCTAGCCCCAAAGTAAGCGAAGCTTGTGTTATGGGTACTAGACAACTGATAAACATATGTAAATACATTTTTTTTTTTGTAAATACATACTTATTATACATAGAAAATACCCAGACCAATACAAACAGACATGTTCATGCACACAAATATTTGTACTGTGTGGGAATCGAACCCACGAGCGTTGGTGTCAAAGTAGCGTAACAGCGCGTTTCACCACTGCGCCACCGAGCTCGTCGAATACATTGTCGTAAATAATATTATAAATGGGTGATTCCTTTATTGTCCACTGGTAATAAAAAAATTTTACGCACGACTCCATGAACAAAATTAATAAGTTTAACAAAATTAGTAAGTAAGGAGTGCGAGGCGAAGTTTTATGCATCAGTAGACACTCTGATGACAGTGACGATAGTACATCCTATCCTGTGGAGTTTTTAAACTCTTTAGATTTATTATATGTACCGTCCCATATACTGGAGCTCAAGGTTGGCGTCTCAGTATTGCTGATGCGTAATCACGATCCTCCCAAATTATGCGATGGCACAAGCCGAGTCATGCGTTAAAAAATTTTGTTAGCAGTGGAGAATAAGGTACCACTCATTTATAACATTATTTACTACAATGTATTCTTGAATACCACGAATTTTCATGTTAGTCATGTGTCCTCCATCTTCTGATAATCTGCGTCTGTATAGGAGATATCCATTTTAATTTGCTTGAGAATGCTTCAAAAGCCTCCGAGGATATTTTTTGGTGAATTTACCTTGCTTCATACACGACGATTGATGACAATTGGTTTAGAGCACCGCAGGGACCGTGAATCATAATAGTGTGTCATAGTTAAAACCGTTGATATGTTAAAGCGAAAGTATGGCTTAACTGTTATTAGATTCCATGCATAATGTAGTTGAATCTCGGCTGGATGTTGTGCATCCTAACTATATATGTATGAGACATGCAGAGTGTGCACTTTTGATTCTATTGTTGATGGAATTTTTGAGGTTATGGTTCTTTTACTGAGAAAGGCTAATAAGGAAAATAAGGCTTGCAAGCCATTGGTCATAGATAACGCCCAACAACAAAGATGTAAACAACAAAGGAATTTCAATGAAATCACTTTTACTTTTTTTATTTAGGTGTATTTTATTAACTTATATTTTATTAGCAAGCAATATGATATCATTCGCGCTTGAAGTTACTAAATGAGATATCCTCACAATACATTTTCGTGCAAATGTGTGAAAGAGAGCAAGCTAATATTAATCTTTGTCCATGAACATAGTATAGGTACAAGTAAGTATATTTATTTTGTCTTTGTTTACAGCAAAACCAGTTATTATTGACAAAGTCCAAAAGTGCATTACATGTGGTGGAACAATTCCCAACAATCCCAAAAGAAAAGGCCCAAAACTTATCCGGTGTGAGAACTGTATTGCGCAAGATACGGCTGACCAAAGAAACACTCAGAGTATGTATCAATATTTGTCAAAAAATTTTCATTATCATGATTATCATTATTTACGTATTTGTAAACTATTAACTTTAAAAAAAAAAAGTTCATTTTTGTAAACTATTAACTTTAAAAAAAAATGAATTGTATGTATGTAATTTCTTTTTGCATAAATTTATTTTGTGTCTTGCTCGAACGTAAATGGGTATAAAATCGCACGACCATGCTTCAGGGGGTCATGTTTAAATCAATTTTCCTAAAATCAAAAAAAAAGACCAAAGACGAAATTGACTGACTGGTTAACATATAAACATACAGTGCATGACACTGTGTCTAGGAAGTAATCATTTTGAAAGAAAGTTGCTTTTAGTGGTCGGGTAGTGGATTCTCATGGAATATTGAGAAGTGCCATGTGATGAAGTCTCAGGCAGTCTACATGGTATTTTTTTGTATTCATCATTTTAATTTGTTGTTTAGTCAATCCTACGCAAATCTTCGTGGCCGCAGAGGAGAATGTGAAATTCGAAGTGAACACCGTACAGCCACCGGCGGACCCTCTGACAACGGCACAGACAAATCAACAGGCACAGCAGCAACAGAAACCTTGTAAGAATCAATATGTTACTGAACTTTCTTGCCTTTAATATTTCTGTTTCAATTAAAAAGATTGATACATCATTTTCACTACACTTTCCGCTCATTAGCAAATTAGGTTCTGACGAAACGAAAGGTATAGTGATATTTAAATAGCAGCAACGCAAAGTATACCTGGGCGAAATATGATCCAAGAAGGTCCAAAAGATAGTTTAGCTTTACATGGGGTAGGGAAGACAATAAATCGTATTTTTGCATCAAATCAATGGTGACTGCCAGATCTTATTTACTCGAAGCGCTGTTAATTTAGTTAACTTTCATATACTATAGCAAATTAGTCTTAAAACTTAAGCAGCTTTCTATATAGAAACAAGCGCCACCATTCAATGGGAAATCTTAGTAAACAAATATATAAATGGAACATTTCAATATCACCCCCACATTAAAATTATGGATGTGTTCATTTCTGGCATAATAAAATGCCTTGGGCGGTTGCTAGATGTGTGATGTGTTTACGAAGTTGAATAAAATATAATCCCTGCATAAGGTCAGATTTTACAGGGGCAACAAAAACCACAAACAGGACAAGGCAGATATAGAATTACTTCGAAAAGGAATTCATGTTGCCTCTGATTTACATATAATTGCTAAATCAGCTTCACAAATGTGTGATCAGTCCACTAAATCTAATTTACATAATATAATAATAGACACATATAGGTCTATTATTAAATAAACCATGACTATTAAAAAGATAATAATGTAATAATAATGCACATTATTTATGTTTTATTTTATCAATTCAACATATTCGGAGAAGTATAATAGGCTAAAAATAATATTTACTGGATTAAACCAAGTGAGCAAATGAGCTACTTCAATGAAATTAATCTAGGGAATTCACCAAGCGTAAATAAATGAAGTAGCTTTAAATCTTGGCTAAGTTATATAAAAATACTTTAAGGTGAATTTTTGTATATGGTTTCAAGTAAGTTTGTTGGTTTTTTTCCAATGGTGGTGCTTTTTTTACAGAGTTGTAATTTTAATGAACATGATTAATTACCACAACTACTAATTCTCAGAAGTAATATTTTGTTCTTTTTGTTACAGTACCCGGACACCATCCTGTAAAAAAAAGGAATTTAGCTTCAGTGACAAAATGTCAGAACTGTAATGGTTCAGGCATAATATTTGTAGGTGGAAATAAAAATAAACTTAACCAAACAAACATAGATAAACCATTCCACTGTAATATTTGTGGTGGATCATTCTCTAGATACTCTTCACTATGGTCACATAAAAAACTACATTCTGGGGAGAAAAATTTCAAATGTGGCATATGCGGTATTGCTTTTGCTAAAGCCGTTTATCTTAAGAATCATTCGAGAATACACACAGGCGAAAAACCTTACAGGTAAGAAAATATTGTAGATAAAAATAGTCAAAAAGAGAAGCTTTTAATAAATCGCATATTCAAAACAAAAGAGAACTTCTGTCAGATTACAAGGAAATCCATTTTGTATTGACAATTATTTAAAAATTATGTTATGAGTAAGCCACTAGTTATGTGTAGCAAACAGCGTAATATAATACCTCCTAACAATTAAAGTTAATTGCGGTAATAGAGACCATTACATTTTTTATTTATTATAATATTATTGCCATTTTTCTTACAGATGTAACACGTGCGGTATGCAGTTTTCACAATCGCCACATCTAAAGAATCATGAAAGGACTCATTCTGGAGAAAAACCTTATGTTTGTGAGGTAAATAAAATTTTACTTAAAGGTTTTCGATATTCTGGGTAATATGAGTATTATTACTATAATAGCAATATTTGTGCAGCCAAATACATTGAGCAAATATACACCCTGGAAAACCACGAGCGACACAACGAAAAAAGTCCGACTACATATGCACATTTTGCCCAATGATGCCATACTTTTATTATTAACCGTTTTCTATTTATAGCTTATCAAAATTTTTCATAAAATAGAGATATGCTCATCCCAAAGTCAGCTATTTATGTGTTAATCATGCTAAATTTGTCAAAGTCAAAATCTTTTTATTCCATAAAAATGGCTACATTTGTTTGGAATCGTCACAATTTTTTTCCCTACCGTGCCGTTTATGACTAGGTGAGCACTGATAAAAATACTGCCAAAAAACTCAGGCATCCCTATTTTGGTATCCAAACAAATTTACATAATTTATTAATTATATTGTAATTGGATCGACTCACTCCCAGGTATTTTTATCATTAATATAGTCGGATACTTTATAATATGCCCTGCTACACAATTTTAATAGTAGTTTTAAATTTGATATTGACAATTCTCTTATATTGCTGGGAAGTTTGTTATAGAACCGTATACATTACCCCATAAAAGAATTACTTATTTTGTGGAGACGGCTTGCATGTAACACAAGATTATGCTTATTCAATTGTCAATGGGCAGCAATTCTTTGATGGGTTTCTGGAACCCGCGAGTATTTTCTGATGTATATAGTTGTTGAGCACACCTATACTATTGTCATTCCTTTTCGATTTCCTTCGGGTCCTAGCAAGCCAATGCATGCATATGCATTCATGCTTATTTCTTTTCCCTAAATTTGAACTAAAACGAAATTGTATTATTAGCCTAGGTATATGTAAACAAATATTATTTTTCTGCTGGCTGAATTCAGTCACTCGGGGCCTTGAAGGAATTGATTGGGCCTTGATGATTGACATCATTTTTTTTTTCAAATGCAATATGTTATCCTTCCATATTCTGAAAAATGGTCCGTCCATATCATTTAGGATAAAGCCCTGTGGGTGATAAAGAGTTTTCTGTCGTGAGCTGTGAGATGGTTATTATGCGGTATGTGGATGAGCATTTGTCTCGATTCTTTGGTATATTGTCTTATCATTATTCACATTTCTCCACAGTACATCTCTAGAATAGTTATTGTGGTAGACCCCAAGAAGCTATACAGCAGCTTCTTTTAACTCAATTTGTGTTTGAGACATGGTTTGGCCTTCCCATGCCCACCTAGTGTGACATGTCCAACTACGGACATTTTCAATCCAATGCAAGATCCACTGACTACAAATGGCAATCTAAATCTCTTCAATTGTGTGCCAATTCAACATTAAGGCAAGCTTAGACTTGATTCTGTTGTAGTTGTTCAGTGAGTTCATACAGTCACTCTCTTTGAATTTTCGTCTTTCCAATTTAACATACAAGAATTTCCAACGCAGTTTGAGAAGAATTTCATTCTACTATAGCTTTCTATTCATTATTATCGATTTCGTCACAGACGGTCATATCTCTTTATGGAGACGAAAAATTTCATGATGAGTGCGGTCAAAACAAAATCGCACACCGTGTGTTCATTCGTATCTGCGTGTTTCCAAAAATGTCGTTGATATTGCGTACCGTCTGTACTACGTTGGTGTCACAACGAAACTCGTATTCTGAAATAAAGCACAACTGCAGTTAATCTATTGTCACATAAACAGCAATATTAAAGCGTAAACGATCACAAATAATGGATAAATAGAAAAGATTTAAAAGAGATTTCTTATTCATTTCCTGGAGTCCGTGTGATGACTCTTCTATTATAATAAAAAAAAATCAATCCATCAATTATCTATGAGTAATTTTGAATGGAAAAAAATAATTTTAAGAATTACATAATAAAATTATAATTTATTATTCTCAAAGATAACTATAGTATTTGCAGAAGTTACTTTTGGAATATTAAATTTTACACAGTTGTTTAAGCTACATTTAAAATATAAGTATATAATACATAGAAAACAAATGTTTGTCGACTTTGCAGTAATCTTACTCACGCCCGCCCTTCGCTTCGATGTTACAGTGGGTGCTTATCACGACAGTAGTCACTTCGACTGCCGGTCTAATCATAGAAACAGATTAAAATAAATCTGTGCAATAATAAAATGAAGAATAAATGTAAAATGTATAATAATATATATATGATAGCGTGCAATTTATTAATTTATTTAAATGTATTTCGTATTTAATATGACAGTTTGTAAGAAAGGTTTATACCGTCACAGATAAATTATCTGACTTCACTGGATTATTGCGATACGTACATGCATATACTTAGTATTTCTGGAAAATAACTACGGTTAGCGTGAAATAACACAACATATCATCCCAAATTTCGCCAGTTATCAGGTTACTGTTGATAACACTTGTATAAAATTATTGAATAAGCCCACTCCTATTCTCCGACTATTAATTCGATTCAGTAAATTGACAGCACCAACTGTCACACCACCAATAATTCATCACATTACAATGTTCCCATATAAAAACGACTAGTGTTGGTAAATGAATGATTGTATTATCAATATATTAATACGTGAAGCAAAAACTTTGTACTCCTTTTTACGAAAATTACACGGACGGAAGAGTATGAAATTTAGCACAGTTAAAGTTTGTATCTAGACGAAGTGCAGAAAGCTAATTTTATTATAATATAATGTTTGGAAAATACATTACATTGATACAAAAGGACATTACACATACTACCATGGCTTTGACACACAAACACATATGTACTCAAATATATACCTACTCATTTGTTTATGGTTACAGTCTGTGGTCAAACTGAGAAGAGAACCATTTTTTATTGGTTCTCTTTAACCCCGACGGGAAAGGCAAAGGGCCCATACAGCCAAGTCTTCAGTTCCGAACCATTTCAAAATCTTAATTGTTCCAGTTTCAGGAACTGTGCTGAAAAAAAAACTTGGGATACTCAAACCATCAGTTTTATTTTCTTTGTTTTTATACTACGTCGGGAGGCATACAAGCATACGGCCTACCTGATGTAAAGCGCGTACCGTAGCCTATTAACGCTTGCGATATATTAAGTACTAGCTGTGCCCGCGACTTCGTCCGCGTGGAATATTCTTTATTTATATTAATAAAAAAAATCCAAAATAAAAGTAGCCTAAATTATTCCTTATTACATCAGCTATCTGCCAGTGAAAGTCCCGTCAAAATCGGTCCAGCCATTTCAGAGATTAGCCGGAACAAACAGACAGACAGACAAAAATTAAAGAGAATTTTCATTTTGGTATTTGTACCGCGTATACATTCATATGCATTTAGTAAAAAGCTGTTCTTTTAATATTACAAACAGACACTCCAATTTTATTTATCTGTATAGATCACTCGAACGATGCCTCCTCTGCTGCTTACACAGCAACTCCTTGGAGCTTTCGGGTGACCTCACTCATACGCAGGAACACAACAATCCTCTAGGGAGTTGTTATTTGGCTGCGGTTTTCTGTGAGGTGGAGGTACCTCCCCAGACGGGCTGCTTTAATGCGCTCTACCTCTCTTAAAACATCCAAACCAAGACAAACAAACATGTTCATGCACACAAATGTTTGCCTTGTCTGGGAATCGAACCCACGAGCGTCGGTGTCAAAGTCGCGTCATTCACGACTGAGCTCGTTCAATTTTAAATACCATCCGTAAAACGATAGTGATTTTTACAAGGTTTTCTTTATGAACTTAATCACGTCTTTCAAAAAGTGCATAAACGTGTCATATTTTTTCATTAGCGTATAATTTTACTAATACGTATGTTACAAAATACTATCAAATTTGTCACATAAAACTAATTTGATACTCAATTGTAAAAATTTCAAGTGCAACAACAATGTCACTCATCAAAAGCGCGGGAAGAAATCGTGAAGATATTAATATTATTGATCTTTAGTATTACTTGTTTATAGTTCTACTGAATGTCAAAAATAATCATAATTTATGATAATGTCATAGCCATAGTTTGTAATAGATATTTGTGTTTTATATATTAATTATTCAAAAGTTAAAACTTAAAAATTAAATGAATTATGGTCGAATTTCGACCACCGGGCGACCACGTGTAATTCAATTAATTGTTCATTTTAGATTTGTTTTATTAATTATTAAATATGTTAGTTATTAGTAGTATATTGTAGTTCCTGTTCGAGAAAGTATGTGTATTCCATTGTGTATTTTGTAACGCTAGCGAGTGATTAACTGATGTTTGAGATTGACTACAAAAAAAGAATGATGTTAAATACCATCAATTTATCATGCAAAAAAGACTTCTTGTAGGGTACTTCTTCATGTAGAATAATATAAAAATAAAACATGTAAGTAGTTAATTTAAGTAACCTGCATAAGCTAACATTGACATGGAAATACTTATTCGAATCGAAAAGTTATTACAGGAAAACGGAATGGTTTCCCAGTGAAATGTTTTTTTTATTAGCATTGACACGGAAAGTTGTATTCGTCACGAAATCGAATTTTTTTCAATCAATTTAAATCCATGAAAATTACGATATCGCATCGAAACAATTTTATCTTCATTCGTAAAATTACGCCATTTTGATTCGAAATATTCTCGAGAATTTGCATTCTTTAATTTTCATTATTCTTGAGAATGTCGCGAAATTTTGTCTCCCTGCATGCTATTATCTATAAATTGCAAAAATGAAGGTAATTTTAACGAATATAATAGGCAGAACTGTTATTTGTCGATTTCGAAGGCGTGAAATATGCGTAAAATTTAACTTTGACTCTCTTACTTTGATTTATATATATATTACGGAGAAAACAAGAGAAATACTTTGAAACGTCTCAGAGCCGAAGAAATCGAAATACAAAGGCAATTTTTCTTAAGTTGTGATGCCTGTATTCGTGATATCTCAAATGCCTATGGAGACCCGGATTTGACGTTATTTCGTAACATAAGTGCTAATGAACTTACATATAGTAATGAAAAAATACAAATATAGCACGTTTATGTTCTTTATAAAACTCATCACCGTTTTATGGTTGGTATTAAAACTTAAGGATTGATCTGGAAACTCTTCCTGAGTACTTTTCAGCAGAGTTCCTGAAGCTGTGACATGTAAAATTAAGAAAATTTTGAAACGATTTTAAGCTAAGAATTGTGTTGTATATCCTAAGGTCCAAAAAAAAGCTTACTTGAAGGGACTGTGATATTATTTTTTACTTAAGTGTCGGTAAAGGAGTAGATAGCTCTTTAATAAGGTTTTGTTATTATTCTATACCACTAAGGTGGCAAACAAGCATACAGCCTGCCTGATGGTAAGCAGTTGCCGTAGCCTATGGACACTTGCAACAAACACTAGGGGTGTCCCTCGTACGATGCCGACCCTGTAAAGACCGCTTCACGCCTTGTACTCCCTAGGGCACGTTGTACTCCCTAGCTAGGGAAAACGTCAACATTAGACAATTTAAGAGTTCGCTCTCAGTTCGACTTCACAAATCGTGGAGTCAGCCGTGCAATTACTTTTAGTAGTTCTAGTAATTCTACGATTTGTGAAATCCAACTGAGTGTCGAATCTATGTTACGATTTCTTAGATTCAGTACATTTTCTACCTTTTTGTATTAAGGCTAAAAACATATAAAAAAGACAAAATTTCTTTATTTGCCATTCGCCGCTGCGGGCATTCCGACAATTCTTACATTTTAAAAATAAAATGGTAATCTTATTCCTTTCAAATAACTGTATTTTTGCTTTTTTAGTCTACTAGCATTTTGTAAATGACGATAAGCGATGAAGAAACGCCGAAAAAACTTGCGAACTTGCTTGTCTTTTCGTCGTCAGTTTCTATTACAATAAATTTACGTCAGTTACCTATTTATTGATGCATTGTGGTAAAATTAAAGATTTATTAATTCTGTAATGAACCTTCAGGCAAAGAGTATTTTTGATGTCCCCTTTGAACATATTGATAGGAAAGGACAAAACTGTTTCAGGTGGTTTATTATCGAATACAATTTACAACAAAAGATCAACCGGTCTTAGCAAGCCGGCATACGCAATATTCCAGTATTTCTGCTTCTAGGATATGCACTGTATTTTAAAAATGACTTTATATTTCTACGAGCATACATATGTTTTCATAAATGTACAGAATGACTATTTATTTATTTTATTTACGCGCTCATTGATCATACTGGTTTAAATTAAGACCTCATCGTTAATATTTTCATTCGGTTTTACGTCTAATTCCTCAACGTGCTTCGTGAGTTTGAATTGGACCTTTCGTGTCTGCATGAGTGCTAATGAGACGATCCACATACTGAACCGTATACACAAATACTTGCTAAATTCCTGCGAATGAATGATGTTACCATAAGTATTTGCGGTGCTGCGCTAACGATGCGTGTGATACTCCTCACATTACAAGTGTTTATGGTTGACTAGCTGTGCCCGCGACTTCGTCCGCGTGGAATATTATTTTTTTATATTAATAAAATTTATAAAATAAATGTACCCTAAGTTACTCCTTATTACATCAGCTATCTGCCAGTGAAAGTCCCGTCAAAATCGGTCCAGCCGTTTCAGAAATTATCCGGAACAAACAGACAGACAGACAAAAATTGAAAAAATATTCATTTTGGTATATGTACCGTGTATACATCCATATGCAGTTAGTAAAAAGCGGTTATTTTAATATTACAAGCAGACACTCCAATTTTATTTATCTGTATAGATGTAGCACATAACACTTGCAATCTCGTCCGCCAAGTTTGTTACGTGATATATAAAAATGCTGGGTTGTATGTACTTATGAAAGAAAAGTTCGAAGAATGTTTATACTCATTTACAATATATTTAAACAGGTATGCGACAAAGGCTTTGCGAGGCACGCAACGTTGTGGAACCACCGCCGCATTCATACCGGCGAGAAGCCCTACAAGTAAGTGTAATAATCTCATTCTCCTCGGTATATTTTTGTACTAGCTGTATGAACGCGTTATAATTATTTGCGTAGTTTAGAAGGTCTAAATAAAGGACAGACAATTGCCGAGTAGCTAGGTGACGTTTAAACACAATCCTCCTTGAAATAGATTTGAATTTAGTGTCCCTGTTATCTACTATAAAAATGCATCTATAGATTTATTAATTCATGTTATTGTGTATAGATAGAGAGCTCGATGACGTCGATTGCGCATTTTAACCGAACACGCAGGTTAAGTAACGTCGACCGCAGCCTGTCTATGGATAGGTTTATCTATCTTGAACTTCTCCGTGCTTCGGAGGTGCACGTTAAGCCGTCGGTCCCGGCTGATGTCTATAGATAACAGTCGACAAGCTAAGTCAGTGACCTTCGGGTAGCTTGAAAACACTGGCCTCTGACAATCCGCAACTGAGCAGCGTGGTGGAGTATGGTCTATACACATTTGATTGAAAGAAGACCCGTGTCTCTGCAGTAGAATGAGTTAGGGTTGGTGTAGTAATATATACATGAGATATTTCCAGATAACAAAGTAAATTATAATATCATACTGATCGATTACAAGCTTATGTGTATGTAACAAAGTGGGACGTTAGGGGTCGCAACGCGCGATTCCTACTTTATTGCGTATATATTCATACATACTTTCTCTATCTACGTTTCGATGTCGTGTCAATAAAAAATGTACACATAATTATTGATAATTAATATAATAAAATACAACAAAATGTGTAATAGACGACGGAACAACCATACGAGATTCCAGTACCGGAAAGTATAGGGAAATTCGATACTTTCGGTACTTGAGAAGAAGTGAGTGAATAAAATGTTGGAAATAGTTTTACAGAGATTTATCACAATACAAATCACACGCAAAAATATTATAATCTGTCTCTGTCTCAAATAGTCGTCTCAATAATAATATTTGGTAATCAATAAGTTACTATGTTATTGTCTTAATTCCAACTTTAACAAAAAAAATAGTAATACTTGTCATGAAAAGAAAACCTTAGATTTATCTCATAACGATGCCAGTTTTGGTACTAAAATATAATAATATAGAAATATCAATGTAAAATAGATGAAAAAGTAGAACGAAATTGAGGTAAGGCTAAGGTCACATGTGGGTGTTATTTACATAAATTGTTGTTTCAAAACTTTCCAATTACCTGCGACTATTAATAGTTTCATAATAATTAATAACATTTAAATTAGTATAACTTTTTGTAATTTATGAGCATAATTTCCCGGTAATGAAATTATACTAATTACCTTCTTCTTCTTCTAAGGGAATTCTCGAGTTCAATCCTAAATACCACGCAAAACATGCATGCAAATATAAGAAACTTTTACTAATCCCTTCGGTTAAAATAAAAGTAGATTCTCTAATTCTTTGTGAAATCCTGAAAAGTTCACGAAATGATTTCTCACTAGTTACTATCTATAACTTTAAGCCAAATCCCTTGCGGGGTAGGCAGAGAGAGCCGAGCGCCACGTGACCCGAACCTTACACACCTCACTCACTTCTTTCACATGCCCTTCTCATGCACGCTCGCCCGTTTCTAGGGCTCCCGACATCACTTTCTGATAGAACACGTCCAATTTTGTCACAGTAGGTACATCTTAGCCTTCCTCGGCTCCTACATCCTTCCACTTTTGCGTTCCAACAGAGCATGCCTCTTCTTATTTTAACACCGACACTCTCTTCCAGACCAACTCTTCTTTTCTAACATCATCATTGCGAACACGGTCAACAATATCGCTCTATATCTATCTAATTCTATGAACTAACACACACTGCGCAGATAATATATATTTTATCGTAATGTATCTGTGAGCACCGGCTTATATTTTTTTGAACAATTGTTACAACATGTGAAAAACAATCTATAATAAAATACCAATGCACATTAAGGAACTCCCGCTCAACAGATTCAAAGTAAACATTACGGAAATGGCTTTTAGAGAACCTGTATTTATAAATATATGATACTTATAATCGAGTATGGCTTGTATTTCCTGTCGAGTTCTTGTGTATTGCAGTTTAAATATTACATAGAACAAATATAGTTAATTACCTAATAATGAATTTGACTACTGTAAAAAGGTCTAACAAAACATCCATAACTATAAATATGCATGCTATTAAAAATGGCTAAATAAGTTTAAGCTACTCCATCATGTAATCTAACACCGATATTGTATATTACCCTAATAAAGCAAATAAAAAAAATATTATTATATATTGAAAGATGGTAACAATATTATTTGCTTATACAAATATATCTGCAGATAACATCCGCAGATACAAATATGCCATAGGATTTTACCTGCAGATCAATACAGGATGGTATGAGGTGAGACGGTAGTAGTGTTTCATTTACGGTATTTTAGAAATCTTTTTTTATACGATGGAAAGCATACGGTCCACCTGATGTATAGCGGTTACCGTAGCCTAGAAACGCTTGCAATACATTAAGTCTCACTCGCGCGATGCCTCCTCTGCTGCTATCACAGCACCCCTCTAGGGAGTTGTTATTTGATTGCGGTTTTCTATGAGGTGGAGGTACTTCCCCAGACGAATATACGTTAAGTCACTGTAGGTAGTAGCACTCTGTATAATCAATACGCAGCAAAAACAGGTCTAGTAAGTATACCGCATACCTTCTAATGTCTATAAAAATAATTAAGTTTTTATAGACAGATTAAATATTATCGTATCTGCGTAGTGTGTGACTCGCTTAAGGTTTACAGTAGAGCAAAGTGATAAACCTAGAGAAGCAGAAGAGAACGTAAAGCATTCTTTAAGATAAGAAGAATATTATGAATGCAGACATTTTATTATTATAATGTTTATTTTCATAGATGCGAAACGTGCGGTTCGGCGTTTAGTCAAGCGGCGCATTTGAAGAATCACGCAAAAGTGCATTCTGGTGAGAAGCCATTCAAGTGCGACATATGCACGGCTGCGTTTGCCGATCGGTTTGCACTCAAGAGGCACAGAGGAATACATGACAAATACGGTGAGCTACAATTAAGAACCTTTTATTAATCAACATATTTTTCGACTGCTGTAAAATCTTTCGTTTTCCGGGTTCATGCATTTTCAGGAACATCGTTCCTATATAAAATCTATATGTTTATCTGTTTTTGACTTCAGATTCGGATTCAGCATAAAAAAGTAGAGTAGAAATGTCTGAAAAACCAACCTCCTATCTCTTAAGGAACATGGTCAAAATGGCCGACAAAGTTTAAAAAAAAAATTTAATTGTTATATAATTGACGAGCCAGGTGTTCTTCTGGCAACGCAAGCTTGCGCATTCTCAACTGGTTTGTTCTGCCGTAACTTCGTAATGCTTTATTTTTGAGGATCATTACGGTCCACAGTGTTTGTTATGACTCAAAAAAACCCTCTGTTGTTTACAGTATTCATGGAACAAGGGATGCATTTTAAAATGCAAGAGTAAAACACCCACGTGTCTTTTTCGAATAGTTTTCTTTTTAATGTTTTTTATTTTACGTGACCTTTTCATGAAAAAAAAAGTAAAATTTATTCTAAAAAACCTATCATATTTTTTTATTTTTTTTAATATTTCTCCCTAAAAACGCAAAAGTACGACTTGTGAATATAATAGAAAATTTGCCCTTAACAAATCACTGATAAAAAAACAAGTTCCTTAGTCGCGGCTTTTGGAAGATATTGCATTTTAAAAAATAGGGCTAGAGTTGTCCTCTATTTGACCTTAGACAAAAATGTATAGTCACGTATTAATAGTTCGCTCGTTCAATCGATCTTGGTTGCGTAATTATAGTTAACAAAGTAGTTTCATATATTAAGTAGTGTTTTCACTTAAATTTGGATTTTGTCTTTTCTTTTGAACCACAATACCAATGTTAATCTTAAGAAACAAATATTTTTTAGACACGGTTTAATCTAACTCCATTACGTATACGCGTATATGATCATAATAATCTATTTCACTAATAACTCGTATGCAGGAAAAAAAAAAATATTGCGAATATTGTGTCTGTCATTTTCAGCAGAATTTATAAAGTAGTAACATTTAATTTGTACTAGATTTAGGCAATTTATTCCTGATTCCATCAATTATATCTTGAGAGTAATCTCAACTCTAAGTGCTGAATATTCAAATAAAATATCTTTATTCAATGAATGATCAGCTTTTTGAAAGTCATTACCGATGATCAGCTTTTTGAAAGTCATTACCGATTTATCGACGCTTCGTAAAAGGCGTCTTCCTGATTTTTTGGGTCATATCAACCACTGTGCGGTCGCATGACTAGCAATGTTTTTCTTCGTCAGTGTTTAGAAAATCTTTGGAGTGTCCATATAACCAATAAAACGGGAATTGACGTCTTTTTGACATTATTTTCATTTCGTTCGTTTAACGTTTCTTTTACTTTTTCAAATTATATTTTATTTTTACCCTAACCCTTTGTTTTTACCACCTCAATGCCCAAGAATAATCACAAAATATTCGTATCTATTAAGGGTAGTCATGTAGACAGACAATATTTCGAAGCCAAAAGTCAATCAGCCGGTTTTAAAAGTTTATGATTGTAAGTCTTGTTGTGCTACCAAGTCGACGAAAAATTTGTCTAAAAATATAACTTGATACCTCGTTCGTAATTGCTAATTCATCTTCATCATAGTGTCCATGTTTAGTTTAAAATTCCATAGCTACAAGTTTTTATGTTATGAAAGTGCTTTTTTCAGATTCTTCTTCATAGCGTTATCCTGTTTACTAATCCATTAGAATAAGCGCATTCCGTTACCTACCTAAGGATCTGGCGTAGACGCGGATTTTGATAGGGGCGGCATGTCTGTTGAAATATAATTTGTTGGACTTGCTACGTGCTGGTCTCCTGACAATATTTTCCTTCACCGTTGAGCAAATGATAGTTACAAATTTGTATATAAATCTGAAAACGCGAATTTAGTAGTCGCCGTACCAGCATTCGAACCGAAACTAGTTGGTATTATACTCCACTTATTTTCGAAAAATGTTCAAATTTATTATTGTATTTTAGAGCAGCTGCATAATAACGTTGATAATATATGAATATATTACTTTATTGATAGCTGCGTGCGTTTTTCGTATAGGAATAAATAAATTTAGTTTAAATCTAATTACTCGTACAATGTATTGATTATTTTTAAATTTATTACTAATCCTTAGCTGTAAGATTCATTGTAACTAATGAAATATGAACATCATCCAAAGGAAAGGATTATTATTAAAAAGTTACGTCAATTGTCTTTAGCATAGTGAAGTTTTTGATGCCTTTAACTCACATCCGATCCATCCCAAAGTAATGACTTTGCTGCCACCATGGCTCATTATATGATTTGACTTTAATTTCTAAACAGCTGGTCATTTTACAGGCCAAACTGCACCACTACCATCGAGAATACAACAGAATCAACAGGACCAGCAGCAATCTACACAACAACACCAAAATAATGATACACAAAGTGCACAACAACCGGCCGTTGAAGTGGAACACCGGACAGATCAGACTCTCTGAGTTGAGGACTCTTTTTAAGTTATTACACTACCCTCACCCGGCTTAAACTGAAGGAGTCAACACTAATTCAAATAACAACTATTTTAAACTTTTTCAATATTATTTTTTCCACTGATAAAGAGCTCAATCATTTTTATGCCTCTATCTGCAAACTTGGGACACTCCATATACGTGTACTAACCTTTAAATAAAAAAATGTTTGTTAAATAGATACACAATCAGTTAATTTTAAATGGATTTCGTTGATTTTTTAACGTATTTTATTTTAATGGACTTTTGATCAGAAATAACTAAACATAGAAATTTGAATTTGACTAAATCATGTATATGATTAACATCGATCATGATATTTCAAGTTTTATCGAATAGGCGTTGCTCTTGGTGGCAGGGAACAACTGCAAATTATTTTAATTTCATTATGATTGAAGAATTCGTAATTTTTACTATGAAACGATGGATTTTCCTTCCTGGTGATGATTTGTGCAAGTTTTTGTTTACAATTAATAAAAAAATCAACATAAAATATCAATGTGAAAAAAAAACGTGTGCATTGACAATGAACACTAAGGAAGGAATTGTTTTATACCACTGAGTAGCATTCAATATGCTTTTTTTATTCCACTGAATGCACTAGTGTGTGTGCTAGTAAGTTCCATTAAGTAAATGACGTCAGACTTGCTTTTTCTATGTATTACCACTATAAACCACCAGTTTTTCATAAACATAAGACTTTGTGTAGTATTAAAGATGGAACAAACTGTTGATGCTAGTGACTGCCGTTAGTCTTATTGAATGGTATGTTTCGTTGATTATTGTAACAATTTTTCGATTCATAAGTTACTTATGAATTAATTGTCAACATAACATACTTTGTAATGATGATTTTTAGTTAGAAGAATGTGTGTGAAATATTTAAAGTTAAAAATGCATTATATAAACCTGTCCTATTCTGGTAAACCTTGATTAATTGTTAACGAATTTGTTATTATCAAGAAAATAATGTCTCGAAAACATTTCGTTTAGCCTTGGCTTCCGAGAACTTTCAGAATGAATACGTTTTAGTTTTCTGAATCATATTGCTAATTATTTCGAACTGAAATTGTGAGTCGCATTAATCCAAATGAGCAGTAGTTAAATTGGTGCTGTGGTATGATGTGTTTATTATGAATACATCTGTAGCTGTTATCTAATGTATGGATTGATGCCAGATTAATAGGCGTTAGATTATCCAGGTTAGTATTTGGTTGTAAGAGTGAGTTTCTAATTTCTCCTCAGTCCATTCTCGGACCATCAGGTAAATTGTTGGAGTTTCTAATTTCTTCTCAGTCCATTCTCGGACCATCAGGTAAATTGTTTTATTTCCCGGTGTTTCAAATTTTATTTAATGCATTTATAATAAATCAGGCAGCCACGATGTTACCCACGGTTTAGAACTTTTGTCTATAATTAAAGCACATTTAAACTTCAGAGCTTAACAACTGATGTGCAAGTAGTTTATATAATAGACTTTATATTTATCTCATTCTTCTATGACGAATAAGTGACGCGCGGTCTCACAAAGTTAGACTTTGTGATATGATGGTTCACAAACTAATTCCTCAAGACAAATAAACCCGTAGTCAATAAAAATTGATGTTTACTGCTATATAAAAAAATTCTCCACTTGGGTAAATAAATTAATATCTATGTTTGAAAACCTGATTGCAAACTAGGAAGCAATTCTCATCATTATGAAATTATAATTGTTTTAAATAAATTAACTAAATTATGAGCAATATTCTAGTATACCGTGTCAACAAAAAAATAATCTAAAAGGTGACACGGACCAAGTGACTTATCAACAAGTATACATAAGCCTCTCGCTTATGTATACTTGTTGAGATCATGTCATCAAAAAATTGTGTGCAATTGATTCTTTTTGAAGTGGCTTATGCCTTTTCAATTATTTTGTTGACTCCAAAACTAACAAGTTTTGTAAATAAATATTAATTTGTATTTTTTTTATATTTATGCATAGAAATCCAGCTAGATAATACTGTGCTAATAGCAGAGAAGTCTGCGGAAAATAGCGTTAATTAGTTAACAACACATTTTTGATGGTACTTTGAAATAGAAGTTGTGCCCAAATTGGCTGTGGAATTAGAACAAGTCTTTTCCAGATATATGCAGACCACAATTTGATTGTACTAAACACACCACATAATGTGATTTGTAATATTCTTTCATAATACACATTCTAAGA
This sequence comes from Pyralis farinalis, assembly GCA_947507595.1. Classification (NCBI taxonomy): domain Eukaryota; kingdom Metazoa; phylum Arthropoda; class Insecta; order Lepidoptera; family Pyralidae; genus Pyralis; species Pyralis farinalis. Next base: position 11,944,306 of record OX382261.1, on the reverse strand, counting down.
AGTCTGTTGACGGAATGATATCAGCATAATGCATCCATTTGCACGAATATGTGCTTAAGCTTTTTTTAACCACTTATCATTACCACTATCCAGGCAGAACTTAATGTACTCAATTTTATTCTATGCAGTGGTTAACAGACTACCATATATGTATCATATTGGGTTACCCTGCTATTACCGTTTCATCAGCATTCAGACTTTTGTTTTTTAAAAACTCAAAAACTAAATTTTAACTTAGGATTTTCTGTCTCTGGCATGATGAATGCTTATGACACGGAAATAGTGTAATCTCTGTATGAAAAATAAATTGCCTGTTGTGTAACATCATACTCTCACTTGTAAATATACCTACTAAATCATATTAAATTTAAAAACTTAGAAGCCTATGTGATTTAGTATTTTAGCATATCCAATTTTAGAATAAGGTTTTGTTATTTATAGTGGATGGGGTGGACTTACTTAAGATGTAAATGTAAGAGATTTTTTGCAATACATTATTTACATAATAAAAATCTGTTTTTATTACATAAAGTTTTGATTTTGAAGTAAGTGCAGCTCATCCTGAAGCTCCCTACATCAAAATGATGTATTTTGTAAGGTAGACTTTGAAATATACTATTACTGAACATAATAGAATTATAGTAAAATTTGTCTAGAACTGCCGCATTTGTTTTATTTTTAGTTGTCATAATCGCAACAAAGGTATGTATAGTATGGTACATATGTAAGTTATGATATATGGTAATAATTATCATAAATAGATTGCCCTTTAAATGACATTAAACAAATAAAATGCTTCCCGTCGAATGTTGAAGCTTCACCTATTGGTAAATTTATCTGTAGTAACAAATCTTAGGCTTTTTCAATAAAACAGACGCTGATGTGTTGGCAGTGGAGGTAGCAACATGCAAACAGTTCTATTTACAAGAATATATTTCTCCTCACATGACCTAAAAACAAGTAAGAAAATCTAATTGATTTAAATTATTAAAATTACAATACAAAAATATTTTTTGTATGATAGGATTCTCTATCGATCTATCTATTGCTTCACGGCAAAAATCTTGTGGAGTAGGCGGAGAAAACCGAGCGCCACATGATTCAGTTCTCTTACACAACTCACTCGCTTCTTTAAACATTCGTAGCTCTTCTCATGCGCGCTCGCCGTTTTCTAAGGCTCCTGATATCACCTTCTGATAAAACATGATCAATTTCGTCATGGCAAGTATGTCTTTCATCTTCATCGTCTCCTACATCCTTCTACATTTGCGTTGTATATCTGTTTCGTAATCTGTCTTCTTTCACTCCCTTTTTTAGATCAACTCTTGTTTCTAATATCATCATTGCAAATATGGTCAAGAACAAGTGTTGCTAAAGGCACAGCTCACTAGCGAGTTATAGTGAGCTGTGCCTTCTGGCTCAAGCTTTTACTGCCAAGGTTTCCCAACTCTCCATTCACATTATTCCCAGCACTCGCCCTTTATTCCACAGCAGCAGTACATATATAAGATTCATATGCTTGATAATAATGTGCACATTTTTTCTTGCCACCTTTTTCTTTCGCTATATCATTTATTTGACAAAATTTGCATTGAGGGGTACACAATTTCATTTTATAAATATGTTGATGTTTTATATGCCTAATGACATTGTATAAAAACAAGGTCTCCATTTGCATAAATCACATCGAAGCATTTGTATCTTTATATGTAAATTAAGGCTATAATTAATACTCATTAGCTATGGAAAAGTCGGTCCTTACCCAATGAAGGGAGATATTTTATGAATTAGGGGAAACAAAAGAGCTCTTACCACTATTAACTTTTAATCTGTTGGCGCACGATAGAACCACTTGTGAAGGGTATTGTATATTTTTTTATTTGTTAACTATATGTAATCACCTCTACAATAAAACTTATTAATTAATTGTATCTTAATTAATGGTACAGATAGTAATCATAACATGATGTTTGAAAGTAGGATAAGAAATAAAATAAAGAGGCATGCTTTGCATGTTCGGACATGTAGAAAGATTTACAATAAAACATGAAAGTTGAAGGATATACAAACCAGGGAAGACCAAATTGAAAGTGTTTTATCAGGTGATATTAAGAGCCCTAAAAACTAGTGAGCAACTGAGATGTATGAATGTTAAAGAAACAAGTGAGGTCTGTAAGGAACGACTAATGTGACACTGTTCTCTACCTACTCTTCAAGATTTGGAATGTTTTTTACCAATTGTACTGTTAGAAAATGCAGATGAAAATCTATATAATAGATTATAATATAATTAAAATATTGTTTACTTCGTTTGCTATTCTTATTTGGTATTAGTATGGTGCACCACATGCATCATTCTGGGCCATTCCAGAAATAATAAGAATACCTAGGGTGTGTGTGAGTAGGAAACAAATTTATGAGACTAGATACCAATGAAATATTATTTTTCCTTACTTGCTTAATTTAGCTATAGTGCATATGGCATTACAATGGTACAAATATCAATGTAATGCTTATAATAAAAGTAATAAAAAACAAAACTTCACAATTAAAATAAACATTTATTCTTACAAAATAAAAGAAAACAGATTTTTACTGGTTTAGTTCGGTCCTCAGCAGATGGAATAAATTAATTTTACATGATTACAGTGTAAATGTGGAATTTATTACTACTAACTGCGCCAGATTATTCATAGACCCATTTTTCGTCTGCGGGTGTCCATCCGATTAGCTCCTTTTCGGTGAACCAAAGTCCAATTTCTTTGGTGGCAGATTCAACACTGTCAGATCCGTGAATAATATTACGACCAACCTCGATGCAAAGATCTCCTCGAATAGTTCCAGGTAAAGAATCTGCAGGATTTGTGGCTCCTAGCATCTGGCGTCCAGTTTTGACAACGTTAAGGCCTTCCCATACCATTGGCACGACAGGGCCCGAACCCATGTACTTGACTAGTCCAGGGAAGAAGGGTCGAGATGACAAGTCACTGTAGTGATTCTTGAGAAGTTCTTCAGAAGCCCACATGAACTTGAGTGCTACAAGCTTGAATCCTTTTTTTTCAAACCGCTCAATGATTTGGCCGACAAGTCCGCGTTGTACGCCATCGGGTTTAACCATGATGAAGGTTCTTTCACGTGGAGCTGCCATTATTAAGTTTGATATCGAAAGTAAAATATGTGTAAAAGAGGTTAGAATACCGAACAAAACGGCAATCATGCGAAAAAGAAAGATGGTTGGTACGGTTGACTCGGCGTGGCAGGAAGGCTAAGGGGTGGGGGGGCGAACTGGATAAGGATGGCCGATTACAAATATAATCGGTATTCGATGATTTCATATCATGAATATCAAAAAATTAAAACCGACAATGATTTACTTTAGCGCGCCGGGTATATTTCCAGGCTGCAGTGGCGAACACAGAAGCCTCCCTTGTACGCAGGATCGAAGTCAACTCTAACACGGTCCTAGCATTCCATTCCTACACAAACCATGTAGAATGCTAAAGCATTCCTAGAAAGCAATGGTAGCCAGTAGGTGGGACTGTCCCTATATTCGGCGTTGCAGTGAAAGAAACATCCCAGGATACTTGATGGAGAAATTATTATAATGAAGTAGCTATATTCTTATTTGCATTTAATTATTTGTGTATGTAATTGAATAATGTCATAATATGGTCTGTTATTGCCTGAAATAAATGTTTTTTTTTTTATATTTTACTTTGAACCAAAAACTGTCAATAAGGCAATTTCCACTTTCGTATTTATTTACTAAAAAAATAAAAAAAACTGGGTCACTTTTTTATTACGATCCCTCCTTATAAAGTTATAATTCGGTGAACTTAGAGTAGTAGCGGCTGAAGTTGGCAACCAGCTCAGCTGGCCGGGGTTCGCTCTTTACATTAAACGGAATTTCATGCCAATGATGCCAACTGCGAGGGGTATAAAAATCGGGAATGTACTATTATACTTTCTTTGCATTACATAATACAATCTTAGACAATTCAACAAAAGGACGCGCCATGCGCGTGATTTTGTTAGTAAATAATTCTGCCATTTTTTACGGGGACGAGGTAACTACTACATAGAAACGAAAATAATGTTTTAAGGAAATGTCAACCTTATTTCGAGGCAGCTACAGTTCAAAGTTATTTTCTTACCGCTGCCTGCCATTTGTTGTGAAATAGCTGAACTTCTTCGTAAATCGAAGATGGTAGATTCAAAATTACGAAACGTCTTATATACTTTATTTTGTCTTTAGCTAAATGAAATCTATTATACAGCATGAAGGACTGTTTTGTTTTGCAGTTTGTATAATTTACGCTAATTTGGGATAGGAGATATGCGACCAAAGTCGCGGAATATGATTCGATTGCATCAGTACTCGATTACTGAATCGATTTCTCATGTACTAATCGTTATCACATCATTTCTTTCATATGAAAGCAAATAAAATAATACTTGCATGTGAAAGGTAACTCAATATTTTTGCAAACTAGAAGTGTTCGAACTTTTTTTGCATGACATAACTGCATAGTTTGGCATTTTTAGTGTAATACTTTATGATGTTACCTGAGCGATAACGATTACAAGACTGTTAAAGAATCGATTACGCACGAAGTATTTATGCGCGCAATGGATCACAATATCTTGTACCATGACAGAGGGGATTGATCCTACGAGGCTGGTCCTTTAGTAACATGTCTCTGAATACAATTTACATTCGGGGATTTCCAGAATTTCATTTCATCAACTTATACTAGAGAATTTATGTTAGAGTCGAGATGACGGCATGTCATGTCAATTGCATTGAGACAAAGTTCATTAGTTACGATAACTAAAATAAAATAAAATGGCAGATTTTTATTTACATACATATAACATACAAATTTTAATAGTTAATTTAACTTTCAAGAAGCGATAATTATTAAATCTTTTTGATTACGAAGAGGAAGATAAGTCTCTTTAATATTTTCAAAATAAACTATTTTTATTTTCTTGTACGCGTAAGCTGCCAATCTAGATTTAAGAAACGTAACTGGTTTCATGATAGCTTAAAAAGAAAAAGAAGGAAATTGAAGACTGAGGAGTTTTGGAGAATTGTATCAATAGGGGATAAATCTGATATTGATGGACATGAACTGTATGAAGAACTGTATAACTATGTTTATTTGCGTATTAGGAAAAGATGATATTATATTGGTGCAAAATGTGCTCCACTATCGAAGTAGGTATTCCAGTCGAATTAGCTTTTAACCCCGAAACAATTCATAACTGGAATATTCTTTTTTTAGAATATAAAATACTGTTAGTAAGAATATTTGTAATTGCATTTTAGAGTACCGCGATTAATTAAACCCCCCAAAAAACAGATTTTAATCACATTTTAACAATAAAAATACAGCATAATAGATGTTTGAATTTCAGATATAAGACTCAAAATTAAACAAATTAATTGTCCGCTACAAACATTACATGCCTATGTAACAACGAAAATTCGGTAGCTTGTCGATTTTTGGTTTTATTATATCAGGCATTAAATAAATCTATTGCCAATTGCCTCTTACTAGAAAAACATGTACTTTAATAAATTATTAAAACTTAGATTTTACGGTTTGATTTAGATAATAAAGAAGAAATGCAATATTTCTAAAGCATTTAATTACGTACATAACTACTTCAAAAATGTTTTTTGGTCTTCAATGCAATAGTGACACTATTTGCAACAAATTAAACAAGTAATGTTTATGCAGATGGCATTGTTAAATACCTAATTTATATCAGATGCGTTCCAATATAAACTTTAACAATAATACACACCGTGGTGAGGGTGGAGGGGCTCGCTACTGGTGCCTTACGTGTCGTGTACATGGATTGTATTTAAACTAGTCATGGAAATGATAGCACCTTTTAATTCATTGTAATTTAATGTTTTTTTTTTCACAATGGCTTCACCTGTGAAATGTCACAGGCAGTGATTTTTAATAACTAAATCAAATTGTCATACTCGCTACTGAAAATGAAATGATTTTAAATGATTATGATCTAGTGTGGCAAGTACAAAAATGGAAACGATTATTGTAGTTGCTGTTTATAATATTACTTCGTGTGTAGGTACTAGTAAAAATCCGAACAAATACATATCCCTACGCATTTATTTTCCGTACAATGTTTTGGAATTCCGTGTACGGATAAATCCGTACATATGGCAACACTGATGGGACAAATTAAATTTCATTTCATTTTCACAAAGAAACCATGACCTACGCTCTGCTACTGACCACTACCTACCTACCTACTAATTTTTTACTTCTGTATTTTGCTACTTTTGTCTTTTGTCATTTCGGTCTTTTGTTACTTCCGTTTTTTGATAATCCACATACTTCTGCTGCTGGAACATGATGACCTTAGACTTATTTATACATCATCCGACCGTCACTGTACTAAGAACTGTAACCAGCACTGCCTTGAGTAATAGAACCGTTTGGAATGTCTGGTGATAGTGTGCCTGCTAGCTGTGTGTGAATGTTTACTAAAACATGACAAATCTTAGGTTCACATCCTCAGCTTATCGCTGGGATGATTCATAGAATACACTGCTCCATGAGGGTTGCCGGAGAACAGTGGTTTCAGGCTGCCTGTCCGCCACTGGTTTAGTACCTGTCATCTAACAGCTAAGTTTACGAGCTCGTATGAGACATATAATACGGTAAAGTCTTATAAGAGTATTAACTCGTACAAGTCTTTTTGTTCACAAGATTTTTGGACGCCAACTTGATCTTCTCCTCCATTTTGGGTATTCACATTACTTCGAAAAGCTATATTAATTAAAAAAGCTAAATTATTAAATAAAGTAGAAGACTTTCGCGTAGTATATCAGTTTCGTAATTCTTTCTTCCTGCATTCTTTCTACATTTCCGAACCAATGGAACATGCATATAGCCAGGTGTTCCTCCACAATATTCTCTCACGTCGTCATTATGAATGCAGTTAGCAAACGTTATGCCACATTTTTTGCGCAATGATCTCTCTTCCATACGCAGCTCTCACTTCCATAAGTTAGCATTAGGATCAGTGGCGTAACTATACCATCTGAGGCCCGTCGCAAATTAATTATTTTCTCCAAGCTTTCTGTTCCGCAAAAGTATAACATCATCAAAGTTTAAAGATCGGGCCATACAGTTTTCAATAGACAGAATAGCCAAGTTAGTCAAGTTCCGTAGCCTGTCTTGTGCCATAGAGTTTCTTAAATTGGTTTTTATTAATTTTAGTTTCGAAAATGATTGTTCAGCACTAGCTGTAGGCACAGGAATTGTAACAAATAACAATAATGCAGTGCATATTTCAGGAAAGCTGCACGACATAAAATTATTCTTTATAATAAATAAATCAGCAAGTTCTCTAATACACGCACGAAGACTTTTTATTTCGTCTCTGAAAGTGGACCGAAAACTGAGAATTTCCCTGGCAAATGATTCAGATATGTCTTTTTTATATATATTTAAAAATTCTAGAGCTTTTTTAAAATAAATCTGTGTCATTTAAAAAGAAAATTTGTTATAAAATAATAAAAAAAATTGTTGTAAAAAAATATAAAAATGGAACGAAACCTCCTTGTGTCGAACACGCTCTTCCATCACAAGGATATTCACACTTACACATGGAGACGGAATGAACAGAAAAGTGTGATTGATTTGATTTTGATAGATGGACGTCTCTCCGAAAGTCGTTAATGGATACAAGAGCCTTCAGAGGTCGATCTCTTGAAACGAACCACTATCTGGTGATAAGCCGATTTGTGGGCCTTTTCAAGAAGTGGAGGCACTGGCGTGTGCGTATTCCTTTCGGAGACCATGAAAGAATAAGAAGTAAAAAATTGGACAATGAAAGTGTGAGGAGTTCGCAAGTCTTTCCGACTCAGATGTAGACGAATGTTGGAAAGTTCTGAAAGAAAGTATGGTGGACAGTGCGAAAGAAGCATGTGGATGCGCAAAGAGACGTAGAACACTAAGAGGAGATGCCTGGTGGGATGCGGAGGTTCAATCCTCCGTGGAAAAAAAGAGGAAAGCGTGGCTGGATTACGTATCATCTTTGCACCAGAGTGATGGTATGAAAGAAATGAAGAAAGAAATATACCGTCGATGCAAGAATGACTCCAAAGCTTTAGTGAAAGAGAAGCGTGAAAGACTACATATGAGTGAGGAAGAGAAGCTGACGAAGAACTTCGAGGCAAATACCAAACTCTTCTGGAGAGAGGTAAAGAAGTCTCGAAGTGGTTCGTCAGCATCCAGAATGGACAAGATAAGATGTAAAGCTGGTGGCATTCTTGCTAAAACTTAGGAAGTGTTAGAACGGTGGAGTGAATATTTTAGAGAAATGTATGATTATGTCCATGACGCTGGCATTGTGAATGAGTCTGTGATTGACTCGGCAGTGCCAGCGTATCATAAATTACTATGGATGAGATTGAATGGTCGATACGAAGTTTAAAAGATGGAAAGTCAGCGGGAATCGATATGGTAACAGCTGAGATGATCAAGCTAGGTGCTACCTACGTTAGGGACGCCTTCTGGTTTTTGAGCAAATTATGCTGGAGAACCGGAAGGGTCCCGAGCGATTGGAGACGCGCAGTCATCGTGCCCTTGTATAAAGGCAAGGCCTCACGTATGGACTGCGCCAACTATAGGGCCATCAGTTTGTTCAGCTTAGCAGCTAAAGTGTATGGAAAAATCATTGAAAGGAGAATGAGGGTGAAATCCGATGGAATGCTTTGGAAAGCACAGGGTGGATTTCGAAGCGGCAGTGGATGTACGGATCAAGTTTTTTCACTCCGCAACATCGTAGAGAAGCATCTGGCTTTGGACCAGAAGGTTTTCTGCGGTTTTGTGGACTTTGAGAAAGCATTTGATAGAGTCGTGCGAAAGAATCTCTGGGACATTTTGCCCAGATATGGGGTTGACGGTGACCTACTCCGTGCTGTGCAATCCACTTATGGGGATTGTACAGCATGTGTGCGTGTGGACGGCAGCTTGTCGACCTGGTTTGATGTCAACATTGGTGTAAGACAGGGATGCGTGCTGTCGGCTCGTCTGTTCATCCTGTATCTGGACAGTTGTCTTCAGAGAATAAGAAATATGAATGTGGGAATGCGAATGGGTGACTCAGTGGTCAACTGCCTGCTTTATGCAGACGATGCGGCATTAATAGCAGAATCACCATCCGAACTGCAAACACTAGTTACAACAATGAAAGATGATTGTATGAAGAAAGGCTTACAATTGAATGCGAAGAAAACCAAGATAATGGTATTTGAAAAAGAGACAACCAGAACGAACACTATGATTATGGTTGATGATGTAGTGTTGGAGCAAGTGAATGAGATTGTATATCTTGGAAGTGCTTTTAGCAGCAATGGCAGGTACACCGCTGATGTGGAGAGACGAGTGAGTACCGGGAATAGGGTGAATGGAGCGTTAGGTAAACTTCTAGGCAGCCGAAATCTAAGCCAGAAGGCACAACTTGCTATACACAACGCGGTGCTAATTCCAACGCCAACTTATGGAAGTGAGAGCTGGGTATGGCAGAGAGAGCATGAAAGTAGAATAAATGCGGTCGAGATGAGAGCATTGCGCAAAATTTGTGACATAACGCTTGTTGATCGCAAGGGCATGCTCCATTGGTTCGGATATGTAGAAAGAATGCGGGACGAAAGAATGACGAAACAGATATACAATGCAAAAGTGGAAGCATGTAGGAGCCGAGGAAGGCCGAGACTAACCTACCATGACCAAATTGGTCGTGTTTTATCAGAAGGTGATGTCAGAAGCCCCAGGAACCGGCGAGCGTGCAAAAGAGCTATGAATGTCACAGAAGCGAGTTAAGTATGCAAGGACCGCGTCTTATGGCGCTCGGTTCTCTCTGCCTACCCCGCAAGGGACTTGGTGCGAAGATATACATATACATACATACATACATTTGTTATAAAAAAGCAAAAATGATTTACTTTACCGCGGTTTTTGATGAATTTTAGTGCATTCAATAGGAAATTTCATGATTTTAAGAGAAAAAACCCCTTTATCACACCGTTCAAATACGTACGTACGTTGTACCCTTCCGGCCAAATGAAGTTTGTCAGCAAAATTTTCGGTGAAATCGCGAAATTTCCTATCGAATGTACTAAAATTCATCAAAATCCTCGATAACAGTAAGATACATTTTTGCATTTTTATAATAATAAATTTTATTTAACATATTTTAGGCTTACTAAGTCAACGCGTACCAAGTTGATTTTATACGTATAATTGTTAACTATCGATTTACATATAAATGTTTCAAATCCGCGATGACGGGACTTTCAGTGATACGGGCTCCTAGCCTATTTGGTTAACAAAATGAGGGAATTCCCCGATCGGCACTAGCTCGCCCGCGTCACCAATGTACCACAATAAAAAAAAGCAACCAATGGATGCGTTCTGAAATTCGACAACTTTTTGTTTTGAATGTGGTGAAATTTTAATGATTAATTTGTATATGGTCTTTAGTGTGCCCCACTTTGATTGATTTAAAGTACTTAAAAAATTATAATTTTTAAGTACTTAGGTACAAAATTATGTTCAAAATGTTAGGTTATTTCTGAGCGCGCGGCCTCTTGGGCCGGGGCCCTCTTGGGTCGGAGGCCCGTGGCATTTTGCCAACCCTTTTTTTTTTTTTGTGACGCGGGGAAAAATGCTTTACGCACACCACCGGTGCCTGGGTGGCACCCGGTGGTAGTGTGGGACTCCCCGTTGGCTGCCCAACGGTATACCCACTAAACAACCCCGCGAATTGCCATCGGCCGCTTCGGTGTGGTGCCCCAGATTTGCCAACACTGCCAGCCACCCTATAGCTACGCCCCTGGTTAGGATTAGCACCGCATTGTGTACAGCGAGCTGTGCCTTCTGGCTCAGATTTCGGCTGCCCAGAAATACTACCTGCTAAAATCAAGTGTATACAGACATCTGACGTCTATAGTATTGGTATCTGACAGTTGCCTTAATCTGTATTACATTCCATTATACCGCCCCACCAAGGTTTGCAAAGTACCGTAAGGTGACATCTCTATTTTGAGGGCAATATTGAAACAAGAGTGAAAGTGAAAGATAACGCAGGAAAACGTATCAATGATGCATTGTACTCCGTGGTGACCACCGATAACACATCGAGCAAAACTCGCCTTGCTATCATTCAGGGTGAAACATGAGTATGGCAGAACAAGCAAGAACGCAGGGTGAACACCGTAGTAATGAGAGCTCTGAGGAGTATGTGTGGAGTGAGAATGATTGATAGAGGATTTTGGGAGGGGCGCCCTAAATGTACACATATAAAACAAATTGGTGATGTGCTGAAAAAGGGACAAATCATGCATGAAGAGGTTGATGAGTGTGGAAGAAGCGAGAGGGGTATGTTTGGATCGGTGCACCTGGCGTTCCATAGTCTGCTTACCCCAATGGGGGTGACAGGCGTGACTATGTGTATACTTTACAAAAAAAAAAAACATAAAAAAGTAATTTAAACATAAATTTATGTAATAATTGGTGATATTTTACAATTAAAATAACAGCCCTGTGTTTGGACGTTTATTTACTCAATACGTCCCACAATACCTAGGCAAAAACCCATCTTTACGCATGGGTGATCCAGTGGTGAACTGTCTGCTTTATGCAGACAATGCTGGGCTATTAGCTGAAACACCATCTGAACTGCAAACACTGATCGCAATAACGAAAGACGATTGCATGGACAAAGGCTTACTACTGAATGCGAAGAAAATGTATTTAAAAGAGATGTAACCATAACTAATTACAGTAGACTCCATATTACAATGGGCCCCCACATAAATAAACTTGCCGGTAAGCTCAGCTCTGCTGCATATGAAGTTAGGAGAATCAGGCAATTGACGGATGTGGCTACTGCGCGCTTAGTCTATTTCAGCTACTTTCACAACATTATGTCGTATAGTATACTGTTGGGGGATCGGCGGCTGACATTGAGACATTTTTTATCTTACAAATAAGAGCTATTCGCTCTATTTATAACATGGGGTCCAGAGAATCCTTCAGGGAACTGTTCAAAAAAATACATATTCTCACTGTTACATCTGACCACTGCCTAGTATGCAGCACAGTGCCAAGCACGGCGCCACCACAACCCACTGCTGTTAAGCGTCGTGTCTGGCACTACTCGTCAGCAGATTGGGACGGCATGCCTGCTTTGCTTCCGTCCCATGGGAGCAGCGCTGTTTCAGTGAGAAAGATCTTACGGCGAGTGCTGCGGCTATTGTTGACGAGATCGAAGTTGGAATAGAATTACACACATTCTTCATTACATTCATTCCTCACTCCGATGTCGTCATCAAAAGCCGGACAAGCCCTTGGTTTAATCGTGAGTGCGTTGAAGCTGTTAGTAACAAGCAGGCAGCGTATCGCGCTTGGACCAGGGGTCGCGCCCTCAAAGATCCGAATATTAACTTGCTGAAATCAGCCTATAATACTGCCACCAAGGTCTGCAATAGGGCATACATAAGAGCGGACGCCCAGCGCGTTACACGAGTCGGCACGGAACTAGTGGCGCACTCTACTGGATCGCGTAATTACTGGCGACTAGCTAAAGCCATGCAGGCCAACTTCTGCCAGCCCTCGCTGCCTCCGCTGAGATGCCCTGATGGCTCACTAGCACATCAGCCGCAGGAGAAAGCCGATCTTGGCCAGTCTCTTTGCGGCTAACTCCTGGATCGATGACTGTAGCACGCAACCACCATCGATACCCTCCTGTGGTTCCGTTATGCCAGAAATTCACATCAGACAGCGTGATGTCCGTTTTGAGTTACAGTCACTCGATGTCCGTAAAGCCAGTGGTCCTGATGGTATCCCAGCGATTGTTGTCCCCGGTGTTGACGCGCCTCTTTCGTCTCTCGTACTCGACCGGTTGTGTTCCGGAGACTTGGAGAGAGAGGCTAATGTGCAGCCGGTACCCAAAAAGGGAGACCGTTCGGACCCATCAAATTACCGCCCCATTGCCGTAACTTCAGTGTTGTGCAAAGTCATGGAACGGATCCTTAACAATCAGTTAATCCGTTACCTAGAAGATCACTCCTTAATTAACGATCGTCAATATGGCTTTAGACCGAAACGATCGACGGGTGATCTTCTAGCGTATGTGACGCACCTCTGGGGGGAGGCAATTGATAAACATGGTGAATCTATGGCAGTCAGCCTAGATATCGCCAAGGCATTTGATCGGGTTTGGCATAAAGCACTCTCCAAACTTCGGGCATACGGTCTTTTTTTTTTTTTTTTTTTTTTTTTTTTTTTTTTTTTTTTTTTTTTTTTGTGACGCGGGGAAAAATGCGTTACGCACACCACCGGTGAAACCTGAGTGGCCTCCGGTGGTAGTGTGGGACTCCCCGTCGGCTGCCCGACGGTATACCCACTAAACAACCCCGCGAATTGCCATCGGCCGCGTTGGTGTGGTGCCCCGGATCTGTCAGCAACAGGGCACCACTGCGACTGGCCAGCCCCTCAAAAGGGGCCGGACTTCTTCTCTCTAGGGGCCATCCCGGCAAATTGGGACGGCTCCTCCGGCGGCGGGACCACTATGGGGCCAGGTTCCCATCCTGACCCCTAGTCCCACATATTAGGGAGGCGGCAATAGGTGCGCATAGCGCCTACGCCGCACTCCCGTGCGCCGTCTCCGGAGCGGGACAGCCTCGGGATCGTCCTCCCTGTCCCGCTCCGAGGCCTCCTTCTGGGACATGACCGTCTCACAGAAGGAGGCCATCGCCTGCCAGGCACTGTCGCTCCCGAGCATGGAGCGGACTACGCTCGGGAGCGAGAGGTCCGCGCTTCCAAGCGCGGACACCAGATCGTGGCGCTGCCGAGACCACCTGGGACACTGCTCCAGCGTGTGTTGGGCAGTGTCCTCGGCCGCGCCACAATCGTGGCAGCCTGGCTGCTCCTCCCGCCTCGCGACCCGGTGCAGGTACTCACCGAAGCACCCGTGCCCGGTGAGCACCTGCACCATGCGGAAGGTGAGGGGTTTGCGCCTGCGGCGCATCCACGCCTCCAGGACCGGGCGCAGCGCATCTGCAACGCGGACTCCATACCGCGGCTGCGCCAGGTCCTCCCCCCACCTCCGCATCATCTCTGAATGCCCTCGCTGGCGACACCGCCCCACCTCCTCCAACGTGGGGCGCTCGCCGAGGCTCCTCCTTTCCGCAACAAACACGTACACCTCGGCGAGCGCCACCGCCACTATCTCCCAGGGCGGGTCGCCAGCAAGGGCGGTCGCGGCCGTCCAAGCAACCGTCCGGTACCCCCTTATCGCTCTCTGCGCTATGACCCGCTGCGCTCTGCGCAGCTGAGCCTTGTTCCGAGCGCAGAGGGCGTCCGCCCATATGGGGGCACCGTACGTGGCCATACTCCGGCAGGTACCGGAGTACAGCCGCCTGCACGCGGCGCTGGGCCCGCCCAAATTGGGCAGGAGGCGACCCAGCGCCGCCGCAGCTCTGATGACCTTCGGTCCCAACCGCTCGAAGTGGGGGCCGAAGGTCCATCTCCCGTCAAGGGTGAGGCCCAGGTACATCATCTGGGCACTCACCCTGATCCTCTGTCCTCCTATTTGGAGGTGTGCTCCGGGGGGAGGGCCCCGTCTGCCGGTCCCGCGGAAGAGGAGGGCTTCGGTTTTCTCCAATCGGACCCGAAGCCCAAGCCTCTCTATACGGCTGATCACCAGTCCCACCCCGACTTCGGCCAGCCGCGCCGCCTCCACGAAGGTCTTACCCCGGGATGTGACAAGGGTGTCATCTGCGTAACAGATGACACTCATCCCGGGGAGGAGACGGCCCCGCAGGACCCAGTCGTACGCGAGGTCCCACAGGATGGGGCCCAGAACGGACCCCTGTGGGACACCGCACCCGACGGGCCTCCTCACCATCTGGCCACTCGCGTCCTCGTAGCACACCTCCCTGTCCTCTAGGTATGCCTTCAAGAGTCTCCCCAAGCACGGAGGCACCCCAAAGTATTTGAGGGCCTCCAGGATGGTACTGTGGGGGAGGCTGTTGAAAGCATTGGCGATGTCCAGCGACACCGCCACCACCACGTCTCCCTCGCGCTCCGCATCCTCCGTCTCCGACCTTAGGCGCCTTATGGCGTCGACGGTCGACCGTCTGGCCCGGAACCCGAACTGGGCATCCGAGAGGCCCGGTCCCGGGCCATCCTCCAAATGCTGAGCGAGGCGGGAGGCGACAACCCTTTCCAGGGCTTTGCCCGCCTCGTTCAGCAGAACGACTGGTCGAACCGCCGACCCCGAGTCCGGGGGCCGATCTCCCTTCAACAGAAGGCAGAGCCGGCCCACCCTGAAGGGTCCCGGGCAGCACCCCGACCGCAAGCAGCAGTCAAGGAGCTCCCGGAACCTGTCTCCGAGGTACACGAGGGCTAGGGCTAGCACCCTTCCGTGCACTCCGTCCGGACCCGGCGCCCTCTTCTTGTTTCGGAGGCGGTCAATGACCGCCTCCATCTCCTGGTCGGTGACGGCCGGCGGAGCGCCCTCTACCTCTCCTCTGGAGTCCGGTGATCGGGCCATCCTAGGGGGAGCGAAACCTCGTGGGGTGTCGGGGAAGAGTTCCCCGACAACCCTCTCCAGCAGGGCCGGCTGGAGGGTCTCCGTCAGCGGGGCCGACTGAGCGCGGAGCTTGTTCCGCGCTCCTCTGTACGGTCGGCCCCACGGGTCCCTGTCTAGGCCCTCCAGCAGCTCCTGCCACGCTCCCTCCTTGGCCCTACTTATAGCCGTCTGCAGGGCTCTCCTGCTCTCCACGTAGACGCCGTGCAGACGGCTATCCCTTCCTTCGTCCCGGGGGCGTCGACGCCTGCTCCGGGTGTACGCTCTGCGCGCCCCGTTGCAGGCGTCCCGGAGGTCGGCTATCTCCGCCGACCACCAATAGACCGCCCGCCTTGGGGGCGGACGCCCAACGTTGGGCATGGCCGCCCTGCACACCGCCGTGAAGGCGTCGCAGAGACGACCAGCCCCCTGCTCCGCCCCCAAATCCTCCATTGGCGGGAGGCCCCAGCGGCCGACAATGGCCGCCTCCTCTGCCAGTTCCCGGTCGAGCCTGGTGAGTGCCCAACGCGGGAACCGGCTCCGCCACCGGGACGAAATCGCCGGACTCCCGGGGGCTCGGGACACCTCGAACCTGATGTACCGATGGTCCGAGAGTGTCTCTACCCCCGTCTCCACCCTCCAATCCTCAATTCGGCGCGCGGTGGACGCGGTGGCGAAGGACAGATCCACCACCGACCCTCCATTCCACCGCACGCACGTATGGACCGTCCCCCTATTTAAGAGGGACAGTCCCGCGGCCAACGCCCACTCCTCCACCATCCGCCCTTTGGCTTGCGTGGCCGGGTTGCCCCATGCCGTGGACTTGGCGTTGAAGTCCCCGGCCACGATAACCTGGGCGGGCGCTAACCGCCTCACTGCCGACCCAAGAGCGTCGAGCAGCCGCTCCAAGGCCGGCAGGTCGCGGTTCGGGGAGAAGTACACACCGATTATTGCGTACTCTCCCCGAACCGCCGCCACGTAGCCCGCTCCCCTGCCCCTCACCACGAGTGGGGGGCCGGCGCCAGGCCTCGCGACGATGGCCACGGATCCGTCCCGGTCCCCGGCCCAATTAGGCCGGGAGGGCACGTAGTATGGTTCCGCAACCACCGCCACGTCCACGTCCCACTGCGCCATGCTCTGCAGGAAAAGGTCCTGAGCCCCAGCGCAGTGGTTGACGTTGGCCTGCAGGAAGCGAGGATGTCCGGCCATTACTCGGACATCCTGGCCTCAGGCGCCTGCTGCCGCCCACCCTCGCGAGAGGTGGGGGGCGTTCTCCCGCGGATGGATGGGGGGTTGCAGAGCCGGCTCCCCATCACGTGGCTCGCCTTTCGTCCGGCGTCGGCACACACGGCACAGCGGGCCTGTGCCGAGCAGCCCGAGGCGATGTGCCCCGGCTGCCCGCACCTGTAACACAGTCGGCTGCGGTCCGCCTTGGAGGGGCACAACTCCGCTGTGTGCCCCTTCCCCATGCACTTAAAGCAGTGCATGGGGCGCGCCTTCAGCAGGTGGAGCTGCACCCGGCTCCAGCCCACCCCGATACTGCCCAGTTCGAGCAGCTTCTTCGCTGCCGTCACAGGGCAGCGCATCAGGGCGGAACTGGAGTTCCGCCAGTCCGAGCGGATTTCGCCCACCCGGACCTGCTCGGGGGCGCAGCCCCCCTCGCGAGCGACCGCAACCTGTACCCGCTGTACTGTGGCGGCGTCGTCCAGCCCGGTGATCCGGAACTCCGCGCACTTCACCGGTCTGGATACCTCCACGACGCTGGACAAGGCAGCCGTCAACTTGGCTGCCAGGGCGTCTGCCTTCTCATGGCTGGAGGAGCCGGGGACCTCGATGAGCCTCGCTCCGGTCGCAGACCTGCGAATCCGGATCGAGCCGATCCCCAGCTCCCCCAGATTGACCTCCTGCTCGGCCTTTAGCAGGGCCGAGGCATACGTTGCTCCCCCAGTGGCTGCCTCCGGTCGTAACTTTAAAATTACGGCCGTGGAGCCGGGGAGCACCACTTTAGCCTTACGGCCCTCCTCCCTGCCTGCAGGAGCAGGAGGTGCTGACGCCCTGGTAGGCGGCGCGGGTGCCGCGAGAGCAGCGGGTGCCGCGGTTTTCCGCGGCCTGCGACGGACCACATCGGTCCACGACGGCTCCTTCTGGACCTCAGTGGTCCCTGCCGCTGCCGACGGGGTCACCGCGGCCGGTTTCCCCTTTGCACTGCGGGCGGGACCTGCTTTGGTGGCCGATCTTGTCTGAGGGCGCACCTCGAGCTCGGCCGGCGCCTTCTGCGGCTTAGGTGCCGGTCGTCGCGCGCCCTCAATGGCCGCCCTCGCGGCCTTAGCCACCGCGGAGCTGTCGCCCGCTAATGGCGGACGGGCAACAGCCGGAGGAGGCAGGCGCGACTCAAGCTCGGCGAGCCGCCCATCCACCAAGTTGCCGACGAGTCGGGCGATACTGCTCTCCAGAGCCTGAATATCGCCGGGGCTCATCGGCCCCTGCGTCCTCCTCTCGCTGCGGAGCTCCTGGAACTCCCGGCGGTGCGCTTTAACCTCCTTCCTCAGGGAGGCCACCTCCCGCTGGAGCCGGGCGTTATCGGCTCGGAGGCGGGTCTCCTCCGCCTCCGTTCGCACCACCAGGGCCTCCAGTATCTCTCGGATCCCGCCTGCCGCCCTCGCAATCTTCGCGGCGTGGCCCCCCCTGAGGCTCGCCGACTTCCCCGTGAGGTCGAGGATGACTGACAGCATCTCCTCGCCCCTCATCATGAGGTCATCGGCGCCCCCCTCCGTTGGGTCCGCCGCTTTCCCCTCAGGGCTTCTCCCTTCGGGGCTCTCCTTCTCCGCCTCGGGGCTCACCCCCTCGGCGCTTCCGGCCACTGCCATGCTCTTCGTACCCTTAAGGGCCCGCTTCTCCAGGAGCGCCTGGAAGGCCGCCTCCTTGGCCTCCTCCTCCCGCTCCTTAAGCTGCCGGCGGGCCCTGGCAAGGCTGGGAGCGATGCCACCCCTCTTTCCCCGCCTGGAAGTAGGCACCTTCGCCCGCTCATCGGGCGTCTCGGTTTCTGAGCCGGAGAACAATCTCTTCCGGCCCAGCTCCGTTTCCGAGAGGGTGGTAACCGACATATTGTCGGTCTCCTCCCCTCGGCCACACTCGCTCTCCACTCTCACCGACTGTGGCTCCTCCGGGAGACCACTCTCACCGAGACCCTTCGGCCCCGACCTCTCGGCTCCCCCAGGTAGTATACCCAGATCGCGGCACAGATCGTCGCATCGCGACAGCGCCACATACGCCAATCTCTCTCCCCCGCTCTTCTTCTCCATTTCGTTTGAATTCAACGAATCGCCCACAAGTATAGTATATCCAGATTTAGTCACCACCCACCGGCCACTGCGTTACCGCGCACCAGGTGGGATGGGTCCAGGGCAGACGACGAGGACGTACTGGAAAACACTTGGGGCCTGCCCCAAAATATGGCGTCCGATAGGACTATCTCTATCGACCACCATTCAAAAACTCCTTGTATTGCAAGCGTTCATAGTTTTGCTAGTTTGCCACCCACGTTAAGTGAGAGGTTACCAGTTACCAGGGCATACGGTCTGCCCCTCCAGCTTTGTAAGTGGATTGCTGGCTTCCTGCATGAGCGTAAAATCCGCGTCCTTGCAGATGGACGCGCTTCGCGGTTCATGTCAATGAATGCCGGTGTCCCACAGGGCTCCGTCCTATCGCCCACCCTCTTTCTTCTGCATATCAATGACATGCTGCCACTTGGTAATATTCATTGCTATGCAGATGACAGTACGGTCCATGGGCGATATTTCGGGCGGCCTAGTGCTAGTCGGGCAGAAATCGGTGAGAGGCGTGAGTCTTGTCGTTGAGCTTAATCGGGTTTTGGACCTCGTTAGTAAATGGGGTTCCAATAACCTGGTTGAGTTTAATGCCAAGAAAACTCAGGTGTGCGCGTTCACAACAAAAATGCCCCCATTTCACCCCACTCCCAGTCTTCAGGGTGCTTCCCTCAGTATGCGTGATAGCCTGAATATGCTGGGTATGGGTATTCATTGCGACCTTAACCAGCGTTATTAAATCGAGAGCCTCATCTGAACAGCCTCAAGGAAGCTCGGAGTCCAGAACAGGGTGCGCCGGTTCTTCACGCCGGACAAACTTTGTCTGCTTTATAGTACACAAGTTCGGGCCTGCGTGGAGTATTGCTCGCATCTCTGGGCCGGCTCCGCACAGTATCTTCTTGAGGCTCTCGATAGGTTGCAGCGACGGGCTATCCGCATAATTGACGACGAAGAGGTCACCAAAAACCTAGAACCTCTTCAACTCCGTAGGGACATAGGCTCTCTAAGCGTATTTTACCGCCTTTACCATGGCGAGTGCTCTGAAGAACTGATTTCCCTTATCCCACCCTCACCCTTCCGTCATAGAACCACACGTGCGGGCTTGCGATGTCATAGATCCACGGTTGAGAATATCTCTTCGCGTACCAAAAAGTTCGGCAACTCCTATCTTTGTCGTACCATTAAAAAGTGGAACGCCTTGCTTGCACATGTGTTCCCTCCTTCCTACAATATAGGATCCTTCAAACGAAGCGTGAAGAAGCATTTTGCGGGTCAGCATGGCAGCGTCAATTGACAGGATATGGGATGTAGTATGTTGTCAGTTGCAGTTGCGATTTGGGCTCCTCTTTCGCTTACCATCAGGCAAAGAGGGGCCACTATGCTGAACTAATATAAAAAAAAGGGGACCACACATCATGTCCATACCTCATGTAAGGCATAGTCATCGAGGGCAGAGTACAATCCGAAAACAAGTGGCTAAAATTACTTTGATTAGCCGCAAAGAGGCTGGCCATAAGATCGGCTTTCCCCTGCGGCTGATGAGCCAGTGAGCCATCAGGGCATCGCAGCGGTGGCAGCGAGGGCTGGCAGAAGTTGGCCTGCACGGCTTTGGCCAATCGCCAGTAGCTACGCGATCCAGTAGGGTGCGCCACTAGTTCCGTGCCGACTCGTGTAACGCGCTGGGCGTCCGCTCTTATGTATGCTCTCTTGCAGATCTTGGTGGCAGTGTTGTAGGCTGATTTCAGTGAGTTAGTATTCGGATCTTTAAGGGCGCGACCCCTGATCCAAGCGCGATACGCCGCCTTTTTTTTTTTTTTTTTTTTTTTTTAAATTAGATTTTTTAATAAACTTACACCCCTGCCGTGGGCAAGGCAGTTTTTGCACAATATAGTTTTATTCACATTTTTGTTTTTAATATAAATGAACACATTCATACATCACACTCGCTTTCATATTCCACAAATCATTCTTACATTCATCATCTTTCAGTTTAATTTCCAAAAATTTTTGATTTGCCCGTTTTAGAACGCCGGTGAAATATCATACGTTTCCAACTTCCCTGCATACTGCATCAGTCCAACCACGGGCGTCAGCGAGCTTCACAGCTCCACCTAGCCACCGCGATCCCATCGGCTATACAGAGTATAGCCGAGGTATGCAACATTGGTCCTAGGTGGGGCTGCTCTGCTTGTTCCGATCTATGACAGCCGTCGCTAGACTGACGCAGTATTTTAAAAATTTTGGTCTATGCCCCGTCACTATTTCGGAGACCGATTTTTCGGTGACCCGCATTCCCAAATCCTGCTCCAAATCGTACCTCTGTTTGGAGAATGCGGGACACCGAAACAATATGTGCTGCACTGTCTGGTCCACGCCGAGCTCGCAGAAGCACGATGGGTCATCCGCGCACTTGAATCTGTGCAAGTACGCGGAGAACCCACCATGCCCCGAGAGGACCTGCGTAGTGATGCTCGACGGCACCATTTTACCCACGATGCCGTACGCCGCCGCCGCACTCGGGAAGAACATCTTCGTTGTCGAAGCTGTTGTTCCCGATTTGTATCTCCTGTCCCATTCGTCAATGGTCCCCTTGCGGATCATACCTTTGACGACGCCGCCTGTTTGTTACTAACAACTTCAGCGCATTCGCGATTAAACCAAGGAGAGACGCCCTCGGAGCTTTTGATGACGACATCGGAGTGGGGAATGTAGGAGATAGTAGATGCCAACGCCGATCTCATCAACAATGGCCGCAGCACTCGCCGTTAGATTCTTCTCACTGAAACAGCGCTGCCCCCATGGGACAGAAGCAAAGTAGTCGCGCATACCGTCCCAATCTGCTGACGAGTAGTGCCAGACACGACGCCTAACCTCTGTGGGTTGTGGCGGAATCGCGCTTGGCACTGTGCTGGATACTAGGCAGTAGTCAGATGTGCCCAGGGGCGCCCCGACCTCAACCCGATAGCCAGCAGGGTGGGTGATCAGCAGTAGATCTAGCAGAGAGGGTTCCTGACCAGCAACATCAGGTATTCTGGTGGGTTGGTGCACCAGTTGCGTCAGGCTGTGCGAAAGAGCGAACGCGTGGGCGGTCCTTCCTGCATGGTTAGTTGTGGAGGATCCCAACCAGGAGTCGTGGTGAGAGTTAAAGTCCCCCAAACATACCATCTCTGCAGTAGGGTACCGCTCCTGCGCTTCATCTGCCGCCCGACTCATGTACTCAAAGAGCCGAGTTGCC
Source organism: Pyralis farinalis (assembly GCA_947507595.1). NCBI lineage: Eukaryota > Metazoa > Arthropoda > Insecta > Lepidoptera > Pyralidae > Pyralis > Pyralis farinalis. The sequence continues at coordinate 11,922,118 of OX382261.1, read as the reverse complement.
TCCGTGTCCCTAGTATGGGGTCGGTATAGGCACATGTAAATACGGCTCTGAAGGCCCAGGTTTACATGCACCCAGAGGACAGGAAAGGAGGAATCCTCTAGGCAGCGCAGACGGCGACAACATACATCCGAGCGGACAAACAAACAGACCCCGGCTTTCGCGAGGAAATTCTCCTCAAGCACATAACCGGGATACTGGAGGTAGGACGTGTCCGCTGGACGCTGAATCTGTGTATCCGTCAGGAAGAGCATGGCGGGCCGTGCCGTCTCTAGGTGTTGGTGGACGGCATTAAGGTTAGAGTGGAGTCCGCGGATGTTAGCGAACTCAACCTTGAACAGGGTGGTGGGGGAGTGCACCGCTGTTAGACCATCTTTTCCTTTTTGCGCTGTCATGAGTAATGTAAAGAACGGAAGCGTGAAGCGGGCGAGTATTGCCACGACATTGGGGAAGAAACGCGGTGGACTGTTTTTCCATTAGTTTGTCGACAAAGGAGCTGTGCTGATCCGTCGGACGGAAGGGCCCCCGAACCCCCCCGGAAGTAGTCGCCGGGTCCCCACCATCCGGTCACCAATCGGCACGACGATCTACCCCGAGATTATGCGCGGTATGAAAGGGCAGCCTCTCAAGGTGGTTAGTCTTGATTGGGCCCCTGTACTATACCGCGAGCGGCCAGCGGAACAACCGTTTCAACGGGTCTCCCTGGCCGACGGGTCAGCTCAGTCCTTCTGACAATGGATAGACAGAATCCACTACTGTTTCCGCAATATCGCGTCAACAATCCCCCGAGCACTGATTATACACCAGCTGATCCCGAAACGCGCGTGTTTCGCCGTGTGTACAGTGGTAGCCAACCAGGCGAGTATTTACCCTACCACCGGCTGAGATGCTGGAACGTCAGGAAATCCCATAGTCGCCTCTTACGACACACAGGGGAAGAGAGGGGGCGGTGATTTTTAATATTCTTTCTCCGTCACCGCACGGATAGAAATCTTTTTTATCGCACTTACGTTAAGATTGTCGATGCACAGTACATACAGTCTTGTACAATTTAATTATTTTTTCTTGTTCCTCATTCTTGTTTGCTAATTGCCTGTTTATCATGTTCAAATTCTCTATTTCGGCATTAGCTATAATTAGTTCGTTTTGCAGTTCCAGATTTTTGGTCTTCAATTCCTCAATGGGATATTTTATTAGTACTGATCGATCGGTTGTAAGATTGCTATGTGTCATTCAGTGATAAGTAAGACACGGATAGTGATATATATAGATAGATCATAGCTTTATTAATTAAAAATAAACCATAGAAATAATAAGTTTTTAAGTAATCAACACAAATTAAAGTTTTAGAATAATCAACATTCTAATAGGTTCAAATTAATATGTTTTTCTTTCTTTCAACATAAAATAACAAAATTAAACTATTCAAATAAAAAGAAAACTAGAAATCTGTTGGCAATGAGTTCAGGAATAACAGCTTAGGTAAGCGTTTGGATACTTGTCACCCTTTTGTTCGTTTTAAACATTGTTAAAAACAAGACTTAAAAACGCTAAACACTTTTTGTCACGAAAAACTTTCAAAATTGTCGTTTGAAAAATGAAGTTTCACCAACGAATAATGAATGACATATCAGCCGAATGTCAGTAAAATAGTTCGTTGACTAACTCCATCTATTGGTGAATATTTGATTAGCTGAATGAATGAACTAAACTTTTTCAAAAGTATAGAAGGGATGCCATCGTAGACGCACAGATGGCGTTAATGTAATATTAATCGACCTACAACTGTCTCCATGGAGATAGTATTCTTTGGTAAATCGCGCTCAGGACTTAATGTCGGGGAGTGGCAGATAAAAAATCGATTATATTTGGTTTACCATTATAATAAAAATCAATTATCAATCGATTATTTGTAATATTAAATTCACGTATAAAAATTGTATTTTATTTAAAAAAAATCGATTTTAATCGATTATTTCCATTATCGATTATTTTATCACATCCCTACTTTGTGGCTTTGTAGACATGAACTTAAGAAGGAATATATTGTATGATTTCCCTGACCTTCACCTTGATAACCTTGGTTTACTCGGTGATTATTTACTAGAAAAAATAGTGTTGTCAATTATCACTTTAATGTTTCAGTTTTTTGTAAAGTTGAATGAATAGTAGAGTACATATAAACTCTTATTTTGTTGTCCAACTTATAGTTTTCAGTGATAGATTTTACAAAAAATTGAATAAATATTTAATACAGGTAAATGCTGATGTTGTTTTAGAATTGTGGAGGTTCAGTCAGTTACTCAGTTTTCAGATTACGGACATTCTACAAGTTACGAAATAAAAAATATTGAATTTAATGGCCAATGATAAGGTTATTCGGTGTGAATGGGCAAATAAAAACCCTTTCTACATTACGTACCATGATGAAGAATGGGCAAATCCTGAATTTGATAGTCTACGTTTATTTGAAATGATTTGCTTAGGAGGACAACAAGCTGGATTATCATGGATTACAATACTAAAGAAACGAGATAATTATCGGAAGCTATTTCACAACTTCAATCCTTACAAAATATCAAAATTTACAGAGAGTGATATTAAAAAGCTTTTGAGTCAATCAAGTATTTTGAGAAACAGAAGTAAAATTGAATCAATAATAAATAATGCCAAGTGTTATATTACCATGGAAAAAAATAAAGAGAATTTTGCAGACTTCATCTGGAGTTTTGTGAATAACGAAACTATAATCAATGACTATAAAAATATGAATGAAATTCCTACTGTAACTCCTCAATCGGTTGCTCTTTCGAAAGCATTAAAGAAAAGAGGATTTAAATATGTGGGTCCCACAATTTGCTATTCCTTTATGCAAACTTGCGGTTTAGTTAATGATCACACTATCGATTGTTTTAGTCGAAATATTTCTGAGAATTGAATGGATGTACAATGCAAAGCTATCTGTTACCATTAGTATAAGGATTATCAGAAATGATTTAATAGATGCTTATTTCCCCAAGTTAATCATAAATTCATATTGGAATAAAATATTTGATCCCTAATATAAAATTGCTAGGATGACTTGTCAACAACACCACCGGAGTGTTTTATTTTGTACTAACGCCAACGCCAACTATTGGCTATATATGTTTTTGTTTCATTTACTTTGGTTTCTGTAATTTCTAAAAATGCCTTGTTAAAAAGTATTCATCCACCCAACAAATGATAATAATATTTATTGAATCATCATCATCGGACTGTTACACTAGCATCCTATGCTTTAGTTTCGGAGCCCAGGGACCGCTACCTAAGCCTAAGGATTTGGTGGAACTTGTTGAATTGATGTAGAGTATGTTGCCATCAAACCTTGACAACCCAGTAGGAAAATCAGAGTTCTTATGCTAGGTCACATGTCTTTGGAAATATAATTTCTTAGACATGCAGGTTTTCTCATAATTCCTTCTCCACCGATAATTACAAATATGTACATAAATCTAATAACTTGTATTTTGTGGTACATGCCCACACCAGTATTCAAACCAGGGACCAGTCAGTTAATAAACAGAGTTGGCTAGTGAATAGTTGGTTCCAGTTACAATAGGACATCACTGCTTATAAGAATATGCTGATAAGAATATTGAATATCATTGTTAACATCAATCCACAACACTGACAAAATATCAATTTAACAAATTTGTAATTTTTATTTATTTATGCAAAATGTTATTGTACAATTTTTTCCACAACAAATAAAATATCTTTTACAACTATATGTGAAAGGTATGACAGAAGGTTGTAGAGATTGAATAAAAAATAATGTGTAACAATGAAAATTGATTATAGCAGTTTAATTTGATTAGAGCTCCATAGTGTTCTCTAATTTACCCTTACAAGAAACAACAGTAAAGAGGAAACATAGTTTGAACCGTGGTATAAGCAAATCATAGTGCCAGCTAATCATTAACTATATCTAGCGTTTTTCGGTAAACCATGTTGTCTGTGAATAAAGGAATTGTCTTATAATTTTTTACATCTACCAATTTCATGGCAAATCGCATGCTTTTCCCTTAATTGGTTTCTGTTTATGGTTGTTTCTTACAAGGGTAAACTATTGAAATCAAATTTTTTTATGTCATATTATTATTTATTTTCAATATAATAATATAGGTACATTTTTCTCATGACATACCTTTGGCATGTAGCTAAAAGGATTTTTTATTTTATTTATTGAAGAAAACAAACAATTGTACAATATTGCTTAAATTAAATTCTAAAGTCATGCATAGTAACATAAAATTCTTGTACAACCAGCAGCCTTTACCACAAATGTAAAAGTAAATAACCAAGTAATAATCTATTCTAGCAATCTGACTGAATTAAACTGCACAAATATTTGATAGGTAATGGGTTGAAACTTTTAGAACAGCTAAAAGAAGAGGTTAATACCACATATGTCCACATTCAAAAACCGTTTTTATGAAACTACAAGACTAGTTCAAGAACACTGAAAAGTTTGTAGGTATAAAAACTTGCTTTTTCTAAAAACTAGTAAAGTTAAAAAAAATACAAAACACATTAGTTTGCTTTTTGATATTAGGAGCCAAAATTTTGCTTGCTTGAAAATCATTGAAATATAATTTCTAAAACTTCCAAAAACCTATAGGTCAGGATTAGATAATCTCTAAATTCTTAGAGCGTTCTGTAATATCTAAGTGTACTTTTTTGTAACTTGAAGAATTCATGCAAGAAACATGGATGCTACGCAACTAAAGATAATTTCAGAAAAAAGATACTTTTATGCTATGCTATTAATGAGTTATGTTTATTATATACCTACATACCCTATTGATGTTTGCTGTATAACATAATTACTACTTACATTAAAATATTGAAACACTTAGGTATTAAATTATTATTTTGACTAGGTACAGAATACAACATTGACTTTTAAATCAAGCTCTAAAACAGTAAAATAAAAATAGTATGATAATCCAACTTAATTTAAAATTGGTAACATTTGAAATAACTTTAGATTATCTAGATATTAATTTGTTTTGTTTTATTTTTACTTCGATGTATTTTTACTGCATTTTATTTCAGATTCTCAATATCGGTTAGGTGAGGTTAGTCGTTAGTTTTATCAATCGGGGCAATGACAAAAATACAAAAAACTACCGTGGAAGATGCAATTGTTAGATGCGAGTGGTTAACTAAAGATCCCATTTATATCAAGTATCACGATGAAGAATGGGGAAAACCTGAGTATGATAGTATACGATTGTTTGAAATGATATGTCTTGAAGGACAACAAGCCGGGCTTTCATGGATCACGATTTTAAAGAAAAGAGTGAATTATAGGACTTTATTCCATGGCTTTGATCCTTTTAAAATAACCAATTTTACTGAGAACGATTTAAATTCGATTATGAAGAATACAGATATTGTTAGACATAAAGGTAAAATTCAAGCTATTTTCAATAATGCAAATTGTTTTATTGACATGGAAAAAAATAACGAGAAATTTTCTGAATTCATTTGGAACTTCGTGGACAATAAACCTATAATCAATAATTGGCGTAATATTAAAGAAATTCCTACAGAAACCAAAATATCTTATGACCTTTCAATGGCTTTGAAAAAGAGAGGATTTAAATTTGTAGGTACGAAAACTTGCTATGCATTTATGCAAGCTTGTGGTTTAGTGAATGACCATGTTGTTGCCTGTATTTGTCGCAAGAATCTAGAATAATAATAATATGAATGAAATATGTACCTATAAGAAGTTTTAAAAATTATCTTAATTGATACCTGATGGTAGGTACCTAATTATAAACTACTTAAATGTTGTTAATTTTTTTTTTTGTAAACAATAAATGGGTGAAATGCAGAAAAGATGTACATTGTTACAATTTAAGTTGTCCCAAAAGTTATACAAACATATATTTTTCATATTTCTATTAATTTAAATTATTGATTGAAAATGAAGTGGCTTTCTTATTCCTGTAAAACCGCATATTTTTTTTCTTGATTATTACAATCAAAAATAAAAGTTACATAATTTTTTAATTTGTTGCAAAACTAACTTTCATACAAATTAAAAGCGGTCACGGTCATTTGATGACTTTGTTTTATCAGAAAAAATGCATTTTTATTGATTAATTTTAACAAAATTGTGGTTGAAAATGTCGTCAATTATCTAAAATATGAAATTGCATTGGTTTCAACAAAAAAAAAACATTATTTTATTAAAAGAATTAGCTTTTTAATATAGGTCTCACATTTTGATAATTTCATAACTCAGGGTTGGTAACGACATTTTTTGCCATTTCACTAGTAAATTCTGCCATTTAACAATATTTTAATGTAATGGCAACACTTTCTTAAGATGTGTCACAATTTTGTTAGCTAAATCGCCATGTTGTTTTGAAAATAAGTTGGTGAGAAAGAGTGACACGCGCTGTGTTGAAAATAAATATCAGGGTTAATAACGTGATTTTCCTCCTTCCGGTAAGTGTAATTTTTAAATTATTTGTTGATTTTCATTGTTTGTGCCATAAAATGTCTGCTGGGTCACAAGTTATCGTTAATTTAACAGTCATTTTGGCACGAGATATTTTTAACGTTAGGTTTTCTCAGTTTCGTTCTTTCAGTTTCGTAGCATTTCGTTACGTTATGAAACTGAGAGTTACTAAGGCTTAGTTCACAATATATTTTTATGATAAAATAAGTACTAAAGTATATTAAAATTTTAGTACGTAGACCTCTTGTGGGTGACGAGCCGCCAATCTTGAAATTAACAAAGACAAAGTGATCCTAAAAAGGTTTGATTTTTCTTTTGAGGTACGGAACCCTACTAATCGTTATCATTTTACAGATATGGCTCCGATGTCTAATGCGGAGAGGCAAAAGAGATACGGACAAAAATTAAAACAAGATCCGGAAAAATATGAACAAAAAAGAAAAGCTCATTTGGAAAAAATTAAACAGAATAGAAAAAGTATTTCTGAATTAAGTGATAGCGAAAAAGAAAAGAGAAGAAAAAAGTGGAGGGAATATTCTGCTACATATAATAAAAAACAGAAACAGAACAATAACGCAGTTTTAAATGAAGATGATAAAAAATTTAGAAAGAAGCAAAAGAAATGGATACAAAAAGTTAGAAAAATGAAACAAGAAATAACAGAATTAACAAATAGACTACAAATCCAAATGAAGTCAAACAGGTACCTGCGTAGAAACATACTGAAGCTGAAAAAAAAGGCTGAGACCATTCAACCAGACTATCCATGCTGTTTACTTACAGACACCTGCAAACATAAATCTGAAGTCGTCATTCCCCAATCACCCATGAGAGAAGAGTTGACACCAATGAAGAAAACTGAAAAATTCATTGAAAATTTGAGCTCAATTAGCAAAGATGATAGACAAAAACTTAAAACGAAAATTCTGGAATTAAATGTATTGTCAGATTCCTTAAAATCTAACTATGAATCGGCAACAATATCTGAAAAACAAATTTTAAAAAAAATTGTAAAAAATCCGTTAACTCACAAATACAAAATCGCAACGAAACTTTCAAAAACAACTATTGGACTCATGGGTAGAATCAGAAAATGCAGAAAAATTGAAATGAAAAGACGAGAAGCGCTAATACAAGAAATACATAAATTTTACAACAGAGATGACGTTACTCGATGCACATCGGGCAAAAAAGAAACAAAAACTAAAAATAAACGCAAGGTTCAAAGAAAATATTTGCTAGATACAATAAAAAATTTATATAAAAAATATAAAGAAGGTGGAGGGAAAGCCTCATACACGAGTTTGCTGCGACACCGTCCATTCTATGTTTTGAATCCAAAGTTGGCGGACTGCGAAACGTGTGCATGCATTAAACATGCCAATTTTAATTTCATGGTCTCTAAATTGTGTAAGATCAGAGTCATTAAAACTACCGATATAAATGAAATTATGACAGAGTTATCATGTAATCTAAACTCTAAAGCATGTATGTACGGAGAATGCAGTGATTGCGCTACGACAAATTACAAAATCGAAGCTGATAACAATTTTGATGAGACCAATAAAGTAACTTATTTGCAGTGGTGCTTAAAAACAGTTCAGTATGAAAAAAAGAATAAAGATGGAACTCTGGAAAAGTTACAAACGAAAAAATACAAGAAAGAAGCTATAGAAAGTAGTATACAGGAATTAATATTAAAGTATCAAAAGGAGGCAAAAACATTTAAAAAGCATTATTTTAACATTGCACATCAACAGAAAATTTTTAAAGACAGCAAAGAAAATATCAGAAGTGATGAGGCTATAATAATATGCGATTTTTCAGAAAATTATAATTGCAGATATAATACTGAAATTCAAGGAATGCATTTTGGATCATCTCGAAACCAAATAACTCTCCATACTGGAGTAGTATACACACAAAACCAAAACCCAATTTCATTTTGCACATTGTCATCGTGTAATGAGCATAATCCTCACAGTATATGGGCACATCTCACTCCAGTTATCAATGCAATAAAATCGTATTTTCCAACAGTCAATAAAATCCATTTTTTTTCAGATGGTCCTAGTACACAGTACAGGCAAAAACTTAATTTTGCTCTATTCTCGAAGCTTACAAAAAAATTTGGCCTCAGCCACTGCACATGGAACTATTTTGAAGCTGCACACGGTAAAAACGCTGCGGATGGTATAGGGGGAGCAATTAAGCGAAATCTAGACACCCATGTGGCATATGGGTTTGACATTCCAGATGCTCCAACAGCTTTTAAAATACTACAGAAGAGTTCTAAAATTAGGCTACACTTTGTAACAGAGTCAGACATCTACGCAATGAAAGACTTATTTGCTGATGATAAAATTATACCCTTAAAAGGCACCATGTCTGTTTACCAAATTTTAACTACGGAAAATGAATCGATTATTAAATATAGAGATGTTAGTTGTTTATGTGGCGATATAAGAGGCTATTGTACATGTTTCGACATTAAAGATCATACATTGATAAGTGAAATACAAGCTATCAGTATAAATAATAAAATTATTAGCAAAATAAATGAAAACAAGAAAATTGTTGTGTTATCTGATATTTCGCTTACAGAACAAAATACTAAATTTTATGGAAACTTACCACTCTGTCTTCGAAAAATTAAGTCCAAAACATTGTCTAAAAAGTCTGTCATAAAGGACAGTACTGAAGCTGTGCGCGTTGAGAAGAACCATGAAAAATCAGTTTTACCTAAAGTGAAAATAAATATTAATGGGTGTCTTAATAGTAGCGATAGCGATGAAGAAAACTTCAATAAAAAAATAGAAGTTTCAAAGAGCACAATGAAAACAGAAAAAATAAACAGAAGAAAAAGGCGTGTTTCTACAAAATTGGCTTCTAAAACAAAATCTTCAAAAGTCAAGAGACAAAGAAGATCATCAGTTGCGAGTACTACTTCCGTAAGCGATGAAATAAGCATCCATAGCGATTCTGATTTATTAAATGCATTATCAGATATGGAAAATTATCCTGATGATATTGATCTAAACGAAACTATTGATAAACAGAAAAATGAAACAAAGAACACCATAAAAGAGCATAGGATACATGATGAGGATGAGCCTAAAAAAGATAAACCAAATTTGACTACTAATAGGGTAGTGAAACTTCAGGAGACCGATTTTATTATAAATGAAGTTACACCGATTGGTATTACAGAGAAAGATCTTCAAATAAATAATGTTGAAAAGGAAGTGATGATAGATATTGATGGCATAGGATTAGACATGGAAATAAGTACCACGATAGAACAAAAATTTCAGAAGATTGGCAGAGAAGGTGACTATAAAAAGGATGACGAAAGAAAGGAGTTAGAAAAAAATAATACGGTGGAATCAGACTTACAGACGGATATTACTGAAAAAGAACAAGAAACTTACAGTATCGGAGACACCGTTCTGGTACGATATTATATGAGAAAGTTGTGGAAGTACTATGTAGGTGTAATTGAAAATATCGATAATAAATGTTATACCATTGCTTTCTTTAAAACTATCCGTTCAAGGGGTTTGGTTAAATTTAGTAAACATCACAGAGATAAAGATACAGTTCCTGAATATTCAGTTGTAAAAATAATTGAAATAAAACAATTATCTGGAAAAAGTAATGAATATATTCTCTGTAATGATGATGATTTAATATATTTCGTGTAAAAGTTAAAAATCAATCACAAGCAACTAGATTATTCGTAATCGTTTATCTTAGTTTGTTATTGTCTTAATGTCCTAAAAGTTGAGCAAAGTCAACTATAAATTTTATAAGGTTTTTTTATTAAAGTTGATTAAACTACATCAATTTATTTTATTGCAATACATGTGTCCTCGGCCTAATATTTTCAGTTTCGTTACAATTTATCAGTTTCGTTACAACTTCAGTTTAATAACGATTTCCTAACGGTACATCTATTCTGCATTTCACCCAAATGTTAAAATATTGTAAAGTCTACGTTGTGTAAATTCTCGCTCTAGTATTAGGTGTACCCCAGGGGTGCCGCTGTTCAACCGACCGACCGCAAACCACAAATACGAATTGAGTAGATCATGAACGTAAAAGTAACGAGTAAGTACACAAACTAAATAAATAAATATATGTATACATGTAGTAGGGCAGGATGTTACTCAACGTAACGCATGACATGCCAAATTGTCAGGTTCGCAAGTCTACTTTCTGAAATGGATCTCTCATAGACTGGCCGATAAAATTGTAAAAATTTACTTTAACCCTTCCCCAGGCCCAGCCAGGGCCCAGCGCGCGCGCGGAGTCGAAATCCGTACGCCCGGTAGTTTCAAGGCCATTTGAAATACCGACGGCCGGCGCACCTCATCGTTTTGTTTACATCCCCATCGCCAGACGGTTCAACTTACAACGACCAAACTCATTGCTTTTGAAAGGCGATAACCGACACTTGTTTATAAAGTATCAAATAAACAATTTGAGTTTTGTATAATTTGTAATTGCAAATTGAAACCAGCATTGCGAAAATTCGCAAATTCGTACCTACACCAAATAAATGTATATATCTTGAGAAAGAGTTATGATTTTTGTTTTGTTTTTTGCACATATGTTCTACAGTATATGTACTTTACATAAATAGAAAAATAATAGTACATAGGTATAATATACAGAAAATAAACATATTCGCATTTGAAAATTGACCTAATTTTTCAAACATATCCTATAAATAGTACATAGGAGCTATATATTTGATTTTTACCTCATTTATAGATAATCTATTCAGCTACAATACGATATTTTTTTATATTTCGGCAATGATAAAATGTGTCTGAAATATGCGATTTAAAAGTACGAGTACGTACCCGTTACGTAATATTTTTGTCTCATATATAAACTCATTAAACCACAATCAATAAATAGAATTGTACATCAAAATATTCATTTAAATAATATATTAATAATGAAAAAATGACATGTCCAATGTCAATATTTAACAAATATTATTTAAGCATTAGTAATAATAAAAACAAATCTATCTGAAACCTGTGCGACAGACGATCTTTACCTAACTCCTTTTATTTAGAACCCAGTCTCGGAAACCGAAGTTAGGAAAGTTATCCTGAAGTTAAAGAAAAGTAACGCATGTGGATATGACGAGATTCCGAGCTCGTTACTGGCATACTGTGTTGATGAATTTGTTCCTCCATTCACATTCTTAATAAATCAATCTTACGAACAGGAAGACCTACCAGAAAGTTTAAAATTAGCCAAACTAATACCTATTTTTAAAAAAGGGAATAAACTGTGTACTCAAAATTACCGTCATATTGCCAGCTAATTCAAAAAAATAATTAAAAAGTTATATAATATAATATGTAAAGTATGTATATATTTTTTGAAAAATTTGATACACCTACACACCAATCGTTCAACAACGTCGGCCGTGCTTGACTCAGAATACAGAGTCTGTATTCTGAGGTGCTTGATTGTAATATGGAAATAAATTCACTAAATCAAAACAAGTGCGTCGTAGCTATCTATATATTTATAGATATATCAAAGGAATATTATCGAGTTTTGCACGACGTCTGTTGAAAAAGCTATGGTCGCAGGGTATACGTGGACCTGCCCATAAATGGCTTACATCATACCTAAATAACAGACGACAATTTGTACAAATTACACATCTTGACGATAACATGAAGCTTAGGTCAATGATGTTATAAAAAAAGGAAGATAAGTTACTAGAGCGACGAAAATGAAGCGTACGAAAGGAGACAATTGTTGCCTCTGGCCTCGGTCGCTCTCGGCCGTGCGTATTGTCAACTGCTTGTCATTTTTCACGATAGTAGAGTTTATATTTCGGTGTAATTGGCAAAATGCCGTCGTGTGTTATGCGCAAATGTACTAATTACGGCAGTAAAACAAACAAACTCTACGGAATCACATACATACCACAAGAAATTAAACCAAAATTATTATATATTATTGTATTTTAATCTCTCGTAAAACAAATATAACGCCATGTTATGGTAACTTCAAAGAAAAGGACAACCATATTCCATCCACAACTGTAGCGACAAGGACACATAGCACACTAACATAGATCACCATAACGAAAATCAAAAGTGCAAATGACAAACGCTAGCTGTCTATTTTGTTCTTATTGTTTTTATTACGCCATCTCTTTTACTCGGTTTTTACTTCAGTTGGCAATATGTGTAAAATAAGAAATACGTATGTGTGCGCGCCGCAGCTATGTTGCTTCATTTATTTAGGTTATTTTGTAAGCATATAACGTACGAGGGTCATTTGAAAAGTTCTTAGCCTAACATACTTAATGAAACCACACGATTTTGAGTTTATTTTTATTTTTCAACATACTCTCCTCCGAGCTCGAAACACTTTTTCCATCGACCCGGTAAGGCTTCGATACCCGTTTTAAAAAAATCTTCGTCTAACTCCTCAAAATAAGCGTCCACGGCGGCTATGACCTCTTCATTTGTAAAAAATGTTTACCACAAAAAAAATTTTTTCAGCTTTGGGAACAGATAAAAGTCGGACGGTGCTAAATCCGGTGAATATGGGGGATGAGGTAACAATTCGAAGCCACATTGATGGATTTCTGCCATGGATTGCACAGAGGTGTGAACGCGCGCATTGTCCTGATGAAACAAGACTTTTCTTCTCAATAAACCTGGACGTTTTTCTTTGATTTCTTCTCTCAAACGACGCAACAGGTTGCAATAGTAATCGGAGTTTATTGCTTCACCCTTTTTTAAATAATCCACGAGAATTATACCCTTTGCATCCCAAAAACCGGATGCCACGACTTTGCCCGCCGATAAAACCACCTTTGCCTTCTTTGGGGTGGGCGATCCTGCTCTTTTCCATTGTTTCGACTGTTCTTTTGTCTCGGGTGTATTGTGGTGAACTCAGGTTGCATTCATGGTTATAATGGGTCAGCTTCATGTAACTCTAAACAGTCGCAAGAAGTTGTGAGTCGGTTGCGTTTTTGTTCCACTGAAAGCAGTCGCGGTACCCACCGCGCAGACACCTTAGAGAATCCAAGTTCAGTAGTAATTATATGATGTGTTCGCTCAGATGAGATGCCTACAGTCTTACCTACGTCCCAGGGGCGTAGCTACCGCCGTATTTGCCGTATCAATTATACGGGGCCCCCGGGCCACGGGGGCCCCCAAAGTGTGTAAGGAAAAAGAATAAAAACTTTCTAATTTATTTTATTTTACAAATGACAAAATTCTATAAAGCAATTCCTTTTTTTCCCGCCTTAAGCGTGCGTTCAAAAGTTGGCAACACTACATCGTTATGGCGGGCTGCGGGACTTCCCCGTTTTACTTACTTCATCTTCAACTCAGCGGGGAATCCCCGGGAATCCTTCATCGATATCGCGATGTACGTGTACGTTGTTGTACTTTGCATTGGATGTTAAACCACGGAGTGCAGTGCACTGTTTATTTACGCGCTTTATATAAATGTGCATTACATTGTAATTCAGTACAAACAATATTGTTCTTCTGGTTTAGCAGTATTAGTAGCGATTTGTAAAAGAAATGAGTGAAAGGAAAAGAGATTATCCCAGCGGCGCTGAGAAAAGAAAAATTAACGAGGTTATAAAAAAAGTGCCCAAAATTTCTTCATTTTTTCAGAGACAAGATACTGTGAGTGATTTAGATTGGAAAGGTAAGTACTACACTACTACCCAACCCATTTATTAGGGGCCCGTAGTGATAAACAAGGAAATCTTTTAATTTCGGTCTGTCCATCTGTCCGTCACAAAAAGTTGTCTCCCCCCTCGATTTTCACAATTATACTGTTTTTAGGGTTCCGTGCCTTGATTAAAAAAAAAACAAAATTCTAACTTATCTATAGGATCGATTTGTTTTGTTGTTTGTCTATCAGTCCGTATCGTATCGTTAATTGCGTGTTGAGAACTTCAGATGTGCAGACTCGCTTTCGGGTTCTCGTTTTGTATGGCCACTACACTACGCGCTGCGTTTAAATAGCACGCAGGTGTATAGTAATGCACGGACGGGCTGCAGGTGATTTTGTATCTACTAATAGGTACGAGCACAATCCGCGTAGAGTCTGTGTGCGTCTGAACTGAACACTCTCTAACTGTGACCCTTAGTAACGTTATTTATTTATATATAACTCTTTTTAGTTTAGTATCAAAGCATTCGTATTTATTTTTTAACAATTACTCGTTTATTTTTAGATTCTTCTGAAGCATGTTCTTCGTCACATATCCATCCGGAAATAGAAGAAAGCCAAGCACATACTTTATCGGATGTCCATCCAGAAATCGAGGAACCCCAAGTCAACGATTCTGATATATCTGCAGATAATGCAGATTGTAATATAATTTCATCAGATAGAGGAAATTTTGGTGACAATTTAACTGAATGCGAACGAAAAATAATTTTTAAATTGGGTCCATTTAAACCACAAGGACCATTTCCAAAAGTTTCAGAAAATAACCGACCTTTTTCGGCTTATTATTATTCATATTTCAATCAGGCAGGCATAAAAATTATAAGACCATGGTTATGTTATTCTAACGTTTTAAACAAACCGTACTGTCACTTCTGTTGGTTATTAGCAGATCGTCAAAACAAATCGTACTCCTCTGCTTGGGTTAACGGTGTTTCGGTTAGAAGCAGTTTCACACAAACTATTCTTGACCATGAAAAGTCACAGCAGCATATTAGTGCCTCACTCTCTTATAATAATTGGTTGCAAGGAAATACCATCGATACTCTATTGAAAAGTGAAATCGATAGTAAAATTACATTCTGGAGAGATGTACTGCATCGTATAATTAATGTTATAATTACTTTAGTATCTTGTAATCTACCTTTGAGGGGGCATGATTTTGATTCTGGCAATTTTATGGCAATTTCACGTCTGCTATCTAACTATGATGCAACTTTAAAAGAACTTCTTCTAAAACCGAAAGGTGAAATAAATTATTTAAGCCCTACGATTCAAAACGAAATTATTAGTTTGCTTGGTACTAACGTTAGGAACAGTATTATCTCAGAAATTAAAAAAGCTCCATTTCTGACAATAATTCTGGATACAACACAAGACTTATCAAAAATTGACCAACTATCTGTAGTTTTTCGATATATCTCGGTTACAGAAAATGATGATAATGTGCCTAAAGAAATAAAAATCTGTGAGTCCTTTTTAGGATTCATAGCAGTAACCGATTGCAGTGCTGCAGGTCTGAAAACTGTCATTTTAAATTTGACTAAAGAATATGGAATTGATTTGACTAAATGTAGAGGACAGGGATACGATGGAGCAAATGTTATGTCGGGTGTGTATGGAGGATTACAAACCCTAATAAAAGAGCATGCTCCAAATGCCGATTATGTTCATTGTGCTGCGCACGCTTTAAACTTGGTTTTGAACGATGCTGCGAGACATGTTCGTGAAGTATCGACTTTTTTCGATAATTTAGAAAAAATATATACTTTTTTTTGGCAATAGTATAAAACGCTGGGCTATGCTAAGTGACGATTCATCTGAAAAATATTTGATTACCCTTAAAAAGGTATGTCCTACCAGATGGTCTTCTAGGAACGACGCTTTATTAGCAGTAAAGAAAAATTTTTTACTAATCATGAAAACTTTGTACCAACTAAATTTAATTTCAAATAAAAAAGATGAACGTGAAGAATGTAAAAGTATAATTAACATTTTAGAGAGTTTTGATTTCTTAGTGCTCGTTACATTTTTTTCTTCACTATTTGAAATTATTAATCCTGTTTCTAAAGCTCTACAGCATGAAAATAATGACTTACAGAAATCTAGTATTTTATTAAGTAATCTTTTAAATAGACTGTGCCAATTAAGAAATCAGAATTCATTTAATAGTTTGCTAAATGAATCCAAAGATTTAGCAAAAGAGTGGGGGTAGCAACTGTTTTTAAAAACAGTAGGCGAAAGATAACGAAGCGTTTTTTTGATGAGTTATCACAAGATGAGAGAATTTCCGACCCGGAATCCTATTTCAAAGTCAATGTATACTATTGCTGTTTAGATATATTAATTTCTCAAACTAAAGAAAGATTTCAGAGCCTTTGCAACCTGAGTAGTATATTCGAAATATTACAACCGGAGAAACTCCTATCTTCTTCAAGCGAAGAGATATTAAACGCTTCCGGAAAACTGTCTGCTAAATACAGTAAAGACATCTCACTTAATCTTTGTGACCAATTAAAGGCTCTAAAAACATGCTTAAATTCTGAAATTAAAAAAATTTATTCCATTAAAGAACTCATTGAATTATTGCTAGTAAAATTCAATAGTCTTGCATCCAGTTTTCCCGAGGTAATCACAGCATGCTTTTTATTCTTGACTCTTCCAGTTACAACCGCAACGGCAGAAAGAAGTTTTTCAAAATTAAAACTAATAAAAAATTACTTAAGAACTTCGATGGGACAAGAACGGCTGTCAGACATCTCACTATTGTCCATAGAGGCAGAAACTTTAGAAAAACTAAAATCATCATCAGCCATAAATGATTTAATAAATCAGTTTGCCGAAAAAAAGGCAAGGAGAGTGAATATTTAAAATTCGATTTTTATTTGTAAAATGGGTAAATTATGTGATAAATAAATATTTCTTCTCACAATATTTTTTTTCTTATGTGAAAAATCTTTACCTCCATATCCTTATATGGAGGTAAAGATTTTTCTCCTTCCTCCTCCTCCAAAAAAATTTTTATACGGGGCCCCGACAAGGCACGCTACGCCACTGCTACGTCCACGACAGTCAATATTCGATCAGATAAAATTAAATCACAGATTTTTTCTTTGTTTTGACCAGTGGAAGCAGTCGAAGGCCGGCCACTACGGGGCTCATCTTGAATGGTCTCACGACCACGTTTAAACTCTGCCACCCAGTTTTTAACAGTCGCATACGAAGGAGCGGACTCACCCAAAGTAGCAGACGTCACTTCATGTATAGCTTTTAGAGTTAAACCTTTCAAATTCAGGTATTTTATCACTGCACGATGTTCAATTTTATCCATTTTCAAAAATAGCTGTGACTTGACTTGCGGTATCACGTGTAAACGAACAATGAGTTACTGTGAATAAACTAAACTGTGGATACTTGTTGCTAAATAATGTAACTGCAAAATGAGGGTAGTTATAAAAAAAACCAATGACTAACCATGTTAGGCTAAGAACTTTTCAAATGACCCTCGTATCTTTACTTACTATAATATCATTGGCTTAGGTACGTTAACTCCTCAACCGAAACTGTTTCAGGATCGATACCGCAGGGAAGTGTACTAGTCAAAGTCAAAGTCAAAATATTTTTATTCCGTAAAAATGGCTACATTTGTTTGGAATCGTCACAATTTTTTCCCCTACCGTGCAGTTCATGACTAGGTGAGCACTGATAAAAATACTGCTAAAAAACTCAGGCATCCCTCTTTTGGTATCCAAACAAATTTACATAATTTATTAATTACATTATAATTGGATCGACTCAATCCCAGGCATTTTTATCATTAATATAGTCAGATACTTTATAATATGCCCTGCTACACAATTTGGCTTTAATAGTAGTTTTAAATTTGTTTATTGACAATTCTCTTATATTGCTGGGAAGTTTGTTATAGAACCGTATACATTGCCCCATAAAAGAATTACTTATTTTGTGGAGACGGCTTGGATGTAACACAAGATTATGCTTATATCTAGTATTTATGTTATGAGTATCACTCTTTTTACAATATGAGTCTATGTTTTTATGGACATATTATCATATGGACATATTTCATAGATATATTGCGATGCGACTGTTAGAATATTTATTTCTTTGAATTTTTCTCTAAGGCTCTCCCGGGGACCAAGTTTGTAGATAGCTCTTATGGCTCTCTTTTGTAATAAAAAGATGGTGTTAATGTCCGCGGAGTTACCCCAAAGAAGAATCCCGTATGACATAATACTATGAAAGTAGCTGAAATAAACTATTCTAGCCGTATCAACATCAGTGAGCCGTCTAATAGTTTTCACTGCATAGGCTGCAGAACTTAGTTTTCCTGATAATTTTTCAATTTGTGGGCCCCATTGTAGTTTGGAGTCAATTGTTATACCCAAGAACACAGTTGTCTCCACAGGGGCTAAATTAGTTCCATTAACACGTACATTGGTAGTCACCTGTTAGGTGACATTAGGTTGTTCACATTAGGTGTTGAGAACTTAATTATTTAGTCTTTTTATCATTTAAAAGCAGATTATTAACATTAAACCAATGCATAACTTTAGAGAGAGCATCGTTAACTTCGTCATAATTACCTAACTGTCTATTAATTTTAAATGTCAAAGAGGTATCATCCGCAAACAATATCTCATGTTTATCCTTTACATAATAAGGTAAGTCATTTATATATATGGTGTTCTTAAATAATATGCCCAAATTGAAATGGGAAATAGTATTATGTATGCTGATTATAATAATAAATATATTTTATGCCCCACGTGTTAAAAATTCTTTCATATAAAAAAAATCCGTCAAAAAATAGCTTTCTGTTGTATGAAACCAACCAGCTAGGAAAATACTTACAAGCGTGCCATGCGAATGCGATACGGTACGCAGGTACAATACGCAGACACCGCCGTCCGCGCATGCGCCATCTACGCCATAAGGCGCACGCGCGAGCGGCCATCATTGTGTTTCCCAGTGTCGCGCATTACACTAGTACGCGTGACCGTAATCATGCCTGGACGTCGTTACTCTAATCAGGAGTATCTCCAAATGGTACTTTGTTATCGCAAGTCTAATAACATCACTGCACAAGCGGTGAACTTGTACGACCAAAGGTTCGGAATACGAGTGAGCTATCACACCATCCTCGGCGCAGTATACAGGTTGCGTGAACATAGCCAGTTTAACCCGCCTCTGGTGGACGTGGGTAGAGGTCGGTATCCTGCCGATTTCGAAGAGAATGTGCTGGATTTCTATAATCGTCATCCAATGGCGAGTACCAGAGATGGAGCTGCCGTTTTCTCGTTACTCAACGATGAAGGGCTACATCCATACCACTTCACTAGGGTTCAAGAACTCCTACACCTACTGCAAACACAAGTGGACAGTATGCTGGACACATCTAAGGGGTTTATACTTCCAGCACGATGAAGTACCAGCCCATTACGCCTTGCGTGTTCGCGAGTATCAGGACGTTACGTACGCCATGAGGTGGATAGGAAGGGGAGGGCCAGTCCAATGGGCTCCCCGTTCCCCTGATATAACGCCGATGGATTTTTTTTATGGGGTCGTGTAAAAGATTTAGTGTATGGACAAACTGGGCATGATATTGAAAGTGTAGATTAATTAAAAAGGCGTATTGAACGTGCATTTAATCAAGTGAATCGTGAAAGAGACACGTTACGTAAGGATCAGAGACATGTACGCAAACGTGCATACCTTTGTATAGAACGCCAGGGTGCGCTTGTGCAACTATTTTGTATTTAGTGTCGTGATTGTGATATGTAAACAACTTGTAAATAAACTGATGAATTTTTAAAACACACCAAGTTAATGTAACAAACGTTATCCGATAGCTTTTTATTTTTCAATATCAAACCACGTCTATCCAGCCTTTAATGTTGTCGTAACAAACACTAAATACTCAAATTTAACGTTATTACATTAATTTGACAGTCTAAAGCCTGTGTGAAAGTGTGATGGAAAGTTAGTGATCTTTTTTAAGAAAATTGGATCAGTTGTTACATCCCGTAAGTGTTCTAAATTTCTATTTTTATTTAACTAGATAGGTAGCTATTCTACCGTCTACTCTACCGGCATAGTCATAGGTATTTCTTTTCTGTATACAACGTTGGGAGGCGTACGGTCGACCTGATGTAAAGTGGTTACCGTAGCCTATAAACGCTTGCAACACAGGAAGTATCGCTTGCGCGTTGCCTACTGATACAGAAACTCTTCAGGAGCTCACTCGTAACCTTACCTTTCTGTGAGGTGAAGGTACATCTCCAGACGGGCTGATTTGACGCGTCCTACCTCTCTTAACTGAGCTTTACACTGGCAAAAGGAATCTTAAACAGCCGGAACCGACTACTTAACGTGGGCTCTGAATCAGGAACTCGAGACAGGCTGTGGTCGTCGCTGCGTAAATGGCGCGTTCGATTAGACCCGCGACCCGTGCATCGACCCCGTCAAACTGAATTAATAACAACTGAAGATGATGATGATGACGGGGCAACCATTATGCACCATGAACCCAGTAGGCACTTTATTTATTTGATTTCTCAAACTTTTTTAACGATGGCGGGACACGAAGTTTCTTGTCTATCGTAACAAATAAACGATATTCTTTCTCCTATTAAAGTTCGGGCATATAAAAAAAAACACCTTATATATATATATATATATATATATATACGTTCCTGAAAACACTGGTCTTATTCAAACCCGCAACAGATGCTATCACGCTCTCACTGTTGAGATGGTGGAAATAGGGCTAACTTATGTATATGGCGTGCCTGATGGTATTGCTTCGCAAAAAGTCATTTCTACAAAGTATTGTAAAAACAATACAAGAAGAACTGTGGGTACTTCCTCCCTCGAAGTTCATACACTATATTAATTTAGCAAGAATGGACTCCACGAGAGGTGTGCAAGGGACTGCGCGATTGTCCATCGATGCACTCGACGGTACACTACGCGTCAGCTGCATACCGGCACCAAGCAGCGTCCTTCCGTCTGCAGGCGTCTGCTCGTTGGGCTCAAATACTAGAATTAACTTGGCCAGATTTAATCTCACCATTATATGGCGACTAGAGAGAAGCACCGGTCATACCGAAGTCGAAGTGTGTGAATGAATATGCACCATAGAGCATCTCCACCCACAAACTTATGCATGCGACCGCGAGCCCAACCACCCCTCCAGCACCTCTTCGTTAGTATTTGTGTAGTACCACGACCTAATGAGCAAGGAAGACGCTGAATGTGCCGCTGTACTACTAGGTATACTTCTAGGCGAAGAACAACACCACCCTCACGGTAGTAGGCTATACATATATTATTAAACAATCGGATTTGGTTATCACTTAGGCATATACCTGAAGTGAAGAAAGCAAAAGAAGAACCAGCGAATACAAGAATTTATGTACATGTTTGTAATTATCACTTGCTAGGCGGTGAAGGAGAAACATCGTGATTAAACCCACACGTCCACGAAATTATATTTCGAAAGATGTGAGACAGAGAAAGGTCTAGTCTTCTTACCTTCTGGGTTGTGGAGGTCTGACCATTTAACATTAACAGTGGCATAACCCAACCGTTGAAGGCCCGAACCTTGTTTCCACCTGACAAGAGACTTTTCAGTACTTTTGTCAGGCGACCAAAGAATCGTTCCGTCATCGATTGCTTTATGTCCCTGTCAGCTATACCTAAGGACTCCGACATACCAAGGTATTTATATGTTCCGACTTCAGAGAGAGATCTGAGGGACATGGTTTCTGAGATAAACTATCGAAATTTACAACTCTACCCTGATTTACATGTACGATCGCACATTTGTCAACACCAAACTCCATACCTATGGAGTTGCTGAAAGTTTCCGTTACTTTTAGCAACTTCAATAAGTCTGGTGGCAGGTGAGAAATGACCTCACCCCCGCTGCGAAGTCGCAAACCCAGCCCTGAGTCCCTTAACAAAGTGCTAAGTGGGTTCAGAGCTAGGCAGAACCATACCGGGCTCAGACTGTCGCCCTGGAAGATGCCACGTTCAATCCTTATCGGATCCGCAGACCCAAGAGAATCCCCGCCCCCTGGCTGACAAAGTACTGTGGTCCACTGCTCCATACATGAACTGAGAAAGGAGCGTAGAGTTGCATCTACTTTATACAACTCCAACACCCGTCTCAGCCATGAATGGGGCACCGAATCAAAGGCCTTTTTGTAATCAATCCAGGCAGTGAAAAGGTTTTTCCTGTACCTACGGACCTGTTGGCAAACAGTAGTATCAATGAGGAGAAGCTCTTTAGTACCACGGGACCCAGCCCTACATCCATTCTGAGCAATGGCCAAAATATTTTGTGCATCAATGTGCTTTGTAATTTTAGTTTTCAGAATGGATGTAAGGAGTTTGTACGTCGTTGGCAAACATGTGATGGGTCGGTAGTTTTTTGCTTCCGTGGTACTACCATCCTTATAGAGCAGGAAGGTTATACCGGTGGTCATGAAAGTAGGTAGAGATCCAACGTTGAGGGCGTCCTGGAATTGCGATGCCAAAAGTGCATGTGAATGACGGAACCATTTAATCCAGAAGTTATGCAATCCATCTGGTCCTGGAGTTTCCAGTTATGTGGCTGACGGATTGCACAATTAATGTCCTGAGGACTAATATTTACAGCTTCCATGGTTCCTATCGATTCACATGCCCTCCCGACACCGTCCATCCATTCTCCCTCCGTGTGGTTGACAGGCACCGACCAAATGCTTCGCCAGAATTGTAATATGGCGTTAGCATTCGGCTGCTGCCTATCAACCACACAACAACTGGGTCTCTCCCAATTTCGATATACCTTCCTTTGATCACATTGGAAGATACGATTCTGATGAAATCTGTCGATCCGTTCCCTGTACCGTCGAATACGGTTTGCCCATGCATAAACTTTCTGCTTCAGGAAGTCTATGCGCTCTGTGACCCACTGCATATAATCCTGAGTCCTAATATTAGTCCCAGAAAATGCTTGGTGCACAAAGCGCATAACTCTTGGGCGATTATTACCCGACCCGAAACAGATTAGCTTGCCGATAAGGGTCCTAGCTGCACTGATACGCCGCTCGATTCTCGCCTGCCATGCTGGTATATTGACAGCTGGTCGTGCAGCTCGATCACTATTCGGAAACTTGACTTGAGCTACACGACAAGCCGCTATGGCAGCGCAGTAGAGAATCGAGTGGGTATCAGCTAGATCTTGACTAGATTCCAAATAAGGTTCTAGTAAGCAATCTAGAGCCCCCATAAGCGCCATATTTCGTTTATGAATGGGTAAACGAGGTAGACGTGGCCTTAGGTTAATCGGGATAGACCTATATTCAAGAATCGCATCATTCAATGCTCTCCTCAATGGCTCATTATCCTGAGTTGTACTTACGTTTATGTTTACAAAATCGTCATGCATCGGCTCATTATCCTCCTGCAACGGTGACGAATGGCGGATGTTATATTCGGCATCGCGGCAGTAAAACCTTCACCTGCCTCGGCGATTGTGTAAACAGGTTGCGCTTGTCGACGTAGCCGCTCAAGTGTAGGCTCATCTAACATTTGACAACGTTGGATAGCCCTCACCTGATCCGATAGACGTTGAACTGATACGGTGACAGTTGGTTCAAGCACCTGAAACCAAGGAAGCATCCGAGCACGGTACGCACTGAGATTGGTTCCCCCCTCTGTTGCCCCAAAGTAGGCGCGCATGACGTTTTCATTTATTGTATTAGTCCACCTCATGCGTCGCACTACACCACCGGCAGCGGGAGCCCGTTGCGAGGCAGGGTGCCTCGAAGGCCCTAAGCTGGCCGGCAGTGGGGGCCGCCCTCTACGTCGCGCAGGTCTTGGCGGCGACGGAGGCGGCTGTGGCCCATCCACGTCACTCGACACACTGGATGTCGGAGGTGTCACGTACTGTTCCTCCGACGACGTGGAGCTTGACGAGGTGGGCGGTGGTGGTGGGCGTGCGTTGGTCCCTTGTCTTTTCGATCTTGTAATCATTTCTTTTATTTGTCGTATTCACAGAAATATATATTTTTTTTTTTATTAATTTATATTATTAAGTCTAATCAATCAATTGTTATTATATCATCAAATTTTTAATTACAATATTTCTATAATAAAATTACTGGGATAATCAAGATTATTAATAATTATAATTAATTCAATAACTTGTATTTAGCATTAAGAATATTAAATTTTTTGTCATATTATTGCATTTTCAGTTCAGAAAAACTCCTGAAGACTATAAATACATTTAGAATTTAAAAAATTCAGGTATGATCCTGAAATTTTGTCTAAGCTCAATGTAAAAGGAAATTAACAGACTGTGAGCAACCACAGTCTTTTAATTTTATCATGAGCAATTTTTCAACGATTTTCAAGATAAACTCACAACTACTATGAAATCGTTTCAAGAGTCTTATAACGATACACTGACCATGATATAATAGCTAACCAAGTTTCAGCCAATGTAACTGAAAAGTTATTTTATAGCATTTTTATCGAAAAATCTTTAAATTAATATAACTTATTTATTTATGAATTGATTGAAATAAATCAAACACTTAATGTTAAGTGAAGTTTACCGCAGTACAATACTGAAAGCTTAGGGCTGAGGCACAAACGCACAGACAAACAGACAAAAATTCTAACAAACATTGTTTTGGGTTCTAATACATTGATAAAGTCCCCCAATAACAGTTTTTCTCATATATCTTCAATCAGCGATCAGTTACATTTATTTACAGGCTTTAGTTTTGTGATAGCCTACATGAAGTTTTAATATTAAATCCTAGTCGTAGTTTTAATGTTTTTCTTGTTCTCGGCGACTTCAATGTTATTTAATGCAGTCTGGTTCTTCAATTCAACTAATAACTGAATGGATATGTAAAGTAATAGTGATAAACTTACTTGTCTCATTGCCGACTTTATGCCCCTTCTGTATCTCAATATAATAATTGTTTTAATGTGAACGGTGAGCTGTTATTTAGTACTTAATATCAATTAATTTATAATACAAATAATTGTAATATTAGTGGATATGATAGTTCACTAGTGCCGCATCATGTTCGCTGCAAGTTGTATGCCTCCAGACGTTGTATAAAAAAAATCTAGTGAGATCCCTGAAAAAGTGAATTATCTAGAGAAAGTACCTTCTAGGGATAATGAGATATGTGAGGCACTTAATCATTACTTTCACTTTGTATTTGTGCCTCCTAACTGTCTAACCATCCCCGACTTTCGGTGAGGACTCTCGCTGTCCCGTTTGGTTATTGGCAAATTTGGTGCCATTCAATACGTTGACGGGAGTCCTGACCCTCTCGCTTGCGGGTCTGTAAGCCTAGCCCCAGGATTCGCTGTTGCCGGGGTCAGCCATATTACGGCAAAGCTCTGGATCTTCTACATTACCTTTCGATACTTTCCTCGAGCAGTATGAATTTCTGTCTTCGCCACTTCTTCCGATCTAACTACCACTTTTCTTTCTTCCCCTGTACCACGCATGCCTCGACCTGCTATATTCTTTACGGAGCCCTATCAGCTCCGCATTTCCCCATTCATATCCCGTTCCCAGTTTTGAGTTTTCAATCCCAAACATTTCTTGCATATTCGGGTGACCATGTTCAAAAAGTCATCACATTGGTCTGCCAGGCTTTCAAGCTTCCCATCCTACGTTGGATCAACGCTTCGAAGTGAGACCAGTCAACCCCACAATTCCGGTATCGCGGCGGGTCCCCATTGGCTGTAACCACTCAGGTCCGCCCACGATTCTGCTTCCTGCCACATTGAAGGCAATTAACCTATGATCTGAACTGCATACCGTTGGATTGACTTGCCAGTTCAGGTCCAATGTCTTTGAAAACAGCTGTTCTAATACAGGGTAAATATTAGTTTGACACCAACATTGATGCCAAACCAAAGCGACAAGCTGCCGTCCACCATACTTGCTGTACATTCCTTATAAGTAGATTGCACAGCACGGAGCAGGTCGTCGTTAATTCCATATCCAGACAAATATCCCCGAGATCCTTTTATTCAACCCTATCAAATGCTTTCTCAAGACCCACAAAACCATAAAAATCATTCTGGTTCGTAGCTAGATGCTGATATTTTGGACTGCGCGTCTCCAAACTGTTAAGACCCTGCCGGTTATCCAGCATAAATTACACAAAAATTAGAAGAGGTTCCAAACATAGATACCAGCTAGTTCGATCATCTCAGTTATAACCATATCGATCCCCGCTGAATTTCCATTTTTCAAACTTCGCATCGACCATTTATTTCATTCGCGGTAATGTGTGGCACTTTTTAGTCAGTTACATTCAGTTCTGCGTCTTGGAAATAATCATACATTTCTCCAAAATATTCAGTCCAGCGTGTGTTTTAGTTTTTATCTTGTATAAGGAGTAAAATAGTACACCGCATAAAAATTGAAAAATCTGTCCTGAGCAACGCGCGATAAAGCGATTACAGTGTCTTGCTCGCTCAGAGGAAGCTTGCTCGCGAGTGTAGCTAATATAATGTTTATGTATATTCTCATAATCTTACTTTGGTAATGTTACTTCTTGCTGACCATTATCACAATGATCTTGTTCAATAAAGTCGTTTAAATAATTTTTATTCAAGTGTAAATGTATTTTTTAGAATGTATGCTGTATGTGTTCGAGCGCATATATCTATGTGAATAAATATGTATTTTTTCATAAATGCGCCACCTACCTACTTGTTTTTAACGAATATTTCTCTTCGGTATGGTGGACTGGAAGAGATCGCTTTAGCGATAAGACCACCTGTTGTGCTTTTCTTATGTCATTTCTACCATATGTATTTATTTCGGTGCAATAAAGTATATTTCTATTCCATTCTGTAATAGATACATGTTAATCACAAATATATAAATTGATTTAGATTAATTATGTCAATATAGTATTTTACACGTGTAAGATTGCACTGTGAAATTATGTTTCTCATATGTAACGCTGTTATTTTATTAGGTACAATCGTTAGTTTAATATTTAAAGTCATGCCATGTTGAAATGAATGCCAGGCATACCATGTGCAAAATAGCAGGATAATATCATAGCATTTCAATTACGAGTATTGTATTTATGGGCTCTTGTGTTATGAATATAATACAAAAGCGCATAAATCCTCGCAAATCAATAAATAAATCTACACTACCCCCTACGAATAAATAATTCCTAGATCCAACCGGAAGACTAGGATTAGTTGTACAATAAAAATAATAAGTATAAATTACGATACACAAGTAGGTAGGTGTTTAATCATAAAGACTGGGAACATTCAAGTTAAGATATCCTGTACAGATAAGCCATTTAGGTCCACCGAATACTCGAGCAAGTTTCGATTGATGATTGCATCTATGTGGTTTTATATATCGTCTTGTTTCCGGTCCGGTAATTATATTCTTCATTAAAATATTTTTTTTCTCACTGAGAGTGCCGTCCGCTATCTGTTGTAACAGAGGCAAATATTCCGGACTGGACAGTTCAGTAGAAATACGATTAATCTGAAAGAAAATAAAATCAATTAGTACCTTTTAAAACTGGGTAATAAGGAAGCAACTGCTTGCAGTTAATTCAATTAGCACAATATTAACGAGCATCGACTGCCGGCACAATAGTAAAATTATTGTAGTTAAAAGTGACTTTAAATTAGCTCGTGCTGTAATAAATACTCACAACTAATTTTAATTGATCATCTGTCAAAGGGGTCGTTATAGGTCCTAGTAATAAAACACTACTGTTCTTTTGAAGACTATCTGGATCCACTGTTATAAGGTCATCACTGCTATTACTTTTAATTTCTTCATTTACTATCAGAAATATGTATTCACTGGGTAGTTTATTGAATTTAGATTTTGCATTGGAATTTAGGTTGCGAGTTCTATATGGTCTGTTCTTTTTACAACATAGTGATTTTAGTTGGGATACAAGAACGTCAAAAAGTAATTCCTTTTTGGCAACATCCTCTTCACTCCGATTATCAGAATCTTGTTTTCGTGGATAACTATACAATAAGTTATTTAATTTTTGAACAGCATTGTAACTAAAATCCCTGTTTGGTTTGGTGTTATAAGGATCTACATGTTTATCTTCCAGTCTAAAGACAGCCATATTATTAGGATTATCTTTTCCATTCAATTTTAAATTATAATTTTCATTATATTCATCACCGACTAGTTCCCGTTGTTTTTTTGGGTATTTATTGAGTTCGTGTTTATTTTCAGAAATAGTTTTTGGGCCGAATATTATTCTAACTATATCATTTATATCGTATTCGGTCCTTTTTGGTTGAGTATTTAATAACTTTATTAGTTCATTATCAGATAATTTTGAAAGAAGATAAGTAACATCGTTATCTGAAACAAAATAGTTTTATATAAAATTCATCTTAATTACAAATATATTTGAGAAAGTGGAAATATAAATTCATTCATGTATGTTTCTTACCGGAATCTTTAACCAACAACATTTTAGATAAAACTTTTTCATTGGGATATTGGTCTTCCGAATAAATCATGTCGGCTATCTCGTTCTCCGGATGTGAATCCATGAAATATGAATGTTTGTTAAGGAAGGACATGGACGTGGTAGATTGTATCTGAAATTTGTTTGTTAAGTTTGATTTACTAAATACCTACTCGTACTTAAATTAAGTAACACTTAATTTATGTTTTCATTGAATAATTAATATTTATATATTCTGAAAGTGACATACCCATAAGAATGCGGAGCAAATTATAACTTTCAACTGTGAAAACATCACAGTTTCCAAATTGAAATTAAAAGTTGATTCGGAAGGTTTAATTTCACGGATGGATGTTCAATGATTTCTGTAGTCATCATACTCTTACATATCTCGTTAATGTTTAGGGTCGAACAATGCACAAACGGTCGTTAAATCTCAGTTTATGATCGTTGTTGATAAGATGTAGTTATTGTACTCACTCATTCGACTAGGTAGGATATCTTAGAGATTCTTTATGTTCTTTTCTCAATCTTTTATCTCCTCAATAACAGAATGAGCACATCTTGGGGATCGCACTACAGACAGCTTTATTTCATTTAGTCATTTATAAAATTCAGGCTCAATATCTTTTTCTTATCTCTGTTTCCCTTTGTCACTTTGATTTAATTATCAGTCTGGTTGTTACTACTCTTACGGCATAAACTACGAGTAACTCTTAAATTTCCAGCGTGCCGAGTTTTCAAAAAAACATGAAGAGGTTTTGATAGGGTATGTAATGCGTGAGGTGTTGCGAGCATCCATAGGCTACGGTAAATACAATCCATGGTCAACCTGTATGCTTCAGATTATGTTACCTTAGTAGTACATAAACATTTTCAAAGATAATTGGGTGTCCTTACATCTATCTATATGTTCATGCTAAGTCCCTCACGGGGTAAACAGGGTGAAATAAGCGCTACATGACTTGGTAACACCTCATTTGCAACTTTAATATTCTTACCGGACTGAGTCTAAAATGATGAAATCGACATGACGAATTGAGAATATTAATATATGAATTTCGTTTTGTTTTTTTTTACCAACGTGTTGGGCACGTACCTTCGTCTCACAGAATACCTTAGGCAAATAAATATTACCAGAAGGACTGTTGTGTTCTGACGAGTGAGGTTACCATTAGGTATGCTTCTCAGAACCTGCTGTGTTAGCGGTGGTGGCGCGAGCGACACTCCTTGCTTGGCAAGCGTTCACAGGTTACGGTAACCATAGACGACGGTGTCATAATAAAACTGAATTTATCTTGACTCCCTCCGTGCTAAGTAGACACGTACGTAGAACCACTGGCTCGGCCGCTCCAGGCAAATAATAAGACTTAATATTTAAGACTGTGCCTAAAGTTTAAAAAACGTAAAAGTAGTATCTAACTTCACCTAACTCAGGTATCTACAAGTATAGTACCTACTAATTGAACGTTCGGAGCTATAACAAAACAGAACATGTATTAAATTTCAATTCAGTTTTAAAAAAGTTATTATTTCAGTGAGGGCTTTTCTTCACCAAATTTACTTATATAGAACCAATCGGACGCTAGAACCTTCCTAATAAAAGGGTTTTTCAACATAGGTATACCTACTAATTAGCGAAGATATAGATATGTAACATACACAACTCGGGTTTTGAAGTGGGTTAAAAGATAACGACGATTTTAAATTTCAGGGCAACTGAATGATATATATGAAGCGATAAGTAGGCCTATGAACTTTTCCAATACAAGGAGTCTCATTGCAAGTTGCTTCCCATAATGCTAGCCCAGCAACAAATCCTTACTCCATCCGGTGTTTGTGTTAGTACTGGCACTGAACACAGCATCTCTATGGTAGTTAAATACGTCGATATGTCTGTACGGGCTGCTCACTCGTACAGCTTTAGATGTTAGATTGATTAGAGTTCTGCTTTGATGGTAAAGATGTTTATTTAAATATTGATATAAATGATTGTTATTGCTAATGTGGTGAGTTACACGTATGCCGTGATGGAATACAAATCGTGAACTGATGTATAAAATTATAAAATAAATGAATAAACTAAATGTTGATGGCGCGGCAATTCGCTGATGAAGCAATATGTACGCCTGTATCGTACATGCTGCCGGGCCAGAGAGAAAACGGCAAACTAAGATGATGAAGATGATCTATACTATATGATATGATCTATGCTAATACAAGGTGATATAACAGGCGATAAACATTTAATTTGTAATCTAATTTAATTTTTAAATGAGTCCAGGTTCCCTAAAGTCAAATCTGGTGAGAATGGGTGAAGTTGCTTTGTTGACAACGCATCGCGCGGATTTTGGTCCTTTATTCACACACGCGTATTGATTTTCACTCTCAGTAATAGATTTCACATTCGATTGCTCTGCTTTTATAACCCGGCACTCAACACTACCACTAACGCTTTCGATGACGTCGGTGCGAGGCACCCTCGCCGCTCGCCGTAAGCGCGCTCGGCGCACGCGCCAAGCACACGCCATTCCTGCTATCAATGCTGCGCCCAGTAATAGGTAGGTAACCACATAATGATGAATGTCGTGGTAAGAGATGCTCTCAATTTCGGGGTTCTCCCCTTTTATCTGAGTGATCTGGTCGCCGATTTGTTCTAACTTTATTCGGTCATCTTTAAAATCTGTCTCTATCTTGCTTATAGGTAAGGATAAATTAATGACGTGATTGATCGGCGGAATTTCTATCGCCACGATGTCTGCCTGAGTGTGCATTTCGTGGAATTGCACCTTATAAGAGTAGACAGTAAAGGTGTCGCCTTTCATAACACATTCATGTCCGAGACTAATAATGCCGGCATTGTTTACTTGTTCTATAGTAACTTGATATAGTAGTAGTCAGTAGTATAGTAACTTGACTCTATAGTAACGTACCGTGCGGCTGCATATGAGCCGCACGGTACATTGTTCACAACAAAAATATATGTAAGCGTTTTTATTGCTCAGCTGTTGCCATATGTTCGTACACACCTCCCTTTTATATTTACATTGTTCATCGTACTGATCTTTGCGACAAAAATTGTTGTCCGATTTCTTTTGATAAATTGGTGACGTAAGCGGACACAATCGTGTGTCGTCATCATACGGTACACATGAATGATATTCGTTTTCAGACATGCGTATATAAGTATCTCTTTGAATATTGATAGCTAGGTGGTCTGCGATCGGAGTAATAGTGATCATATTATTATCGATTTTTTGAGGAATCGGTATCGTCGCGTAAACTTCGTAGCTGTCTCTGCTAACAAGAGGAATTTTGATTTCAAAGATTAAGTAATCCTCGGTGACTCGAGCCTTAACCTTGAGCAGATGATATATTTTAATTAGGTCTGTTTGTATATTGCTGATAGGTAATGCCAGTTCCTTGGACAGTTGGCCGGAAATGATACTTAGCTCCTCTCTCAATTGATTAGGTGTGATGAGATGTATATCAAATTTTCCATGATATATATCAGCGATGGTATCAAGTAGACTATTTTGAATGTTTTTCAAGTGAGCTATTAAGCCGTTTGCTATAATTGCTGCCATAGTAAATTCGTTGATGTCTGCTTCTCTTTGAAGTTCTTCCTTCAGTGTGTTTGTCGCGGACTGGAGTCTGTTTAGATGTTGATTAAATACCTTATACTGTTTTTCCATGTTATCTTCGACTCGTTTTAAAAGATTGTACTGAGCTTCTACTACTGACGTTTGATTTCTCCATAGAGAGGCGATATGCTTTTGATTTGCTCGGATTAATTCAATGTCGTTTTGATATTGATCAGCGAAGCTCTGATCTAAGATGCCAAACAGACTATTCGCTACGTAGCCTATACCGTTGATCAGCCCTCGACGCAAACGTGTATGCGCGCCAAACCGCTGACCAAGCAACATGTCGTTATAATGTTGCAATTCGGCGTAGTTGTGACGTAGTTGGAGAAGTATGATATTGCATTGAGTTGTTCCTTTAGCTCTTGAACAAATATCGTCCAGATGGGTGATATATTTCGTGTATAGATCTGTACTTTGCCAGTACGGTGCCATATCGTAGTATACAATCAGGTTCCAGTGATCGCGAACCAAGTACATGTTAGAAATTTTGTCAAAATAGAGGGTTGATTAGCCTTTAAACTTGTTATGTTATATGGAGACATGGCGTTGACTGATGAAACTAGCATGCTCAATAGCATAATCGTCATAGTATATAAGTTAAGCGGTCGCCTACGTTTTCTTATAGGGCGCTGCTCGATCTCTGTAGATGATTCGTCGTGGATGTCGCTATTGGTATCTATTATTTTTCTGCTGATCGTGCTTTGCTTCGTCGCTTCTCAGAAGTGGTGATAACCTTGTAATTGGTCTTTTGATATTCCCATTTTTCGTTTTCACGGTGACTACTCTGACGAGGCCGTCTGCGCCGGGATGGACGTCCACGATCTTGCCCATAGCCCACTTCCCTGCGGGTAGATTGGTGTCATGTATGAGCACTACATCATCTACTTTCATATTGGCTTGCTGCTTTTGCCACTTGCTTCTAGTATTTAATTGGGTTAAATACTCTGCATTCCATCGCTTCCATATATCTCCGAAGATTTTTTGAGTGAGTTGCCACCTAGTGCGTTGATCTCGTTCGGTTTCTATGATGTTCAAAACCGGACCACTAGCTAAGAAGTGCGATGGAGTAAGGTACTCCAGGTCTTCCGAATCTTCCGTTAATGCGCAAAGGGGTCTGGAGTTCAGGCATGCTTCCAGTTGCATCAGGAGAGTGGAGAACTCCTCATATGTTAGTTTTTGTTCTCCAATAACGCGTTTGAGGTGATACTTGAGGCTTTTCACTGCAGCCTCCCAGAGCCCTCCAGCACTAGCCCAGGTTGGTGCTATAAAGTGCCACTCAATATTCATCATGCTGATTTCCGATAAAAAGTCTTCGTTGATAATTGCTGATAGATCGAGAAATTCCTTTTGTAGAATGTTATTTGCTCCGACAAAGTTAGATCCGTTATCACTATAGATGTGTCTCGGTGTACCTCGCCTTGCTGACATTCGACGAAGTGCGGCGAGAAATGCTGACGATGTAAGGTCGGACACTAATTCGAGATGAACTGCCTTAGTCACCATACAAACAAAGACAGCTACATATCCTTTTGTGCTTTTAACTCCACGGCCTTTGCTTGATTTTACGTTTACGAACCCGGTGTAGTCAACGCCAGTTTTGAAAAAACATCGTGTCGGTGACGTCACTCTTGCTTCCGGAAGTACACCCATTGCTTGATGTAAGTAAGTTGGATTATGTCTCCTACACTTGATACAGGTAAGTAACCGCTTTTTTACTGCTCTGTTTCCACCTAGGATCCAATACTGCTGACGTAGGAGTGCTAGAGTAACTCTCGCGCCGCCGTGAAAGGTAAGTTTGTGTGCGTGATCAATTAATAAGTCTGTTATATGACTGCTATGGGGTATAATGATGGGGTGTATCATATTCTGGTTGATATTCGCATTTTTTAATCTGTCGCCAACCCTCAGAAGTCCATCCTTGTCTAAAAAGGGATTTAGAGGCAGTAATTTGCTCTTGGAGTGAACTTGCTTGTTGTTTTTTATCTCATCAATCTCCTTTGCAAATTCAATTTGCTGTAAGTACTTAACTATAAACCCTTTTGTCCGTCTCAGCTCATTTATAGTTAGGTACGGACAAGTACAGCGGTCGCGGGACCCGGCGCGTAATATCCATGCGAGTATTCGTGTTACACGTGCCCAGCTGCTATTTGATTTTATGAGGCGATCAATGATGTCATCACTTGAGTATGACGTCGTGATAGCGACGTTTGCTTGTTTAAATTGCTGAGTTCTTTTCAGTTCTTCGTTTGTGTTGAAGATCGGAGGTGGTTTATGATCCATAGACGATGCTAGCCAAGAGGGCCCATTCCACCATAATGGATGATGTTTTAGTTGTTCTGCTGACACGCCGCGGCTTGCACAATCAGCTGGATTTTCGGCCGATTTTACGTAGCGCCAATGTGTCGCCGGAATTATTTTAATGATTTTGCTGACGCGGTTGGCTACGAAAGAGCGCCAACGATTCGCGTCGCCTTGTAACCAACCTAATACCGCGGTTGAGTCACACCAGCCGTAGGTAGTAATATTATGATCTTTCATACATGTATGTACTTTCTCCATAAGCTTAGTCAACAAAAGCGCTCCACTCAATTCTAGCCGAGGCAATGATACATTTTTCTTTGGTGAAACAAGACGAGCTTTTGCTGCAACTAATATTATGGACGAATGCTGACCTTTTTTGTTGATCTTGCAGTATATAACGCAAGAATATGCCTTGATAGAGGCGTCGCAGAACCCGTGAAGGGTGATGTCTTCGCCCTCCCCGGTTTCTAACCACCTTGGGACTTGAATATTGTTGATGTTTTTCAAGTCGGCTTTGATTTTGTTCCACTCCGTGTTTATATTATCCGGGAGTTTGTGATCCCATCCTAATTCGTCGTGAAGCCAAACAGATTGAAACAAAATTTTAAGTTTCGTGGACACCGGTGAAAGCCAGCCGAGGGGATCAAATATCTTTGATATATCCGACAGTAGGGAATTACTGTCGGATATATCAAAGATATTTGATCTTTGTTGAGTGCTTCGCCGATGTATCGATTTTCAGCTCGAATTCAAACTGATCAATCTGAGGCGACCAGCGTAACCCTAAGGTCTTCGTTGATTGTTGATGCTTAAAATCGAATGCTTTTTGATTTTGTTGTGCTGTACTCATATCTTCTAGCAGCTCTAGCTTGTTAGAAGACCACTTGCGAAGATTAAATCCTCCTAATTTGAGCAGAGCTATTAAATCTGATTGCAGCTGCTTTGCTGATTGAAGACTGTGGCTGCCACTAAGGAGGTCGTCCATGTAGAACTGTTCTTCTAAGACCTTAGCAGCGGGGCTCTTGGGGAACTTATGACCCTCGTCGCTTGCTAGTTGCTTGAGTGTCATCATGGCTAAGAATGGCGCTGCTTTTGTGCCATAAGTAACGGTTGCTAGTTGATATTCCCTTAAATTCTCCATAGGAAAATTTCTCCATATGATTTTCTGTAAATGCTGATCTCTGCTATCGAGAAGAATTTGTCGAAACATCTTCTCGATATCTGCTGTAAGTGCATACTGATATGTTCGCCATTGTAATATTAATTGTAATAAATCTTGCTGAAGGTTTGGGCCACAGTACATGACGTCATTTAGACTGTACCCGCTCGATGTTTTCGATGATGCATTAAAAACTACTCGTACTGCGGTCGTATTGGAGTCGGGTTTTTGTATAGGATGGTGCGGCAAATAATTGCTAGGTAATAGTTTTCCATCGGAAATGCGCATGTGACCTAATTCAATATATTCGGATATGAATGATTTATAATTATCCGCAACACTAGAATGGTTTTGAAATTTCTTTTCCAATTGATAAAATTGTGCCACAGCTTTCTTTTTGGAATCCCCCAATTTTTCTTCAGCGTCCTTATGTAAAGGTAACCTCACGACATATCTGCCCTGTTCATTTCGTGTTGTTGATGTTTGGTAATGCTGCAAACATTGTAATTCTTCTTCCGACGTGCTAGAGCTTTCTTCAATATCTTCGATACTCCAAAACCTCTGAAGGTCTGCTACATTATTCATGATGACGTTGCACTGGAAGGACTTTAATTTCCCACATAAGAACCAACCCAAACGGGATTGCTGGGCTATAGGAAGTGACTCGTCTTCTTTTATAATGCCACTCATGATGATAGAAGAATATACATCAGCGCCTAATAGTACATCAATGGGGCGACTGATGTGAAAGTCAGGGTCGGCCAACTGAATAGATTCCAAAAATTGCCATGACGGTTTTGGAAATGAGTAGTTCGGTAGATTGTTTACAAGATTCCGCATAATAAAAACGTCAGTTGTAAAGGTATAGTCGCTGTTAGTAGATTGACATGTTATATTTATTACGCCTTTACAATTGTTACTCTTTGATCCGACGCCGAATATCGTACCCTTGCAACGCTGGCGTGGTAAACCTAAGATTTGAGCTCCATTTTCCGTAATAAGTGATGTTTGTGACCCTTGATCGATCAGGGCCCTCAACACGTGATATGATCCATCCGCCTTTTGTATCTTGATTTGAGCTGTTGCTAATAAGACTTCTGCTAAACTTGATGATGAGTCACGTGTCACATGAGTCACGTGTTTCCGAGATTCTGTTTCGGAGGTTGTGGGCTTTACGAACGCCTGATGGAGTAAAGTATTGTGACGACTCTCGCATTCACGACATCTTTTTTCTGAAAAACATTCGACCCCATTATGGTTGTACAAACAATTTATGCATAGTTTCAATTTCGCAACCATATTTTTCCGTTCAATCGGTTGTAACTTGAGAAAATCGCTGCATGCAAATAATTTATGAATTTGATTGCACATCGGACATATAGGTTTTATTACTGATTGCGTAAATGACCTACTTGACATGTTATTTTTATTGTTGCTGAATGATTTAAATGATGGAAGTTTTTTATAACTTGATGATGATGGTTCTTGATGCGGGGTAACAGGTTTTGACGGCTCCTGTTTACGTTTCGATGCTTCCAGAGTGGTAAATTTGTTTTCCAGAAATCCTAAGAAATCATTCAAGGTTGGTAGGTCCCTAGGATTTTCTAATGATTGTATATACTCGTTGTGAGTCTCGGCGTCTAACTTCTGTGCCAAGATATGAACAATTAGTGGGTCCCAGGTTGATATGTCGACGTTCAAGTTTTTGATGGCATATAAACATTCTTTCGTTGTGTCGTGCATTTTCTTGATATGTGACGCTAACTGATGCTGAATGTTTGGTAGACTCATAAGAATATTGACATGTGAAGAAAATATTAATTTGATGTTGTTGTACCTGTGGTTTAAGATTTCCCAACAAGTCTGATAGTTTTCCGACGTGATATGTAAATGCTGGACTAATTTTTCCGCTTCTCCTCTCAGTTTGCTCTTTAAGAATTGCATTTTTTGTGCATCTGATAAAGACCGATTACTGTGAATAGACTCGTTAAAGAGGTCCTTAAATGAAATCCAGTTATAGTAGTTGCCCAGGAAACAAGGAATATCCAGCTGTGGGGTGGACCTTTCCCGATGTCGGACCGACCCTATTTTGATATTGAGATCCTTTTTCGTTGAATTGAAGAGTTTCGTATTTTAAAAAGGTTTGCTCATATTCTGAATTCGCTACAACTGTTTCGCTGTCGATTTCCCAATGTAATGAATCTATAACAGACCACCTAGACTGAATATTTTTTAGAGTATCTTCGATTTCCCACTTCTCGGTTAGTTGGTTAAGATCAATGCTAGAAATAGTATGATGAAATGCTCTAAAATTACTGTTTTGCTTACGCCACATATTCTCTAACTTACTGTTCGTACTCTTTTCTGCGGTTGTAGGAAACGAAGTAGAGGGAGGTGAAAGATTTTGTTTATCTCGTGCGCTAGGTGTTGGAGGCTGGTTATCCTGGACCGGAAATTGAATGCTAGCGGGCTTTATAACTAATGGC
Source organism: Pyralis farinalis (assembly GCA_947507595.1). Taxonomy (NCBI): domain Eukaryota; kingdom Metazoa; phylum Arthropoda; class Insecta; order Lepidoptera; family Pyralidae; genus Pyralis; species Pyralis farinalis. The sequence continues at coordinate 11,883,731 of OX382261.1, read as the reverse complement.
GACTTAGGTTTTTCTTCCTGAGTCAAAGATTTCTGTATATAGGTTTTTGCGTCATCATAATATTTAAATGCTTTTTGATAATAATCAGCTGTAAAATACTCGAGAGTTTTATCCTCCGAGGTTGTTAATATTTTATGATTGTTTTCAAACTCGGTCCAATAGTTATCCAAGGTGGACAACTTTCTTTTAATAGCATCCGGAGTTTTCCTATCTTTACCATCTTTTTTAAAATTACTGAGTAGAGTTTTGATTGCTTCTAGGATTTGAATTTGATTTGCAACAAAATCTTCCATATTGTCCACTTCGCAAATTTTATGCAAAGCGAAAAAAAAAGGAAAGATCTTACTTGATTGCTGTGTGCAGCTTAACTGCTGTGTCAAGTCGCTGCTTGTGGTCTGACTGCTGTGTCAAACTGCTACTGGAACCGATGAAGGCTGCTGTTCACCAATTCCGAACACCAAACTGCTGCTGTTTTGACACTATAGGTTGCTGTCCTGATTTGACGGTATCACTTACTAACTCGCGAACAAGAGTCCTGATTGCTTACAAAACGATCACTCGCGATATTTTCTAATAATCCCGTCTTTCAGTAGACTCGAAGGACCATAAAGTTGTACGGGCTGCTCACTCGTACAGCTTTAGATGTTAGATTTATTAGAGTTCTGCTTTGATGGTAAAGATGTTTATTTAAATATTGATATAAATGATTGTTATTGCTAATGTGGTGAGTTACACGTCTGCCGTGATGGAATACAAATCGTGAACTGATGTATATAATTATATAAATGAATAAACTAAATGTTGATGGTGCGGCAATTCGCTGATGAAGCAATATGTACGCCTGTATCGTACAATGTCAATCAATGTATATGTGACTTGAAAAATAAAATATGTATGTCTTCATGCTATATTATTTACTTGTACGTAGGTCACACTACAAGTTTTGCGTAACTTAAAAAAACAACATGGTTGTTTATTGCTTTTCAAAATATTCTCCTTTACATTTTAAACATTTTTTCATGCAATCGAACCATTTTTTAAAACAGGAGGACCACAGATCTGACGGCATGTTTTCTACGTGCTGATTGAACGCTATCACTGCCTCTTCGGAGTTGGAAAAAGTGAAACCTCTCATCAAATCTTTGATTTTGGGGAAAATACAGAAATCACAGGGTGCTAGGTCGGGGCTATGCCAAACTGGGTGACACCTACGTTAGGGACGCCTTCTGATTTTTGAGCAAATTATGCTGGAGAACCGGAAGAGTCCCGAGCGATTAGAGACGCGCAGTCATCGTGCTCTTGTATAAAGGCAAGGGCTCACGTATGGACTGCGCCAACTATAGGGCCATCAGTTTGATCAGCCTAGCAGCTAAAGTGTATGGAAAAATCATTGAAAGAAGAATGAGGGTGAAATCCGATGGAATGCTTTGGGAAGCACAGGGGGGATTTCGAAGCGGCAGAGGATGTACGGATCAAGTTTTTTCGCTCCGCAATATCGTGGAAAAGCATCTGGCTATGGACCAGAAGGTTTTCTGCGGTTTTGTAGACCTTGAAAAAGCATTTGATAGAGTCGTGCGAAAGAACCTCAGGAACATCTTGCCCAGATATGGAATTGACGGTGACCTTTTACGTGCTGTGCAAGCCACTTATGAGGATTGCACAGCATGTGTGAGAGTGGACGGCAGCTTATCACCCTGGTTTGATACCAATATTGGTATCAGACAGGGATGCGTGCTGTCGGCTCGGCTATTCATCCTGTATCTGGACAGTTGTCTTCAGAGAATGAGAAATATGAATGTGGGAATGCGAATGGGTGGCTCAGTGGTTAACTGCCTGCTTTATGCAGATGACGCGGTATTAATAGCAGAATCATCATCCGAACTGCAAACACTAGTCACAATAATGAAAGACGATTGTATAAAGAAAGGCTTACAATTGAATGCGAAGAAAACCAAAATAATGGTATTTGAAAGAGAGACAATCAGAACGAACACTAGGATTACGGTTGATGATGTAGTGTTGGAGCAAGTGGATGAGTTTGTATATCTTGGAAGCGCTTTTAGAAGCGATGGAAGGTACACCGCTGATGTGGAGAGACGAGTGAGTGCAGGGAATAGCGTGAATGGAGCGTTGGGTAAACTGTTTGGCAGCCGAAATCTAAGCCAGAAGGCACAGCTCGCTGTACACAACGCGGTGTTAATCCCAACGCTAACTTATGGAAGTGAGAGCTGGGTATGGCAGAGAGAGCATGAAAGTAGAATAAATGCGGTCGAGATGCGAGCACTGCAAAAATTTGTGGCATAACGCTTGCTGACCGCGTTCGAAATGATGACGTACGAAAGAGAGTTGGACTGAAAGAGAGTGTCGGTGTTAAGATAAGAAAGGGCATGCTCCGTTGGTTCGGACATGTAGAAAGAATGACGAAACAGATATACAATGCGAAAGTGGAAGGATGTAGGAGTCGAGGAAGACCAAGACTAACCTACCATGACCAAATTGGTCGTGTTTTATCAGAAGGTGATGTCAGGAGCCTTAGGAACCGGCGAGCGTGCATGAAAAGAGCTATGAATGTGAAAAAAGCGAGTGAAGTGTGTAAGGACCGCGTCTTATGGCGCTCGGTTTTCTCTGCCTACCCCGCAAGGGACCTGGCGTGAACATATACATACATACAATTTGTAGTTAAACAACAATTTTCTATTGTCTCCCTACCGTAGATTTATAGCAATAAATTAGTGTTCGCCCAATTGTCGAAGTTCGACCATACCTAATCATTATTGAAACTTAAGGAACATTAATTATATGAATCAAATTATTTAATTATAATAATGCTCGTCTACAGGTAGTAAACAAAAAAGTAAATGCATGTTGAACTCTTGCACCTAGGGCAGTCTTTGGTACATTTACTAAATCAGCAAACTTTAGATCTAAGTACATGGATCACTGAAAACCGGTTCGGTATATCTATATATATTACATATATATAATCTAAATATATAAATGTAAAGAATTTTATAGAAGATAAAATCTTTTAATAAATGAGCTAAGCTAGAGCTGAGCTAAGAATTATCTATTATAATTATAATAGATAATTACATACAAGAAATTAACCTAATAAAAGAAATTACAAAGTACAATATAAATTATACTTATCCATACATTACCAAAATTAATCTAAGTAATGCTAGGCATTGGATTACACAAGAAATTTATGCACAGTAACATGCATGTAATAGGTAGGTACCACGAATACAGATTCAAATGAAATTTTCTTGTCTCTTGTGCTAGATTCTGAAACTTTTCGACGTTAATATCAAAACCTGAAGACAGAGCTCTAAGTACCTACTCGTAAAGTGTCATATTTCAATGTCACATCTAATCCTGTAATGTCAGCGTAATTTCCGAAAAATCTTCTAGCAGTTTTTCCGTCATTAGTATTACCGAAACTTGAGTTTGGTTTATCTGCGACTAAACCCATTTCATTTATGACACGGTTTTGAATTATTGACGAACGTTGCTTCACGTTTTATCAGATACGTCTTTTAATTACCACTTTTTAACGTCAAGACGGTAACTAATATGAAGCAAGCATTTTTTAAAACTATGAATCCAAGCATACAGTGTTGATAAACCAAAACCAAGGTTGTCTTTATTGATCGTAAACTCCCTCTTGGTCTCAACATTCACTAACTTTGATTAATTAATATTGAGACTAGGTTGCACCACAAATGAAGCCCAATTATGATGAAGAAAAGCCTCCGTTAAAGCTTTACAAACTTTGTCGTCAACTATCGTCAAAAGCAGCTCATACTTCACAGAGACTTCAAATCCATCATTTACACTGCAAATTGTCGGCAATAATTTGTGTACAATACTTTATTGGTTTCGGTTACGGTAAGTTCCATGGGCGTAGCCAGGTTGGCGGTACGGGGAACTTAAAAACTTCTTTCGATTTCCCGCCGTTTTACATTATATGTTTTCCGTGTTTATTATCAAATTACAATATGGAACGGGGTGTTAAAGAAAATAGGATTGCAGTGATTGCCTTGTACAAAGTGGGTATGTAGCCGTCGGTCGGTCATATTCAAGGCAGTTCAAAAGCTTATTATGTCGCCTTCCCTCTAGAGTGCCACTCGTCTCGATCCTGTGACACCTGCATCCATCGACTCCCTACAAACCTATTGAGGTCGTGGCTCCATCTAGTGGGGTCATCCCACACTGCGTGCACAATGGTGGTTACGGGGACGCCATTCGAGAACTTTAATTTCCCACCGGTTGTCGGTTCTACGAACTATGTAGCCGGCCCACTGCCACTTCAGCTTGCATGCTCCTGTCGGTTACCTTAGTTCTACTGCGGATATTCTCATTTCTTCTATCACGCAGTGAAACCCCGAGCATAGCTCTTTCCATAACACGCTGAGCGATCTTGAGCTTCCCCATACGCCTCTGAATGTATTTAATTAATATACGTAAAAAATATACATTATGCGCTCTAAAATTTAAATAGCTTATTTATTCATTAATATTGATAATATGTGCAAATCGTCAGACGAGATTAAACAGTTTTTAATAACTCGCTGACGCAATTAAAGATTTTAAATTAATGTAACAAAAAAATCTTATGGCTAGCCGTTGGTAAGAGAGAGAATTTTCATCGAAACCCGCCAGCAGCTACCGCGGCCCTGGCCTTCTTGGTCTGTGATTGGCTATTGATGACGTTAATGAAGGATTATTTTTTAGTAAATAACAAAAATATTGTCGATAATGATGCACCAGACGACACTGAAGAGTTTTTGAATAGTGAAGACGGTCTATCAAAATTTTAAGTTGCAAAAAAAGATTTTTCTGGTTGATATTTTTGCAAATTTCCCATGCTGCGCAGTTGCGAAATAACCGCTATCACTCTGGCTCATGGTCTAAGGTTCTCTTACTCATCAGATACTATTTTTACAGATATCTATACTTATAACTTGACTAAAACACGTTCCCAAAATTCGTCGTCAGCTCTTGAACCATCTACCACCTTCTTTTCGCTTTTGACTCATAGCTTTTAATATGGTTTATGGGAACGACTGCCTTCTGATCTCCCAACGCAGAATGGAAAGCCTACGCCAGAATCTCATCTGTTGTGAGGCAGGATTGGGCTCCGAGGATGTCGGTAAGTCCCGATCGTATTGTAAAATTGCCGAGTTACATATTATTTGTATAACAAACAGCAATATGTTAAATTTGTAGTAAGAAAGTGTATTAAATGGAAGTTACTATGAAAACGGACAATTAAGAAGTATGATAGTTAAAAGTGTACTGTGTATTTATATTTCACAGATTAGAGGCAATCCTCAGAAAAATGTAATAAAAATTACTACAGTATCATTTTCATTTCCAAGACATATTATCCACTTCTATCTCGATTTTCACATGCATGTAAAGAATATGGTCTCTTTTCAATTGAAGAGTAATTGCCAGCCATGAAAAAGAAGAAGAAATAACTCGGAGAAATAAGTTGTGTGAAGGAAATAAACAACTTCTGTTGTTCAGTCGGTGAAATTCGAAACAAAACATTGTAACAATTTCATCAAATTTTTGAGTTGTTGGTAACATAATAACAAAGGTAATTGCTTGGTATATTATACAAAACAAACAAGAAAGAAGATTGGAATAGATAATTTTATAGAATTCTAGTTGTTACCTTTTCTTCTGGTTTTATTTTATATGTTTTTGTTTCAGGATTGTCAACAGACCATAGAATTATCTTCGTAATATACTAATATATTTTTTTACATCCATCCTTCGCTGAATTAAAATAAAACATTCGAACTGACGAGAACATCAAGAGAACCAGAAAGACATTGAAGAATATTTGCCAAAAACATGAATATACCGTTTCCAGTATTGACTCCTCGATTAATAGATTCTAAATGGTTTAATGCAGATAGTCCTTGCGATGAAGAGGCTGAATTAACAGCTCTGGAACAAGCAAATCAACACTGGGTGAATTAAATTAATTTTTACTTTTTGTCTCTATTCCAAATGCATACTATGATCACTACACTTATGACTCTCTGACCAAGAAATTTTATTTTTTATGTCTAGTATTCTGCTAAAAAAGAGCATTAATTAAACTGCTGACTGCAATTTTATACTAAATATTTGATTGTTAGTGGCTTTAAACAAGACATACCACAGTGTATTGTAATGGATGATCCAAATTAAGTATCTCACTTTTATTGAAAAAACAAAGCTTATTATTTTAGTTTTCATTTGATCATAAAGTATACCATTTTTCTGGACATTTAAATGGCCACTACTATATTCAAAAACCAGATAAAATAAAATTGTTTAATTGCATATCTAGATTAACCCTACATTAAATTTGCATTTAACGTACCGTCACAATAGAGAGATGTAAGCAGAAGGCTATTTAGAGCATATAGACTTAGATTGCAAACCGACTGCAACTGTCTAGACTGCAGAGATTCTCAACTTATTCGCTCGCAACTTATTTTGTCTACCCCACGCCCACTTTGAAAATCAATTATTTTTCAGTGCCCCCAATTTTTTTACATTCCTATAACTTAAAAACCACAATGACATTCATTACTTTAATTAAATTAATTATAATGTGCTATATTAGTCTGGTCTGGAGTTTAAACTTACATTCTAAACGAGATATTTTTACCAGTGAGAGCAATTAAAATGCAACTTTATAACATTAAGAATATCTTTTATTCAAATTAAAATAAACAATGTAGATAGATAATCAATGTTAATTTTAAAAGTAGGATGAATCTGATGATTTTTAACTAGTTTGTTCATATTAGGTTTGATTTTACTCAAAAACAAGTCTTAAGTCGCCGTGTTGGGTAACATGCAAACAATTTCTCTTTTTAGTAAGCTGTATTGCCACATCTAAATCCACATTCACATAAATATGGCGATGGGAATGCTATCAAAAGAAGTTGAACGATCAACCACAATCTAGGGTACAATTGTATGACTGGCGTTTGTAGCCAAAATTCTTGATAGCTATTTTTGAATTTGATTTCCTCGTTCGTTGCCAGTTCTTCCAGCTGGGTTGAAATTGCTGTGTTGACATTTGAAAAAGGATTTAACACCCAGTCTGGTATTTCCAATTTCAAAATGTCCTGGAACTGTGGAGGCTTTTCAAATGTTGGCAGTAGACAAGCAAGTCATCGTTGTTGCATGTTGATAAAATGAGAAAATTGTGGAACTCACATCTGCCAATATTCTTCTTGTGTAAGAGCAGCTTGGCTACGAAAGCAGCAACAACATTTTTTTGTTTTTATTAAGTTCAAGTCATCTCCTTGAAGTTGGAGATTCATATCATTAAGCAATTTGTAAAGGTCTGTCAGGAATGTGATATCATTCTTTGATGTGATGACGTTGGCGCGCAATTCTGTGTCTGTGTTAGAGTCAAACAGATTGTAAAATCGAGTCCGACAATTTCCTTTTGATAGACAACACACTTCTGTGTGAAAGATCGATAGGTTGAAATCTTTATCATTAGCAACACAAAGCTGATTAAATGATCTGTCATGAGTTGTTTCAGATTTTATTGACTGCTTTGATGATATGTTGCAGTGATTGAAACAGTTTTTCACTTAAATTTTTAGCAACCAAATGAATCTAATATAATATAAAATGTTGATGAATAAGGAAATGTACAACAAGCACATCTGGAATTTTGTTTTTTTACCCTTTAACCGCCGTGCCCGTAATATTACGGGATATGAAAAATGTGCTCCACGCGCCACAGACGTACTTTCACGTCAAGTTTTATAAATTGTTTATTGGTGCATTTATATTAAAGATTAAGTTGCAATAAACGTACATTACAATCCAGGATGTATTCTTAATAATTAACAATTTTGCTGCGTTTCATTGTGATATTTATAGAAAAAATCGTTGTAAGGTGTTACTTAGTACCAACACGAATCGCCAATAACGTGATATTACGTGTACTAGGGATGGGCAAATCAATGTAATCTATATCTATATAAATTTTATTGAATAATCCTGGGTGAACTAAGACGATCATGCTAGTGCTGGTGTCGTGCTTTCAACTCGCTGTGGAAAGTACAAGTGAGTGCAGGGAACTGCGTTAATGGAGCGTTGGGTAAATTTCTAGGCAGTCGAATTCTAAGCCAGACGGCACAGCTCGCTGTTCACAACGCGGTGCTAATCCCAACGCTAATTTATGGAAGTGAAAGCTGGGTATGACATATAGAGCATGAAAGTAGAATAAATGCGGGCGAGATGAAAGCATTGTGCAAAATTTGTGGCGTAACGCTTGCTGACCGCGTTCGTAATTCTGACATAAGAGAGTTGGGCTGGAAGAGAGTATCGGTGTTAAGATAGAAAAAGGCATGCTCCGTTGGTTCGGACATGTAGAAAGAATGCAGGATGAAAGAATGACGAAACAGATATACAATGCGAAAGTGGGAGGATGTAGGAGGCACAAAAGACAAAACTAACCTACCATGACCAAATTGGTCGTGTTTTATCAGAAGGTGATGTCAAAGAGTCCTAGAAACCGGCGAGCGTGCATGAAAGGAGTTTTGAATGTTAAAGAAGCGAGTGAAGGGTGGTAAGGACTGCGTCTTATGGCTCTGTGTTCTCTCTGCCTACGTTGATTTGACGTGAGGTTATAGATAGATATCCTATTAGTCTAAGATTGACCGTGATCAACTTTATAGACCAAACCACATGCTATTTCCAATGTGGTTTACATTTTGATCACCATTCTAATATTATTTTTACACTGAACAGCCTGGCTAGACATTAATAAAACATAGATTATTATGTTTGCAGTTAAGTTCTATTGGTCAGCAATACATGAAAAGAGCACCTCTTGGCAAAATAGATCCAGAACCAATGGAGGAAGAAGCTGACACAGATGAAGAGGAAGGTATGCCATATGAAAATATATGATGCTGATGAGGCAAGGAATGTGTGATGACGAAATACATACAATCCAAAATTTGTCTAAGTCATTTTACAACTTAGTAGTTGAATATAGTTTATCTCAAATCCACATACAATAACGTTTGTTGGCTTTGGATTTTGATTACAGTAGGCACGTGGGAAGTGAACCCATGATACTCATTTCACTGACTCACGTGGATTCAACCAGTCAATCCAGTGCAGCAGTGTCTAGCGTATTGTAATAATGTAACAGTACCATAACTTTTATGATAGAATTTCACAGTTTAATGTTAAATTTCTGGTTGGTCACAGGAAATGATGAATCTGATGAGACAGAGGAGTCACATGATGAGGACGAAGAAGAAGAATTAAGAACGTCATACTCGCCAACTAGAAACAACAATGAATTGGAACCTGACAGCCTAGATGACTTGAATGATGCTCCTGATTTGAACACGTCCGATCAGGGCGCTATGTATTAGGTTAAGGATGTATTTAATTAACATATCAATAAATGTTACCAAAATGAAACTGTTGGATATTATTAAAAGAAAATAGAACCTGATAAAAAGCGATAGAAGTATTTTTTATAATAACAGTTAGTGAAAATTAAATTAAAAACAGGTCAATCAATTTTTGTTGCAATTAAAATGGTGAACAGAACAGCTTATATGGACGATAAAAAAAATATGTTGAGTCTATGCTGGTGTCTAGTAGATTTGCAAAAAATTAAATATCTTAATGTATATTTAATCAAATACATAATAAGATGCTTATGATAGGCCACTGGATAAAGAAGCGGACCAATGATCAAGTGGTTTCGCGGTTCGAATCCTAGCATGTACCACTAAATTCGTGTTTTCGGATTATTTAGGATTATCTTTTGCTCACCGGTGAAGAAAAACATTGCGAGGAAACCTGCAAGTCCATGAAATTGGATTTCGAGACACGTATGGTCTATCATTGAAAATGTCAGGTATTTCCTCTCTTTCTCAAATCCTTAGACTTATATTTTTTTAGATTAGGAAACAGGATAACGCTAAAAACAATCGAATACCTAGTAAGAGAAAAGGAAACGTCTCTTCTCTCGGCAAATAGCAATCAGGCACCCTTTGGGACCTCAGTGCCCGCCAGATAATCGAGTGAGGAACACAGTCGAAAGCCTTCTCCATGTCTAAAACAGAAGGTGCAGAGGTGTGTCCTTCCTCCTGCATTTCTCCATGACTACCCTTAGGGCAGAAACAGGCTCCGTGGTCTCATGACCATACTGATACTCCTAAACAGTGCACTCTTGCCACATTCGGGACATGACCTTTATACCGCAATAACTGCCATACTCCTGCACAGATCCTTTTCCTTACTCTCTATTTTACAGGTGACGAGTATGCGGTTACATAGGTCGATTAAGATGCTCACAGCACGATGGTCCATCGCCTTCCAGGCTTCGATGGGGACTTCGGCTCCGAATGTTTTTCGATACTTCATACGACGAAGAGTCCATTGGATTTCTTCAGGTGGTATAAGTGGCACTAGTCCCTGATTAGGAGGGAGAGCCGGGTGGTTGCATCTCTTCATGTTACTTGTTCAACAGCTCGTCGAAATATGACCGCCATCTATCCTTCACCGCGAGATCCTCGCATTAAAGGTTGCCTCTTTCACAGCGGCACTTGGACCTTGTGCTGCTTTGACCTGGAACGTGCAAACTTGTAGATGAGCTTCTACATCTCAGATGATTTCAACTTATCGTACATAGGTTGTAAATAGTCTCGTTCGATTTTGGCTATAGGTTTCTTATTGACCTATGCGTCATGGTATTCAGAAGATATGTACACTTTTTAAATAGTGCTTTTTTCACCCTAATCTCTCGACTATGTCGTTTCACCACCATGTCTCCTTGTCATACCTGCGCACCTCCTTAGTTTTTCCAAACATTGCCCGAACCAATTCGATGATGACCGCCTGAATCCTATCCTATCCTGATGGTGCTGTACTGGTTCGTCTTCGATATTAGCGTATATGTCGCAAATAGCCCAAGCGAACTTTTTATTTTATGCAACGTTGGGAGGCATACAAGCATACTACTTACCTGGTGTAAAGCGGTTACCGTAGCTTCTAAATACTTGCAACACATTATCACTCGCGCGAGCTTTAGGAGCTTACTGATAACCTCACACACTAGCAGAAACACAACAACCCTACAGGTAGTTATTTGGCTGCGGTTTTCTGAGGTGGTACTTCCCCAGATGGGTTGATTTGATGCGCCCGGCCTCTTTTAAGAACATCCTGACCAAGCCAAAGATACATGTTCATGCATACAAATGTTTGTTATGTGTGGAAATCGAACCCACGAGCGTTGGTGTCAAAGTAGCTCTTCTCGAACTCTTATAACCTAATTGGACGTACGTAATTCGTTGTTCAATCGATGTTTTTTTTGTTTTGTTTTTATTTATGAAATCTAGAGAGATCTGTCATTAAAATGACAGATCTGGGTTAAAACCCAGCAAAAACTTATCCAATTTCCAAGAAAAAAAATTAAATGAGTTGCTAGAAAGCCTAGTGTTCATGGTGGGTGTTAAGTCTCCAGTCGTAACTCCATTTAATTCCACTTTAAGCAGTCAGTTGTGGAGAAGCGTTGTTATGAAGTTAAGGCATTGACCGTCTGAGCTTCGTTGACGATCATCTTTCCTAATTGTACGCAGCACATGTTAGCAGTATTGTTGGGACATATCTCAAGAAACAAAGCAGCCCCTTTAGACTCGATTTGCTTTTAAGAATTAAGCGTAACTAAGACTTCTCTTCTCGCACTGCAGATGCACTATGTGACGTGATTAAGGATATGAGAGATTTGCGGTGTTTTAGAAATCTGTGTCGTAGACTAGGTTTGTTGCATCAGGTCTCGATGCAATCTTTTTGGGACGACTAGCTTGAACTAATTCAGATAAGTATAAGATTTATTCAACAAATCTTTATTTATAACTTTAATTAATAGCAAGCTTTAATCAATAACACTGATGTACAATATATTTAAACCTATACATTAAAATACACGAGCTATTAGCTACATAAATACACAAAAAATACTGTTAATTAACTGGGAAACAGTATTAGAAAGTTGTCAGTCAGGGTACTACATTATTAAAGTTTCAAAATCATAATATATTATTGTAGGTAAATGCTTCTTATTTTACATTGGAAACATCAATAACGCTAGAGACAACCCTAGTTAGCAAGGGTCCTATGTTGTCAGGTGGTACGCCAGCAATCCATTTCTTCTCGAGGCATTTTTCTATGTGTGCGAGAATGGATTTCGATCCTGAAAAATATATAATTCATTAAAGGCTGTTTCATATACACAGATTCATCTCGATGATGGAATACATATTTTCTAGCGGAGGTGTTTAATCGTACTGCGCAAAGTAGCTTCATCAGAGAACATTATTACAGCATTGTCAGAGAGAGAAAAAAACTATTTTTAAACCACATGACCACCACTAATTTATGGCTGTTCATCGTCAATCGATAACAGCAGCAATCGAGCAGTAATAGTCTAGTGGATTAAAAAACCAGATTATAGACCAACTGATTCGGTTCGAATCCTCATAGAAGAATGTATCGTGGGCAAATTCGTGTTTTCGGATTTATGTACATATTTGTAATTATCACTTGCTCGGCGGTGAAGGAAAACATCGTGAGGGAACCCGGAATTATATTTCAAAAGACGTGTATAACTAACCTAACCTAAGAATGATCTAGTTACCTAAGAAAGGTATGGTATCCCCTATTGGATGTGGAGGTCTGATGGTAGGCGTTCCACGTAAAAATTAGCATCTTCGCCATATCCTTAGGCTGAGGTAACGGACCCCGCCGATCCTAATGAATTAACAAACCGGATAACCTTTTTTTTTTTTTTTTTTTTTTTTTTTTGTGACGCGGGGAAAAATGCGTTACGCACACCACCGGTGCCTGGGTGGCCTCCGGTGGTAGTGTGGGACTCCCCGTCACGGTATTCAAACCGGATAACCCTAAGAAGATGATCAATGGACAACAGCTAGGACTGGCTGGCAGGCTGACGTAACCCCAGAGAGAGAAGAAGGAGATTGTTACATTATGTTTGATTTCAATACAATATTTCACAATTGTTTAATTTATTTTGTTGTTTTGTAATGTATTTTGTCACTTGTAGCATGTTATTTTTACGATTAACGTCTACAACGCCTGATGATGCCTCGTGAAGAGGCGAAACACGTGTCGCAGCGACGACCAGGCCAGTCGTGGCAGTGACGGTGGTGGTGGGGGCATGCGGATTCTGTTCCGAGGCAGAGACTACCGGAGCAGCCATGGCAGCGTCGGCATGTTGCATTTACTAACAGTAATGGGTGGGTGCCGGCCGGCGCTAGGCCGCATGAACTAATTGGTGGCGGAAGCACATAAAGCAGGTTAGATCAAATTGCATGTAAATTTGACTTTCGCAAAATAACGCCTGAATCTATTAACTAATTTATTTTGTTTAAGATGGCGCGTACGATGACAGGGAAGCGCGTAAGATGGGGAAATATACTTTGAGCAATTAACATACTCTGCCAAGACATCAGCATTAGAAAAGTTGGTAAAAAAAATATTTTCTGTAATCCTACACGGAAAAGTTATGTACAAAATCATTCAAATTTCAAGAATGCTAATTTAGTAGTGCAAAGATTAACGCACAACTATGACGTCAACAAAACATTTACGGACAGAACAAAAACAGCACTTTAAGTCTGTGCATTGAAATTGTATGAGCTATCCAGTAAATACATATATGTACCTAGATTTTATACGAATATGAGGTAGGTATATGATTTTCACTCCTTGTTCTGCTGCTCAAACGATTAAGGTATAATCGTCTCAAGTCAACAAATTTATTGGTTTTTTTTGGTCACGTCGTCGCATTTGAATATTTAATGTTATTTTATATTATTATTTATTCCGCAAGAAGATAAGTAGTTAGATATGCTGTAAAAATAAGAGAAAAGAAATCACACTAAATATTAAAAATTAATAATTAAAACAATATAACTAATTATAATTAACATTTTATTTTCAATTCCTTTGAGACACTCCATATATGAGCATAACTACTCATTACGCAAGCTGAAATGTTTTTTTCGTATAAGATAATTAAAATTACCTGATGTATTAGAACAATTAGATAAATCCAGGGTGAAAAATATTGCACTCTTCTTGACAAGCGGGTTATATTCGTCGCAGTAGTAGTGGAAAGCCATGGCGAGGTCTGGCGGAACACCGTCCAGTTCCTTGACCAGCAGTACTCCAGATTTATGAACGTCATCCTTATATCTTTTGATAAGCTCGCCATGTGACTGCATATCTAAGCTTGCACCATTCACCACAGTGTGTTGGACAGTTGTACTGTCGTTACCTATAATGTGAGATAGAATATTTATTTATTCATTAAAGTTGTAAATGGCATAATGTACTGCATGTTACGTATTCACAGCTTCAAGATCTAAGAACAGTCACACTGGAAGAGAGAGTTATAGCTTAAAAAAATCTTGGCTGGATCACAATATAAACTTTTGAATCTCTGAATAATTATCGTTCATATTTGACGAGCTCGGCGGCGCTTTGTGAATGACGCGACTTTGACACCATCGCTCGTATGTTCGATTCCCACACATGACAAACATTTGCGTGCATGAACATGTGTATTTGTTTTCAAGAGAGAGAGGGCGTATCAAAGCTGCCTGTCTGTAGAAGTACCTCCACCTCACAGAAAACCACGGCCAAATAACAACTCCCTAGATAGTTGTGCTCCTGCGTTTGAGTGAGGTCACCAGTAAGCTCCTAAGCAGTTGCTGAGTTAGCAGCAGATGTGGCCACGCGCGACTGATATTTAATGTATTGGAAGCATTCATAGACTACGGCTCGCTTTACATCAGGTGGGGCGTATGCTGGTGTATCTTCTGCCGTTGTATAAAACAATATATATTAGCCTACGGCATAATAAGCTTTATTACATAAAAGTCGTCTTAAAGTTTCGATAAATTTCAAATCATTTGTTTCGTTTATTATGATCGCCGGTAGTTTATTATAGACTTTAATAGACATTGATTTGGGTAGGGTCCGGTACTATGTAACTTCAATTTTGATGGAACCTCAAGTTGTTTATGTCTGTTGCGTAATACATGACGGTGAGGAACATCACATGCTCTGGAATAAAAATCCATGTCCAAAAATCCAATAACATACACGTCATGATCTTCAATTTTTTCAAATACTTATGTTTTACACCTTTCATCTTGTTTTATATTTACTAATATTATCTATGTACCTACTATATCTCTCGTTTTAGCCTAAGTAAAATCTTTAATACATAGTGAAAATACAATTTCACTGGTTAACAGTACTGAAGACTTTGGGAAATATACTGTTTCTTTTATGTATATACAACGTCGGAAGTTATACAAGCATACGGCCCTCCTGATGTAAAGCGGTTACAATAGCCTATGTTCATATAAGTACTTAATAATATCACTCGTGTTATGCGACTCCTTAGGAGCTTTACTGGTGACCTTACTCACACACAGGAACACAATAACCTCTAGGCCCTAGAGGGTTGTTGTGTTCCTGTGTCTATTTGTGTTCCTAGAGTCTAGGGAGTTAATATTTGGCTGAATTAAATAGTTTTGAATTAACATCTACACTTTTTAAATTAACAAAATAAAGTCGCTAAATACTGGTTTGCTTGCCTTTACAACTTGATTCCATACTAAGTATCCGTCCCTTACAATTTCCTTATAAATCGGAAACAGTGTTTCGTATTTCCATAAGCATCGCGCTCGTTTTGCAACACTTTCGAGTCATCTGTCCTATCTGACGTAAAGTGCCTATGAACGCGTACAATACAAAAAGTATCACTTGCGCTTTACCACCCCTGTTTTTCTGTGAGGTGAAGGTACTGCCCGAGTCGGACTGCTTCAGTGCACCCTCTCGCCAAAGCCTCGTTGGTTATTTAGCAGAGTGCACCACGTGTAACAGAGGTTGAAATTAACTCTAAAGATGAGTCACTTAGAATACCGTGTAGTTATAATTAAACCAAGCAGGGTAATGTCAGGGTCAACGATTGAAGATTCATACGTGGTGGTTGCCTACAATACCGTATAGAGAAAATTACGCAAATCAAATACGGTACCTTCCATGTAAGCTGTTATGTTTTCGCTACATGCGAAAAGAAGACAGAGATGTGCGTTAAATAAGATTTCGGACGTGTCATGCTGTCCTACGAGAGCTCGATGGCAGTCGCGGCAGCGCAGCCTGTCTTTGGATGGGTATCTCTATCTCGAGTCGGAGGGCACGTTAAGGCGTCGGTCCCGACGGTTGTCGATAGATGACAGTCGTTAAGCTAAGTCAGTGGCCCTCGGGCGGCTTGAAAACACCAGCCTCCGCCAATCCCCATTTGAGCAGCGTGGTGGAGCATGCTCTAAACCCCTTCGGTTGAAAGGAGACCCGTATCCCTGCAGTGGGATAAGTAAGGGTTGATGTGGATGCTGTCCTATAACGCACTGACTTGTATGAAGCTTTAACACTCTAGTTCACGCGGGTAATGTTATGAACATTACCTTGCCATAACTGTAGCACCGCAGTCGGGTATTTCTTTTCTAAGTAATCTATTTTCCCTTATCCCACCCTCTCCCTTCCGTCATAGAACCACACGTGGAGGCTTGCGATGTCATCATTCCACTGTTGAGGACATTTGTTCTCGTACTAAAAAGTTCGGCAACTCCTATCTCTGTCGAACTATTAAAAAGTAGAACGCCTTGCCTGCACATGTGTTTCCTCCTTCCTACAACATGGGATCCTTCAAACGAAGCGTGAAGAAGCACCTTGCGGGCCAGCATGGTAGCGTCAACTGACAGGACAGCGTAGTCCTTTGTTAGTTGCCGCTGCAATTTGGGCTCCCCTTTTCGCTTACCAACAGGCGAAGAGGAGCCACTATGCACAGCCAACAAAAAAAAAAAACTTCTTCTTAACGTTCTTCCGTTTCCTAATCCATTATGATTGGTGGGGTTCGCTACCTAAGTCTAAGGATTTGGCAAAAATACGGATTTTTACATGAAGCGACTGCCATCAGACCTCCGCAACCAACAAGGATAACCAGACCTTTCTTACGTTAGGTCACGCATCTTTTGAAATATAATTTCTTGTACGCTCACGATGTTGTCCTTCACCGCAGAGTAAGGGATAATTATAATACGTACATAAATCCTAAAATACGAATTTACATGCCAAGATGCCATTATTTTTTCAAGTTTAACATTTGTGTTTTATTTGTAGCATAGGTACTAACGTAAATATCGAGCCGAAGTCGTTGCAATATCGTCCACTAATTTGTTGAATTGAATCGGATTGAAATTCTCCTTCTTGCTGTTGTAAGTAAAAATAAATGAGCCAGCGTCTTGTCTTTTATATATTGTAGAAATGCCTGTAATGTAAACAATTACGTTAATAAACATACAACAATATGCTAAATTATGTAACTGACGAGTTAAAAGTCCCCGCTTTTTTTGCGACGGGGCAGCTAGGTCGTCTCCACAGAGATGACCAGCAGGGCAGCCGTGGTAGCAACGGTGGCGGGTGCATGCGCGGTTTCTGTTTCAGATGGTGGGCAATGGCGGGCACGACCGCAGCCGAGGTAGACCGACCAGAGCAGCCAGTTGCGACGACGGCATACATCTACTGACGGTAGTGGGTGGTTGCTGGTCGGCGCACGTTCGCATGAACTTTTAGTTTATTAGAATTCGTTGTTAAGAGAAGTAGGGCCCATCAATGCAGCCTTTCTGGGGAAGTATCTCTAACACACAGAAAACAGCACTCAAATAATTCCTTGAAGGGTTGTTGTATTCCTGTGTGTGAGTAAGGTTGCCAGTAAGCTCTTAAGGAGTTGCTGTGTTAGCAGCATATATAGGCATCACGCGAATGATACTTAATGTATTACAAGCATTAATAAGCTACAGCAACCGCGTTGCATCAGGTGGACAGTATGCTTGTACGCATCCCGAAGTTGTATAAAAAAAAGGAATTAATTGGTGGCGGAAGCACACAAAGCAGGTTAGATCAAATTGCATATAATTTGTATAGACACGGAGAAAAGTTTTTGATAATAATATCACGAAAATATAACAGTACTGTCACCGACGGCATGCATTCAAATCAAATATATTTGAAGGTCTAACTTTTATTATACAAGTCACAAGTCAGGCCGCACATGGAGTACTGTAGTCATCTTTGGGTGAGCACCTGGACACCTTCCGAAAACTTAGGTTAGGAATGAACTTCCAGCCGAGGTTTTCCCAAGGGGCTTCAGTATGGGGTTCTTCATGAAAGGCATGAAGAGGTTTTTACAGGGTACGGCAACGCATGAGTGATACCCCTGATGTTGCAAATGTCCACAGGCTACGGTTACGGCTTACCACCAGGCAGGCCGTACGCTTATCTAACCTTCGAGTTATAAAAAAAGTATGTCAATGATTTGGAGTGACATCCTTCCAGCCATTAGCTACAGTAACCGCTGAATAAGGACTTCAAACTTGTGTGCCATACCAATATTGTATAAAAATAGTACAGCTTTTCCGATTTTGCGAAATCGCTGAACCGATTTTAGTCACTTATTTGTTTCAAAAGTATACTCCTCGAGTGTATAGGTACAGCTAAGAGCTCACTTTTAACACTTAAAGTTCGACTGCAACTCTTATTACGTACGACGGTATACGAACGGCACAAAGGTCAGTGTTAAGAGCTTAACACTGACCTTTGCCATTTCGCAAAATCGGAAAACCTTAAAAAAATCACGCTTCGATTACAATAGGCCAATTCTACAAAAAAACCGCAACTGTGCACATTTTGACGTTTCGTTATTCTGTTATGCGATGCGACAGCAGCAGTGTCGCAGTATTCTGTTATAAAGCCTTGACTGCAGCTGCATGTTTACTGCAATATACTCGTAATTGTATTCTGATACATTACTTTGACATTTGTATAGTATTGACAGGAGTTTTAAAGAAGTTTATTTACGGTTTTGCTAACGCTGGTCCTATGCAACTTCTGCGGAATAATAATTAATATGCTTGTAAGTACTGAAAAGTGCATTTACATTCCAAAATATTTGTTTTGTTTTGAGAAATGCTTGTAGGGCCTGAAACTGTGGTCTGATTTTCGGAGATAATGGTTATTAAAAGTTATAGCCTGTCTAAACGACTAGCTTGAAATATGGAATCAGGAGGTAATTTCAGCGTAGGTGCAATGCTGTTTCGCGACCACTGTAGGGGAAGAAATTTGAACAGAATACGTGTATTGGGCAGTGCACTACTGCGTGAATCAAATGATAAGCGTAAACGTACTGCAGTTTTTAATAGAATTAAGCTTATTAAATTGGTAAAAAATAGTACATTATTGCCTCACCTGTTTGGACTTGTAGAATAGAATCATCACTAATTTTATATTTCCTTCCCAGCCCACTTATATCATTATTAAACCCCAATTCATCATAAATACTGTTGGTGCCTTGTGCAGCATTGAGGATATTACTGACCTGTACCATCACTACACTTAGGATCCCAATTAAAGGCACTAGTACGACTGAACTTTTTAAACGTTTCTTATTCTGTATTTCTATATTTCCTGGATTAAACGATGATGGGGATTTCACTGGTGTATTTCTTTGATGTCTATTTCTAATAATCTGAGGTGTCCTTCCTTCTGTAGATAATTCATGTGTGCGATTTTGATCACTGCTTATATTAGACCAGTTCCCATATTCATCACTGCAATATGACGGAAGAATTGCAGGTAATGATTTTGCAAGCGCATCGCTGCAATGAAACAGACGTTACCAGCTCATATTTTAGTCACTAATTACTCAGTGTATACATGCAGGTGATGATGCATGAAAGCTGTTATAGCACGTGAATGAAAATATTCTATTGTGTATGTATAATAATCGCAGCAAAAGCCAATGAGGTGGTAATGTGCCGTTAAAAACTTACATTAAATTCTATAACATAATGATAAGCGCCCATTAGCGGTAACAAAATAATACCAAGCATTTATCGTTATAGTACTCGTATATTTTTAATTAAGAGAAGAAAACAAGCAATTACACCAGAAACATTTAGGTACTCTTAGCGAGCGAGGGCACCTGTGTTCGAAGGTGCAATTGATAACACTTTCCCGAGTTGAATACTCTACTTTTTACAATAAGAATATATGTTACTTTCTTCACTTCTAACGATACATCCCGCTTTTTGAAGTAAAGTCGATAGGTACTTGTCAATTTGATTTCTATTATGGACGACTCATTGATACAATAAAATATCCCATTGATGATACGTAACACTTCCATTCAAATACAGTGAAGAAATACTAAAAAAAAATACATTATTGACACAATAATGTTCATATACAAAGAAAAACCTACACGACACCTCGTTATTACATGAACCAAATAATGATATACGTGTTTTGTATGGATCATAGGAAACAAAATAAGAAATAGTATTGTCTTAGGTTTTCACGATTGATACACATTGAATTAAACAATTTTTAACGGAAGTATCGCGTGTTTTATTTATTTTGTTGAACCTGACGTTTCGAACGCTTTGCAGCGTCCGTGGTGATATTTGTCTTACATTAGTTATTCAATTATTACATCTACCGACATGGATGGATTAATTATATATGTTCCGATTCACACAAAAATCGCTAACAGTGTCCGAACATTTTTTAGTAGATCTTGGGGTTTGTGACTTGATTATTTTTAGGACTGGATGCCAAGCAGCTGGTACTTGCCAACCATCTTCTCTATTGAAATTGGAGTGTTAAAAATTGTTTAATTCAAAATAAGAAATAATTATGACAAAGTAGGCAGAATACATTATATATATATTCAAGATCCCAAGGCCTCCATACGTTACTCATTTTCTAGGTAACAATGATGTGTGGGGATAGAGTAGTTACTTAAGGATATGGCGCAGATATTGATTGAAGATTGAATTGAGATTGATTTTGATTAAAGCCACTGCTGTCAGACCCTCTTTATGCGGCCTGACTTGACACTAGTACCAGAGAAGTGCTGCATTTGTAGTGTAGAGATATAATTTTTCATGTCCCTTGTTTAAAAAGTAAGAATATCATTATAAGTAAAATGGGTGGAAAACCACTTTTCCGTCCCTAGTGAAGAATCCCTAGTCGCTAGTCATATGTTCCTGGTGGGAGAATATGTAGCTAATAAATTTATTTAGTGTATAAATTTATTAACTTTAATTTATATCTAACAATACAAATGTAATAATGTAATATTTTTAAACATCACATTTTGTTGTTCGGATTTCTATAAAACACACAAAATACGTAATTTAGTTATTTTTTATAGCATTAACAATTTTTATCAAATTTTATTAATTTATTGTTTCTGGTATAGCTGCATAATAGTAACGGTGTATTATATTGAAAGCGATCATATATTGCAATATAACATCGGGATATTTCCTCAAATCTACGACGAACTGTCCTGTATTAATATTTTGGCTCTGTTTCTAAAGTCGGGATACATATGAAGAAATAAACATATTATATTGTGTTCTAATGGGCTAGTATCGTCGACCATTAAACTACAAAAAAGAGCAAGAGAATTATTGTAATTTGTTGGTAATTAAAATAAACGTACTACCCTTATAGTGACTTTTGACGAGCTCGATGGTGCAGTCGTTAATAACGCGTCTTTGTCACCAACGCTCGTGGGTTCGATTCCCACGCAGGGCAAACATTTGTGTGCATGAACATGTCTGTTTGTGTTTTTGTTTTCAAGAGTAACACATATTCAAGAGAGGTAGGGCGCATCAAAGCAGCCCGTCTGAAATAACAACTCTCTTTAGTATTGTTGTGTTCCTGCGTGTGAGTGAGGTCACCAGTAAGCTCTTAAGGAGTTGCTGTGTTAGCAGCAGAAGTGGCATCGCGCGAATGATGCTTAATGTATTACAAGCGATATAGGCTACGGTAAACGCTTTACATCAGGTGCGCCGCAGAATGCTTGTATGTCTCCCGACGTTGTATAATAAAAAAAGTGAATATGAAAAGTTGAACTTGAGAAAAAGTGATCAATTGCCATCTCAAACCCATCGTACCATCTTGGGTACAAACACACACTTTTATCCTTGGTTTAACAATTTACTATTTCACGTTATGCTTACTTGATGGAACGTGGATACTGTAGCATATGAATGCTGGTAATACCCGCAGTATCGCTCGTACAATATCACCTCTGTTGCTAGTACAAGCTGTATTAGCAACAGAGGTGATATATAGCCCCTTAGGAGCTCACTGGTAACTAACATGAGGTGTCTTTGAACATTTTTCAAATAATTGGATTAAACTGTAATTATTAAAATTAATACTTTGTTTTATTATTGTCGAGTGACGTTCCATTTTAGATGGTTTTTAAATCCAATAATTGGCTGCCTCGATTATTTTTTAAATCAAGAATGATAAAAATTATATTTTTAGTCTTAATTTACTACACACAATCGACTTCATATTGAAGTATCATTTATTTATTATAGAGTTATTATTATATTGTGTGAGTGATAATAGTCAGCCCATTAGGATTGGCGGGGTCGGCTAATTTAATTTTATTCTGGTTGTAAGATAAGCTAGGTTTTTTAAAATGGTAAGCATAGTATGAAATTGTTTAGGGTAAGATACACAAAATTACTTTTTTACTTTAAATATAATATAAGGAACTTCATTGATAAAGTGTGAAACCAGTATCAAACCAGATTTAGGATTGAAAAAAGAACAGAAAAGTCATATATTTATTATATAAGCTTATAGACTTTTAATAAATTATCCCTTCATGCCCTACTTCACTACGTTTCTTTTACATCAAGGCGTTGATGTAGACAACTAAAAAAATATTTAATTGGTCAAGTTTAAAATCCAATTAGATATAATCTGAACAGATGCTTCCAGTAACCAATTAGTTTTTGTAGAACTTTTATATTACACATTTATTTTATTTGTACAAGACCTACCTAGGTATGCAACGAATATCATGATAGAGGTGGTGTCATAAGTTCTGTCAAAAAAAAATCGTTTTCATTCATTTTCAAATATGGAGTGGTCGAAGAAGGAAGATAGAGTCGCGGTTATCGCGGTGCACCGGTGTGGTTACGCGCCAAAAGAGATTTTCAACATTCTACAAAAATTGAAAATAACATTAGGGTTTATTTATCACACTATCAAATGATATACTAAAGATTCAAGCTTCGAAGATCGTAAGAGGAGCAGCCCACCTCGCACAGTTAGGACACCAGCGGTCATCAAAGCAGTGAAGGCGTGAATCCAAAGAAATCCCGTGCGTAAACAAAAGATCATAGCTCTTCAGATGGGATTAAGCAGAACCACTGTCAAAAGAGTGTTAAATGAAGACCTGGGACTACGAGCTATCATAAAAATACCGGGCATTTTTTGTCCGAGCGTTTGAACAAAATTATCTAGGATGGAAAGATCCCGCGCTATGTTACGGCGGCGGTACGCGGGAAAAAAATACCGCGAAATTTTGTTTTCGGATGAAAAGGTTTTTACCATCAAAGAAAGTTACAACAAACAAAATGATAAGGTGTATGCCCATAGTTGTGAAGAAGCGAGCGCGCGTATTCTAAGGGTCCAGCGAGGGCATTATCCTTCATCGATCATGGTTTGGCTTGGAGCCTCATATTCAGGCTTAACTGAGGTGTTTTTCTGTGAAAAAGGTGTGAAAACCAAAGCCGTGGTTTACAAAAATACCGTCCTAACAAACATAGTAGAACCTCTTTGTCAAACAATGTTCAAAAACAGTCACTGGATATTCCAACAGGACTCTGCACCAGCTCATAAGGCACGAAGCACTCAAAACTGGTTGACCGCCTGTGGAATTGACTTCATCGGGCATGAAGACTGGCCCTCTTCTAGTACAGATTTAAACCCACTGGACTACAAGATATAGCAACATATGGAGGAGAAAGTCTGCGCTAAACCTCATGAGAATTTGGAGTCTCTCCGAGCATCTCTGGTTTAAGCAGCGGCAGAAATAGATATAAATGTGGTGCGTGCTGCGATCGAAGACTGGCCGCGTCGATAAGGGCATGTATTCAAAATGGAGGAGGGCATTTCGAATAATGTAAATAAAATTTTATTGTACATTTAATTACCTTCATTTCATATATAACTTTTACATAATTACCAAAGGCTATCATTAATTACATCAAAAGTTTTTGACAGAACTTATGACCTGACTAGGTATATATGTATAAGCAGTATGCATAATACAAAGTCAATATCCACACACCAACAATACAGAACTTATGTATTTTAGTTTGTAGATCTTTTTCTGTTCAGATACATTACATGTAAGCAACTAAACAATTATGTATAATAAAATTTACCAATGCAGTATTTGAGATGTATGATAATATTTAGTTCATGAAAATAATGAAAAAAGACATTCAAACAAAAGTGATATTGCAGTAATGTTCTTGTATCTAACCTTGCTTCGGAGTCATCTTCGGTTTCATCTATACAAAGTGAATTTCTTCTAGGACCATTTTTACGCATCATTAATAATGGAGAAGATGGCTTTGCAAACTTGCTGAAAAGTTTAATAATGGTTTTAGTGGTATTGTTTATTTCATCATAATTAGTCTGTCTCTAGAGGAGATAATGACAAAAATAGATTTAGCATAATATGCTGAATACTGCATGTTGTCCAACCATAAAAAGTATAAAGGATATTTAACTTAACAGAGTTACATTGATTTGAGCTGTGAATTGGAAATGTTGCAAAAACATTTTAGTGTCGAAGATACATTCACAATGTTACCAAAAATCACAATTCTCTGTAGAATATATATGTCTAACAATGAAATGCACCAATTACCTATCTTCAAATGTTTAATTTTATTGCTAGAATAAAAAAAAATACTGATATAGACCCAACACCCAGCACCACTGCAGCTTGTGGAGTCTGTAACTTTATCAGCAAGTTCACTGTCAAATTTCCTTATCCCTCAATCTCCAGAAACACCAACAGTCCAAGTTTTCTATTCAGTATTCTATATATTTGTTACAGTTTACCTTTGACTTGGGACCCTAGCCATAGTATCTGGCACACAGCAAGAGATGAAAAGAGCTAGTTGTGGGGCAAGGGGCATAGCAAAAACGACACCTTGGTTATAGACTTCAAACACAGATTTTATTTTGAAAAAGACAATAATTCTTGAAAATGTATTATTATTTAAACTATTACAACATAATTTTGGTTTTGGCAATAAAGTTTTGAGAAACATGCATATAAGCTATTATATAAAGTTTCAGCTAAAGAAAAAGTATATTAGATTACACATAACAATATACTACAAATTGTTCATATTACTCAACTTATTTTTTCTTGTTGTTGATATTATTATCAGATTACAGTGAAAAATATAGAATAGAGGCGCAGGTGTTAAGGAACGAGGGGGAGAGAGGGGAACGGCTACCCACTCATACCCCTCTCCCCGTGGAAATGCATAGTTTAAGAGAAATATCAATTTGATTTTTCTACAAATAACCTCAAAAATGCACCTAGGGACAGCAGTGGGGAGAACCCTCCAACCTCCAGATAGCATTGTTATGACAAGGTAATGCACCAAAAATGTTACTAAAATCTAACCAAAAGTCTTCAAAGGCAAGTCGACAAACACACACTATTTCTGGGTGTGGAGTCTAAAGATAACTTAACTAATCTACTGTGAGCAGAAAAAGTCGGTTGAATATCTTTCTTCCTGGCATTGTATCTTATAATGTGGTAATTTATAATTTTAATTGTGTGGCCTTCAAAATGGTCCCCTGCGGAGACAGTATCTAGCGGACCTGGGTGTTGTCCACATGTGGTATAAAGTAATATCTAGTACATTCACAAGGCCATTTTAAGGCAGAGTCACATACTAACCCTGCCCACTTACTAAGCTCAGGCTCTACATGAGCACACACTGAGTTAAAATAATAAAAGAGTTGTCATTATCGCATTAAAATTCATTTAAAAAGGTTAAGGTACCTATGTTACTTTTCACAAATATTAAAAAATCATTAAAAAAAACTATGCATCTCCACATAACAGGAATGAATATATTTAGAAAGCTCTACATAATTCAATCCTCATCTACCCCAAAAGCATGCACCTCCATTATATAGCCAAGCCGACTGGAGCAATATTCTATAATAACATACAATTACTAACAGAATAATCTCTAAATTACTAAGTAATACAGCAGTACAAGACAAAAAGTATTATTTACCTCATGACATTATCAACTTCATCAACATCTTCATTATTAGAACAAGAAGAAACATTTTTCGTAGATACATTATTTATGTTGTCCAAACCATACCGTCCCATGACTTCTACGTCTAAAAAAGGGCAGCGATTGTGACTATGAATGCTCTTCCTAGCACTCGGTGTAATTGAAGCCCCCCCAGTCTAAAACATAAGAAATTGATACAAATTAATGAATGAGCCATAATCCAGCCCTGAATATACGATAACAGTTCAAGATATGGCACTTTCTTTGCGAAAATGTACGTACTCTTTCTTCGTAGTCTTTATTCATCTATGGTTCTAGAAAAACCTAGCGCTAATACATTTCATTGCTTTTTGCAAGGCATAAATTATGTAAGTTTGTAAAAAAAAATATCAAAATTATTCGTGTGTGTAGGTATAAATTCAGAAATAAACAATAAAAGCAGTTTTTATAAGAACAGTACAAAGTGTCATGGGTTTTTATTTATAATCACATACATTGACGTCTGTCATTTTTTTTTGGTTCTTTTTATCCCCGAGGGGAAAGGCAAAGGGATCTAGCCCATACAGCCAAGTCTTCAGTTTAGAACCATTTGAAAATGTTAATTCTATATTCCAACTTCAGGAACTGTACTGAAAAAATACTTGGGAAGGGTACTTCGACCCAGTTACCCAGAACCAATCAACCCAGTTTAAATCCACCCGTAAAACGATAGTGGCTTTTAGAAGGTTCTCTTGATGAACTTATTCACGTCTTCCAAAAAGTGTATACACCAATTTGGTTTTCAGGCACATCATGGTACAACGGAACAAATACATAGAGTGGTCCACACAGTCCGACAATCCCTGGAAAGAAAACAAATTGCTCAACCGTCTTCCTTGACATACAACAAGCATTCGACAGAGTTTGGCAAATTTTTAATTTGTACAACAGTCCCTCCTGTTGTACAAATAAAAAATTTGCCTACCACACATGGCGTACATGCTCCTTAAGTCATACCTACAGGACCATTTCTTCCAGGTCAAGTCAGGAGATTGCCTATCGTCTTTTCAACAAATAGAATCTGGAGTACCTCAGGGCTCTGTTCTTGGACTTATTCTATATACGATCTATACTGCTGTCCTACCCACATCTAACCAAATTGTCACAGCAACTTATGCAGATGATACCGCTATCCTATCATGTCATAAGTCTCATGTTGTAGCATCACAAAAACTACAAACACAACTGGACAAGATTGGACTAGAGTAAAGAGATGGAGAATTAAATCAAGCGTTACAAAATCAATCCACATAACCTTTACCCTGAGAAGGGAGGACTGCCCACCAGTTATGCTCGAAGGAGCTACTCTACCTCAGCGAACTACCGTTAAATACCTTGGCATGCACCTATATAGAAGGCTCACTTGGCGAGAACACATAAAGGCGAAAAGGGAACAAGCAAACATTAAGCTCTGAGACATGTATTGGCTGATTGGCAGACAGTCCCAGCTCAGCTTGGAAAATAAATTGATCATATACAAATGTATCCAAAACCAGTATGGACTTACGGCATGGAACTCTGGGGCTCAGCAAGCAACTCTAATATAGAAATACTACAATGTTTTCAAAACAAAGCGTTGTAGATACTAAGTTGTGCACAAAACACAGATGTACATGAGTACCTACAAATCTTAACAATTAAGGAGGATGTGGATAGAGCTTGTAGGGCCTATAAGCTAAGACTCCGGCGACACATAAACCAATTAGCTGTGACAGTATTGGATGACAATATGTCTTTACACAGATTGAAAAGAAAAAGAATAGCCTCAATTTAATTGCCCTAAACACTTGATTGAATGTATGCTCGAGACGACGCATCGAGGGATGCGAATAAGCTCAAATGTGATAGTACCATCAAACAGCTGATCTGATTTTTGCTTCGGCGCTGATTGCAGATGGCAGTGGCGTGCACAGAGATTTTTGATAGGTTAGGCAGAATTTTTTTAAAGCTATTAACTTACCAAAAAATACAGCATGTTGAATTGTTGATTTTGGCTACCCAGTCTTGTGGAAATAATGATGTATGTGATTGGTTAGCCACCTCAAATATCTATAGATTGATTGATTTTATATACATCAATTTACAGATATTCGAAGCGGCCTTTCGGCGCGTTTGTTTGATGTTCTGTATTTACAAATAATAGCAGCAAAAGAGTTAGCAATTTAAACAAGCATGTTAAGATGGTGTCTGTACTTATATGAATTTATTAAGTTACTTTAGGTAATGTCTCATTTATATATTAAACCTACACGTCACCTACATCTTTCTGTAAGTATGGCTGTAATATGGAATCGTAAAAGATGGGAAGGCGTTTCATTTCCGTAAGAAGGTTTTTTTCTATTGAAATTATCGAAAAATCTGTAAGTCGTTGATGGCCTTGTGTATTTCTTAGATAAGTATGTATACATTTCAGCGACGAGAATGGCCTTTCGGTTGAAGCACTGGTCGCGGGAACAGTAACAATTAATTTTGCCAAACGCAATACTTCGGGAAAAACTCTATTTATGTTATTTTCGTAAAAATGCTCTATAATTTGGTAAATATCGATATCGGTTTTCGAATTCAGTGGATTTATAAATACATTTGAGCTCATTGATAAGGCGGTCTAAGTTAAAGTCATATGATTTATAAACATTAACGAATTGCGTTACTAATTCTACCGGAAATTGCTCATTATATTTATTGAAATATTCGCATGAAAGTAGTTCAAAGAATTTAACATTTTTCAGACTTTTGTAACGATCGCGACATTCATTAGATATATTGTCTATAATTTCAATAAAAATTCGCTTGAAATTGATTTTTGCGTCCGCAACATTACGTTTTCGTTTAGGCGGTCCCGTAATTTTTTTTACGTCTTCGAAAATGATATCATACTTAGATCCGAGTGATTCTAAAAACGATTCAAATTCTTTAATTTTTTGACGCAATAAGAAACATCTGACGTCTTTTTTTTGCATAATTTCATAAAGCACATCAGATTCTGCAAATATTTTGTTAAATATATAGAGAAAAAACTGGAATTCAAACTCTTTTAAATTGTACAACAATGACGAAGCTTGACTTAAGGTCTCACCATCTCAGAAGCCTTCGTTTTCGGTCATATCCTCAAACATTTCAATTAAATGTGGAAAATAATTAAAAATGACATTTACAGTACGCGAATTGTAAGTCCATCGTGTGTCAGCAACGCGGGGCAATTTTTTTATATCAGTCAATCTATTGTAGTGGTTTTGCCTTTTGGTACTAGTCTTAAAGAAATTGGCTAATGTTATTACGAGATGAAACGTTTAGTTTCGGGGATACGTTCACAGGACTTGGAAAGTACCAAATTAAGGACGTGGGCAGAACACCAAACATATTCAGCTAGTGGACATTGCTGGCGAATTAACGACTGAACGCCGTTTAGTTCAGATGAAAGCACAGCCGCGCCGTCGTATGTCTGTGCTATTAATTTCGACAAACAATTTCTGACAAATTCTGCAATATAATGGTACATAAAGTGTTAGCGGTGCGGTCGGAACTTACGTCAATATATTTCATGAATCGATCATACGACTAAATACGACTATGAAAATGAGCCAAAGTTTCTTCAAATATATTTTGTGTCCGATTATCAAGAACAGGCAATTATTAGAAACCAACATTTTCCACAAATAAACGGTCAGCCACTCTTCTTCAAAACATGCTGCATCGAGTGAATCAATATGTACAAAT
Organism: Pyralis farinalis; assembly: GCA_947507595.1. Classification (NCBI taxonomy): domain Eukaryota; kingdom Metazoa; phylum Arthropoda; class Insecta; order Lepidoptera; family Pyralidae; genus Pyralis; species Pyralis farinalis. The sequence continues at coordinate 11,853,660 of OX382261.1, read as the reverse complement.
TTTTAAAACTGAATTGGAATCTATTCCGCCAGACAACATAATGAATACAAATTTGTCATTAACGCAGATTAACGATCCGCTGCTGAACATATTGGCAGATATAATCCTCCTGTCATCAATGAGGTTGCAGCTGTTTTGGTTGATCAGGAATACGAGCATCGTGACATTGTCTTGCGCACTTGAGATGATCACTTAAAACGCATTAACGAAACGCATCGAGCCTACGACACATAGCAATACCCATTAATATACTGTCACGGTGAAGATGGATACAACTTTGGACTACGTCAATTTAATCCTCAAACAGGAGCACCTAACTTAAATATAAAAATATCGGCCCAACAATTTTACGCTTTTCTTTTGCAAGTAAGACGCATTCATTTTGTCTATTTACAAAGATTTCGCGGATTGTTCAGCCAGTTTATTGTGGATATGTATGCCAAAATTGAGACAGAGCGTTTAGTATACATACGCACCAACCAAACACGGTTACGAACAGAAGAATATGTGCATTTACGGGATGCTGTACAGCAGGAGGCTAACTCGGAAAACGTCGGTCGTTTAGTGATTTTTCCATCCAGCTTCACCGGCGTACCACGTTATATGCACGAACGGACGCAAGATGCTTTCTGTTACGTGCGGAAGTATGGCCGGCCAGATCTTTTTATTACATTTACCACAACCCAAAATGGAATGAAATAGCACTAGAACTTTTGGCAGGTCAGGCATCTTATGATCGCCACGATGTTCAACAAAGGAAGCGACCAAGCGACATTTGCTCTGCAATGAACCGCAACCGACAGGGATGAAGTTACCAGATACCAAACCGTTCGCTACATAAGTACCTCCGAACCTATATGGCGAATATTGGGATTTTCTATCCACGAACGATATCCCACGGTCATGCATTTGGATATCCATTTGGAAAACGGCCAGCGTATATACTTTAACTCTGGTAATATAAGAGATCGTGTGGAAAATCCTCGGCAAACCACACTTTTGGCGTTCTTCAAACTGTGTCAAGATGATGAATTCGCAAAAACGTTAAGGTATGACGAAGTGCCATCTTATTATACCTTCGACAAGCAAAGCGGCATTTTCAATCGTCGACGGCGCGGCCAGCCAGTGGAAGGATTTCCGGGAGTTTGTAGAGACGCTGCTTTGGAGCGAGTTTACACCACTCACTCCAACAACGGCGAATGCTACTACTTACGCATGTTGCTTCTTACTGTTCGAGGACCCACTTCTTTCATCAATTTGAAAACTGTAAATGATGTAGAGCATGCCACATTTCAATAGGCTTGCAGGGCAACTCCAACTCCAACTGCTAGAAGGGGACCAACACTGGGACGATACTCTCCAGGAGGCCTGTGTCAACGATAGCCCCAAACGCTTGCGTCATTTGTTTGCAGTGATGTTCATATTCTGTGGTCTTTCAGATTCTTTGAGTTTATGGCAGAAGTACAAAAAATATCTTTCCGAGGACTTCCAGCGTCTTTTAGAACGCGATTCAGATCAGGAAATTGAACCGGTCGATGAAAGAGCGATCAATAGTTTCCTTTGTGCGATTCAAGATATTGTATTATCAATTGGGGGAAACTCATTGACCGACTACAGCCTCCCTGTTCCCCAAATACTACCTCATCAACCACGTGTCAATCGCGAATATGTTGCTGAGATTAACTACAATACTGCTGAATTGACCACAACTGTGAACGATTTTAGTGGTCGTTTTACCCCAGAACAAAGAGAAATCTTTGAAACTGTCGTCAAAAGCATACTTAATAATGAGGGGAGGTTACTTTTCTTGGACGCTCCAGGCGGTACTGGAAAGACCTACCTAACGGCAGCAATTCTTGCTGATCAGACGCCAATCTGAAATCGCAGCCACATTGCTCCCGGGTGGAAAGACGGCCCACACGATGTTCAAAATCCCAATTGATTTTGACAGTACTGAATCCCCAATATGCTCAATAACACAAAATTGTGATAAGGTCAAAGTGTTCCAAGATTGCTGTCTAATCGTTTGGGATGAATGTACAATGGCAAATAAAAAAGCCGTAGAAGCTGTCGACATTCGTCGCGATGAAAAGCCAATGGGGAACGTCACACTACTTTTCTCTGGAGATTTTCGGCAAACTCTTCCAGTTGTAACCCGAGGAACGAGAGCCGATGAAATCAAAACGTCACTGAAGTGTTCTTACCTCTGGCCGCGAATTAAAAAGTTACATTTAACAGTGAACATGTGAGCACATCTGGGTGGTAATTCACATGCCCAAGAATTTTCCGAAGTGTTGTTACAAGTTGGAGAAGGCATCGTCCGTGAGGAACACGGTCAGGTAACGCTTCCAGATATACTTGGTAGCGTCGTTTCTTCCGAAGATGAACTAATAAGTTTGGTATTCGGAGACCTGCCAAGTATATCGCGTCAGGAAAATTCTTGATTATGCGAAGGCGCCATACTAACTCCCAAAAATGACCAAGTAGCAAAAATTAATCAAATCAAATCAAATCAAATATTTTTTATTTCTCTCTCTACATCTTAGGTTTAGGTACTATACAGCAACATGAACATAGAAGATAGTAGTTATTACATGTAAATTGACGTAATGTGTCAATGTAAGATGGTGAGAGACTGGTGCCTGAACTAAGCCGAGGCCTGTATCTCAGCGCACCAGCACCCTCCCCGAATAACGTGGATGGAGTATGTCGATAGAATACAGTACAAGGAAACAGTGGGGTACCAAGCAACATGCTTATACAATATACATGTACATATAAAGTTCCATTAAGAAAACATAGAATTAAAAATAAAAATATAAAAATTACACAACATTAAAAAGTGAGTTTGAGAACAGGAAGGAGTGTTATAAATTTGAGTATTAGTGCGCTTGTGTATGTGTATTTGTTTGTGTGCACATGTGTTTGTCTTTGTGTGTGTATGATTACGATAAAGGCAGCAAAATGTTTTCGGTTTCCATGTAGTTTAAATTTTGTAGATATGTAGTGATCTTTTTTTTACAGACAAATTTGGTATATGAGAATAAATTAAGTTTCTTTTGTAATTTATTGTATAAAGATGGACCCAGGAAACAGAAGAAACGATGAGAGAAGGTTGTTTTAAAAGCAGATGTAGACGTAACTAAGTGATTGCGTCGGGCGTGGGTTGTTTTGAGGTTGAATTCCGTAATAGTATGTTGCTTGAGGATAGTATAAAGGATGAAGAGTTGGCGGACTGACAGAACTTGGCAGAATTGATAGAGATCATATGTCGGGAATATGATAGGCTTCTTAGTACACACCTTAAGCAGAGCCCTCTGGGCTCGTTCTAGTTTTATAAGGGTGGATTTGGCAGCACCAGGCCAGGAAGTGATGCAATATATTAATACAGACTGGCATAGAGCTATGTATAACATTTTTACTATATGAGGAGCAGCTACATGTCGCAGTTTTTTAAAAATGAACATAAGTTTCCTAATTTTTCCAGCTGTATTGTTTATATGCGGTTGAAAGTTTAACCTATTGTCTATGGTGACTCCCAAATACATACAGGTATTTGAAGAAGTAAGAGTGGGACATGAACATGATGATAGGGTATTATTAGGATGATTGTGTGCTATAATGGACTGGGAGGATAACGAGGATTGGGCTGTATTATAAATGGAAAATATTAAGTATTTGGTCTTCTGGGCATTGAGTGTCAAAAGATTTTCTCGTAGCCAATTAGCAACTATATCAAGTCCAGATTGTGCCAGAGCGTATGTCTCTCTCCAGGAGCTGCCACAGAATGTTAATGAGGTGTCATCTGCATAAGAAATTATTTTGCAATTAGATAGTTTCAGGGAACAAAGATCGTTAATATACACCAGGAAGAGTGAGGGCCCCAAGCCCAAGATGCTTCCCTGGGGAACCCCATATTCTAGTTTTTGAAAGTGACTCCTCACGCCGTCGATAATAACACATTGACTACGCTCACTTAAATAACTGTGGAACAAGGACAGCTGATTTCCACGGACTCCAATAGACTCCAATTTGCTCAAAAGGATGAATGATGATGAGAAGCAAAAATTAATGAAAATATTTTAAGCGAAGTTGCTGGGAATGATGTTGTATATACATCATACAATAGCGTACTTAACTAGAACGATGCTACAAACTATCCAGTTGAATTTCTCAGCTCACTTACAGCAAGTGGTCTTCCTGCGTATAAAATTACTCTCAAAGTCGACGTTCCGATAATGTTGCTAAGGAACATCACTCCCCCTAAATTGTGCAATGGAACAAGGCTGGAAGTAATCGCTTTGCACAGGAATCTGATTGAAGCTGAGATTCTCACTGGGCGTGGTGCAGGAGCAACTGTTTTTGTGCCACGTATACCACTCATCCCCAATGACCATCCAGTTCAAACGCACACAATTCCCTGTGGCCGCTTGCTTTGCGATGACCATAAACAAATCCCAGAGACAGACTTTAAAGGCGGTTGGTGTTGACTTGAGGTCGGATTGTTTTTCGCACGGCCAACTGTATGTAGCTTGCTCGCGGGTTAGTGATACGGGTAATCTTTTTATATTGGCACAAGAAGGGAAAACCGCGAATGTAGTACACAAAGAAATTCTTTCAAGTTAAATCTTCACATTTTTGTATTGAAAATATTATGAAATTTAACTTGAAAGATTTTTTAATTACGATAAAATTAAATAAAACAAAAGGATTTGTACACATTAGCCAGAATTAACAGCGGCGATCAAATAGACAATGAGTAATGAAGACCACTGACGCCTCGGGGAAAAACTACAGCAGTAGTATAGGAGATTGTTAAATCCGTCTATACTATTATAGTCTATATATTATATCACGCGGGCAAAGTCGCGGGCACAGCTAGTAGTATATAAAAATGTACGTAAAATGTACCAAGCTTCGTAATATGCAGGCGCGCACACACACGTATTAACACACCTTTCGTCTACTTTGGTAACCAAACTTACGTAACCAGTAATACAATAAGATTTTTCTTTCGTTGTTTGGTAACTAGTTGTGAGAGAAGAATTATTTTTCCACTTTCATAGATCAAATTATTTCCATTTTGTAACCCGGGATATTATTCGTATTTATAAAAAGAAAATAACATTGAAATAATAAACTTTTTAAGTTGCTAATAATAATAATAGGTACGACTACGAAGGCCGCCTTGTCCGGCGTCGTGGAGGTGTCCAGGCCCGTGAAGTGTGCGGAGTTCCGCCTCACGGGTCTGGACGATGCCGCTACGGCACAGCGGGTCCAGGCTGCGGACGCGCGGGAGGGGGGCTGCACCCCTGAGCAGGTCCGGGTGGGCGAAATCCGCCCGGACTGGCGAAACTCTAGTTCTGCCCTGATGCGCTGCCCGCTCACGGCAGCGAAGAAGCTGCTTGAGCTGGGCAGTATCGGGGTGGGCTGGAGCAGGGCGCAGCTCCACTTGCTGGAGGCGCGCCCCATGCACTGTTTCAAGTGCATGGGGAAGGGGCACACCGCTGAGCTGTGCCCCTCCAAGGAGGACCGCAGTCGGTTATGTTATAGGTGCGGGCAGCCGGGGCACATCGCCTCGGGCTGCTCGGCCCAAGCCCGCTGTGCCGTGTGCGCAGACGCCGGCCGGAAGGCCAACCATGTGATGGGGGGCCGTCTCTGCAACCCCCCATCCATCCGCGGGAGAACGCACCCCATCTCCCGCGGAAGTGGGCGGCAGAAGGCGCCTGAGACTGGGATGTCCGAGTAATGGCCGGACATCCCCGCTTCCTGCAGGCCAACGTCAACCACTCCGCTGGGGCTCAGGACCTTTTCCTGCAGACCATGGCGGAGTGGGACGTGGACGTGGCGGTGGTTGCGGAATCATATTCCGTGCCCTCCCGGCCTAACTTGGCCGGGGATCTGGACGGTTCCGTGGCCATCGTCACGAGGCCTGGCGCCAGCCCCCCACTGGTGGTGAGTGGGAGGGGGGCGGCATACGTGGCGGCGGTTCGGGGAGAGTACGCAATCATCGGTGTGTACTTCTCCCCGAACCGCGACCTGCCGGCCTTGGAGCGGCTGCTCGACGCTCTGGGGTCGGCAGTGAGGCGGCTAGCGCCCGCCCAGGTTGTCGTGGCCGGGGACTTCAACGCCAAGTCCACGGCGTGGGGGAACCCGGCCACGGGAGCCAAAGGGCGGAAGGTGGAGGAGTGGGCGCTGGCCGCGGGACTGTCCCTCTTGAACAGGGGGACAGTCCACACGTGCGTGCGGTGGAACGGAGGGTCGATGGTGGATCTGTCCTTCGCCACCGCGTCCACCGCACGCCGAGTGGAGGATTGGAGGGTAGAAACGGGGGTCGAGACACTCTCGGACCATAGGTACATCAGGTTCGGGGTGTCTCGAGCCCCGGGAGTTCGGCGATTTCATCCCGGTGGCGGAGCCGGTTCCCGCGTTGGGCACTCACCAAGCTCGACCGGAAACTGGCAGAGGAGGCGGCCATAGGCGGCCGCTGGGGCCTCCCGCCGATGGAGGATTTGGGGGTGGAGCAACGGGCTGGCCGTCTCTGCGACGCCTTCACGGCAGTGTGCAGGGCGGCCATGCCCAGTGTTGGGCGTCCGCCCCCAAGGCGGGCTGTCTACTGGTGGTCGGCGGAGATAGCCGACCTCCGGGACGCCTGCAACGGGGCGCGTAGAGCGTACACCCGGAGCAGGCGTCGCCGCCCCCGGGACGAAGGACGAGACGGCCATCTGCACGGCATCTACGTGGAGAAGAAGAGGGCCTTGCAGATGGCCATAAGTAGGGCCAAGGAGGGAGCGTGGCAGGAGCTGCTGGAGGGTCTAGACAGGGACCCGTGGGGCCGACCGTACAGAGGAGCGCGGAACAAGATCCGCGCTCAGTCGGCCCCACTGACGGAGACCCTCCAGCCAGCCCTGTTGGAGAGGGTTGTCGGAGAACTCTTCCCCGACACCCCACGGGGGTACGCTCCCCCGAGAATGGCCCGATCGTCGGACTCCAGAGAAGAGGAGGAGGGCGCTCCGCCGCCCGTCACCGACTAGGAGATGGAGGCGGTCGTCGACCGCCTCCGAGGCAAGAAGAAGGCGCCGGGTCCGGACGGGGTGCACGGGAAGGTGCTTGCGTTGGCTCTCGTGCACCTCGGAGACAGGTTCCGGGAGCTCCTCGACTGCTGCTTGCGGTCGGGGGGCTGCCCGGGACCCTTCAGGGTGGGCCGGCTCTGCCTTCTGTTGAAGGGAGACCGGCCCCCGGACTCGGGGTCGGCGGTTCGACCGGTCGTTCTGCTGAACGAGGCGGGGAAAGCCCTAGAAAGGCTTGTCGCTTCCCGCCTCGCTCAGCATTTGGAGGATGGCCCGGGACCGGGCCTATCGGATGCCCAGTTCGGGTTCCGGGCCAGACGGTCGACCGTCGACGCCATTAGGCGCCTAAAGTCGGTGACGGAGGTTGCGGAGCGCGAGGGTAAGGTGGTGGTGGCGGTGTCGCTTGACATCGTCAATGCCTTCAACAGCCTCCCCCACAGTACCATACTGGAGGCCCTCAAGTACTTTGAGGTGCCCCCGTACTTGGGGAGACTGTTGAAGGCATACTTGGAGGACAGGGAGGTGTGCTGCGAGGATGCGAGGGGCCGTATGATCAGGAGGTCTGTCGGGTGCGGGGTCCCGCAGGGGTCCTTCTGGGCCCCATTCTATGGGACCTCGCATACGACTGGGTTCTGCGGGGCCGTCTCCTCCCCGGGATGAGTGTCATCTGCTATGCAGATGATACCCTTGTCGCGTCCCGGGGTAAGACCTTTGTGGAGGCGGCGCGGCTGGCCGAAGTCGGAGTAGGACTGGTGGTCAGCCGTATAGAGAGGCTTCGGCTTCGGGTCCGTTTGGACAAGACCGAGGCCCTCCTCTTCCGCGGGACCGGCAGACGGGGCCCGCCCCCCGGAGCACACCTCCAAATAGGAGGAGAGAGGATAAGGGTGAGTGCCCAGATGAGCTACCTGGGCCTCACTCTTGACGGACGATGGACCTTCGGCCCCCACTTCGAGCGGTTGGGACCGAAGGTCATCAGAGCTGCGGCGGCGCTGGGTCGCCTCCTGCCCAATTTGGGCGGGCCCAGCGCCGCGTGCAGGCGGCTGTACTCCGGCATCTGCCGGAGTATGGCCACGTACGGTGCCCCCATATGGGCGGACGCCCTCTGCGCCCGGAACAGGGCTCAGCTGCGCAGAGCGCAGCGGGTTATAGCGCAGAGGGCAATAAGGGGGTACCGTACGGTGGCTTGGACGGCCGCGACCGCCCTCGCTGGCGACCCGCCTTGGAAGTTGGTGGCGGAGGTGCTCGCCGAGGTGTACAGCTTCGTTGCTGAAAGGAGGAGTCTCGGCGAGCGCCCCACGTCGGTGGAGGTGGGGCGGTATCGCCAGCGAGGGCATGTGGAGATGATGTGGAGGTGGGGGGAGGACCTGGCGCAGCCGCGGTATGGAGTTCGCGTTGCGGATGCGCTGCGCCCGGCCCTGGAGGCGTGGATGCGCCGAAGGCGCAAACCCCTCACCTTCCGCATGGTGCAGGTGCTCACCGGCCATGGGTGCTTCGGTGAGTACTTGCACCGGGTCGCGAGGCGGGAGGAGCGGCCAGGCTGCCACAATTGTGGCGCGGCCGAGGACACTGCTCAACACACGTTGGAGCAGTGTCCCATATGGTCTTGGCAGCGCCATGATCTGGTGTCCGCGCTAGGAAGCGCGGACCTCTCGCTTCCGAGCGTGGTCCGCTCCATGCTCGGGAGTGACAGTGCCTGGCAGGCGATGGCCTCCTTCTGTGAGACGGTCATGTCCCAGAAGGAGGCCGCGGAGCGGGACAGGAAGGATGATCCCTTGGCTGTCCTGCTCCGGAGACGGCGGACGGGAGTGCGGCGTAGGCGCTACGCGCACCTACTGCCGCCTCCCTAACCTGTGGGACTAGGGGTCAGGATGGGAACCTGGCCCCATAATGGTCCCGCCGCCGGAGGGGCTGTCCCAATTTGCCGGGACGGCCCCTAGAGAGAAGAAGTCCGGCCCCTTTTGAGGGGCTGGCCAGTCGCAGTGGTGCCCTGTTGTTGACAGATCCGGGGCACCACACCAACGCAGCCGATGGCATTTCGCGGGGTCGTTTAGTGGGTATACCGTCGGACAGCCGACGGCGAGTCCCACACTACCACCGGAGGCCACCCAGGCACCGGTGGTGTGCGTAACGCATTTTCCCCGCGTCAAAAAAAAAAAAAAAGGTACGACGACGACCGAAGCGAGGATTGTCCAGGACCGAACATTGCCTGATATAAAGGAAAAACTTCTAAAAAAATATATGAGTTTAAAGTATGTGACTCATCCACGTTCATAACTCGTATCAAAAAGTTATAAAAGTGGAAAAATCTTTCTTCTCTCACAACTAGTAACCAAACTGCGAAAGAAAAATCTTCTCTTGTAACTGGTTACGTAAGTTTAGTTGCTAAAGTGGTTGAAGCCCTAACACACGTACAAGTACAACGCTCGGTCGGTACCTTTGCCTGCGCGTTCGCCTTCGCATTCGTGTTCGCCTTAAACTTCGCATTCGCGTTCGCATTCGACTTGGCGTTCGCTTTCACCTTCACCTAACTTTCCTTGATTTTTCTTTCGAGTGATACTTAATGTATTACAACCGTTCATAGACTACAGTAACCGCTTTATATCAGATGGCCCGTGTGTCTTCCGACGTTATATAAAGTTGTTGTATAAAACTCAGTTAAATCCTTTAAACACTTTAAACTCATTTCACTCTCTCGCCAGTTAAATCTTACAGATGTATAAGTTAGTCTCTTTTTAAGCGGACAAGCGTAACGTTTTTGTTAATGTTTTCACTTGATTTTACTCCCCATAAAATTTCCGTACCGTGTTTTATAACTCAAAATAGTTTCTTAAGGAATAAACTTCAAAAAGGAGAATTCATTTTCCTCTGAAGCAGGAATTTCACCAGACAAATAGAATAATAGAGCACCTGGAAAGCAAAATCTTCCATAATACTACTTATAGTTCCACATACATGCCTAGGGAAAGATGGGGACAATTCGCCAATAGGTCGCCATGCACAATCCTGCATACGTAGATATTCTCTGTAAACAATTACCAATATACAAAAGTAATGCACATAGCATTTCAAGTCTCCATAGATTACGGTAACAGTTTACTATCAGGCATGGCATATACCACCTTAGTTTATATAAAATACAGCTGTAGAGTAGCAAAACGGTTCTCGTTTTGTCATTTATTACATGATGCCGACTGTATAAGATTGAAAATCTATGTAACCCGGTCCATAAGCCAATTTATGATAAACTAGGCACTGAAAATAAAATTTTAATGAGCCACAAAAAATTTAAACATTTATTGAAATCAAAATAATCTTACGAAACAGACTGAACCGAAGCTATAATAAAAATTAATAAGAATAGATTTGCCAAATGAGAATCGCCATCATTGGTCGTCGTCATTTTATGCAACGGTTCCGCACGAACGATCGGTTTAGATGGATAGGTTGCAAGTTCAGAATGCTCTTCTTCTTCATTCTTTTGAATCTTTTTTTCCAACCAAGTCTTAAATGCAAATGCTGGTACAGCATCTACCATGCGTTTGTTAACCGCATATACAGACGTCATTTCCTTAACACATTCATCTTGGCCTTTTTTGACAATACCTATCAGTTCGTTATCAAATAATACTGGTCCTCCAGTATCTTTAAAACAGGTCAATACCTTCGTATCAATGCAATCAAAGTATCCATTCATAACGTCAGCGGCTTCAGAGGCATCGCGAAGTTCCAATCCCACAGATTGTAACTCTTTTGTCTGGCTGATGACATCGGAATTTAAACCGAAGCCCAGACCTTCCATGTCTACGATGTTCCGCATATTAGTAAAATTACTCAACTTAATTTTAGACGCTCCGGAGCTATTAAATTTCTCTGTGTAAATTAGTCCGACGTCTATGGGAGAATTAGGACCTGTGTATGATGGGAATTTTTCAGATTTTATAATGTGTACAGTAATTGCATTTTCATCTTTTTTGGCTTTGGTTGTATTTAATAGTACGTAATTTATAGGTTCCATAGTACACTGCGCAGTAGTTAAAATTAATCCATTTGAGACAACAGACCCTGAGCATATGTATTCATTCTGGTGCGACATGATTGCAACCATAAATGGAAATTGTCTGAAACTTGCCAGTTGTATTTCATGCATCAAGTTGTTCTGCCTTCTTGTGCATGTTACGTTATTTTCACTTTCTGCGGAAATATCCAACGACTGGTCTTTAGAATCATCACCTGTCTCAATGTTATCATCTTGACTATCTTCAATACTTTTTTTTACAATTTCCCCAACACTAAGACTTGTAAACCCGAAAACGAATATAGCTAAAAGCAAAACACGCAAAAAATCAATATTTTTTTTCATTATGTAAATTGCAGAAAATTGCTATTATGGCTAAATCCTTGGTAATCAAGTTTGAAATTCAATTTTCGTTTCTTCTTTTTTATGCTTCAGAATACTTTTAAACTGCCAGTAAACAGACGCAACAAAGTTCTATGCAAATATAATATAATTTATGAATTGATAAGAACATACGACCATTTATCTACCGTTGATAAAGATCAACAGAACTACATACATACGTATCATCACGCCTGTCTCCCACTGGGATAGGCAGAGATTATGAAACGCCAAGTGCACCGATTCAAACATACTTCTCTCACTTATTCCACTCTCATCAACCTTTTCATCATCTCTTCGCTTTTGGGCGCTTTTCATTTGGCCCTTTTTCAATTTGATCTATATATGTATTGGCAAAGGTTTTGGGAAATGTTTGTAGCAATATATGATTAAGTAAAGCTCCTTTTCAGTTAGAAGACATCCACGCCGTTAACGAAGGGCAATCGGGTGTGAAACTATAGGAGTCTACATTAAGTGAAAATCCAATTTATTAGTTTGAAATATGGTATTGCACATGGGCATTACAGGAGTTAAGTAGTTCATTTGCAGAATACGCACAGTTCCAGCGTATTTGCAGTACAATAAACTTTAATAGAATACACGTATTGGCACTGCATTATTCCTACACGACTCAAGACATAGGCGTAGACAAGGCGTAAACGTGCAGTTGCATTTATTTAGCAGAATTGGCCTACAGGCTTCTAGTACACTTTTGAAGCTCAGTGCCAGACCAGATCATCGCGTGAAGAATACAGTCCAAGGTATTCTACATGTTTAGAAACAGGAGATATAGAGGCGTGTTCTTCGTCCTGTATATCTTCATGACGACCCTTAGGGCAGAAACGGGGTATATGGTTCCATGTACAGTGCACTCCTGCCGGATCCGGATCACATAAGGCAACAATTAATCAAGACGAAACTGGTGTCAACATGCCGCAATACACTGACTGGCTGGAGTACGCTTTACAGTCACACACGTATACTGCGGAATGTGTAGCTCAAAAAGAAATATCTTGCATTTTTAGGGTTCCGTAACTTATAAGGAAAAACAGAACCCTTATAGGATCACTTTGTTGTCCGTCTGCCTATCTGTCTGTTAAGACTCTTTTTTTCAGGGACGGGTGGAGCTATAAAGCTGAAATTAATATCAAACATTCAGATCTGTAGTCCCTTCTAAAAAGTGAAAAAGTCAAACTTCTACGTCAGCGCTATCAAAAGATGCAGCTGTGTATGCCTCGTTTATGCGCATATTTTAACACTCGCAAGGGAATTAAAACCTATAGGGTACTCGTTGACCTAGAATAATGAAATTTGGTAAGAAGTAGTGTCATATAGCACAAGTGACGGAAACAATCTGAAAATGGAAAATTTAGTTACATCACAAAAAAAACTTTTTTCCAAAAATAGTTTGACAAAGTATTTTTACGGAACCCTCGTGCGCGAATCGGACTCGCACTTGACTATGGCTCCTGGTATTAGGAGAGCTGTCGTGGTTGTCATTAGGGAGGGTTGTCCTTTGTCACAGTATCTCGCCACGTCGCACAGTGCACTGAAATTTCGTTTTCGGGAATTAGCAAATAATAAGCACAGATTCGTATTCTACTACTTTTTCTTAACATTTAATATTCTATAAGCATTTTCGATAACCTCAATATTTTTAAAGTTATAGGAAAAGGAAGTTTTAATTAATCAGTATAATAAAATGTACCCGTACCCATTGTTAGGTGTTTCAGAACTTGTTACCCTTTTTGTACGCCTTCAATACATTTAGTCTTTATTCCACGCCACCCAAGAGTGGTGTAGTGGAATTCCTATCAACTATACAATACAATACAATACACTTTATTGCACCAAAAGAAAAATACATAAATACAAAAACAATAAAGTAGCAGTACAAGGGCGGTCTTATCGCGATGCGATCTCTTCCAGACAACCTTTGGGTAGAGGAGAAATAAGGAAACAAGGTAGGGCGGTGCAGAGCAAAACTTGGGAAAATAAAAGCAAAACTATAAATATATAAATAAATAAATATATATATATATTTATTTTCGCGAGCGAGCGAGTGTTAAAATATGCGCATAAACGAGGTATACACAGCTGCATCTTTTGATAGCGCTGACGTAGAAGTTTGACTTTTTCACTTTTTAGAAGGGACTACAGATCTGAATGTTTGATATTAATTTCAGCTTTATAGCTCCACCCGTCCCTGAGAAAAAGAGTCTTAACAGACAGATAGGCAGACGGACAACAAAGTGATCCTATAAGGGTTCTGTTTTTCCTTATAAGTTACGGAACCCTAAAAATGCAAGATATTTCTTTTTGAGCTACACATTCCGCAGTATACGTGTGTGACTGTAAAGCGTACTCCAGCCAGTCAGTGTATTGCGGCATGTTGACACCAGTTTCGTCTTGATTAATTGTTGCCTTATGTGATCCGGATCCGGCAGGAGTGCACTGTACATGGAACCATATACCCCGTTTCTGCCCTAAGGGTCGTCATGAAGATATACAGGACGAAGAACACGCCTCTATATCTCCTGTTTCTAAACATGTAGAATACCTTGGACTGTATTCTTCACGCGATGATCTGGTCTGGCACTGAGCTTCAAAAGTGTACTAGAAGCCTGTAGGCCAATTCTGCTAAATAAATGCAACTGCACGTTTACGCCTTGTCTACGCCTACGTCTTGAGTCGTGTAGGAATAGTGCAGTGCCAATACGTGTATTCTATTAAAGTTTCTTGTACTGCAAATACGCTGGAACTGTGCGTATTCTGCAAATGAACTACTTAACTCCTGTAATGCCCATGTGCAATACCATATTTCCAACTAATAAATTGGATTTTCACTTAATGTAGACTCCTATAGTTTCACACCCGATTGCCCTTCGTTAGCGGCGTGGATGTCTTCTAACTGAAAAGGAGCTTTACTTAATCATATATTGCTACAAACATTTCCCAAAACCTTTGCCAATACATATATAGATTTTTCTTAACATTTAATATTCTATAAGCATTTTCGATAAACTCAATATTTTTAAAGTTATAGGAAAAAGAAGTTTTAATTAATCAGTATAATAAAATGTACCCGTACCCATTGTTAGGTGTTTTAGAACTTGTTACCCTTTTTGTACGCCTTCAATACATTTGGTCTTTATTTCACGTCACCCACGTGGTGTAGTGGAATTCCTATCAACTATACAATACAATACAATACACTTTATTGCACCAAAAGAAAAATACATAAAAACAAAAACGATGCGATCTCTTCCAGACAACCTTTGGGTAGAGGAGAAATAAGGAAACAAGGTAGGGTGGTGCAGAGCAAAACTTGGGAATATATATATATATATGTTATATATACTAAAATAAATACATAATTAATCTAAATGATATATACATTGTATAAATATACACACAGTTAGACACAGTATATGGAACTAATGAGACTGAGGGGAAAGCCAGGAAGAATTAAGGTGATTACCTAATGTTAAGGGAAAGATAGTGAAGTTTTACAAGATGTTTGAAGGATCGAAGTGATTGAGCACTCCTTACATCAAATGGCAAAGAATTCCATAAGCGCACTGCCTCGACCAAGAATGAGTTAGTATAGAAATCAGTGGAGTGGTATGGTGTTTTAAGACGGAGTAAAAGTGCACTACGCAAGGTACGATCCTGTGAATCGCTGTGAAACACAAAACGTTCCTTCAAATAGGTTGGAGTAGCCGGGTCAAAGAGGTTAGAATAAAGAAGGGAAAGGCTGTGCCAGTTACGACGAAGTCTTATAGGGAGCCACTTGAGCGGAAGACGAAAGTCAGAAACATGATCATATTTGTGAAGTCCAAATATAAATCGTATGCAAAAGTTTTGAAGGCTCTCAAGCTTATTTAATTGCTCTTCGGTGATATCTAGATAGCAGGAATCAGCGTAGTCTAGGATAGGAAGGAGCAAGGATTGTGCTAGCGCAATTTTAGTGTCTACTGGTAAAAAATTTCGCACCCTTCTTAGCGAACCAGACGCAGCAAATAGTTTCCTACTTACATCCGCTATCTGTGCTGACAACTATGTTACGTTATGGCTGGCATGTAGGGAGATAAGACCGCCATTGCATTTAAATTATATTATTTAATTAGTTCTGTTTATTTTGTGCAATAAATTGATTACATATATACATATTATGGCCTCATCATTTCACTTTTCTATTTAAATACCAATTTAGAATCCATTCGTATGTATAACAACTTATCAAATAATTGTAATTAAAACAAAAAAAAAGTATTTTTATTTGTATTTTTTAGTATTTTATAGCATAAAAAATATTAATTTATTATATATTTGTTCCTATTCACTTATAGCATAACATCGTTCACGCCGCTATGACTCAACTGCTACCATTGGCATTGCAGTCTGCGCGCGAACCAATCTGTGCTCTTGTTTTGAACTTAAACCAATCACTAGGCACGTGGAGTAGTGTAACCTAATTGATTCGTAATTTGAACATACGTCGTTTTGATTTCACGTAGCCTACTTTTTGTGTGGAATTTGTTCTGAGTTACAGTTCCGGACTTATTATTTACTAGCTGCTGCCCGCGGCTCCGCCCGCGTGGAGTCAAATTACGTAGCCTATGTGTTAATCCAGATCATAATCTATCTACGTGCCAAATTTCATTCAAATCCGTTCAGCCATTTAAGCATAAAAGAACAACAAACATCCATCTATACATAAAAACTTTCGCATTTATAATATTAGTAGGATTCGTAATTTATGCCCTATATTTCATCACTTTCTAATTTTCTATGCTTAGTTGTCTTGATTGAGAAACGAGTGTCAAAGCTATAACGAAGACGAATAATAGTAATCTGACAATACGCGAAAAAAAAAACTTTGATGACACATGACATGACAACTATTATGTGCCTGTACTACATTTGAAGTAGAAATTTTATTTTCACTTTTGTTGGTGAGTTGGCTGAATACGTTTATAGTTCCTAATCGAATATACGCATAGCTAGATCAGCATTATGTCTAAGAAGAAAGGAAACAAGAAAACCCTGGACGACGAATTTGAGGAGAAAAAGTCTGTAGCTCAAAGTCATGATATAACCTCAAAAAGTAAAGGGAAGGGTAAAAAGAAAGGAAAAGGTAATGCTGGAGATTGGAGTGATAGTGAAGATGACATTCCAAAGAAGGTACCAGTGTCCGATGAGGAGGATGCTCCTACGCCGATGGCTAAAAAGTTACAAAAGAAAGGTTAGTATTCGAGGATAAGTAGTACGTTCTAACTGATGTCCTATACGCCACCGGCATGTAAGGATGCTTTTTATTTTTTTCGGGAATATTTTCAGTATAAAAGGCAGGCTATGGAATTCAGAATGTAATCTATTCTTTTTATTTTGGCCACATCTGTTCAGGTCGACTTAAAAACATCCAAGTATCTGAATTTTTTCACAAACATTCACATCTATATATTAGTGTGATTAAAGAATCAGCCGCATATACAATATTATTAGCAATATTATTGTATATACTGCTGCCAAAATTTTTGCTGTATAGTGCCAAATGTTGTTCAAAGTAGGATTTGGTATACTATTGCTATTGGCTTTTTACACTGCCAACCAGCTAATAATTACAAATATGTACATAAATCCATAAACTCAAATTTAGTGTTACATGCCCAAGCTAGGATTCAAACCAGGGATTGTTGGACAGTAGGTTGACTCTGATAAACAATGAAAGTATGTAATTCATTTAAATTGCACAGGGTTTATACAAAAATTGTTCTAATTGGCTTGGTATTTGTCAGAGAACATAAATTTGTAACTGTTACATAAATGATGTATTTTGTAAATAAATTTATAAGGTGTTTATGTACAATATGTGACCTCTATGCTTTGCCCTCATCTGTAGGCTCACTCAGCTTTACATTCATTGTATTGTATTGAAGAATAGATAGAATTATTGCTAATCTACATTTGGGATATCTATAACCTTAATTATAAACATGGTATTCTATGATTTTAAATATTATTTATTAATTTTTTGATCATATGATTTACGTATCTACATGACACATGCGTGATGTGTAAAGGCTTAGTCTCAAACTTGTCTCCTGGATGAAATGAGCAAAACGCTGATATTCTATAATTTAGATATGAGCGGGAGAATGTCTGTGATTACAGTAATTAGTATCATTATAATTTCAGTGTATGTCTGTATGTTTCTGCAAGCATCTGGGATTGTAGCATTATGTGTCTGCCTGCCTGTCACCTGATGAGCCAGTATGTTACTAAGTTATGGGCTTAAAAGAATACAGTAAAAGCTCCTTATTTGCGGTTCCATTATTTGTGGTTTCAGTATTTGCAGAAGTAAAAATTGAGACCACTTCCTATATTCGCATTGGAAATTTTCGTTATTTGCAGATAAGTATAATTACGATTACACATAATTTAAAAAGAGATAATATTCATTGTTCAATATTCAACCTTATTCCCCTTTTACATATCAAAAGGAACAAGTAGGTGTCAAAATATAAACAAAAAGAATTAAATATTATTTGTGTTACGCTTAAAGTTCTTTGATAAAAGACGACTTTATGGGCCCCACCTATATCACTACCAAATCACACGCGCCGTCTAATCCAACTAACAAGGCAAGTGAACTGTGTGATCACTTCAATAAAATTGAGTTGTTTTTAGAGTGAAGCCTTACTTTTAAAAGGAAAATTGATGATGCGTCAGTGAATATCAGGTGGAATTAAAAGGGAAAACAATACAAAATATTTTAAAACAAATAATTCAAGCCATAGTAATATTTTTTGAATACTTTTTTTAATTTAATATGTATCTGTTTGTTGTTTTATTTTTATTTATTTTATTTTCCTACCATGGAACCTCAACCCTAGATTTCCATACAAATCATCATTCCATATTCACGGTTTCCATATTTGCAGCATACTTTAGGAACATATATACCTCGTGAATAAGAAGATTTTACTGTATAGCATAATAATAAAAAATATATATTTTTTGTATTATTATTTTACATTTTCTTAAATATTTTGTTTGCAAAGCATATAAGCTTTCATATAACTAGATTTTTATTGCTTTTCTTTTGAACTCTGCTCAACTGAAACTGTTACTCAGGTTAAATAATAGATAGGATTTAATATGAATCATGTTTATAAAAATTATTGAATGTTCAACTGCTTGGAAATTTTACTGTACTTAAATAGCCCATTATTACCCATTACGGATTTTGAGAAATATAGTTTCAAAGCAAATGATGTTTTTTTCTATTATTGCTTTTGCATGTACGAGGGTCATTTGAAAAGTTCTTAGCCTAACATACTTAATGAAACCACACGATTTTGAGTTTATTTTTATTTTTCAACATACTCTCCTCCGAGCTCAAAACACTTTTTTCATCGACCCGGTAAGGCTTCGATACCCGTTTTAAAAAAATCTTCGTCTAACTCCTCAAAATAAGCGTCCACGGCGGCTATGACCTCTTCATTTGTAAAAAAATGTTTACCACCTAAAAATTTTTTCATTTTTTCAACTGCACGATGTTCAATTTTATCCATTTTCAAAAATAGCTCTGACTTGATTTACGGTATCACGTGTAAACGAACAATGAGTTACTGTAATAAACTAAACTGTGCATACTTGTTGCTAAATAATGTAACTACAAAATGGGGGTAGTTATAAAAAAAACCAATGACTTTAACCATGTTAGGCTAAGAACTTTTCAAATGACCCTCGTAGTACTTAATCAGTGTATAAATGTGTTTTCAGGAAAAAATAAAAAGAAAGGAGCCGAATTATCAGATGAGGAGGATGATAGCAAATCAGTTGTTAGTAATGCAACAAGCACTACCTCTAAACCTTCAAGCAAAGCAGTTAAAAAGAAAAAAGGTAGGTTATGACTTGATGCTTTTTATGACTAGTGAATTGTTTCAACTGGATGGATTGATATCAGATTCACAGGTTAATATGAAATAACCAGTCACCAGTTAATTCATTTTAACAATGCTGCCATTAGTAGATGCGTGCCGTTGGCTTGACTACTCTCTTTGTCTCGGCTCTGGCAGCTGTGCTCATCTTGGCCCCTGGATTGCAGTGGTTGCTCACCATCTGTAACAGAAAACACAGGCACCTGCCATAGTTGTTGCTATGGCCGTTGCCCACATCTGCTAACAGTAGATGCTAGTGCATGAATTAACTGGCGATGAAAGCACACAATATACCTTAGACCAAATTGCCTGTAAAATTAACTTATGCAAAAGACCACCTGAATCTAGCAACAAAATCAGATTATTATCTATATAATAAAAAAATTTGATTACGGCTTAAGGTGTTTTTCCATTATGCAATTAGATAGTTGTGTGCTGTGCGTCCCTGTGTCCTGTAATAGAAAATAATTGTACAAACCACTGCAGTCAAGTAACAATTCCCTAACGCGCTAAAATCGCGCAGCTCTCGCTTGTGGGTGTGGTAGAGAGATCATGAAAGTATGCGGCGAAAGTACGAGCATTTGGTAAAAATTGTGACGTATCACTTGTAGCCGTATTTGGAATGATGATGTTATAAACAGGGTTTGTCTGAAAGAGAATGTCGGTGTTAAAATAAGAAGAGGCATGCTCCGTTGGTTCGGACATATAGAAAGAATGCAGGTGGAAAGAATTACGCAACATATATACATGCGATAGCAGAAGGATGAAGGAGCTGAGGAAGACCGTGATCCTAACCTACTGTGATCAAATTGGTAGTGATTTGAAGGTGATGTCAGGAGCCTTAGAAACCAGCGAGCATGCATGAGAAGAGCGTTGAATGTTAAAGAAGCAAGTGAGGTGTGTAAGAATTGAGTCATATGTTTTGTTCAAGTCGTATTGACCTACATATTGATAAGCGGACGCCATTCCGGACTGGCAGACTATCAATTTGAATCCTGTTTATTCACATAAACACAATAAAAGGAAATACTTTATTTTTTACAGGCAAAGGGAAAAAGGACGATGAGTGGTCTGATGGAGGCAGTGATGTGGAGCTCAAAGACGCCTCTGAAGATGAAATAGCAAGACCTGTGACGAAAAAGAAAAGTATGTGTCATTCAATTTCTTTAGTTTATACTCATTCTACAGACAGGATATAGGTTTGCTTCTAAAGGCACATTTAATATTGAGGGATAATACACAATGCTGTTGTCTTAAGTTTGGGAAGTCTTTGTGTTTTCAAGACGCCTAAGGTCTACTGATTTGGATTAAGTTTTATCTTAACAACTACAGTTTGCCAGCCTAGTTAGACCAATGCGGCTAAATAATTAATAGTCAAAAAAGTTCTTGGGTTATTTAGTGCTGTACAATACTTTAATCCTGGCATCATTTTGGAAATCTCTATTACATATAATAATAGGTCACATTTTCAGTCACACGCCGCTTGCAGCTTCCCGTGCGCTTTTTTACTTCCTGTATACTATTTTTAAAGAAACTTTGTGGCCGGAAGCATAGAGTTCACTTACTCAATCATTTTGTATACCATTTGTATGTAATTGTATTTAGATGTGACAGAAATCAATAAATTTATTATCATTTACTATATATACTTATGCTTCCATACATTACATATATTTACATGTGTTTTTACAGCGAAAAATAAAAAGAAAAACATAGAGGCTGAATCATCTGAGGACGACGAGCATGGTGATGCCAAATCAGTTGTTAGCAATGTCTCCAGTAACACAGCGAAACCCGCAGCTAAGGCAAAGAATAAGAAGGGTAAAATACCTTATTCCACCATTTTTTATACTACATTGGAAATCATACAATGGTTACCATGTTTGCTTTCTGTTACTCATTCACTTGTAGGAACAGAATGTGCTTCAAAATGTTTTTTGCCTGTAACACCACAGGTAAACGTAAAAGTTAGTAACTTCTTTTATAGAGCTATTTCTGTATAGAGATGTGCCGAGTCAGACTGTCTCGAGTACTGACTCGAATACCTAGCAGGTACTAACTCGAATACCTAGCAGATACTCATTTACTGGAGTATATAAAATACTGAATTCGGATCCACAATACTCGAATACAGGTTTCGAGTATTTACCTTCTAGCTTCACGCCTACTGTTGAATTTTGAATGCCTACTATATGTGTATCAAAGCTTCATTTATATATAATTTCAAAGCCTTTTTTAAAAAAAGTTTTAATAACTTTAGTAAGATTATCAAAGCGAGTAAATCGTGCTTTCTATTCCTAATTTCTATTAAGATAGAACTTCTTTACCTTACTATGCCAAAATTACGAAAAGACTGATTATACATTAATCATTTTATTAATTACATACTTTCCTATAGTTCATACGTGATTTGTGATGAAATATTAGGTTTTGTTGTCAAAAACAACCTATAAAGTTTGATTCAGGAAGTACTCGAGGCCACTGAAGTACTTGAATACTCGAATACCTGTCTAAGTTTTCCGACTCGAGACCTAATTTGATTCTTTTTTCAACGAATACCAAAATATTCGAACACCAAAAATAGTCGACTCAGTACATCAATATTTCTGTGTTAAAATAGCTATACCCTACTTTTGTTTCATTAGAGCTGCGTTTGTTAATCTACTACTAGCATCTTCGCTCGACAAAAGATGCTGGTGAGTCACTTATTTTTTATTTTTTTACACAATGTTGGAAGCCATACAAGCATGCGGCCCACCTGATGTAAAGCAGTTACCGTAGCCTATAAACGCTTGTAATACATTCAAGCCCTGCTGCTAACACAGCAACTCTTTAGGAGCTTACTGGTGACCTCACTCACATGCAGGAACACAACAAACTCTAGGCTAGGGAGTTGTTATGTGGCTGCAGTTTTCTGTGAGGTGGAGGTGCTTCCCCAGATTTTGATGCGCCCTCTCTAAAAAACTTATACTCCCAAGTTACTACTACTGTTTCTATAAACGCTACTTATTTACAAGTTGGCCCAAGAAAGAAAGAAAGAAAATTTTTGCTTCAAATATTGGTACATTGAAGTTGTTAATAAATACAAGTTTCACAATATTTTGCCTGAATGAGACATGCACATTTATTTAAACCTACCAAATAAAATTTCTACATTACATTTTATTAATTTACTTAGACAATCAGCATATCAATAATTATAATTTATAATTTAAAAATTCGGATATACTATAGTAACACTTGTTTGCAAGTTATTTTCTTAACTGTGATTTAAAGACTGACAAGGGTAAGTCTACTATGTTCTTTGGTAATTTGTTAAATATTTGAATGGCCATCTACTACTACTACTACCTACTATGATATAATGTTGTAGACATATTCGGCCATATTAGTTTATTTCGGTATCGCGAAACACGTAGCTTAGTAACTCTCAAAAAAAGTAGCTTAGTAACTACCGGGAGTAGTTACTAAGCTACTTTTTTGAAGATGGATGTAAGTCTTTACAAATTGACACATTTCATAAATATATATGCACGGAAATGACAGACGATTTAACTTTTTTAAATATGGTTTACAACTTGTTTTAGGAGATAGCTTACATAAGAACCAATAACTTTGTCTACTACTAAAATGCAGTAACACAGTTGCAAAGGCTGAAGTAGTAGTAGTAGTAGAAGTAGTTTCAATGAAGAAAATGTTTGTTACAGGCAAAAAGGATGATTGGCCTGATGAAGAAAGTGACAAGGAATTGAAAATGCCAACATCTGAAGATGAGTTGCCGCAATTGCCTGTCAAAAGTAAAGGTATGCTTGCATTTGTTAGAAGTTGTGGAGTTAATGATATCTACATTTTAATTGTTATTTTTATTATTTATTAACTACCACTTGTCAACGCAAAGGTTTTTAGTTTAACGGAAGTTATGAACTAGGACTAATGAGGATTCGAATACCATTATTAGCATTAGTCCATTGCCATAGATCAGAAAGTTAAAAGTAAATATGTCGAATGTATGTCCGTATTTGTATTTCATAATGCATTTTAGGTGAAAGTCCAAGGACAGTCATATCTATTCATATATTGCATAAGAATAAGTTGAGTATTTCTTAGTTATATTATATTATTATTCATGATATTTTCTAAGCATATATCAGTGTATTTTGTTATCAAGGGTGATTATACCTAGATAACTAATAACTAACAATCAAATTATTTCATGGTAATTGTCTTGTCTCAGCAATAATCTTACCCCGTCTCACCTTTTTTATAATGGATTCCATATTGTTTATAATGGATTCTATATTGTCACTTGAATTTGAGTATTCCTGGACCTTGATTCTCGATCGAGGGTTAAGGCTGCCTGTCCACCGACGCGGAGCGAGGAAGTAAAGCGAAACGGAGTTGCGAACTATATTTCTCCAATGTTGCGTAGCGAGAGAGCAAAGGGAGGAAGTATGAGAAGCGGAGTATATGAAGCACTGGTCATAGCGGCATTTTCTGATCTGCTCGCTAATTCGCTTACCCGCTCTGTTCCTCAGCTCTGCTTCCCGCTCTACGTTTATAATGTATGAATTTAGCATTATGAATGCCTAACAGACCGAGCGTGAAGGCACAACTATTTCAACCACAGAAAATATTGTTAATTAAGTAAAATATAGAATGCTTCTTTGTCTTACTTATCAGCAGAACTTTTATATCTTTACTTACTTTTATATCCATTATTCATACAATTTTTTGTGCTTATATAAATGTTGTGGACTGTGTGTGTGTTTCCGTTGCCGCAGCAAAAGTGTAATCTCCACGGTTTTGTATGACTTGACATGTCGCGTGTACTATTGTTTGCTGTATTGTATTTTAATAATTATAATGAGTGACAACACAATATTTGCTTGTTATTGCAAGTAAAGTATCATATTTTATTTTTGCAGGAAAGAATAAAAAGAAAAACAACATGGATGATATAGAAGCGGAACTTAAAAAATTTGAGATTAAGGAGGAGCCTGAAGAAGAGCCAAAAAAGAATAAGGTGATAGAGAAATAAATGATATATATTAAATGTTGTGTCTAGCGGGGTAGGCTGAGAGTAAGTAACGGGCGCCATAAGACGCGATCCTTACACACCTCACTCGTTTCTTTAACATTCTAATATTTAATATTAGTATCTAAAAACACGAAAGCATGGTTTACATTAGAATAACTACTTATTGGAGAACTTGAGATTATCCTTAATTTTGTTTACACGTATACCGATATCCCGAATATTCCAAAAATCCGTAAGGAAGCCTAATTCCTAGATCTAGCTGTTTGTCAGTTTCTTTATTTATATATATAGATCAATATTTCTGTAGAAGGATATTTTTTATATAAAGACACATGAACATTTCTTCAAGCAATTGTTAAGAAATCGCACGGTATAAAATTTACAACAAGAATATTTAGTTACAGTTCATTTTGTTGTTGTTGTTGACAATTTTATTCTACAGTAACAAACATTACAATGTGTAAGTTTGTACGTGCTTTGGCAAGAATTAGAATTGGGCAAAGGCGGACTTATTTCATTATATATTCTACTCAATCATAGAGAACCCGCAAGGAGATTATAAGCTTGACGAGTATTTTAATAACATCTAGCTGTGCCTGCGACTTCGTCCGCGCGGAATTTAACAAAAACTTATTGTTCAGTTATAATTTTATTTATTTGATTTGATTTGATTATAAGTACATAAATAAGCAGAATAAAATAGCGAACAGCAAAATAATAATAGATATGTATTATGTACTTCGTCCGTGCGGAATAGTTATTTTATTATTATTTATTTATATTAATGAAAAAAAAATCTAAAATAAAAGTCGCCTAAGTTACTCCTTATTACATGAGCTATCTGCCAGTGAAAGTCCCGTCAAAATCGGTCCAGCCGTTTCAGAGATTAGCCGGAACAAACAGACAGACAGACAAAAATTCTAAAAATATTCATTTTGGTATATGTACCGTGTATACATCCATATGCATTTAATAAAAAGCGGTTATTTTAATATTACAAACAGACACTCCAATTTTATTTATCTGTATAGATGTGAGTTAATCATGATAATGTAGGTACGAAGATATAAATACTCGAACATAAAAAATAGTAGTTAACACACACAATAAATTACGATTATAAATATATTACAAGCTCTAGGAGTACTGACCAAGTGCTTACGCGGGATTTGAACGAAGTGGCCTTTTTACATCAACTGGGAGGGAGTTTCGTAGAGTGTTTTATTGATGTTTCATGAATCTCATACATTTTCAGGATAAGAAAAAGAACATCAAAGCTCATGAGGATGATAGAGATGGTAAAATTTCAGATGACGAGGCATCAAAAGAAGCAGACGACAAGGTAAATACCTAAATGATATATTTTTATCTTTACTAGTCGGAAAGTGCGTGGTTAAAAGAGAGGTAGGGCGCATGAAAGTAGTTCTACTGAACAAGCATTTCCGCCTCACAGACAGGATTGAGTTGCTGCGAGTGAGGAGGAGAACCCGAGGAGTTTCTATCTTAGCAGTAGTTATTGTAAGCGCTCATATGCTACGTTAACCACTTTACATCACTGACGAGTAGGTGATAATTACAAATATGTAATATATGAATTTAGCCGTACATACCCACACCAGGACCATCGAACCCGGGACCGTCGGATATTAGGCCGGTTCTATGGCCACTGGGCTATCACTGCTCGTTGTCTATCTATTTATAACTTCACGCCAAGTCTCTCAAGGGTTAGGCAGAGACAACCGAGCGCCGCTGGTTCGGTCCTTACACACTTTACTCGGTTCTTTAAAATTCATAGTTCTTTTTATGCAAGCTCGCCGGTTCCTACGTTAATAATATGGTAGCCTCGAGCTGGTCTCAAAATGAAACTGGTCATAGGTCATCATTCGGCGGAGTATTCCATTCTGTCATTTTTATATTTATCTAATAGTCAGATCTAACAGGATCGAATATCCCGGCAAACAAACCTATTAATACATTCACGCCAGCTCCCTTGCGAGGTAAACAGAGAGGGCCGAATCCCTCAAAATGACCCTTAAACCTCATTCGCTTCTTTAACAGTTTTTTTTTGTGGTCGCTCGCCGGTTTTCGAGGTCTTATCATTCTCTTCTTCTCTTCTCAGTCTTATCATATTGACTAGTATCCCGTATGTGATAAAAAATTTCACAATATCCCGAGTCAAGGTTTAGGCTACATTTTAATTTACTGATATGCTTAATTTTGTTACGTATAATTTAAAATCCCAAACTGCACGCGGACAAAGCCGACGGACGCAATATCAGATATACAGGCTAGCTATATATATCACCCTCAATGCTTTAGCAGGTGAATGCACTCATCATTAGTAATTTTTTTTGACTGAATATTGATATTTGGAGAGAAAGAATTGAAATTTAAAGTGATATTTCTGCGATAAATATTTTCTTTTATGCTAAGCCGAGAGATATATAAGCATACAGCCCGTCTGACTTTAAGTGGCCTATGTACCGTGGCCTATGAATGCTTGCATTTTAGTTTGGAAATGTCGGAATTCAATTTCAAGCTAATGATTGAATGTATTCCTTCTCGACGATTTACTGATTCATTGATTAATACTACACAGCCTAAACCGCGGGAGTTCGAATCATTTGGACTATAATATAGAAATATTTAAACAATTATGAAATAAACACACTTGATTTTTTTAACTAAGCTCTCATTTTCTTCTTTTGGTTACTAATTAAGAAAATGCAATTTATTGCACGCGTGTGAAGCCGAGCTGGATCGCTAGTTGTTTATAAAATATAACAAACATATTGGTCCATTACAGCCCACAGAGTTACCCAGCAGAGAACCGTCAGAGCCAGTTGAGAAGAAATTAAGCCACAAAGAGAAGAAAAAGCTAAAAAAACAGCAAGAGTATGAGAAGCAGGTGGAGATGCTAACGAAGAAAGGTGGTCAGGGCCACAGCGATCTAGACGCCAACTTTACAGTCAGCCAAGCGCAAAAATCTGCTGGTAATTATTTGATACTATAATATGAGCTATGTCGTGTGCCTAGTTAGTCCCCTACTGATCTACGATGTTTGGAAACCGAAAGTCCGTCTTATTTTGTCATCTAAAATTGTACTCTCCCTTTAAATGTAAATTATGGTTGATTTTAATCAAGTCCTTAAATTGGATTGTTCGTTAGATATTTTAATCAATGACACTGTCTTCTTTTAGAGTCCAAACTAACATCTTCATCATGTATCTTGCCATTAACCGATTGATCTTTCGTGACATAATTATTTGTTTACAAAAAAATGTACAATACAATACACTATTCATAATGGGTACAATACATGCCTACATTAGCCCTGGAAAGTTAGTAGAGTTAATTTTGTTACACTATGTATATTATCGATGACGTCACTATACCGTAAATATTTCCTTACATTTTGTTACCAGGTCAGATGGCAGCGCTAGAGAACGCGGTGGATATTAAAGTTGAGAACTTCTCAATAAGTGCCAAGGGCAAAGATTTATTCGTGAACGCAAATTTGTTGATAGCGAATGGCCGCCGATACGGCCTCGTCGGCCCCAACGGACACGGCAAGACCACGTTGTTGAGGCATCTGGCTCAACGTGCTTTCCCTCTCCCACCGCATATAGACATACTGTTGTGCGAGCAGGAAGTCACTGCCAATGATACGAGCGCCGTTGATACTATTCTAGAGGCTGATGTGAAGAGAACTGGTGAGCAATAATTATTTTTACAGTTATTCGTTTTTTTTTAAATAGTTGTCTGAAACCTGAACACGTAAAAATCAAAGCTTTAAATTCAATTTCAATGTCAAAGTTGTGAGTGATATTTCGTAATGTTGGCTATATTTTGGGCAATGTATGATTAAATTAAATTAATAGTGCCTAACTGAACAATCTACCACCAACATCAAACTAATTTGGTGCTTCTGTCATGATGAGTTTAATTCCAATTCCGATATCGGAATTGGTTTCCAGAGTAACCTTACAGATTGTGATTAGCCTACGTTTTTCTGTAAGGAACATTCATTGGAGCTACTTTCGTGATCGTGCCATGTGCATATGAGAATGAGTTTGGTTTTAAAGATGATGGTGAAATATTTACATCTAAAAGTGTTTGAATAATGTGAAAATGCGGCATTGACATGTTTGAATAAAATTATGCTCTTGTACTATCTGTAGCCACTCACTCAATTACCCTGCTGTAAACCCTACGTGTGCCCGGTGGTCACGTTGTAGCCGTGCCCCTTAATCCCTATGTTGTGTTCTGATATAGCATTAAGTTTCAGATAATTTGATAATTATCCCGTTATCGTGTGCCCATTTTACAATATTCTCGAATTCATCCTGTAGAAACGTTTGAGATCGTGTATGTGTTTACACGCATACACATACGTACGCTATACTTTCGGCACGTATGTTTTATGTGTATGTGCACCGATGTCTCGGAGATCTATGTTCGTCGCGCATGTTTTTGCATGTATGTTCACCGATGTCTTTGCGATCCACGCTCATCGCGTATTTTTTATATGTATGTTCACCGATATCTTGTCGATCTACTTTCGTCGCGTATATTTTATATGAATGTTCACCGATGTCTTGTCGATCTACTTTCGTCGCGTGTTTTTTATATGTATGTTCACCGATGTCTTTGCGATCCACGCCCGTCGCGTTTTTTTTATATGTATGTTCACCGATATCTTTGCGCTCCACGCTCATCGCGTATTTTTTATATGTATGTTCAATGATATCTTGGAGACTGCCTGAATATTTTTATTGAAAATAAGTGATCTTTTATTTATCGCTGATATTGTATTTATTTTGTTTTAGAGTTGTTGAATGAATGCAAAGACCTTGAGGCCATAATAGAAAAAGGAAATCTTAGTAAACAGGATAGATTAAACGAGGTATGTTTTGCAATTTGAAAGAATGCTTTTACTAATGTTGGGGCCACACTACCAGGAAATCACATGAATTATCGTAAGGATGGACATTTAACGTAGGTGTAACGACGACTTATCGCAATAATTTGACAACCGCATTCATATTGCCGTTTGACGTTAGGTGATAGCTCGAGTGGCGGTACATTAAAAAGAGATTTAACGCGAGAATTAAGGCGTTGAAGTGGCCACACTACGTTTGTCATTGTGCACCGTGAGCGCGAAGAGATCGCTCTTGGTTGTCTTACTATTTAGTGAACTCACTAGAAAGTCCACCATTTTCTTTTTCTTTGTGTTATTTATTTCTTCGTTTGGTAATGATAAAGTATATTCAAATAATAACAATTGACACACATCACAAAATACAGTGTAGCAGCGTCAACACCAGTCTTGCTCGAAATTCGAGGAGCATTACCGCCAATTTTATCGACAAGAATGGCATTGACGTTGACCGTCTAAATGTGGCCTCTCCATTTATCGCGTTAATAATTAACACAATATTTATCACGATGATAGACACTGACATTTCCCGTTAGTGTGGCCTCAACATAACAGCCGCCTACAGCTTCGGTACGGTGGATCACTTTATTTCGTTATTGGTGCCCATGTTATTTATGCGAAAAATATATATTAGCATTCACAGGAACATAATATTCTTACACAAAATTGATATTTGGCAGTTTTCTGTAAAATGAAATTATTTTCCCGGTCAGGGTTATCTTATATAAGAGACTAACTCAGCTATATCTTCTCTCTCGCCTGAACCTCGTACGCTATAGGGCGTGATACGCCACGTGATGGTGAGGTTGCGTTTTTGCTGTATTCAGTACGGTATGTCACTCCACTGTCTCCTTTCAATTCATTTAATTTAAAGGGTTTAAGGTTGTTACTGGAACATGGTTTCCCTTCAACTGAAAGACTTCTTTTATACAACGTTAGGAGCATCGACAGCATACGGCCCACCTGATATAAAGTGGTTAAGTATCACTTGCCCTCCATGCCACCTTTTCTGTAAACACAGTTTACTGGTGATTTCATAGCATACGTTATTTTAATGCGGATTTGCAGATCAATGTTATTGCTAAGTTTTCATTTGACTTCAATGCGAAACTTTGTCAGGAGATACTATTATATGAGCCCTACGGCATCACGATATGTCCTACTCAGTAGTTAGCGAGTTAAGCAACATTGACCGCAGCCTGTCTATATATAGATTCATTTATTTCTAGCTCGTCTGTATATCGGAGAACAAGTTAAGCTGTAGTCGATATATGACAAGTTTCTAGAACGTATACTTACGTAAATCCGCAGTGAAGCAGTGTAGTCGAGTGTGCTCTAACCTTATTAATTTAAAGGGATATATGTACTCCAGCAGTGGGTTGGTCAGTAATGGTTATTTTTTGTAGGTATACGCAGAACTGAAGGCCATAGGTGCTGACTCAGCGGAACCACGTGCTCGGCGTATTCTGGCCGGGTTAGGATTTAGTAGAGAAATGCAGAACCGCGCCACGAAGAACTTCTCTGGTGGATGGCGTATGAGAGTCTCACTTGCCAGGTATTTTTAGTTGTATGTTTTTCGTTAGCCCTTGGAATGTGTTTCATGGAAACGAAATTTGACTCCATTGAAAGGCAATGAAATTTGATGATAGAATCTATTAGCAATATTTATGTAGGTTTTAAATTTTCCATTAAATCTTTACTTGCTTGCTTGTAACCACTGTTTTTTGTTCATGAGACTGTAGGTATCATGTCGAACAACTACTCTGAACATTATCCATTCTACAATCGATAGAATACACAAACATATACACATACAATACACAAGTTAGGAACAAATTTCGTTTACGTGCAATTTGATCTAACCTGCTTTGTGTGCTTTCGCCATCAATTAGTTAATGCGAACTAGCGCCGGCCGGCACCACGGCACTACCTTTAGTAGATACAACATGCCTTTGTTACCACGGCTGCTCTGGTAGTCTCTGTCTCGGCTGCTGCGGTCGTCCTCGGGATTGCCAGTCATCTGGAACAGAAACCGCATGCATCCGCCACCGTTACTGCCATGACTGCCCTGGTCCTCGCTGCGACGCGTGTTTCGCCTCTCCATGAGGCATCCTCAGGCGTTGTAGATGTTATTCTAACGATTAACATGCATGATAACAAGTCAACGATGACGACGAAGGTGACGGGTATATGCGGTTTCTGTTCCAAATGACGGAAACACACGAAGCAGGTTATATCAAATTGCATGTAAAATTGACTTTCGCAAAATAATGCCTGAATCTATTACTAAACTACAAATTTTGTTTATCTAATACACTCCTAGAATACTCTTTGTTAGACCAAAAATTTTATTGTTTACTACGTCACTGAGATGACAAACAATTATTGACTATATATTTGAATATAACACGGTTTGCGCAACCTGCAAGAAATAAATATTTATTGGCACAAACCACTGACTGACACCTGTAACACAAAATATCTCTATTAATGTAGGTGCGGTACTTTCCGCGATTAATAGTGTAAACGACTGAAAGTTTAAAATCATACAAAATATCTCTGTACTGCAAGTTCCACCTCTCCTGCTGGAACTCTCTGGAACACAACAAAACATTAAGAGATAGTCTATCTTGTTATGGTGTTCTGGATTTACTTTCAGCGGAATTACAGAAAATTAAGCGAAAATGTCGCTGTATTTTAGCTCTTTTGATTTTGATGAGCCCGATACTGTAACACAAAGGTTGTCCACTGTCGCCGACGACAAGCATTTGTGTGTATGAACATGTCTGTTTGCCTTGGCCTCGATGTATGTATTCACGAAAAAGTCTATTTACGTATGTTTATCAGTTGTCTAGTACCTACCCATAATACAGGCTTCGCTTAATTTGGCTCTAGGTGGCATTGTGTATTTGTTTGGAAATTTTTATTTCTATCTGGCCTGAAACTCTTTTGTATATCAGGGGGATGCACCACATACATTGTGAATGTGTTTTTATACTCTTTTGGTAATAATTGTATTTTAAGTTTAATAATGTTTATTTTACAGAGCATTGTACATCGAACCTACTCTACTACTGCTCGACGAACCTACGAATCATTTGGACCTAAACGCTGTTATTTGGTTAGATAAGTAAGTACCATTCAATCTAAGATCGCTGAATTTCAAAAATATATATGTATATATTTAGGGAAGGCATATATCTCGATGGCGTCGTTGCGCGTTCTAACCAAACACGCAGCTTAACCTGTGAGACCCCGTTATATACGTTTTCCCATACATTTCTTGGCGCAAAAGCGGTCCGCGGGTAATGAGAGATTAAGCAACGTCGACCGCAGTCTGTCTATATGGATTTATCTATTTCGAGTTTCTCCGTGTTTCGGAGGGCACGTTAAGCCGTCGATCCCGGCTGTTGTCGATAGATGACAGTCGTTAAGTCAGTGGCCCTCGGGCGGCTTGAAAACACTGGCCTCCGCCAATTCGCATTTGAGCAGCGTGGTGGAGTATGCTCTAAACCCTTTCGATTGAAGGGAGACCCGCGTGCCTGCAGTGGGATGAGTAAGGGTTGATGTGATGTGATGATACTTTTATTTATATGGAGGATTTAAACTAAAAGAGCATACGACCATGCGCGTAAATTTAATAATACGTTACCGTTTTCATTTGGTTTGTTGCACACCCATTCTCTTTATCGTCACCTATACGTTGTTCGAAAATTCGTTTTATTCAAATGTTTGCATACTTTTACTCTTCGAATAATATTATTTTGTTTGAATTGCTCTTGAAAATATTTAAAAATACTGGTCTCTGCCAAACTTTACAGAATTGCAAAACTAAAATTTTGTTTGAATTTTGGAGAGAAGCTGCATGAAAGTTTTATACATCAATATCTACTATATTATGTTTTTAGACCCCTATCGTTACAATGACATGTTTGTGTGTTGATCACGAAATACTTACTTCTAGTTACCTGCAAGGTTGGAAGAAGACTCTTTTGGTAGTATCACACGACCAGTCTTTCTTAGACAATGTCTGTAATGAAATCATCCACCTGGATCAGCAAAAGTTGTACTACTACAAGGGTAACTACTCTATGTTCAAGAAGATGTATGCACAGAAGAGGAAAGAAATGATTAAGGAATATGAGAAGCAAGAAAAGAAAATAAAGGATTTGAAGGCTCATGGACAATCTAAGAAGCAGGCGGTAAGTACACGATTTATTTTAAGTCAATTTGTTTATTTAAAACTACTACCCCGATCCAGGTCACTACTATTAGCTGCTTTGAAAATACTTTCAACGCTGCACCTCCTCTAGAGTGCTACGAGACTGTCACATTTGTGCGATCTCATAATAATATATAGTTTTATAGTTGTTTTGGCACGACTTGTCAAATATTCCTAAGAGTATTGACAAACTAGGTCACCTCCCCCGCCTAGGTGTGGATTTTAACCTACGACCTCTTGATGATCGAATGTTCTTCCAACCCTGCCAGGAAGGTTTGTAATGGTGGCGATTTTTTACATTTCTATATATTGCTGTGAAAAGGTGGTGTAGAGCCTAGGAGGCTCTACTTAGCAATGCACTATTAAGAGGAAACTCTTAAGTATTTAAGTAACATTTAGATTACACAAGTGTATATTTTTTCATAAAGTTTAGGAATATCCTATGTCAGGGATTTGTGGGCGTGTTTATGCTTGAAGAAAGATAACAAATATGAAGAAAAATAGTTCCAATTTAATTGCATTACCTTATCTCGATGACTACTGCTGTTTATTAGAAGTATTTTGATTGCTAAGCTGGAGCTCATAGCATAGTTTCCCATACCTATAACATTTTTAACAGGAAAAGAAACAGAAAGATGCGTTGACTCGCAAGCAAGAGAAGAATCGCAGCAAATCTCAACGCGAGGAGGCGGAGGACGCGGCCGCTCCAGTGACTCTGCTGCAGAGGCCAAAGGAGTACATTGTCAAGTTCAGCTTTCCCGACCCTCCGCCATTACAACCGCCCATATTGGGTCTCCACAGTACGTAATATATAAACATTAAGAACACGTTGTCAGTAAAAATGACTACAATGAGCAAATCACCTAGAATTGTATTTATCACTTGGATTTTTTTTGAGAATTATTTGCAAATTCATATTAACTCCTTATTCGAAATTGTCTCTACCATACACAGTCCGTTGGTTGAGACATGTTAAATGAGAATGCCACTTGAGTTTGATATTTATCTTATCACTAGTTTGATCCTAGTTTGACATTTAACTAAAATTCAACATGATTACAGACGTGAACTTCAACTTCGCCGGTCAAAATCCACTGTTCAAAGAAGTCGACTTTGGCATAGATCTTAACTCCCGTATCGCCATCGTCGGTCCCAACGGAGTTGGCAAATCCACTTTCCTGAAATTACTCGTCGGGGAACTTAGCCCTATCCGCGGAGAACTTATTAGAAACCATAGATTGGTAAGTGACTTTAATATTAGTATTAATAAGTGGTTATTGTATATACTTGGTAAGATTTAACGATGCTATACATTCCTTATATCGCTTAAGATTTCTGATTCTTTTAGAAAAAATCTTAAAAAGTTGAAATAGATAAAGTATAGTACGTACTTTATTTCACTCCTAGAGTATAAAGCACGTTTGCCGGAATAACGTCAAATTATTCATAATATTATTTAGTAGTTTATTATAAAGTACGGGTAGCAACACTACGAACGTATCACATATAAAAAATACACTATTTACATACATCTTAATTTCTGTTTTTTGTTTTGTAGAGGATAGGTCGCTTCGATCAGCATTCGGGAGAGCATCTCACAGCGGAGGAATCGCCAGCGGAGTACCTTCAGCGGTTGTTCGGCTTGCAATATGAGAAGGCGCGCAAGGCATTGGGTACCTTCGGGCTGGCTAGCCACGCGCACACCATCAAGATGAAGGATCTCAGTGGAGGACAAAAGGCCAGAGTTGCGTTAGCTGAGCTCACTTTGATGGCGCCCGATGTTGTCATATTGGTAAGTTATCGTATATATACCCTGTTGAAATTCACAGAAGAGAGCAGCATAGGGTTAAAGGACGTGAAGAGAGTTTTAGAGGATAGTCAATACTTACCATCGTTGTTAAGAAAGTTTCGTCCGCGTCAAAAATATTTTAATAATATTTATCTCTCTTCCATCTTCACCCGCTATCGTTTATAACATCTAGTCTGCTATATAAATGTCGTGTCTCTATCATCAAATATAATATCTCTATCCTCTCACTCATCCTGCTATATAACCTTCATTACTGCCTATTTCCAATCTCACCAAGTTTGTCGATTCTTATAGATTTCGACCTGTAGTAAGAAAAAGGTATCGAGATATTTGTTGATTTCTGAAATATAGTAGAGCCCAATTAAAGGAGGTGGAAGTTTGAGAAAGCTACTGAGGTTTCTTCCTTACAGTTTGAGAAAGCTACTGAGGTTTCTTCCTTACAGGATGAGCCCACAAACAATCTGGACATAGAGAGTATAGACGCGTTAGCTGAAGCAATCAACCAGTACAAGGGTGGCGTGGTGATTGTCTCCCACGATGAACGGCTTATCAGGGAGACAGACTGTGCACTCTACGTCATCGAGGACCAGACCATTAATGAGGTATGTCAATTGGAACACCAAATTCAATTCATATTTTATGTTTTCTTACTCGTCCCACCGCAGGGATACGGGTCTCCCTTCAACCTTAATGTGCCCTCCGAGCACGGAGAAACTCGAGATGGGTAAACCTATCCATAGACAGGCTGCGGTCAACGTTGCTTAACCTGCGTTTTCGACAGTAAAATAGATATTAGAGTAAACGCCTTCATGTCATTCATAAAATAAGTGGCTTATTACAGTGAAGGCCCTTTCTTCACCTAGATTCAATGGACTAATTTTGTTTGTGTCGAAATCAGTTTTGAAAACAAAATGATTTCTCCTATTGTCAACGGTCTTAAAAACAAAGAATATTATATCATTTCTTGACAAGTGACCGAAGAGTCGTAACACGTCCGCGGTTACACTAAGTATGTAAAAAGGTATTTAACTTTTTGGAAAAGCTGAACCTTACGTACGCACCGATAACTAAGAAGTTTTCAAGAGAAATGAACAACATTCAAAAAGCTAAAAGTAACTAAAACCTTACCTGGTATCCCACGCAATCAGCCTGCTATTTAAAAGGGAGTATGGGATACAGTTATATTTTATGTGCGGCCCGGCTGGGGAAGTACATCCACCTTACAGCAGAACCCAGTAAAATACGAATTACCTGGAGGCCCATGGATTCATTGAGGAGTCATTGAGTTTAGTAGTAGGCTTCTGCGGGGTTACTGCTTTAGTCGCGTGTATGGCAACATGCGAGAGATACTGTTTGTATTATGTCTATCGTCTACGATAACCTCCTCACCTCAGGTGGCACATTTAAGCTTGTTTGTCATCCAATATTCGTATAAAAATCACCAGTTGAATTTTGTTTTCAGGTTGACGGCGATTTTGATGATTATCGCAAGGAACTCCTGGAGAGCCTCGGAGAGACCATAAACTCACCTTCGATCATCGCCAACGCGGCCGTGCAACAATAAAATTAACATTACGTCCAGATCGCACCAAACTTCTAGTTAACTCTGAACACGAGACGAGTGGCGTTGTAATAGCAAATTACAGGTGTCGGCGGGGCGACGCGGTGGGGAACGGCCGGCACGTTCTCTCGCGCTCCGACACCGCACCGCTCACTCCCGCGTTCCTAGTAGCAGTACTATCGCGCACGAGCGTTGTTTCGATTATCTGCTTATTGTTTTGTTATGTAAACTTAACATATTTATAAACAAATAAAGAACAATTTTAATATTGCTGTTATTATATATTCATAATTTGTAATATATTATCACACCTTTTTATGGTTCCGTATTACAGTACAGAGGGTTCGAACGAGACCCTAATACGAAGGTTCTGTCCGTCCGCCCGTCGGGCACAGAACTGCAGCTTTTGAACCGTAATTATGGTATGGAACACTGTGTCTGTGATCGATGTCTGCTTGACCGGTTTAAAAAAAGAAAACTACTTTAGTCTTTTAGGCACACTTCAGCATTGAGTATGGACGGGATTACAATTAAATTTATCATATCGTTTAAAAAAGTACAAATCTAATATTTTTAACGTTTAAACGCTTTCCGCTTAAATGTCATCCTGCGTAATCACCTGAAGCAACTTCAGAGCTGACTAGAAGTTTTGTGTATCTATACCATGTGTCGAGAGAAACGATATTCAATATTTGTTGAACTATTAGATTTTAAATGCCGTAGTTATTCAGTCTTAAAGGAGAATGGTAGCTTTATATACCCAGGTTCATTAACGTGGGGACTCAATGGAGCTCGTATCTTTTTGTTAATAAAATGTAAATCGAAGCATTCCTTTAAAGTTCTATTCTAATATTTAATTTCAGGATGTATTAATGCGCATGTTTAAACTCATATGCAATTAACATATTAGAAATAACATCAGAAAAGATCACATTAAAAAAACATATTTTTATGTTATTTCAAATGTGACTTGATTGAGTAACCATAATAAGTTCTGAGCATGATCTTGCCATTCTCCTTTAACTTGTAGAGCGGGGGTGGCCAAACTTTGAGTACATTACTTAAAAGGGCAAAAGAACCTATGTAGAACTATGGGGATAAGTATCTTCATTTTTCGTTATTCTGCACTTGAGATTATATGTTTATACGATCTTATTGAACATTAACTACCATCCTTCATTCATATTTTTATTGAATTTAATTCTCGCGGACTACTAAAGCCGTCATCATCATCGAACGGAAGGAGGAGGTCAAGTCTTGGCCACCCGTGCCGTGGAGCACGGTTCCCATGCCCACTCTCGACACTGATCTTTATGGTGCATAATACTTATCAATTATCTTACTCACAATACAACAATCAGATGATTTTATAAGTTTTATATGAAATGTATACGTATTCGTACAGAATTCTATAAAAGTGGTATATTTCAACAACGGATTTCGTATCAGCATTCAATAACATTTGTTCTAATAAACGAATGTCTCCATAGATAATTTTAACCGAGAAGTTTTTAAATTTCAATTATCTATAATTGCGTGTTCATACAAGTGCCTGTCCATGTTTGTATAGTTTGATTTATAGGACCCAATATCGGTGCTTATCTTTAATTTCTTATTGGTTTAACTAAGTTGCCCAGGGTAACACTGCGCTACATGTAGCTCGTGTCGTGTTTTAATATCTTTGTATAAATTCTTAAAAGCGTTCTAATGCGACGGTCGGTTCCGCCATAAATCCTGAATAGCGAGATAGCGGTAAATAGAACATAAAAGATCTAATGGCGCGAGGTGTAGCGGGTAAAGGGGCTCAAAACTGTTCGAATCTATGTACACACAGCGACAACTCATGTTAGACACTTACAGGATAAGTCAAATAGTCTTAACTTCACGTGTTGCTGTGTGTACTCAGGTCTGTTTTTCTCAAACTTCACAGAACAGAATTCACAGAACTTCAGTTTAAAATGGCACATTAGAACGTATTATATGTGGTTATATCATATTGAGTAAAAAACTTCTGTTCAAGTTAACGCGAATGGATATAATTAGACAAATTGTTTAGTAAGTTGTTGCGGATTTATTATTAGTAACAGCCGACTGTGCCCAATGCTTGCAATGATTTTACATATTTGTATGTGATCCTTCTCAACCACTTTCGACCGCTCGTTTAATGTTATCGGCCTAGTTAAAAGGAGAACGCACAAGGCATCCTCGTTCTGGCATCCACTCATTTCCCTCTAAATT
Source organism: Pyralis farinalis (assembly GCA_947507595.1). Classification (NCBI taxonomy): domain Eukaryota; kingdom Metazoa; phylum Arthropoda; class Insecta; order Lepidoptera; family Pyralidae; genus Pyralis; species Pyralis farinalis. The sequence continues at coordinate 11,814,437 of OX382261.1, read as the reverse complement.
TGCCATTATAACATGTCAGATTTGGCTGGTTGAAGCAACTTTGACTTGCTGCCTGTAAGAAATATGTTGACAAATTTGATTCTTTATTTAATTTTCTTTGTTCCGGATTCTATTTGGTTTAGAAAGTTAGAGAATAGCATTTTTCATAGCTCGCCCTATGAACTTTATGTACAAGTTTGACTGCCACGGTCCAGATTTGAGCGAGTGCTCTATGGCAAATCATAGAGTTGAATACACAACACATCATGGCCCCTGGAGTGCGGTTTCGGCGTTAAAATCGAAATATTGTATTGTTTGTAGTAAATGATGGTTACATTGAAATCTAATTGGGACTGACCAAATTACCAGAAGTTTATATGATTCTGCAATTTATAATATTGGAATTAATATGTTGGCAACAATTCTGTTTTAGGTTTACATGCAATGGTGTTAAAAAATGTTACTCTATGGCAGAGCAGGCTTCATTCAATTTATTGCAGAAGTTGCGGAACTTGGGATTGCAATAAACAATTAATAGGGATTAATTGTCACATTGGTGGTTACCGCTGGATACTTGGTTACGCAAGAAAGAACGGCGCAAATGTATGATTGATAATGTGTACGGCAAAAAGTAATTTGAGAATATTGAAACATAGTTTGCTGATTCGTATGAAAGCAGAGTGGCCGAATGTCCTATATGGTAGCCATGGTCATGACTGGTAAACGGATCTGCCATTGAATGTGAATTGTTGACTAGTAATATTCCGATTTTATTCACTAATATCGTTATTTCCCGGCATACATTCTCATAAGATGTCGATAACTCAATATTCTAAGAACACCAACCTTCAATATGAAGTTCTCCCATACATTAATTTCATAGGGAAGGTTTTTGTGCTTGAAAAAGTTGAGTTATGGAAACGAATGTCTGCCGACGATTTGTTTTTACGCCAAGCTGATTGATTATAGTTATTTAATTGATTATTGGTGCTTTATACATCGTGTATAGATATGAAAAAGAAAAATAAAACTGGCTGTTTTTTAATTAATTTATTCAACAAGGAGCTAATGTTGCGAAACGGTTCGAGATTTTCAGATGCCATTTAAATTAAACAAATACGTGACTCAAGAGAAGCTTAGGGTCAGTATTCACTAGAATGGATAGATGTGTTTTGATACATTTGACATACCGAATAGCGTTGCCAAAGAATGTATGAAGACATCTCTCCGTACAACTTCGCTTCGGTGGGTACATGGCCTTATTCGTTATTGGCTCACTTGTCTTCGTGATAATCAGCACACATTTTAAGTATAAGATACCAATGTAAATGACTTACTAGTCAAGTGATCCTAAAATTTGTGTCGCTGTATCTTTGTATTATTGTGAATTATTTTATTTTTAAATTATGAACATGTCGCTAAATTAACATTACCTTTATGTTAGGGAATTCTCATTTATTTCAGTGTTGTAAAACATGTATTACTATTTATATAATAAATTTTGTTACAAAATCTTTTTGATATGTTTTCTATGAATCGGCCCCAACTCCTCCTTTGTATGGCGACTTAGATTAGCTAAAATTATTTTAAATAATGGGCGAAAATATGTTTTTAAGACATAGGACCCATCAAAGCAGCCCGTCTGGAGAAGAAACTCCACCTCACTGAAAACCGCAGCCAAACAATAATTATCTGGAGGCTTGTTATGTTCCTGCAAGTGAGGGAGGTCACATCCTAAGGAGTTACTGTGATAACAGCATCCCGCGACAGATACTTCCTGTATTATGTGCGATGTGTGAACGAATACGGTCGCTTCCCGGCACACGTTATAGTCACGAATATTAATTCGCGAATTGAGCGGCCGCGGCCTAGCCGCCGTACGCTACTATCGCTATGGGTTCCAAACAACTCATAGCTAACGAGTTCTTGGCGTTCATACAACACGTCATCGACACTATGGACGAAGTCAGCATCATGCGCATCTGTAAGTCTACCTTCAGTGTAGATGAGATTTGCAGTAGCAAGATGCTACTGTTCAAGACGCTGGACAAGACCACGGAGATGCCGTCACGTAGGAGGGATGGAGGAGACAAAAGTATTCAAGACGGCATCGGTCTTTTGAAAGTGACCGATCCAGACGACGTTCCTTCCTTCGAAGCGAAAGACCTACACAAGTTACCATCTGTGACCCTGGAGCACGTCGACGTTAGTAAGCTGCTGAAGGACTTCAGAAGCCAGTCTCGCTGATGTTCAGTCACGATTAGCGACATCGGAAACAACAATTAGTGGGCTACGTACGGAAATATTATCACTAAAATGTAATGTTTCTGTAAATAGGTCACCTGAGGTTAGCAAAATTAACACGCGTCATGGTGCATAGAATGCATCCGCATGCAGTTTATTGTTGTCATCGATTACTGTCGTTATGAGAAATGTACCGTGCCATGCCGCCCGCTCACCAGCGGAGCCGACTAAAAATGTAAACACGTCAACCCCGGGACGTGATTACGCAAAAGTTACCGCGTTATCACCGTCTCACCGAGAGAAGTCAAGTCGTTGCGAGCCCGCTCGCTTTTTGCTTTGCAACCGGGTTCTCGCAAGGACCACTGCGATGAGCAAGGCTTCATACAAGTGGACAGGAAGAAGAAGACCTCCAACCGCATCTACTGCGGCACCGCACAGACCGGATCGTAACAACTGCACGTGGAAATACCAGCGACGCCGTTGTACGTTTCCAGACTACACTGGTCTACAAAGGTCGAGGGGGTTGTAGACTATGTGAAGAAGAAGACCAACTTCACCTTCAGAGTCGAGCGACTGGAATCTCGCCATAAAGTAAATTTTAGTTCTTTTGTGGTGAGGGGTTCCAACTCATCATCTGCCGACCTTCATGAAGGAAGAATTCTGGCCGGAGGGAATCGTGTTTCGGAAGTTCCGAGGACGGTTGCCTTAGGAATTAGTAATTAGTTTATAGTGTCATATATATTTTAATTTAAGGTATGTATCTATGGACCCGTGTTGTAAAACCTGTTGTTTGAAATAAATAATTAGAGTGAGGGAGCCTGTTTATAAGTATATATTTTATTCGTTGTAAATATTTCTAGAATTTTAGGAGTCTCACTGCTCGTTCATGTTTTTCGTGAGAGTATCTTGTACTTTATAATCTACGATCCGATTACTATCGATTTTTCTTATATTACGTCGGGTGGAGGTGCACCTAGTCACAGTTTCTTTAGTAATTGGCCGGGTGCACCGCGTAACATGCAACCTTAGCAAAATGGATCAATCGAGTGATTGTCTTCCATTAAACTGTACCATAATTTACCGACATCGTTCTACATGTTGATGTTTCTGGTCTTCTGTCGAATAGTACGGCATCCATCGCGAGCAAAGTTTAACACCTTCAAATGCTCGTGTAAAATCTTTTTCGCTAGGACGCATTCGAATGTCTAATACTATACGAATTTATTGATAAGTAATTTTTTTGTTAGTCTAAATTGGCGTAGTCGCTGATCGACCTTCACGTGCATCATCATAGAGATGATTACGTCCACGTATAAATTCATTGAAGCACGCTTACCTGGAGCTACGAGACGGAGCTTCATCGCCAGATGTTTATTGACGTCTTTGGTAACCCTGAGAGATATAGCAACGGGAAAAATTTAATCAATATTTTTCCTGTCTCCCGTTATCCCACTCTTCCAACCTGCACCTAAATTCCATACTTCTAGTTTTAGCAGATGCGATTTTAAATTTATTTTCTGTTTATAATCTCTATTTCACGCCCTAGAGTATAAAATACTAAAAAATATTGACACGGTTGCTTATTTATTTTCCGGCCTTTCGACCAAGGATATCAGATAATATAAAGTTTCGTTCCAATCTGACTAGAAATATTTTTTCATCCCATTCCTATCCATCCAATTTCCAATCTTATTTTATCTCTATACACATAAAGCTTCGCTTTTACCCATTTTTTTTTTAATATAAGGTCAGCGAGTGAGGCTGTGCGTTGATTTGTGAGTCAGTCACGGTTTAGCCTAGTATTTTGTGTAGTTTATTCAACGACCTCACATATCGGACAGACTAGATACCTAGGTGGTATTTAAGTACCTCACAATCAAATACCTACCTATACACAACTCGAGTCAGCAAGTTTTTCCTCAATTTGCGCGCAGCCTTTCGCCCCTCCATTACAAACTTCTCAGCTTCATTAGAGAATTTAAAACGCAAATTTCCTTTTCGATTGTAACTTTTTCCACTTTTTGAAAGGAAGCTTCTTTTAAACTTGAAAGAAAATTAGTATCCTTCCCTTTGAGGGGCGGGAACGCGTTTTAAGTGGTTCGTTTGGATACCGGCCCAATCTGCTAGAATAATGATGTTTCCGCCGAATAAGTCACTCGGTGTAATTATGTGAATTTTTTAGCACTTTTACAATGCTTCGTCTTTGAGTATACGAAGAAGTATATTACTTACTTATAAAGGTAGAGTTAAACATTTGTGCTAAGGTTGTGCGCCCGTCTCTCCGTTATATGGTGCATGAGACCACGGCAGACAAATAATTTTTTTTCTACATACCTTCTCATTGTTCTCTCTGCCTACCCCGCCTGGGACCTGACATGAAGATATACATACATATACATACCTTCTAATTGTAATCAAATTACATGTTAAACATGCATTATAGTTCACTCTAATTACGAAGGCCCAGAACGACTCTATACGAACGTACTCTGCACGTTACACATACCTACATTAATAAATAAATGAACACACTTTAAATATATAAGTAGATAAAAATTCGTTATTTGTAATTAGGCCGTCGGTGGCGCTTAGACACATATTACATTTTTAAGTATAGTCTTATTGTATTTTGTCCAATTCTTAGTTATTATTTTTCTTTTTTAATCTACTAGTATTTCGGAAATGCCCATTGGTGAAGAAGAAATGCCGAAAGAAACTTCCAACTATAGATCTCTTTTTAATGTAGGGCCTGAAATACAGACTTTACCTAGCTAAGGCCCATTCTATTGCATCAACATATAAAACTGTATATTATGCTTATATTGTGAAATATATGAGAGTAAATATATTTATTTAGTTACCTACTAAATTAAAATTCGTGTCAGCATATTGGTATACAATAATAATAATGTCAGGGTAGAATTGAACACTATTAAGAAAAGATTACCTGTATTGAATTATTTCCAGACATCTGTCAGTTACATACCTCTGCATTAATAATACGCCAAGTAGTATTATTGATGTGTCTTTTGAACATATTATTATATATAATAAATATAATTAGAACTGTTTCAGGTCAATTTATTATAGAATCGAATACAATTTACAAGAATCGATCTACCAGTCCTAGCAAGCCCATTTGCGGCATACGCAACTTATTTTTGCTGCTAAAATTTTGGAGTGTTGTGCTATTTTTTGTTTATATCACCATTAAATTTCTTTGAGTTTTTTAAATTGCGAAAGTTATATTGTAAAATTTGTTTGAGTAGTAGTATTTGATGGGTTTACACCTTGTATGCTGTACCTCTAGGGCAAAGCGAGTGCTCCAGTCGCTCTGGTCGCCAAGTATTTGAGGGGTTTACACCTTGTATGCTGTACCTCTAGGGCAAAGCGAGTGCTCCAGTCGCTCTGGTCGCCAATATTTTTTTATACTACGTCGGGAGGCATGCAGGCATACGGCCTACCTGATGTAAAGCGGGTGCCGTAGCCTATTAACGCTTGCGATATATTAAGTATAACGCGCGATGCCTCCTCTGCTGCTTATACAGTAACTCCTTGGGAGCTTACTGGTGAACTCACTCACACGCAGGAACACAACAACCCTCCAGGGAGTTATTATTTGGCTGTGGTTTTCTGTGAGGTGGAGGTACTTCCCCAGACAGCCTGCTTTGATGCGCTTTTTTTTTGATTTGATTTGATTTGATTGACCTCTCTAACATCCAGACCAAGACAAACAGATATGTTCATGCACACAAATATTTGCCTTGTGTGGGAATCGAACCCACGAGCGTTGTTGTCAAAGTCTGAGCCACCGAGCTCGTCAGCCAATTGGCAAGATGCGCCAAAATGTCGAATGATAGAAATAATATTTTGTTGACGCGATTTAATTAAAACTCAGTAAGTGATGATTATAATAAAAAAATATTTTGATAATCGTCGATATTATTATTACCAGCGTCAACCAGATGGCGCCAAATGACAATATCGCACTACTATGGACACAGGCTTGGGCCCTGCTTGTGTGTAGTTCCCAATGTAGGTACACAAAGGTGCTTACTTACCGTGTTAGTTCATTTTATGCAACGTCGAGAGGCATACAAACATACGGTCCACATGATATAAGGTATTTACCGTGGCTTATGAATGCTTGTAATACATGAAGTATCTCTCCCACGTTGCCACCACTGCTGCTAACACAGTAGTTACTGTGTTAGGAGCTTACGAGCTTAATAACTAGTACTTATAACCTTGCTCACTTGCAGGAACACATCAACGCTCCGGGTAGTTATTATTTGGCTCCAGTTTTCAATGAAGAGGAGGTATTTTCCAGTCGAGCTGTCGCTCTTAACATCCGTGACAAGACGAAAACATATGTTCACGCACAAAAATGCTTGTTCAATGTGGGAATCGAACGCTCGGGCCGTAATTTTAAAGTAGTGTTGTTAATCACTCCGCCACCGGCCTCATCAATGGTTAGTAGGTATAGTAAGTTTACGAAGTATATAATAAAAATATAGAATAATATATATACTATATGTAGTAAGAAGTCCCTAAAAACTGTTCTATGGCGTAGGTAGTATACATTTTATTATACTTACATAACTGTACCCACCTAGAATAAAGCCGTGTTCATACGTAAACAAATAATTAGTTTACTTACGTGAGCATGCGTTAGGTACGTAGTTTACCACTTTTCTCAGATCGAACCGTCAATACACAACACTGAACGTTCATATTCATTTACTTATTTACGATTAATAACAATAAGCATACGCTAGCATTTAGTAGAGCAGTGATAGCTCAGTGGATAAAGAACCGGCCTATTGATTAACTGGCCCCCGGTTCAAATCCTGGCATGTACCATTAAAGTCGTGATTTCGGATTTATGTACATACGAGCTTTTACCCGCGGCTTCGCTCGCATTTTTTTTTTAATAAAAAGTATCCTATGTTACTTCTGATACCTCCAAGAATATGTGTACAAAGTTTCATGATGATCGGCTGAGTAGTTTTCGCGTGAAAGCGTAACAAACAAACGGACATTCGCATTTATAATATTAATAATTAGGATTACGATGTTTATCACTTGTTCGGCGGCGAAACACATCGTGATGGAAGCCCACATGCTCAAGGAATTATATTTCGAAATACCTTATCCAAGAAAGGTCTGGTTTTCCTCTGACGGCAGTCGCTCGATTTAAAAATCAGTGTGTTCGCCAAATCCTTAGACTTAGGTAGCAACCACCGCCACTTCTAATGGATTAGGAAACGGGATAACGTTAAGAAGATGCATACGCTGGTGGTTTGTAGGTAATTTTGATGTTACACAATCGCCTTTTTAGGCATGAGTGACTAGTTTGATAAATTATAAATATTACGTTCGAATCCTGATGTGGGTATGTAGGTACCACAAAATTTGTATTTTCAGTTCATATTTGTAATTATTACTACGAGTAGCTTGGCGGTGAAGAAAAGCGTCGCGAGGACACCCGCACGTCTAAGAAATTATATATCAAACAAGCGTGACCTAATCTAATGAAAGGTTTGGTTTTCCCTCTGGATTGTGGACGTTTGACGGCTGTCACTCGTGACGGAAGTAAGGATCTCCGCTAAATCCGTAGTGAAACCCGCTAATCCAAATGGATTAGGAAACAACAATTAGCATAAAATACACCATAAATTATACTTCACCTTCACTATATAAACCATCTCATATTCCAAAACCTATCAGGCTGTATTTATATCGCGAATGGAAACTTTTAGGATTCTGATTATGTGCTTAAAAGGTAAAAACGGACCCTTATAGGATTACTATGTTGCCTGTCTGTTTGTCTTCGCTAAATAACGTTTCTTCCAAATTGGCAAAAGCTCAAGCCGAAATTTATATTAGGCACAAAAATGGTGTTATAGTGTAATAAATAAATGCGAATTTGTAAATAAATTAAAAGAAGATTCATGGCTCGTCAATCTCACATTTCCTAATATGTGATTAACGATTCTAAAAGGGAAAACAGAAATGACGGGAGCAACTGTATCCCAAACGCAAATTGCGTCAAGAGAAGCTGCTTGTATTGTACACCTGTGCTGGTATTGTTCATTATAGCTCCTCGAGACCTAACATAATAATTACTACAGCGGTGTATGTATGAATAATTGAGAATTTTGGAAAAGGTGATCATACAACCTAGATTTGTCTATTGCTCTAATCCATTCTATCTTTGTGACAATGTTCATCCACAGACCACACAATAGACCCTCTACAAACAACAGGAGTTACTACTGAAAACTCTCAGTTATTCTCTATTCTCACGAGACTTCCCTCCTACTTGATTTGCATTTTTTTTTCGGATATTGTATAGCTTTTTACGCACGAAACATTCAAATCCATTGAGGTTGTTAACGCGGCTTTATAAAGTTCGTCGATTCCTGCCCCTGGGATTCCTATTGTAGTGGCATCAACGAGCTTTCGTTAAAATGGTTAAAGTGCATCGAAAATAATGTTTAATACTCGGACTTGAGCCAATAAAATGTACCTGTACTTTTCACTAAAATAAAATTGACGGATTTTTTTTATATAGGAAAGAGCAATTTCACAGGTAAGAACCCGATATATATCTTTTTGCATGTGGATATATTATTAAAAGAAATGCTAAATTGTGTGGTTAACAACTAATAACTGTTAGCAGCACAACCACAATTAAGACAGAAGTAGACCTTCGACTAAATTGATGAGATTATTTTTAAATATGTCAGAATGCATATGGCTCACCTGATGTAAAGCGGTTACCGTAGCCTATAAACGCTTGCAATGCATTAAGTATTACTCGCGAGATGCCGTCTCTACTGCTAACACCGCAACTCCTTAGGAGATTACTGGAGACCAAACTCATACACAGGAACACAACAACCCTCTAGTTAGTTGTTATTTGGCTGTGGTTTTTTGTGAGGTGGTGTACTTCCCCAGACGGACTGCTTTGATGCGCCCTACCTATCTTAAAAACTCAGACCAATACAAACAGACATGTTCATGCACGCAAATATTTGTCCTGTGTGGGAATCGAAATCGAAGCGTTAGTGTCAAAGTAGCGTAACAGCGTGATTCACCACTGCGCAACTGAGCTCGTCAAAAGATACTGAGTACACAGATATATTGGTGCTGTATATCGTACAAACGGTTACAAACCCTACTCCAAAATCATCCTTACCCACAAGCAGATTTCATTTCCGCATACGCGACTAACTAAACGCGTTAGTGCGAATTACCCTCTAACGAGCTAACAATGAGAGGTTTACCTATCACCCCAAGAGCCTATTACTGTCTGGAGAGCAACCCCGCCCCTTCTTACATTATTTCTAGTCCCTGCAACCTTGTCACATTCGCCGCGACTTCACGCGTCGACTCAACCCCTCGAGAAAAGCTCCGTACAGCAATTTGACAGGGTTATAAAACTCCCGACTGAAATATTTCGTACAATGTGTACACAATGGAAGCGATTACTCTCCCCCGCGACATGATTTTATTTGTGCAGTTATTGCGTCGGAGAGATATTTAAATTTCATTAGGTTTGTTTTACACTTAATTTGTGAGGGAGTGTTGTGTTGTATTGTTGGGGTGGGCCCCGTTATTGCTTCGCGACTTGTTTCAAATTGCCCCCGTTACATTACAACGTCTATTTGAATTTAAGTAGATCTGATAGTCACCCCATTTTATTATTATATCTATCTTGATCTGTTAAAAAAGCTACAGATTAGTCCGTTAACGGGCAAAGTAGATAAGTAGAGTATTTATCAGAATTACGTGATAGACATTTTTAGTAGGTAAGTATTGTACATTTCGACTGTACATATGATATTTACTTCACTGATTCCTTTTATTTTCTGTGTCACTTGGAGATCCGTAGGGCTGTCAGGTATTTGGGCACCTCGTCCCTCCAATAGTATCTCGGGTGTCCCACTGGGTGGTTTCCAATAGGACGTCCCACATGTGTGTTTGCTTTCACTAGCGGAATCACGATGCCTTTATCTGGCCAATGATTTTGGGCTCAGCGATTAGATTTTCCTAAGTGTTCTTGCGAACTCTCGAACTTCCTTTATTGCGTTTAGTTGGTGCATTTTGCATGAATTTTTTTTTTCTACCACCAAGAGCTTATTCAAGTTACGCGAAGTAGTATCCAAGTTTTGCACACGTAGGTACTTTAAAATCGCTGATGAATGTTTTGTAGACGCGAATGATTATTTTCTTTGCTCTCTAGCTATCATGACATCTTTGACTCTAATATTTTATGGAGAGTTGCAGAACTTAGTACGTCGTATACACACAATAATAAATAATGCAATCGAATAGTGTCCATTTAATTTTTTGCATACACACAAGTGAGACAACTTGGCGTTATTATGAAATAGGTGCAGTTCCGGCATTTTACAATAACTTTTCTAAATCATATTGAATGAGAACAAAGCACACTTTCCTGATATGTTGTAGTTACCGTAGCGTATAGATAGACATTTGCAGCACAAGTATTACGTTACTGCAATTGCTGATTTAACTCGAGTTTCCTGGTACCTTTGATTTTACTCGGAACCTCAACAAGTCTGTGGGCACATCTTCTGTAAGACATTTGGTAGCGAGGTATGTAAGGACCGAGTCATGTGGCGCTCGGTTCCGTATGCCTACCTGGTAAGGAGTTTGGTGTTAAGTTATAGTGTAGTATAGTATCTGGCAGCTTTTGAGTAAAAATCAATGTGCTTCTCTTTATCCAAAGATTCGTTTGATGGTTGTCACGGTGCACTATATTATCTATCTTATTCAAAGACTTCTATGTATACTATGTAGTATACATAGAAGTCTTTGACTACATTCTGCAGAATGAAAGAGAGAGGAGCTTATATTAGCAATTATATAAACGCTGAGTTAGCAACATTAGCACAATGGAGCACTCGGTGTACAGGCATGTTCAGACTAGCCTCTAAGTGGAACATTTCGCAGACGCAGACTCCATTAGTGGTGTTCGCCGGACTGTCGCAATCATTTTTCTTTCCCGCCGCGGCTAATTCTCAGCCGCGGTTCGCTGAGCATACACTGCACCGAACAGGTTTTGATCATTTCCTATATTTTTATTTTCTTATTAAAGAAAGGGCCAAGGTTCAAATTAATAAGGTAGGTATAATGTGTTGGTTGGAATTTGTTTTATGATTAATGGGTAAGCGATTGTTGCCATTGAACAGTACCTAATCATTTTATACTCATTGATCGGTGTTGTCTAGTACGTAGCAGGTAACTATTAGGTATGTGGATTAGTTCGACCAGTAATGTATCTGCGTAATTAAATGTAAGAAACTGCATTTCTACTATAAGAGTAAGTACATACATGGGCGACCGCGTTTTTAATGTTTTTTGTTAACAGTATTTTTAAAATCTTTTTTAAACGGTTTATGTCTGACGTTTACATAAAAATAAAACATTACATTCCATTGCCAATACCATTCCTTCCACAATTACCACAATTTACCTATCATGACGTACTTACTATTTAATAAACTATGACAAATATAATATATGAGATTAATATTAATATCGATAACTTGATGTCGAATTTGGATTACGATACTACGATTTGTAGGTTAGAGGACTTGAAGAAGTTGTTGAATAAGAGCATTCTAATAGGAACTAAGTATTTAAAGTCTCGATTTAAATGTAGTCGAATAAAATGGATATGGTATAAACGATTGTAAATTGAGAGCGATTCTTATTTAAACTATTTTCAAGTTATATTTAAATAAAAGTGGGCAGAGTTTGTAATTTTACATTGAGAAACTACGAGACGTGGTGGTGGTAATGGAATATAAAGAATATGAAGCCAGCTACAACAAGTAATAGACAGTAGATACGCCACCGCGTTGTTGATAAAAAAAAGTATTAATTTTCGAGTCTACTTTTTATTCATTTTATTAAATTAATTTATCAGGGATCTTAAATATATATCCCAATTGTTGACTATACGTACGTCAGTACAGACCCACTGACGGAGCAGCATGTAGTTTTTCAAAGACAACTTTATGTATAATTATGTAGGTATGTAATATCTTTATACAACAAACATACTTTATACAAAATATATACTATATATATATATATATATATATATATAATATACAAACAAAAACAATGTAAAAAATAAACAGTAGTACAAAGGCGGGCTTATCCCTCTAAGGGATCTCTTCCAGCCAACCTTAAAGTATTTGAGAGGATTGTAAATACACGAGGGTGGAATAATATAATTATAGTCATAAGAACAAGTCAAATTTAGATATTACACAATGCAAAAGTACCTAATGTATTGTCTGAAAACCAGTTATTAGTGAGCTAACAGTTCGAAGTATTATCAAATAATCTTTTTAATTATTATACAGATCATTATTGAAAATTTGTATTTATTGATATAACAAGATCACTTCAACCCTATAAGCTATTTAAAAGTTCATATCATAACATAGGAAATTAACTACAATGTGATGTCGTTGAAGTCCAATGTTTTCCCATAAAGTATTCGCAAAGACACAGGCATGAGTGCATTTGTAATACTATTGTATATAGTCGTGTACTATGCCTAATATTAAAGTATAAATATTAAGGCCACCAACAGAGGTCGCGGCACTAGCAGTAATTATGACATTAGTATTAATGTCATTCCATCGGTTGTAAAATTAACTCAGTCCAGCCACTACACTGTCAATAGCAACATCAGTATTTGAAAATACACAGACATATTATTATATTCTTTATTGCACACACAAATAGTACCTAATAATCATTGACAAATACAGTGTACAAAGGTGAGCTTATCTCTTCAAGAGATTTCTTCCAGCCAACCCTAGTGAATGTGGAACGAAATTGTACAAGGGCTATAACAAATACATGTGCCAACTAGCAAAATAAAAACAGATACAATAAAAAATATACATACGACATACAACCACATACATATATACAAATATATATATATATATATATATACCTACATATTATTTGTCGTTAGATGATAACATATTTAGATAGTGCTTCTGTAGTTTTCTCTTGAAACCAAATACAGAAGGACTCTCTCTTATCTCTAGCGGTAATTTATTCCAAAGTCTAGCCGCACGTAGAGTGAACGAATTAAAAAAGAATTTCGTGTTAGCTAGAGGAAAATGTAAAGTTTTTATATGGCGGGAACGTTGGGAACGAGATGGCGGTGGAAGGGATTGAAAACGAGAACAGAGGTATTGAGGGGAATTGGGATTGGTAATTAATTTGAAAAGCAGGGATAGTATGTGCACATTTCTGCGAAGTCGAATAGGCCAATAATAATTGGCGTTATTGTGTGTGGGCTGCTTAATATTTCAATAATCAGGTATCAAAACCGTTTGGTCCCTGACCACGGTTCAGGGTTGATATCGACTTTTATTACTCTAGAGGGGTTGGTCATTAGCGGGATAAAGCGACTGCCACCTGATAAAGTGCGTTTTGTTGCTCGCTTACTTATTTCGCCATTTCGAATAACATGATATTTTAGGTCCTCCCTCGAAAACATGCAAATAAAATTAAGTTTTTTTTATATACATATTAGGTTTGTAATACCTGTCATTATTTGACGTACTTATATGGTTAATAAAGGTTCACAATGAATTGTTAAGCAAAAGGACGGTCGGTAGCTAAATGTTTTTATCGGTCTTCTGTAAAATTTTAGTGCTCAATATTCAAAAATATTTGACAGTATTTAAAAGTGTTTTAAGTGTTAAATGAAAATTTATAAAATTCACGAATTCCTCTCTTTTATTGCTACCTCGAAGATCTAGACTAAAGTTAATTCAATATATACAAAAATTAATAAAAACACTACATCTGCAACTTTAGAATGCATAATCTACGGTACCTAGATACACTATGATAGTTACCGTAGTCTATCAAAGCTTGTAATACAGGAAGTATTGCTCTCGCGTTGACTCCTCTACTGCTACAACAATGCTACAATCATATAAGGAGTTTAGCTACGATTTTCTATGAGATGGAGGTATTTCCGCGGTCGGGTTGATATAATGCATTCTATATCTCTTAAAAAAATACCGATATAAACTTCGACCTCAACAAGGCTCACCACAATAATATATTAATTGGAGCTACGTAGGGCGGGGCACTGAATACTTACTGAACAATATACTAGTAGCGACATATCAGCGATTATTAACACTTTACCTAGCCCCACTCGTATGATTGATGAGAGTGCGGCTTCCAATGAGTAATAGAGTGCCACAAACATATGATATCCATTGCCGCTTGCCGCGTACAACACAGAAATACCTCTAATATGACGCTATTGTTCCCACGAGTAATACAATGTTTTGTACACAAACATATTTGGTACTAATCGTGAGCCATAAAATAGTTAGTGACACCTGAGCCATGGCTAAAACATAATGAGTCGTATGGCGGCCATCTGGCAAGAAAAAATATACCTACACTGGACTGAAGACACCAAATGTTAATTTTGCTTATAAAATTAATATATTTGACTTAGATAGGAGTATTCTTTATAATATTACATTCTAATACTATCTTATATGGTTTATGTATCTTTGTAACCACGGAATAGAAAAAACAAGTAACCGAGTTTATTTTTTATTTCAAAAGAATTTCACTTATTGAAACTATTCAATACTTTTTTTTGTATTTTAAATTCCAGGTTGGCTTAGCTCACTATCATTCCAGGTTCGCTTTGTCTTCTGATAATAGGTTTTACTACTTAAAAGTTTTCCTAGCGCTTCATTCACGTCATTCCTAGCACCCACTGCACGGGCGTACCCAGTGTTTGGTCCAGTGGGGGCCGAAACTTTTAAGCTGGGTCCTCCGAGCTTGTTATGTCTTATCATCAACGTCATCATTTCAGCCAAAGAACGTCCGCTGCTGAATATAGGCCTTGCGTTAGACTTTCACAGCGATCGGTCTTGTGCTACTTGCATCCATCGGCTCCCTGTGATGTTCCCGAGAACGACGATTCATTCATTCATTGTTTTCCGGTTCAACGGTTGTCAGTTCTTCAAGCTATGTGACCTGCCTCCTGCCACTTCAACTTACTGGTTCTTAGAGCCACGTCGTTAACTCTAGTTCTTCTACGGATGTGATCATTCCTGAATCTCAAATTCAGCTCGTCTTTCTTGCTCCATGCCGGGCGTACGCAGTCACTGTATTTTAAAAATTGGCCAAGAGCGAGTCGGACTCGCGTACGAAGTACGCGTACAACAAACGTGATTTTTTTGCCGTTTTTATAGATAATGGTAGGGAACCATTATCTATAAAAATGGGGGCTCCCATACAACAAACGTGATTTTTTTGCCGTTTTATAATTGTTGCCCTTAAATATTTGTTTTATTTTAATTAAATTATTTATTTTTAAAGTGGATATATAACTAAATATTTTGTGAATATTTCAAGCGTCTACCTGTTGCCGTTATCAACATCGAGCAAAAACGAGCAAAAAAATCACGTTTGTTGTATGGGAGCCCCCTTAAATATTTATCTTATTCTATTTTTTAGTATTTGTTGTTATAGCGGCAACAGAAATACATCATCTGTGAAAATTTCAACTGTCTAACTATCAAACAGCCTGGTGACAGACGGACGGACGGACGGACGGACAGCGAAGTCTCAGTAATAAGGTTCCGTTTTACCCTTTGGGTACGGAACCCTAAAAACTAACCACTGGTTTCTTTGTTTCTTTTATACAAGTAGATTGGCAAACAAGCATGCGGCCCGCATTAGATGTTAAGCGGTCACCGCAGCTTATTAACGCTTGCAACACCACGGGGATGTTACTCGCGCTCTGCCAATCTTGTGACCTAAGGTTGTTTCGTCACAGTACCTACCCAGTAATTGCTCTCTCATATCTCACCCTTCAAACCGGAACGAAGCTATATAAATATAGCTGCTTGGCGGTCGAAATAGGTGATACAGAGGTCCACGCAGATGATTTTTCTACAAAGTCTCCCTCTGGTGAGCTGTTGTTGTGGTACCTAATCAATTTTTTACACAACATCAGTTCATTTAACAAATTACGTATAATCTAATAGTAATCTAATAGTAAAGTAGTAATAATACTTATAGACGCCCAGGTTTTTCTAAGCAAAACGACTGTCAAATATCGATAACAGTCAAAGCTCCGGAACCCGGAGGAACTCATCCACGAACAGGCAACGGTGGACGCCGCTTAATTTGCGCACAAGACGCCAGCAAGCAGGTCCTTATGTATACATATGAACATACATATGTCATTTGTTTTTGGTGATTGAATCTATTAAAAATTAAATAACTAATTAACATCATTTCATAGAATAAAGTTTCGAAAAAGTATTTACTCGTCCTAGAGCTAAAGCCAAGGTATTAAAGTTCATAAGAGTAAAACCCAATCTAAGCTTTGGTGATGGGTTTTGGTATCAATTACATTATATGCAGTATACGTCGTAACATCATTAAATACTATCAAACAAATTTTTGGTTAAATTATTGAAAATCTCAATAATCTTTCAAAAACTTGAATATAAACCAATTTAAAATGCAAATACGGAAACTCATTCACATCTTTGATAGGTACCTACATCGTAATAATCGAAGTATCATATATATGTTATACATACGTCGATACACAACAATAAAGTTGTTATCGTCTCGGGGACAGCAGTATGGAACACGGTTCACCCCTATGTGCTTCGGGGCGCAAAATCCCGGGTCGGAGCAATAAACGCGATTAGACAAACATTTCCTCACACGCGCCACTTTTTCCAAAACTTGGCGAATAAATCAGATCGTTGGTGCGTCGCAGTTTTCTCGTCGTCTTGCCAAATTTATGTACCGATCGGCCCTTTCGTATGGAGATGTGGCCCGCTATTTACATATAAATACCTCGATTATTTGAATTATTCAATCGAGAGGGGGCGGCTCTGACAAATCACTTCCTCGGGTGATGGCATAAGTCGACGGGCTCAAGTCGGCTTGACGTGTGCTGGATGTGGAGACACGACTTCGAAACGTCTCTTTGCTAAGTTTTTTATGATGTTGTTGGAGATCACCGTCGTTGATTTAGTGGAGTAAATCAACTTTCTATGAAAACAACTTTAAGTTGGGGGGTCTAATCGAAATTGCATATTTATGTAACTGTTCACTTTATAATAATAATAACCCCGCAGGGCAGCTTGTGGCGAGCTGTTCGTGCGTAACGACACCACGGGTACCCGAGTGCTCCAGAGAGTCGATTAGGGCCTTCGTCTCCGGCGTGTCTTCATCGGTCGGAGTGCAAGTCAAGAAGGCCCGCAAGACTCTCAGCTCTGGCTTGCCTTCATTGGCCGTCGATAGAGCATATCACTTTATCAGGTGATATGCTCCAGGGGTGGAAGTGTTAAAGGGCATAACGTCGCGAGTAACTTCGGAGAAAGCGCAGCACACCTTTCGACACCCCTGAGTCACTCATACCGGTGTTGCCCCCGGCCGAATTTCTCTGGCATTTCGGGGGTCCATCCAGTGAGTGGCGAGCCACCGCCTGCCGGAAGTAACATCAGATATGATAGTTATGGCAGGTGTCCGTCCCTCTTCTGTAATAGCCCAGTACTAATAATCCCTCCAGACCTCATTTTAATAGCCCAATAATTTCCAACACATTTGCAATAGTCTCAATACCTGCCGTGACCTGGTTCATAGGTATATTGCCACATTGATATCCCCTGGACAAGGTCACGGCGGCTATAAAACATTACATCAAGCTTCTCAAAGGAGCCTCTACGCGTTGGATCCCCGTGCACGCCTAACAAATGACCGGGATAATACCCGTGAATCAAAATAAAATAATAATAATAATTAATTTTATTGCAGACTTATCTGTCCATAGTAGTAATTAGTAACAATAGTTACTTAATCTATGTTAGTAAAACAAAAACACTTTACAGAGCTTCCAGGTCTTAAACATTGAATGAATATCTTACAACTAGAATCGTAATTCCAAACGACGTGGCTGGCAGAACGCGCGTTGCGAGATTCTTTCTTTCCGGAAGTAAGAGACGGTTACAGAGCCGTTAAAAAGGTAATAGGAGAGAAAATGTATATAAAAAAATTGGCGGAATTTCTATTTTAATGTGCGACGAAAACAAAATTGTTTGCGTATGAACAGTACCAGTTTATTGTTGTCATTGTTAACCAAAAACGTATTAAACAAGTATCACACAAGTAAAATTACGCACGTGTAGTTAAAATATGCTCTAGAGGTATAATGTTTTCATTACAAAAGTCAATGGTATGCGAGCTAGTTGCTGTACTAGAAACCTCAGTTGAATGGAACATTTTTATTTCTTAGACGCTGAAATTATTATTACCTAACATAACGTTGGTTGGAATATTATTTTTATGTATGTACGTAGGACATACCTGGGTAGGTATATATACAGAAACAAAAAGCAATGTGAACCAGTACTACCATGGATGGATGTGATTAAGGATACGGCGGTTGAAATTTAGTTGGCTATTTGCTTTTGTTCGTGTAAAGGGTGAAATAATAAAAAGAAATAGCTAGTAGCGAGGCTGGTTTAGTTTTCCCGCAGTTTTATGGTCTCTCACGTGCCATTTAGCTCGGGAAATAGAAGTTTTTGTATGGAAATCGGACGCACTAAACCTCCAAGCCCCGGTACACCCCGCCTATTGTTGTTATGTAACAGCATAATAAAAGTTTATCATTCGCATGTAAAATGTAACTCGGATGTTTTCGCGGATAGGTAAAATAAAATAGGGGACGAATTATCCCTCTCCTACAGTATTCTTGTAACATAGAATAATCAAAGTCGAGTGTTACCTATAAAATACAAATTGTTCTGTAATTTCTCCTATTAGCAGCTGATGATTAAAGTTGAGTGTTAGTTACAAAATAAAAATGTAACCTCACTTAGTACCTAGTCATAAAAATTGTTTGAATAATAATAGCAGCTGGTGGTTAATAAAAGTTGAGTGTTAGGGACAAAGTAAAAATTGTTTTGTATCCACTCTTAGTAGGTATCGGGATACATCCACCTTGACACAAGCACAGATTTTAAGTTTACTTTTAGGACGTCCTTATGCAATAGTGTTTGCTACAGCAGTGCAACTATTACACTTGTACCGAGTAAGTATGATCGACCGCACAATATAAATTAGTATCTTTTCAGGAACACCTTATATGAAATCTATATGTATGACTGTGTGTGCGTTTGTCGTGTGTGCGTTTTTTTCGAATATTCGAATTTTGACTTCAGATTCGGATTCAGCAAAAAAAAGTAGAATAGGAATGTTCAGGAACACCGTTCCTATCTCTTAAGGAACATGGTCAAAATGGCCGACAAATTTAACCATTGTCGATGTTACTTAACCGTTGGAATTGTAAAGTCTGTGGCGACGTCGTCGACGCCAACGACTTTAGCATTCCAAACCATATTTAATAGGAAAAAACGTAGCTTTAAGTTCATGAGTCTCGATGTCCGTCCCTCTATCTGTTGCATTTATTATATGAATTTATTTTAGAAAATGTTTGACATAGGAACTTATAATTGGCATAGTTACCTACTACGATGACTCTCGCACATTATCATTATTAAATTGTCAAAATAAATACATTAAAGAGGGCCAAATTAGAGTCAATATAAATATCGCATTACACGATCAACATTTTGAAACGGTGTAAGGCGGGGTGTGGGAAGAACTAAGTGTCACGACGCGGTGGAGCACGTCACCGTGCTTTTTTAAAGTATTATTCATTACATCTTTCTTATTCGACACAATTAAAAATGATAAGCTCCCTAATCTGCCCTGCGGTACAAAGTGTTTTAGCTCGACTCGATTAGCTTCGTTAAGAAGTTTTAATTAAAACATTAACATGTTGCTTTCTATTGTGTAGTATGAAGTAAGACACTTTAATGCTGGTCAACGTGATTCAATTGCCTCCAGTTTCCTCAGCAATGCCGCACGTGCACGCGTAACGTGGAACGATAATACACTTGGTTTGGTTTAGAGTGTTTAATATAAATAAATAAATATTGTCGTACAAATTACACAGCGCTATCTAGCCCCAAAGTAAGCGAAGCTTGTGTTATGGGTACTAGACAACTGATAAAGATACGTAAATACATTTTTTTTGTAAATACATACTTATTATACATAGAAAAAACCCAGACCAAGACAAACAGACATCTTCATGCACACAAATGTTTGTACCCACGAGCGTTGGTGTCAAAGTAGCGTAACAGCGCGTTCCATCACTGCGCCACCGAGCTCGTCAAAAGGACAATATGTAAAAAGGACAGTCGAACTTTGCAGATAGGTACTATAAAATGGCGCCTACGGAATTTGTGCTGATTTTTGAAATTTTTAAATGAAAATTTCTATATGTAGACGTATTGATCTAAAATTTTTATAGCAGCCAGCAAAACAGCATTAGGGCGATAGATAGTTATACCTATAGTTGTACAGATAGATAGTAGTGTAGCACTATGCTGATCATCCATCTTCAAAATAGGTATTGTTTTAGCCAAGTTTAACTCTTCCGGACATTCACCCCTTCTAGGAATATATTTGGAACCGACTAGTACGCGATTATTTTAGTTCCATGGTGTGATGATGATTTCTCTGCCGATAGTGAACATTATGTTATATTGGGTACGAAGCCCACAACTCCTCAGAACACAAACACATCACATAATCGGTAGAATACATAAAGGGAGGCAAAGTTTCTTAGGGAGGTAAAGAGATACTTAAGGACTCAATATTGTATCGTTTTTGGATCGAATCGCAAGGTCTAAGAAAGTACTCCGGTGCTACTGCCCAAAATAGTATTGTGTGGCCCATGTGCGGTCAGACTTAATGCTATCGGCGATGGAGTAAGTATGTTAAAGGGGTATTAGGGAATTGTGAAGTTTCTACAACAAATGGGGTTTTCTAATGTCTTTGATTTGAAACGCAAACATAGGTACTCGCGAGCAAACCCTCTGCGATCCATGCTTTCAGGCCACACACTAAAACTGCTGAGAGATACTTGTATCCACAGTCTAAAGAGATGCCACAACTGCGAAACCTGTCACTTCATTACTATACTTTAGCTATCTATCAGCTGATTTGTTATTAAATAATCCATAGGCCAGGCAAATTCGAAATTCTTGATGATGCGTCCGTAGAACAGGTAATAGCTTCATGTCAGGCAGTACGTATGTTGCTTGTCATCCGATATTGCATAAAGACGTTGTAAACAGTACAAAGCTATATTCAAACTTGATTTATTTTACGTTGATAAATTCTGATCAATATTCGTTTAATAAAGTGAGATATTGTCAAAAGCTTTTGTAAAATATATATTTTTAGTTACATTCTACACATAACTGGCTAAATTTTACATCTAATGTAACAAAAAAATCATCACTATTACGATACTATAAGGATTGTAACTGTAATAAAGACACAAAATATGCGAGAGATTATTAAATATCCAAGTAAAATAAGCCGTTTCACGCCACATGCATTTCAATCAGCGATATCAAACACCCTACTTATTGTAAAGTTCGATAACCATCGATAGCTGTACCAAATCCCTGCGTTGCGTCCTGTTACACTATTTATTTCACTAATCGCGTTATTGTCTCACCACCACTGGCAGTCTGCAGTGGCGAGTTCGAAGCAGCCGTTACATCAGATAAGGCCATTTGATATGCTAATGGTGGCAGCGAATGTTCGTGTAATGAGCATGCGACGGTTTAACGCCTGCGATAGCCCTGCAATGTGAACGCTGCAGTCTTGGCACGAAAGGATATCGCAATTGCACTTGATTGCAGCTTGTTAAAATGTCTGCTAAGTAAGGTGTGAGGATACAGTGAATACTAAGTGTTGTTGCTATCGGAAATCGTCATCTACGTTTATCATTCAGAGGCAAGTCGGCGAATGCTTTAGCTATGCAATTTGGATTGGTTTCTAATAAAGGGCTGAATTTATTTAATTGTTTAATTAATTATATTATTAAATTTATTTAATACCTATCTAAATGGTTGCATAGAATATAAAGACGCAGGATGGTATTATATAGTATAGATGGATTAGATAGTCAACCAAACATTTTATCATTATTATATTAATAGTACATTGTTAAACAATAAATACTTACTAGCAAAGCCAATTCATATTTTAGTCTGAAAGCAGAGACCAAAATATACTTACTTTTTTCTTTCAGGACTTGTTGCCAGGGAGTTGTTGCAGTGTAAGAAATAAAAGAAGAAAATGTCATAGAATAGGCATCTAATAGTACCTACGAGACCCGAATCACACTTCCCCCGTTTTATTTATTACTGAATTATCTTATGAAATCTAACCACTCTTTTCGTGCTAAGTTATAGAAAAAATCCGTATTGTAATCTGACGAGTAATAAATAAATTTATTCATGTGAAAGAAGTGTACGTGGGTTTTTAGCGTAAATAAAGGCACATGCACATAACGTTAGTGTTAGGGGAGAATTGCGGATTAAGATGATATCGTAAAGCGCACGTTCGCGCGCCGGCCGCGTCTGCCGCTGTCGGGGTCTTGATCATCTGATTATGATTTAACCGCTAATACGCTGTAATACGCTCATTGTTCTCTTTGTTGTTACAGCGTTGCACTTTATTACTGCAAATAGTTGTTTGACGTCATCTGATTCGATGCGGAAGAGAAGATGAATTTTACACTGGGTCCAACTGGCTTACTTATTATCTTCAGAACGGAAGTTAACCATACCTGATCGTGGTGCACTCTACAAACGAAGCTCTGACAAAAGAGAAGTAGGGTACAAACTTACGCAACATACAAGAAAGTATATTTTTTTTATACTATGTCGAGAGGCGAACATGCATACGGCCCACCTGATGTAAAGCGGGTACCGTAGCCTATTAACGCTTGCGATATATTAATTATCACTCGCGCGATGCCTCGTCTGCTGCTTATACAGCAACTCCTTGGGAGCTTACTGGTGACCTCACTCACACGCACAAACACAACAACCCTCTAGGGAGTTGTTATTTGGTTGCAGTTTTCTGTGAGGTGGAGGTACTTCCCCACATGGGCTCCTTTGATGCGCCCTACCTCTCTTAAAACATCCAGACGAAGACAAACAGACATGTTCATGCACACAAATGTTTGCCTTGTGTGGGAATCGCACCCACGAGCGTTGGTGTCAAAGTCGCGTCATTCACGACTGAGCCACCGAGCACGTCCACTTTAAGACCACCGTCAAAAATTAACTCCGTGAACAGTTGTTCTGTTCTATCAAGTCAGTAATATTACCAACTGGTAAGCTAGTGAGGGCGGCAACGTGTGAGTGATCTCCTTGTGTAACAAGTGTTCATACGATACAGTAACCATTTCACATCAGGCGGGCCATATATTTGTTCGGTTCCCGACATTGCATAGAAAAGAAAGTCGTTTTGAACTACTGTTACATTGTGTCGCCGTATAGTCTTGTCATATTTTCAATGATTGAAATGACGCAATAACGACCCATACGGGCCAACTATGATGATCTATGCAGTCAGTCAGTGTCAAAAAAAGTCACTAGAGTTGATAGTAGAGTTTATACACCAAATATTAAATACTATAATATAGTAAATACAAGCTGATGCACAGGCTAATGGTTACCGCGGGTACCGGAAAACAACGTAGTTTAATCGGTCTTACAAAGAAGCTATACTCACGAGTTAATGCACGGGGTTTGGATCACGGTTCATTTATGAAACTCTCCGATTAGGAATGTTTTGAGGTGCAATAGAATCTGGAGTAAGATTCTCCATTTCGTCAGCAGAGTTGGTGAGGAGTAGTGTCACTAGTACTTGCTTTAAACTTCCACTTGCTTTGGGTTCCAGCTGTACTATTTTATTATGTTTCACTGGTACCCTGAAGGGTTCTGGTGATACTATTTTGTGTCACTAGCACTCTTTGTCTTTAGTACCATTATACACAGATCAAATGTAATTGTTGGTTTGCACGAAGGAAATCTTTGTTGTCGATGTCAAATGTCGACCGCAGCTTGTCTATGGATGGGTTTATCTATCTAGAGCTTCTCAGTTCCTTGGATGACACGTTAAGCCGCCGGTCCCGGCTGTTGTTGATAGATGACAGTCGTTAAGCCAAATCATTGGCCTTCGAGGCGGCTTGAAACACTGGCCTCCGCCATCCCCATTTAAGCAGCATGGTGAGGTATGCTCTAAAACCCCTTCGATCGAGGGATACCTGTATCCTTGCTGTGTGATGAGTAAGGGTCGGCAATGCAAGAGAGACATCCCTGTTGTTGCAAATATTCATAGCCTGCGGTAACTGCGTACCAACCGGCAGGTCGTATGCTTGTTTGCCAACTTAATGGTATAAAAAAAAGTTAGGGTTGATTACATGATATAAATCTATTTAATTATTGCACCTCTCTAAGAAGTTTCAATTTCCAGCCACTTGTAAGACTGAATCCATTTTTTATTGTTTTAATAATCTCGTAACTCCATCTTTTATACTCGTACTTAGATAAAATGATTTTAATATGGATTTTTCAAATCTTATTATTCATCAGTAATATATAATATTCTTATATTGAACTAGCTTTTGCCTGCGGCTTCGCACGCGTAGATTTTGAAATTTCGACAGTTTTACTCATTTTTATTTTACTTCTTATTTTCAAGTACAGTCAGCATTAAATAGTTAGTAAAAGTACCAAATATCCTTATTTGTGTAGTAATGAAGATATATCACGATCTGTTTCGGTATAACTCAAAGTACCTCTTACTATACACAACATTGCTTATTTCAAAAACATAAAATTTTCAAGTCACTAACTTGAAAAAATATCTGTCTGAGTTGAAATTCAAAAACTCCTTTCTTATCTCTCATATGCATTACAGAAGGAACCTCTTGATGAGTCAATGAATCAGTCAGGAACTCCATTTCTATTAATATAGATTAGCGTCTCGTCCAAACACAATTTCAACCCCCTTTTCACGTCCCTAAGGGTGGAATTTTTGAAAACGCTGAAACCACTTTTTTATATTCTAATAGAGAGATTATAGTAGAGACTTGAAACTTTGTACAGAACAAAGTTTCAAGTCACTAACTGCAAAAAATATTTCTACTCCTTACAAAGTGTCAACCCCCTTTTCAGCCCCAAAGGGTAGAATTTTGAAAAACGCTGAAATCACTTTTTTGTCATCTTGATTGAGAGTATATTTACAAAATCTAAAGTAGCTCACTTTAAAAAAATCAATTTCTTAACAGCTCAACTTTTAATTCAAGAAATATTTTGACCCCCCTTACACCCTTTAAGGGGTGGAATTTTTGAAAACGCTGAAATCACTTTTTTGGATTCTAAGAAAGAGTATCTGTACAAAGTTTCAAGTCACTGACTTTAAATAATATTTCTGCTTCATACAAACTTTCAATCCCCTTCTCACCCCCTTAGGGGTTGAATTTCATAAATCCTTTCTTATCTCTCGTGAGAATTACAAAAATAACGTCTGTACAATATTTCAGCTTTCTAGGTCCAAGGGTTTGGCCTGGCTGTTGAATTGCAGCTCCTATGGATGCGGACTAACCACGATTTCTCGCGCAGTGTGAGCTCTTGCGTTATCATAGAGCATTAATGGTGAAGATAGATTCACGATTCACAGTTTCGCCATCATTGTTCGAAGCTCGGCACAGTAAACATCTGCTGTTATTGCTTGACCAGAACTGAGAAAGCTATAGTGAATAACGCCATGAAGAGACCACCAAACAGTTACCATTACCTTTTAATTGGTAAGCTTTGCTTTAAGGCAGTGTTGCGGCGTTTGACCTGGGGTCAGTCATTAAATTTTTCGCTTACGGTTATCGTAAATAATCCACTTTTCTTCACATGTCACAATTCGATCCAATATTCCTTCATATCTGAACCGATTCAACAAGGCAACACAAGTTTCAACACGCGTTTCTTTCTTCAGATCAGTCAAATCAAGAGGCATCCATTTTTCATGTTTTTTTTTATGTTATTGATTTAAATGTAAATGAGCCATTTACGTCAAATTAATAACATAAAAAAAATATGGAAACTGGGTATAGGTTAGGTAAACCATGCCGCTAATTCCTGGGTAATTTGTTTCGGATCGATTTCCACCATCTCCTTCAATTCAGTGTTATTCACCTGTGTGGGTCTTCCACGTGGTCGTTCTTCAAGTCAAAGTTTCAAATTACGAAAACGTTTAAACCAAAAACGCACGGTGCGTTTATTAGCAGTCTCCTCCCCAAACGCAGCATTGATATTGCGAGCCACGTTAGTTCCGCGTCGGAACTCGTATTCAAAAATTACTCGGATTTTCGAAGTATCCATCTTTCCCGCCTAAGCTGAATAAAAATACAATTGAAATTCGAAAATCAAATGCTGCTTATTTTTTAAAAAAAAACCTCTTAGGTATCACGTGAAAAAAGTTTCACTCGAAAATCTCACGCCATGAAGATTTAATAATAAAGTATCTGTTACTATAAAACGGCAATTTCATACTTTAAGCTCTATTATAGCTTCGCATTGCTTATTTTACATTAGAACAACGCCAAATGTTTGATATCTATATGTATAAAAATGGAGTTCTTGACTAATTCACCATATGACGAGCTCGGTGACGCAGTGGTGGAACACGCAGTTACGCTACTTTGACACCAACGCTCGTGGGTTCGATTCCCACACAGTACAAACATTTGTGTGCATGAACATGTCTGTTTGTCTTTGTCTGGGTATTTTCTATATAATATGTATGTATTTACAAAAAAAATGTATTTACGTATGTTTATCAGTTGTCTAGTACCCATAACACAAGCTTCGCTTACTTTGGGGCTAGATGGCGCTGTCTAATTTGTCAGACAATATTTATTTATTTATATTTATCAATGCGCCATTTACGTGACATATTTAAATAAATATTTTTAAACAAATGTTTATTTAAAGATTTAAAAATAGATTTGTCACCAACTTTTAGGTTAATGAATATCCGTTATGATTAATTTGAATCAGTTTTTGAAAGGTGGCACAATCCCCTATTCAAAAAGTTGACAAAAATGTATTGACACAATTTTTCATTACAAATACTCATTTATTTTGCTACACACCGCTCTACCCACGCGTAGTTTACCATTTCAAATGTTTGTTTGCTGCCTTTGTTTAAAAATATTTATTTAAATATGTCACGTAAATGGCGCATTGATATAGGAACGGGAAATGTTATTTGTGTGCATCGAATGTTCGTGTGTAAACAAACTATCTGCCGGAAAAGCTGATATGGCAATTGATTAACTACAAATAAACAAAATAAATTATAAATAAGTTAATTATTTGCTACAAACGAAAATAGCTTAATATCAGGAATAAAACATTTTTTTTTGCGACTTGTAGTTTGGTTATTCACAAATGACGTCACGTATTTTTTACGCGCCATGTTTAAATAAATAATCTTTATACATGTAGTTACCTTTGGGTTATTTAAAGGTTTATTTATTTAAAATGATTTTTTTATCATCAAGAATCAATTTTTATAATTTTATCGGTCCCATATATACGAGTAAAAAGAAATAAATGACGGTTTATACAAAAAAATAAAGGACATTGTAGAGTGCAGCTGAAGAGTTCGCGCAGCAAAAAGTTTTGTCAACCTTCGTGATATGAAGAATTGTTAATAATTCAACATTATTACTTTCACCTTCCGCAAATTATTCTTTTAATTTCTTCTTCCTATCCACGTTACCACGTTTCCTAATCTATAAATCCATTGTACGGGGTTCGCTACCTAAAATATACTGATTTAGACATGGAGTGCCTGCCGTCAGATTTCCACAACCCTTAGTGAAAGCAGACCTTTCTTAGGTTTCTTCTTCTATTTCTTTCTTAGGTTCCATGTTTTTCGAAATATAATTTCTTGCGTTTCTTCACGATGTCCTCTTTTAGCGGCATGTATACTATGAGTACCTACATAGGTACTATTGGCAACGTTCACGGTTGACCCTATAACAACATTTCATCCCTTTATTTTTTAACCAATAAGGTACCTAAGACTTTCTTGATATGGGCATTAAATTTATAGGTTCCAACTTTCACCACATCTTGTAAAGTATTAATAAATATTAATACAATACAATAGTTAAACAATAATACAACAATAAATCGAAACCATTTCTTTGTTTTCGGGTTTTCTTAAGTTGCAATAGGTTGACACTTAAATTTTTAAAGTAAATTAAAGTTGAGCTAAAAATTAATCAGTTCATGATTCATATTTATGTTTGAATAAATCATGAACCTACAATAAAATCACATAAATTCTCATATCACTTCTTTTTTGTGAAGTTAATAATTAAAGGAATCAATAAAACAAACCTATTTTCTCTACATTTTTTTATTACTGTGTTACAGGACCCAATGTGTTCGAGTTCAACCCACACTTGTGACACTTGTCATAACTAAATACCTTGGTTTTGTCCGTAAAAAAGTCTTTTGTTTTATATCACTTAAATGTTATTGGTGGCCCTTATTAAACAAAACTGAGGATCGCGTTGAGCACTGCAAGCAAAAATCGTCCTTAACTTCAACCGTGAATTTTGTCGATAGTACCTAAGTGATCATCACAAATATTTACCTACATAAATTAAAAAAAACATGAATTTAATAGTATCTACATGACCAGATTTTAACCAGAGACGGTTCGACGAGTCGGTTAATACGTTAGTTCTCTTTTATTATCTCGTAATAAAATAACACTTACAGTCGTCCGTAGAACGACTGCTTCTGATCCAATCGGTTTGGTTTTGATTGATTTTGTCGTTACGAATATCTATTTTCATCGTTTAACATAGGTATTGGTCTATTTTAATACGTAGATAAGTACTTCATTATTTGATTAAATACGCTAAAATATTTTATTTACCAAAGAACTATCAACATAATTCACATAGGTTGAGTTATTAATTTAATAGTTTGTACAAATCGCTTGAGGATTGTTTCAATGATCTATCAAAAAGATTTAAACATTTTAAAGCGTTTCTGATCACTTCGACTATTGATCGTGAGTGAATCTCTCTGGCTACTTTTCCACCCTCTCTCTAAAGTAAATCGCATTTACAACGTTTCAACCTCGCTAACATGTTAAAACAGAACTAATGGACATTCGCTTCAGTCTCAGCCCGCAGGAGAGGAATAATACAAGTAAAATGGTCCCATCTCTACGCTTCATTAATTTTATTGCCCCGAGGCGCTCCGCTCAAGTCAGAGCGCCGCTGGCGAAAACACGCCATTATTCTGTGTTGCCAGTGACTTAAATTAAATAAACACAAGCTATTATTTCGGAATGCATTCGTATTTCTTTGTCTCATCAACAAATGTCAACTTTTGGCGCGTAATCCTTTCTATGTAGATGCGTAGTGGATAGGCGGCAACAAAGAGGTTTGACACTCAACTGCATAATGTAATGTAGATATTAGCGCGAGAGCGTAGCGGAATAATTCAGATATGGTTTTTTGTCTGGGTACGACACAATAGGATTATTGTCCATTGATCATTGCTGATTATAAGTAGCTGCGGAGGGTGCGTAACATGAAAACTAAATTTGGTTTATCGGCTTTTACGGAAAGTAAGTGTTAATGTTGAAACAGTAATTTATGGTATGATCGTGACTTCCTCGTTTTCATTGATGTTTCATGGTTTCTCAAATTTAGGGTTGTATCTATTGTTTTGCAATGTTTAAGTAAATTGCCTGCAAAATCCGTCAATTATTATTATTTATTTTTATATGTACTTATAAAATTTTTAAAGTAAATTAAAGTTGAGCTAAAAATTAATCAGTTCATGATTCATATTTATGTTTGAATAAATCATGAACCTACAATAAAATCACATAAATTCTCATATCACTTCTTTTTTGTGAAGTTAATAATTAAAGGAATCAATAAAACAAACCTATTTTCTCTACATTTTTTTATTACTGTGTTACAGGACCCAATGTGTTCGAGTTCAACCCACACTTGTGACACTTGTCATAACTAAATACCTTGGTTTTGTCCGTAAAAAAGTCTTTTGTTTTATATCACTTAAATGTTATTGGTGGCCCTTATTAAACAAAACTGAGGATCGCGTTGAGCACTGCAAGCAAAAATCGTCCTTAACTTCAACCGTGAATTTTGTCGATAGTACTCATTTTGATAATCAGTATATTTTAGGGGTCGGTACCAGAAGCGTGCACGCCGCGACCCTGCCAGTCCAACACTTGGACTGCAATTCTGGACCCATACCGCACAGACGCGCGGATTAGGGCGTCCCCCGGAGGCGACGCGCACCGATCCGCCCCCGTCGGTGCGAAATCTAAGGCATGCGGCGGTGGGGGCCGCCACCCACCACGCAACGCCCATCCCGGCGGGTCGAGGAGAGCTGAGTGTCGTATAGGCACATGGAATGTGAGAGGTGGTCTAAAAGATAAGATGAATGAGTTGATAGATACAATGAACGTGAGATGCCTAGATGCTTTGTGTGTGTCAGAGACCAAGCGAAAGGGAAGCGACACCGAAGATCTGCCCGGTGGCATGATGGCCCTGTGGTCCGGGGTGGACCAGGACGTTCATGCCAGCGCTGGTTCTCTCTGCCTACCCCGCAAGGGACTTGGCGTGAAGATATACATACATACATATGTACTTAAATCTTTTAAAATATTTATTGATTTTTTAATTTTGTCGGATTTAGCTTTATCTTTATCTATGCAGATAGACAGTGGAACTGCCTGTCTATTATGTTAGCGAAGAGCAGCTCACGCTTAACACTTGAAGATTGACGGTAACTCTTATTAGATACGGCATAAGAACGGTACAATGGTCAAAGTGTAAAACTCGACGTGCTCTTAGCTATACTATTTATTATTTACTTATTTGTCAAGGCATAATATTTCGTGAATATAAATACAATAAATCAAATCGAATTCAAATGGAGGTACACGTCTTTTTTCGATAATAAATAGAGCTAAAAATAGTGTTGAGGTGAGGTGTTCTGAACTAAACTTCCGTTACAGCTTTACTACGTTTGAATTAGTTGTCATAGAGAAAATTAAATATGAATAGTTTGTTCATTTATTACTTTTTTCAGTAATAATATCTTTTTTTTAAATTATTAAAAATCAAAAAAGTATCGGCAAAAGTGGCTATTTGTACAAGTATCCCAAAGATTTGCCCTAATTATCGACAGACATCTCGTAGATCTCGCGATGATGTCCATCAAATTAAAAAAAAAAACTAAAATTACCAAACATATTAGGGTCAACTATAACAAAAAGTATATATATTTTTTATTCTATTAAGTTACGATATTATGTGCCTAATTAATTAGGATAATATATTAGATATTAATATCTAATAAATCAACTGAGTTTTTCTTACTACCTGCTAGGTAATCTTATTTGGCAAGTTTAAGAAAACGTATTTTTTCACTCATATCCTGTATTAAACACAAAATTTACTTTAAGCAAACAATTAATTGCAGTTTAGGGTAATTACAAACACTGCTGCTTTGTGTGTGCTGTATCCTCGCATCCGTCAAGCTTTCTCATTCTGCAATAGTGTGAACAAATGCTGGCACTAGATTTGAAAGTTTTACTGGGTGTTGTTTTGAGAAAGTATTTGCCAGGGTTGTCCGAAATGATACCTCTGCGAGATAATCTCTTGTACCTACATAATTTAGGTAGAAGAAATCATTTCGCCATATGTAAAAAAAAGTGTTTTTATTGGCACATAAATAGCGTAGACACGTTCGCGGCCATCGAAATTAATTTAAATTTAACATTTTCGTGATAGAATATAGCAGATCCAACCTTGAACAAAACGCACCCTTAAACCGCTTTGTTAGAGTTAACTATAGATTTTGATCTATTCGTGAATGACATTCTTAACTTTAAAAAGTCACGCCTTTCTTAGTTTTCGTTTTCCGTGGAGCAAAATTTACCTTTTTAATTTATATCCTATTAAATTTTTTGTTGTTTCAAAAAACGCATGTAGTCTTCACCTATACTTAATTATAATAACATTAAGCTGAACATACATGTCATTGAGCCTTATATTTAGTATTGATGTTTATTATGTTGGTGTTTATTAAATAAATAAATCAGTAAGTGTAGAAAGAAGTGTAGCGCCGGGAATATTTTCATGCAACATAGACTTTAGTCAGAAGGCACAGCTCACTGTACACAATGCAGTGCTCATGCTAGTGCTAACGTATGAAAACGAAAGCAGCGTATGTTAGAGAGAAATAAAAATCACAGTTAAGCACACTAAATAAAGAAATAAGTGTTCGGTTTCTTTAAAAATTAGAGTTTTAGTCAGCTGTTTATTGATTTTCTATAGTTTACACAGGGCATAGTATACATTTATAGTATTTCGTTTATCTTAATATACATTGTGACCAATTGGCCACTGAACTCTTTGGATTTCGAAACTGTATGATTAGTTTATTTTTAAATTACAGAATATTATCATCTACGTTTCTTTACGTTAGCTGATCAAGATTGTGAACTTTTAAAACTTGCATTATAATGTAGAAATACATTTTCTTTTAATAATTTTAAAATAAAACGTTGCACTTACATGTACTAGGTATACTATTTTATATTTGCCACCTCAAACCTAACAATGATAAGGAAGATTGATTGTAGATTGAGTGGCATGGAATAATACTTGTTTATCATCATTAATACGCATATGTTTGAATATCTCTCCCAAATAATGTAATAGCTGGGTTTACATTTACAAACCAGTTTCATATTTCCAACAAAGATTTTAGTTTAAGATTTTGCCTATATATTTAGGAGAATAAAATTTAAAGTAGTGGGTGCAAATAAGAAACTGTCTTAACCCATCAGCTTAATAGACAATAAGTGTTTTATATGAAATTTCGAGAAACACAGTCGAAAGCATTTTTTTTACACAACTAGATTGGTAAATTAGATGGTAAGCAGCGGTAATGCTGTTTCGTTTGTTAGTTTGTTAGTTGGTAGTTTCGTTGTTTCTTTCACGATCTTTTGGACATAAACAGGGTTCATGGTCCCATAGCTAAAGGAGAAGCCACACTGCACTCCTGTAGGATTCGGGAGTCGAAGTCCGTACTGAAACCTTCATGAAGTGAGACATGACCTTTAGTTTTATAACCTATACCGCGTTAAGTGCCACACTCCTGCACCGATGCATTTGTTTTAAAAACTGAAGTAATGAAGTAATTAACATTCAATTTCCATTGGTACAGGATTTTCCTGTGAGAAGTAAACGGTTACACAGGTCGGTTACGATGTTTAAACCACGGGGTTCCATCGCTATCTCAGCTACGATAGGAACTCTATCGGCCCCTACAGTTTTCCTATCGATCCGGTCTGGGCTCCTATTTGACTTCTTCGGGCATTAGTGGCACGAGTTACTGATTAGAAAGGAAATCCGATGGCTACACTATTTTATGCTGGTAGTTCAGCAACTTGTGGGAATACGAGCGCAATCTTCCTTTACCTCACATAACAGGTGCTACCTGTTATGTGAGGACCTCTCGGTGCACAGGGATTTTTTACACAGCGGACATGGATGGATTTTGTGCTGCTTTGGCCCTGGAACATGCTATAGATGAGCTTCTGCCTGTCAGACGTTCCAACTTAACATACAGAAGTTGTAAAAGCCTAAACTACAGCTCTACAGCGGTGCAGTGGTGTGGAACTGATTCGCCATGGGAATTTGAGATTCAGTTTCATCGAGCAGCCCCCATCTGATGTGAAGTGAGACTCTCCGCGGGCAGGGCCTTGGAGTAGGAAATCGGGTAGCATGCCTCTTGTTCCTAAGTGTCCGTGCTTCGTTTGGAAGTACGTGTTTATGATGGCCAGATCTGCAGCTGCACACGTCCGGAGGGTTATCTTCCCCGCGGCGTTACAATAACCGTATCCAAACCCATCATGACATACACAGGCTTCGTCTAAGTCTCACCCAGGAGGCCAGGTTAAAATTACCACGCAAAACAATCTTATTGGCACTTATCAAAATTCGAGTCGAAATTTGATCGATATGCATTGTTATGATCACAAATGGATTACTGAAGCTATTTACTTTCAAGACATCGTCCCGCAACTCCTCTGAAAATACTATAGCTACCCCATTCTACCCACCAGGTGCACCCGTGTACATCAGCTTCTAGCCATTCCCAATGAGCCGGGGTTTACTGGCTTTCAATTGAATCTCCTGCATTAACGCCACGGCAACCATTGCCTGAAGAATACGCCAGTCAGCTTTCTCACGTGTCCGGTGCCGTGACACGGATTTTTCTTGCATGAATGGATGGAAAATAAATGACATTATTAAAACAGTGTAGCTGAATAAATTTGAAAAATAAATGAATGTCATATATTTTTCAAATTTATTGGATATATCATTATATAAATGGTGTGTACTCTCATACTGTACAAATACAACTCTGAATTTAATTCATTATTTTCTGTTCCAACGCATCCCAAAAGAAGAAATATTTGTACGAGAAATATATGTGTCCTACATAGTAGCAAATACATACCTATACATAAATAAGCTATCTTGTTCATGTATATTTTGACATATTAACCATATATCTAAACATATATCTATATATATATACGGAAAACATATGAAATTACATAGGAGTAGGGTGTTGAACCTTACTCCTATGGAATTTCAAATTTTTTCCGTTATGTTATTTGGCTATTTTATTTGCCACTAAGGTGGAAACAAGCGCACAGTCTGATGGTACTGGTAAGCAGTTACGTAACATATGCAACTCAGCAAAATACGGTATAATTTATCATACCTCTTGTCATTTTTAATCACATCGTTGAGACTTCTCAACGGATTTGGATAATTCATATTGTGTTCTTTTAGATCCGAATTCATTGACATGGACATTTGGTGGATATCTAAAAGTAGTAACTTAAATAAAAATAAAAGTTATTTACATGAAAGAAAAATTTACGCTTGTTACCTACTTATGGAAAAATATTTAAGATAAAGCAACGATGTGAAGAGGCTACCTCAATAAAATCGCTTAGCAGCGGGGGTATACGGTATTGGTATTTATTATGTTACAGGCATCCTTCCTTTTTAGATCAGGTGAACTGTGTGCTTGTCTGCTTCCAACCAAGTAGAAAGCCGCTAGAATTAAATAATTGGTATTTTTTTAGAACATGACGACATGAGGATAGAGCTGGTAATGTCGACAGTATCCTAATACTAGGATACTGTCGACATTACCAGCTCTTTGCTCTTTCCTTAGAAAAAGTAAAAGTCCTTTGTTAATAATATATCCAGAAACAAAAGCTAATTAGGGGTAAGTGGGAGTTATCTGGCCGTAACCTCTCAAGCCGCGATCCGGCGGCGCGCGGCCCTTCACAATGCCACTACTAATGTTTACTCAACTCGGAGCGACAAAGGGCCGGAACTATTGTTTGTTAGGAAAGCTTTATTTCGCGACCCTCGCCGCTTGCCGCGACAATAGGTTACCCAACTTAAAAATATATTATCTCACTAAACGTTATGCAAACGTGGATACGCCCCAAAAAATAATCCAAAAGTGCTGAAATGAAAAATCCGTTTGAAGAGTTCTGTTTTTCAATTTTAGTTATTTACGAATGCAGCACGTTGTGGCAACGATTAAACAAAAACTGATTTTGAAAATTTCAATGGTAAGTCAAAAACAAACACTTGATTATCAAAGTGAAAACCTCTTACAAGAAATAGTAACTGTGTATATAAGGACAACTGAAATCCAAAAGGTTGTCTTTAATGATTCTAAATTGTATTTAAACCACATTATAAAGGTAATTTATAAGTTTAGTTGTACTATGTAACCACATAGTAAAGTACTAAGTACTTGAGTACGAAAGTTTGGCGTGTCTGTTCAGAAATGTTCAGCCATATCGCGTATACGTAATTATAGGATAGATCTTCTGGTGTGAAAGATTTTTTTTCGGAAATCTGTGGTCCCCTTAATTATTGGTCACTAAATTATCTGGATGGCGATTTGTCGGTTAGTTTCAAACATATTTGTTATAAATTTGATCCGAATAAGAAATTGATAACAGGATACATCTCCCTTACTGTCGTATCTCCACCTTCCAGCCTATCTTATTTTCGTACTTGCGCTCTCTTTTTCATTATCTTATCTTCATTTCCTTCTCTTCCCGATTCATATCGCCCCTGTGTTAAAATTATATGTGTCTTACTGAATTAATTTGGATTTTACATCCGTTCCTGCTATTCTAATAACATTTTGTAGCAAATATTATATTAGCATTTTCTCTCTCCGTTCGCCATTTTCTCCTCTTCCTTCATTTTCCTACAAAACTTTATGAACTCACGGAGAGTGACCCAGCTATCTCCTCTTCACTCATTGATTTGATGTTCCCTTTGTGTTTCTTCCATTTATCTCCTATCTATCATCTTCCACCGGTTTTCAAATTTTAAATGTCTTACTTATATAGTTTAAGTATAATATAAAAGGTAAATTTTACACTTCTTATCCTTCACATCAAGGCAAGGTTATTTTTTTTTACTCGAAATTGATACCAATTGATGTAAGTAATGTTTTTAGTTAATAGATTCAGGCGTTATTTTGCGAAAGTCAAATTTACATGCAATTTGATCCAACCTGCTTTGTGTGCTTCCGCCACCAATTAGTTCATGCGGCCTAGCGCCGGCCGGCACCCACCCACTACTGTTAGTACGTGGTACATGCCGACGCTGCCATGGCTGCTCCGGTAGTCTCTGCCTCAGCTGCTGCGGTCGTCCGCCATCTGGAACAGAATCCGCATGCCCCCACCACCACCGTCGCTGCCACGACTGGCCTGGTCGTCGCTGCGACACGTGTTTCGCCTCTCCACGAGGCATCATCAGGCGTTGTAGACGTTAATCGTAAGAATAACATGCTACAAGTGACAAATCCATCGCAGTGCCGTCCCTTATATTGAATTGAGGGTGGGGGTGGATGGTGTGAGCGAAAAGATATTTAATAGTGGGGAATGGTTTACGTCAATCTGTTTGTTCATGAGAGTAATTTTAGAATTTTTATGTTTATTAATTTCTAATTGTTCCCTAATATTTAGTTTTAAACCTTTGTCTGTAGTGTGTAAAATTTGATATGTATTAGTGGGGGATAAGTTATGTCCTTAAAAACTTATAAAAATAATCGCCCAGAAAGGTCACACTTCGCCGAGCATCTTATAGACAAAGGACATAACTTATCCTTTTACACCCACCCACTACTAAAATAAAAAGTAACTTAAAAATACACGCTGCCTTGTCCATAATAATCTAGTAACCCGTAGGACGGGGGCGCTCGAGAGTTGAAAATTATCCTTTTCACGAACGACCTTAAGCATAATAGAGAAAGCACTTAAGCCATTTTCTCCGCCTTTGAGTGGCGTAAGCGCGGTCGTTTGCCGTGGCTACGTTTCGTGAGCTAGAAAATCAGCTATTACAGCCGAAAAGGCAAGCCGTCTCATGTGTCTGCTCAATAGAAGCCGGGAGTGGGCGGCCTGTGGAACGTTTCAGCCTAATGTGGTCATTGGGCGGCGCTAACAGCAATTAGGCTACAAGCGAGCAAATGGATTGTGCATTACCGACGACATAGATTGATTTATTGGTTAGCCACGGTAAGCTCCAATCAAAATCATACATTTAAATGTGAATAGCCGCCAGCTGCTACGATATAGTCATTATGAAAATGGACATCAGTCAATGTTCTTTAAATATTAAAAGCGATCAGTGGCGTGACCCAAAGTCGATTGCTTGTCGTTCATGACGGTACTTATGAATCGGAACAGTGCAAAATTGATGTCTACTAGAATCAAACTGAAATCAAAACTCATTTCCTGTAACTATCCTCACTTGTCACGCGATTGAATTGCTTTTTGTTACTTATCGTACGACTCGACTTTTTCTTATGCTTTATTTTGGGCCCATCATAAATTGGATTCACATGATCTTATATTAAATTCATGGCTGTTAGAGTCACTGCTCTTTATATCGACGTCATCTTTTTTGATATTCCTTCACGTAAAAGATCACATCTGTTAGTGGCCGGGCGTGTAGGTACCGGTCTATGAATAATAAATGTGTCGAGCTAGCCGATTGAGGGAAATTGAATTTTATAGTTGGTAACACATTCGAGGACAGATGTCACAAAATGGCTGCTCGCCGGCGGCTACGTGACGGGTAATCCAAATGTCAAATAGAAATCAAAATTAGGTCGATTGTAGTGTTAATAATTAAATAATGACGGGCTAGGTGGCAGGCGACGGCATGTGTGCGCATTAACGAGGGTATACACTTGATTTAAACCAACAGGAAAGGTGTGAGCTTCATTGTGATTAACAGAGTTACTTCTGTTTGGATGGACAATTATCGGTCCATTAGTTAAAGCACACAACGCAGCGACCGCATTTCCATTAAATTATTAAATTTCAGCTTACAAATATTTGGTATATTTGAGGTCGTTACAGGAATATTAGATAACATGAAAATATTAATATTAAATATACAACTCATACTCTGAATTTAGTTGTCATAGCTAATTATTGTCAGGTTGCGGTTGCACTTGGCCATTGCAATCTCACTGTCACTAATGAAATCGACGAAGACACATATTCCGGGTCTCTTCCGGTGACGTAGTAACGACCCACAGGGGCCAACTACATAGTCAGTGTCAAAAAAAAAACATTCTGTGCTTAAAAAATACCAATAACTAATAGTTAATACCTAAGAGCTGCTGCGGTTAGATTGTAAGGTACTCGTAAGATTAAGAGATATTAGGTTGTTATATACCGTTACCTGCATTAGTTTGTTTTAGCTTTGCAGTCTTTACGAGTACGGAATATTTATATTTATTTGTTGGAATCCCTCTATCACATTACATTTCTAGAGATTATTTCAGTTCTTCAACAGAATAAATCACAATACATCTAAGCACTTATCTCCAATCTTTGCACGTTTACAACAATATCATGTAACACAAAAGTAACTCAATTTGTTATATAGGTAACAGATATTATCGTTAATTGATTTCCCCTCAGAGCTATCTCCCTGCTCTCCCGAGTTAGATAAATTCGCGCTATCCGTTTACATCATTAAATTTTATTAGTGGCAACACAATAGAGAGCCATCCGCGCGTCTATCAGGAGAGGGACTTTTCCGCAGGCTGCGATGTCCCCCACCGATTCCCATTTCCTTTTGGCACGAATTAAGCAGGCTATTAAGTCGACTTTGAGACGTATGACGAATCATAAAGCTAGAGGGACAATGGGTACGCATTCAGATGAAGATTTTGTCGATTTTCGGTAAAATACTCAGCTTTTAATGCTATTTCCGAGGCAGTTAGTTTTATATTGAATCATAGGGCTTTTTCTAAAGATTTTGCTTAAATGTATTTCCTCAGGAAACATTATGGACATTAAAGGGGTGACTACTTCATTGTTATTACTTAAACGTAGGTATATTATGATACTATCTAATAACATTTTTTTTTACCATCAATTACTCATATAGAGTACCAATAGATTTTATCAATCAACGAGCCAATTTATCGCTACGTAGAGTCAGTTGAATTAAGTACCCTCTAATCTTCAATCTGTCCATCGCAATCATTATTCGATTAATGGAATTCAATCTTAATGTTGTCATGTATTAGTTGCGTCACCTAATAGATAGATGGCGTGTGCAGCGGTTATTAGTGTTGCCAGAGTCATAATCTGTCATAAATGTCAAGCTAGCGAGGCGATGCGACGGAGCTATTATTTAGAATATTATCGTCATTTCAATTTCTAGCTTAAACAAGTGGGGCATCTATCAGCCATTGTTACAGAAAGTGTCACGCAATCACAACGATAATACTTACGAGGGACGATGTCTTGGTCAAATTTTTTGTGTAATTGACTTATTATGTATTGAAATCTTTATAATGACACAAAATTAGCTACATTCAAACGTGCCCGACGTAAAAGGATAATAATTCGAATTATAACAAAATTTAATAATCTAAGTCATAAGTACAATGTGGTCAGAAAAAAAAGAATGCGTAAGCAAATGATAGGGCTGTCGCTTTCTACATCAAAATATTTTAGGTTGCTATCTATAATACTGTAGTTTATTCTGTTCAAATATGTAATAGTAGGTATTAAGTATGTACGGAAAAAGTCAATGTTGCCAATGAAAATAAGTTTAGTTGTGTTTCTAAACTTTTGGCCACATTACAAGAAAAGATTCAATATTGTTATGTTATAAATATTATAAGTAAGGCAATATATTCATTATATATTCGAATGACTATTTTGAAGTAGGTATACATGCATTTTTGTTCTATACTGTCGTCGCTATTATTGTACGTCTGTATTCTTTGCTACTTGCTTTTAGTATTGATTGCAATCGAGATTTAAGGTATATCAAAACCAATTTTACATCGTTTATGCCTAGTTCGATAGTCTGCAAGCATGTATACTAAGACAATAATAATACGAGTATATTAACTACTCAGCTCCTTCTCTAACAATTGGAATACCATCGAG
The DNA here is from genome assembly GCA_947507595.1 of Pyralis farinalis. Classification (NCBI taxonomy): domain Eukaryota; kingdom Metazoa; phylum Arthropoda; class Insecta; order Lepidoptera; family Pyralidae; genus Pyralis; species Pyralis farinalis. The sequence goes on along the minus strand of OX382261.1, from coordinate 11,773,580 downwards.
CTTGGTGATCTGCTGTAGCCGGTTACAGGCTTGCGTGCGCCAGGTATCTGTGTCAGGTTGGTTATCAAACAATGGATTCCCAATAAACACTAGATCTTGTAATGACGGGCATTCCTGAAACAAAAATGGTTACGGAACTTCGTTCTGTATTGTACAATATGATACATAATGATACGATATATATAATCAATTATATGTTCAGTTAGTAGCTTCATATGCTTGCTTCGACTGATAAATGTCAATTTACTAATGGGAAATAATTTCTATAGAAAATACAAGTTTAAGATTAACAGATTATGTTAAGTAAATAAAAGAGGTTAGACGCATCAAAATATACCGACTGGGAAAGTACCTCCAACTTACGGAAAACCGCAGCTAAATAAGAAAATCCTGGAGTGTTCTTGTGTTCCTGCGACTGAGTGAGATTACCAGTACGCTCCTAGGGAACTGCTGTGTCGGCAACAGTGGTGGTAACACGCGAGCGATACTTAATACGTTACAAGCGTTCATAGGCTACGGTAACCCCTTCACATCAGATAGACCGAACACTTGTATGCCTTCCGACGTAGTATAAAAAAAAGTAAATAAAATGACAAACTGTAATGTATTATGTACTATTGTGAAAGTTCTACTTTTGTAGATTTAATTATCATAATTTTAAAAGTTAACATTTGTAATCTAGGGTATGAACCGTTTACTACATTAAGGTAAATTTTAATTGAATACGAATGTTAAGAGAGGTAGGGCGCATCAAAGCATCCCGTCGGGGGAAGTACTTCTACAACATCGGTAGGTAAAGAAGATGCAAAGACAGAAGCCTATAAACGCTTGCAAAACAACTACCTATTGGTGTCCTTACTGCTAATAAAACAAATCCTGAGGATCTTACCGATGAACTTGAATCACTTTTTTACAGAAAAATATTTTCGTAAGAAAAATTAAATCCTAGATTATGGAGGCAAACAAGTGTACGGTCCAACTGATATAGAGAAGTCAGCGTAGCCTATGAATGCCTTTTAAATTGGTTCACATGTAAATAATCTTTTACTAAACTCGGCTAAAACCAAATGCATCAAATTTAGTCTTCCGAGTGTGACTTATCACCGTGTTTTTTTTTATACCACTAAGGTGGCAAACAAGCTTACGGCCTGCCTGATGGTAAGCAGTTACCGTAGCCTATGGACATTTGCAACACCAGGGGTGTTACTCTTGCGTTGCCGACCCTGTAAGAACCTCTTCACGCCTTTCTTGAAGAACCCCATAGGTACTAATAAAACCTCGGCAGCGAGTTCATTCCACAACTTAATAGTTCTCGGTAGAAAGCTTCTCAGGAACCGCACAGTACGCGGCCATTGCGGTTCCAGTGTATGAGGGTGAACTCCCAAACGTCGGATGTCCATACAAATTATAAAGTTTATCACGGGGCTCAGTTGTTCAGTAACTCAAGTGGGTTCTGATGACTAAAGAGCCGCGGAGAGAGGCAAACCCCACATGACTCGGTCCTTACACATCTTCTCACTTCTTGAACATTCATAGTCTTGCCATGCACGCTCAGACCGTTGTGTACTCGCGTATTCTTCTTCATGTACCTGTAATCTATTGAATTCGACCCATTCCTTGACCATATTATTGGACATGTAAAGTACGCGCAGTTTTTTCATTGATCCGATTCCTTTTAGTTTGTCGATTGGGTTGTAGCTGATCCACAGTTCTTCCAGTGTTTCGGCGACTGTTTCCTGGATACAATATATAGTGTGCTTGTAAATAACTTTGAGTATGAATCACTTTTACTATAGGAATAAAAAAACCAGTTGAGAATGCGCAAGCTTGCATTGCCAGAGAAACACCTGGCTCGTCAATTATATAACAATTTAATTATTTGTTTTAAAACTTTGTCGGTTTTTTGACCATGTTCCTTATCCTTAAGAGATAGGAGGTTGGTTTTTCAGACGTTCCTATTCTACCTTTTTATGCTGAATCCGAATCTGAAGTCAAAATTCGAATATTCGAAAAAAAGCGACAGACACACACGAAGATAAACACACGGACACAGACAAACACACACACGCAGTCAAACATATAGATTTCATATAGGAACGTGTTCCTGTTAAAAAAGTTTTCATACAAATTACCATAGATAACAGAAAGTTGTTTCTGTTATCTGTGCAAATTACACAACCCTGTCTAGTTCCAAACAAAACAACGCTCAAAATATGCCCTTGTCATAGAACATCGTTGGGCAAAGAAGTAAAATAGCCACCGTAGCCTATACATATATGCTTGCAATGCAAAAATTGTTGTCCCTGCTACTAACACTAAAACCCCTCAGGAATTCTTTTTAGCGTTTCATAGGAAAATTAATTCCTACATTGCGGAAACATGCTAATATAACATACTCACCTGATGTAAAGTGGTTACCATAGCGTATGAAAGCGTACAATACGGGAACTATCGCTCGCGCCTTGCCACACCTACCGCTATCACAGATACTCCTCAGAAGTTGACTGGTGACCTCAGTGCTTGCAGGAACACAACAGCCCTCCTGGTAGTTATTATATACCTGCGGTTAGCTTTGAGATGGAGGTATTCCTTAAAAGGAAGTATTCCTTAAAGGAGGCTGTTTTGATGCGCCCTACCTCTCTTAGCTTATCGACTGCCATCAATCGAAATGTTTTCGATTTCGCTGGGCACAAAAGCTTATCCAGTCCTGCCAGTTCTTCCGATTATCAGAGCGCACATTCAAACCTTAATGTGCAAATAGATGACAGCTATTAAGTCACTGATTTTCGGGCGGTTTGAAAACACAGTTATCCCACATTCAGTAGTGATGCAACTTGACACAGTATGCTCTAAGCTTTCTTAGGTTGAAGGAAGATCGTTTGTCAGCAATGGGATGAATATGAGTTGTTGTAGAATCTTTTGCCAGATGATCGTTCGTTCAGCAGGATGAACCACGTAAGTACTAGTACAAGGAAGCATTGTTCTAATTAGCCGTCAATCGCACAAACGTGCGATGCAACGGTCATCGTACGAGAATGACAAATATACTGATCTCTACTGAATGTCTCAATTGACGATCGTTTTGACGATTGTTTTGACGAGCTCGTTGACTCAGTCGTGAAAGACGCGACTTTGAGACCAACGTTCGTGGGTTCGATTCCAAGACAAACATTTGTGTGCATGGACACGTCTGTTTGTCTTGGTCTGGAAGTTTCAAGAGAGGTAGGGCACATCAAAGCAGCCCGTCTGGTGAAGTACCTCCACCTCACAGAAAACCACAGCCAATTAACAATTCCCTAGAGGGTTGTTGTGTTCCTGCGTGTGAGTGAGGTCACCAGTAAGCTCTTAAGGAGTTGCTGTGTAAGCAGCAGAGGAGGCATCGCGCGAGTGATATATGTTACAAGCGTTAATAGGCTACGGTAAGTACTTTACATCAGGTAGGCCGTATGCTTGTATGCCCCTCGACGTTGTATAAAAAAAAAGTTTGATCTATAATTTTTTGTATAACATTTGTACTTTTAATACTAAATGGTGCCGTATGTACAAATGCATAATTTAAATAAGATGTTATTATGAATAAGGCTCCAAAGATTATAATTATGTTCAACTCATTCATAGTTCATAATTCTTAGAAACTTACGATGCCTGATAAGGATTTGATGTAATTTCTCCCCAATGATAATATCTTGAGATTTCTCATTCCAGCTATTCCAACAATTTTGTCAATCATATTCGACGACAAGCTTAGTTTTCTGAAACGTGACGATAAGTAATTTTGCACTCAAACATTTGACGCCAAAGTTGTTTTTTCACTTCTCGACATAGTTTCTAGCATGATCCGTTAGCTAAGGATTTAGAATTATTTGTACTACCTAACTACACCATTACTACTAAAAAAATAGACAGTCGAACCTTTGTTTCATTCATATTATCTTACATGAGCTGAGTACTTTACAATTAACTTTATTTTCGAGAGATCAAAGATTTTTTCGACTGACTGAATATTTTGATGATTGATAAACGTAACGGAAAATTCAGAATATTGCATAGTAATATTAATAAACCAGTAATGTTTTAGAAAAAAAAACTGCTTCAACATCGTTGATCGTACGGATCAAATCTCTCTATGCATCCTAAATTGAAACTAAATATTAAACCTACTGCCTAATGACGGCTACAATAAATATGCTAATATACCTACTTCAATAAATACTGATTTTACCATTTAGTACAACCACATCTGCACTTGATGGATCTTGATAGATGTTGTTGTGGAGAGGGTTTTTATTGCGCAAAAGCAATGCATACGGGCTATATATGATGTCTCACCCATAACCAGCTGTCGACCTCTGTTCAAGGAACTGAATATTCTCACAGTAACAAGCATGTATATTTTTGAAATATGCATCTTCGTAAAGAATAACTGGCAATTGTTTACAAAGAGAAAAGATGTATGTAATTTTAGCAGTAGGTTTCCTGAAAAACTATTACTTCCTGCGTCTAGGACGGCTGTATACAGTAACAATGCGTTCTCTAATGTGTGTCAAAGTCTATAACCATTTGCCTGACAAATTGAAAACACTTAGCGACGGTAAATTTAAAAATAAGCTATTTAAATTGTTAGCAGAAAATTGCTTCTATACACTTAAATAATACTTCCAAAATAAATGGTTATAACTAGAACTAGGTATGTATAAACTAAATTGATATAACTAGGTAGTAATAAGGGTATAATACAATTATTAAGGTAAAGATAAATGTTAAAATGTAATTTATTCGTAATTTTTAATTTGAAGCCAAATATTTTTTATATTATTTTGTTTTAATTTATAATCTGAAAATTTAATTAATTTAAATGTCTTAATTTTGCAATGCCCTCACAGGGCTCATGTTACGGCTACCATCACCTTAATCTTAAGAACTAAGTGTACCTACCACATGAAATATGTAATGAATTTGAATTTGTCAATAAATGAATTTGAATTTGTCAATTACCAAACGAGGATATGGTAAAAGTAATATACAGCACAAAAATATTTCATTAGGAGCACTGAGGACTACTTTATAGGAACAGTTGCCAAACCAAAGTTGTTGGTTGTGTTTATGCTAATGAGTGAGGGGAGCAGTAAGTTGCTGCGTGATTGAATGGCAAACGTTGATAGGCCAAATTAACCGCTTCATATCAGGCAGGCCGTTAACTTGTATGCTACAGTGTCACCGTTTAAAAAATCTTCAAATTCAAACAGTACAGAGAAAGAGATTGAACTGGTTTAGGTTTATGAGAGAAGTTTACTTTCTTGCGTATTATTAAGGGTATTTTCATGCAAGCGAAAATGAAACATGTTTTTTTTTTCACAAAAACTGTAAAAGAGATGATTCTGAAAATTATATAGTGATTATATAAATAAATGTGCATTGTATTAACAAAGAGTTACGAAAGAAGTGTAGTGAGCAAGAGTGAGTGTACATATTACACAGCAGCGGCCACCCTAGGCGCACACACATAGATCAAATTAGTGATGTGCTGAAAAGGGGCAAAATCAAAAGTATGAAAAACCGAAGAGCGTGCATGAAGAGGTTGATGAGTGCAGAAGAATCGAGAGATATATGTTTGGATCGGTGCACCTGTCGTTCCAGTCCTACTCACCCCAATGGGAGACAACCGTGATAATATTTTAGAGTAAGTTTCAGTACTCCAATACTTTGCGAAATTAAGCGCAGACCTTTATCGATGTAATCTTCTACTTATGCCAGAAGCTGCATGTTATCACATGCTCCAAGTATTTAGAGAGAAATAAGGTAATAGTAATTCGTCTGTAATTAAATGGTTCTAATCTATGATACTTATAGATACCGGGTGCATATTCGATCGGCAGTTTAACATTACCAGCAGAGTGCGAAGGCGCTTAAAGGCACCTCGGGAGACCGTAGTTTCAGCAGTGCCTTGCCGATTACTGACCTCTCGATAATGGATACTGAGAGATAACAACGAGTAAATGAGATCTCTAAGATAGAGTTAGCGCACCACAATATTATTATAATATTATTAGTCGTGTAGTTTAGGTTAAGAAAATAACATTAAGATAACTACACCAATTTTTTTTAATAACTTGTAATTATGTATTAAAACATATTTTCTACTATATACCTTCATAAAAATCTATCGCCAACATACATATATATCACTACGCCTGTCTCCCTTTGGGGTAGGCAGAGACTATACAATGCCAGTTGCACTGATACAAATATACCTCTCTCGCTTCTACAACACTTCAACCTCTTCGTACATGCTTTATGCGTTCTTCGGTTTCGGGTGATTTTAATTTGGGTCTTTTTCTGCTAATCACCTATTTGATCTACTTATACGAGGGTGATCCCTGCCGATGTCTCCACACACTGTTGCTGGAACTCAATTCCAAAACTTCCTACTCCTACAAATTTCTTCTGATTAAATTCGTTGTGAGTTCCAAGGCAGCTGTAGTTTAACCCCCGGGACGGCAGTGAACTTCATTGTTCATTGCCTTTTTGTTGGTCGCCGCTGTTAATTCTGGCTACACAGGAGGGGTGGGTCTGTCCCGAAACACTGTTGCTGGATACCAATCTTTCGTAATTCTTTTGTCATTCATTCTTTCAAAATGTTCAAACCATCTCAGTTCAACCTTTTCAATTTTTGTCACTACAACATCTTTCATTCCACATTATTCTCGTATCGTGCTATTTCTTACTCTGTCCATCATTCTAACTCCACACATACTCCTCAGCGCTCTCATTTCTACAGCGTTCACCCCACTTTCATGCTTTTTCCATCATACTCATGATTTACTACCGTACCTCAATGTTGGCGTAAATGCACGCTGAATGATATTCATAGCAAGGCGGGCTTTGCGCGATATATTTTCGCTTGAGTCGCCGAGCATAACGCATCATTTATCCGGTTTCCTGCTTTCATTCTTCTTTCGATATCTCCCTTACATTTTGCAGCATATTCAGATATTAGATAGTGGTCCCGCCGTTTCATGTCAAAGTGCGGCAACCACTACCTACTTGTCCTACTAAATATGGTACTTGTGCTGCACATGGCGCGACATATTATGAACACATACTTTTCAAATAAGTTTTTACAGGGTTGGCAATGGACAAAAGCGAGCACACACCGGATGCCGCAAGTGTCCATAGACTACAGTAATTGCTTACAATCAGGTATGCCGTATGTTAACCAAGTTAGTGGTATACAAAATATATCATTTATAATTTATTACAATCACGAGATATTAAAAAAACTGGCAGTCTTAAAGATCACAAAGAAACTACTCAGTCCGATTACCTATGCTACCATAGGAACTCGAGATGTGAGCCGTCGCTCAACTTCCTTCATATCTATGGATCCAGAATGCTCGTTCCTGACAATTTTTCCTTCCCTTTTCCCCTTCGTTCTCCTTCCAACTTCATTCACTTGTCACCTAATTTTATATCCCCAGCTTCCTTTCGTACTTCCTTTTCTACTCCATCAAAGTCATCATCATCATCATCCAAGCGTTAAACCTGGTCGCGTCCTACGCTTCCGCTTTGGAGCGGATCTTCTACTTCACCAAATTGACAGAATGGAAATACTTGTATATGGTAAAGAGAATTCAGTTTTATGAAATTATATTTACTTACTCGCAACTCACAAGGGTAGATAAAGCTCCGTCCATTTTCTCTATCGGAGGCCACTGGAATTGAAGCTCTATCACTTTAGCTTCAGCGGCGTTTTCACCTTTTAGTTTTTCCCATCGAGCTATAGCTTCCTTGCAGGTGGTCGGCTTTAATGCCATGACTGCAGAGTAGTTTTTTTATATTACTTTTTATTTTATATAACGTCGTGAGGTATGCAGACATATTACCCACCTGACGTAAAGCGGTTGCCGTAGCCTAAGAACGTTTGTATATTTATGCCACCACTGTTGCTAACACAACAACTCGTTAGTAGCTTACTGGTTACCTCACTTACACGCAGGAGTACAACAACCCTCCAGAAAGTTGTTATTTGGCTGTGATTTTCTGTGAGGTGGAGGTACTTCCCCAGACGCGCTGCTTTGATGCACCCTACCTATCTTAAAAACACCCAGACCAAGATAGACAGACATGTTCGTGCACACAATGTTTGTCCATTCAAAAGCCTTAAACTTATAACCAGTTAAACATTGGGAGTATAGAAAAATACGATTATGGTTTTAATGAACAGATAAATTGATACTGTATATATACATATACATGCTGCTGCTGTGAGAATTGTAGACGATCCTAATGTTACACACGGTATTGAACCCTTAAGTTTAAGGAGAGATTTTGCCTCCCTTTGTGTGTTCTACCGATTGTATAATGGGTGGTGTACTGAATAATTGTTTGATATGATACCGACAGAATTATTTTATAACTGCAACGCTCGCCGACACGGCGGGGAGTTCACCCTCACACGCTGGAACCACAATGATCGCGTACTGTGTGGTGCCAGAGAATTTTTTTTCCGAGAACTCTCAAGTTGTGGAATGAACTCCAAGCCGAGGTTTTCCCCAGGAAAGGCGTGATGAGGATTTTAGAGAATCGGCAACGCATGAGTGACACCCCTAGTGTAGCAAATGTCCGTAGTCTACGGTGACTGTTTACCATCAGGCAGGCTGCATGCTTGCCACACTAGTGGTATAAAAAAAGTGTATACATACCGGGCACATAAATTTAACAATGCCTGTGTAACTATATAATTCTAATTAATATGCTATAATAGATATATTTACTCAATAATTTGATACATAAACATACGATTCATGTTGGATGACAGGCACGCAATATTCTCAGATAAGTAATATTATTAACATTATATAATTCTCTATAAACGGACCCATTTTGACGATTTCTTGTGTATTTGAGGGAATTCCTGTATAGTTACAATTCACTATAGACCCCGGTAGGTGACACTGCAATAGAGTTCTAGATTTTTTATATTCGGGCAGGACAACGTCTGTCGGGTGCGCTAGATCTGATCTACTTAGATGTTATTGTTTGTTTTTTTACTGTAAGACAAATTACGCAGCGCCATGTAGATCTAAAGTAAGCGAAGCTTGTGTTATGGATACTAGACAACCGATGAACATACGTAAATTCATTTTTTTTTGTAAATACTTACCTACATTCTTATTATATATAGAAAATACCTTAATTAGATAATACTTAGATATACGTAACACTAAAATAAGATACAAGCATGATCAAATACATGAATAATACCTTAACTATATAAGAGTCGAAAATAATAAGAAATAATAATCTCTGCAGATCCCATTAAAATTGCCCAATATTTTCCCATACATTCAGAATAGTTACAATAACAGTCGGGACCTGCTCATGGACATATTACAGTAATCTTCTCAAGGATGCCTCTATGCATTGGATCCATATCCCCGCGTACACCTATCAAATGACCGGATTAACACAAGTGATTTAAAAGCAAGATAATAATAATTAATCTCGCAGGGCAGCTTGTAGTGAGCTGTTGGTGAGTCAACGACACCGCGGCTACCCGGGTGCTTCTGAGGCGATCAGGGCCTTCGTCTCTGGCGTGTTTAAGTCTGTAGAAGTTAACTCAAGGAGGCTCGTAGGACTCTATGCTCTGGCTTGCTTTCATTGGCCGTCCAGAGGGTAGTCAATATACTTCAGGGATGGTGATAAAGGGTATAACGGCGCAAGTAACTTCGGATTTTTTTTTATTTTCATACCAAAATGTAAAATTTTAGAAGAAATCTATCTATCTACGTATCTATCTGAATGAAAAATAATGAAATGAATGAAGAAATTTCCTATAAAATAAATAATAACTAAATATCAGCCTATACTATATGTGACTAAAGATTGCGACGATCAGCAATTATTACAAAGATTGTATATAACAAATTGTAATAAATTTACCTTAAAGTACCACAAAATGCCGCGAGGTAGGTACAGTGATATTATGCTCCAAACACGAAAAAATTTACTTTGCTGCAAATAGTAACTGGATCTGATCAAAGAAAGATAATCATTACGTAGAACACTGACTCAAATGAATACAATCACTGTTCTGTATGCATGCCAAATCCCTTGCGGGGTAGGCAGAGAAAACAGAGCGCACGAGACTAGATCCTTACACACTTCACTCGTTTCATTAACATTCATTGCTCCTCTCAGGCTCGCTCTCCGGTTTCTAAGGTTCCTGACATCACCTTCAGATAAAACACGATCAAACACAAACAAGCTCTGTTCTGAATTTATTATATTTCGTTTGTCAATGTTTGGGTTGTAAGCTATACTGTAGTTGTGTGTAACTGTAGTAATGACAATTTATTTTTCTAGTTCACAATGGTAGATACCATAGAATATACAAAATAGGTCAGACACTGCAGTTGTAATAAAATCTCTTTGGATTGACTCCTTATCAGTAATGTGTGTATATAAAATACACCTTAAACTGGAATTAAATCAAATATAATCAGGCAAATGTAATTAGGTATCTTTCATCATGAGACGCGAAAGTGTTAAAATTATATTTGGGATTTTTGTTTGAAAAGTAATTCAGAGCTCAGTGCAGAGCTAATTGGGACAAATCACTGTGTGAATGCACTTCAGAGGAAGTAACCACGTAAAAATTATGTATTAACTATTGTGATTAGAGCTTAGAGCTCAATGGCGTCGTTTCGCGTGTCATTCTAACCGAACACGCAAGTTAAGCAATTTCGACCGCAGCCTGTCTATGGATGGGTTTATCTGTCTCGAGTTTCTCTGTGCTCGGTGGGCACGTTAAGCAGTCGGTCCCGGCTGTTGTCGATAGATGACAGTCGTTAAGCTAAGTCAATTGCCCTCGGGCGGCTTGAAAACACTGTCCTCCGCCAATACGCATTGAGCATTGAGCATCGTGGTGGATTATGCTCTTAACCCCTTCGGTTAAATGGAGACCCGTATCCCTGCAGTGGGATGAGTAAGGGTTGATGTGATGACCTACTGTGATTAGAACCTCAATACAAAAATTCCTAAAAATGTTCAAATTATTATTATTCAAGTACCATAAATAACGAAGTGTCTCCTGCTTATAGATGACAACCCCGCTATGTATTGCATCTTGGTAAATGTATACTTGAGATTATCTTACGTTTCCATTTTTTTAATACCTTGGCCACCCGGCCGCGACCGGCGGTGATCATTTACCATAGGATTAATAATCAATTAAATAGTGAGCTATTTTTACAGATATTTCAAAACTACTTTAAAACTAATTGAAATGTATATTTTATATATATTTGTACGTACAGCTAAGTACACGTCGACCTTGACACTCTTGACTAATATACTCGTAACTTAGAGTGTTAAGCGTAATCTGTCCTTAGCTGTCCTAAAACAAACTATGACAAAAAGAACAATACAAAGATAGACATTCATCCCTTAGATTAGAGGAAACTCTTCAGCCAAGAATCATTAGTAGTTTAAAAAGTACTGTACATATGGAGGAACCTGGCAGTAAATAATTCCATACAATATACCTACGTACTATTATTTCCATCTTTTTAACAATACACGAAAACGAAGCCACGGGCACAGATAGTATTTTAATGGGTAAACGCATTTTGTTCATGTTAACCACCACAAAGGCAGTCAGAGCGCAGAAAGCTGCCGTCTAAAAAAAATTTGGCTTAAAGAATTTACCTATAGTCAACCCTATAAATGCTGGATACATTTGATATGTCCACATACCCAACACAGGGCGCGGGGTCGTGCCGGGTGGACGCGACAATCACGTCGCGCCCTCACACCTACCCTAGGGTGCCCGAGACCGGCTGTACCCTCGTACGTAGTCCGTGTCCAATGTTTGCTCGCTGAATTTCAAGTGAGCAGATATAAGCCCTCGGAGAATAAGTTTAAACCAATATTGTATTTTAAGGAAGCTAGCGTTGTTTCCCTCAGAGGCGTAAACAGAGGTACACTTAACTCCTCCTTTATCTGGCCAGGCTGCTTTATTGTATCTTATGTTAATTAGTTTTATAGATAAAATGTTATTTTATATTAAAATACCTTAGTATGAAAATAATAAATTTATTTATTGACCTGAAGAAACTATCTTCTAATCTAAGATAATATTTAATCTATATATTTATATCATCACATCAAGTCACTTATGGGGAAGGCAGAGAGAGATAGAGAGCTGAGGTCCACAGGTTATACACACATAAAAGGCAATATGTAAAGATATTAAGAAAAACACTGTTTTTTCTTTTTTACTATATTGTAACTACGCAAAATTACTGTTATTGGAGTTAGTATTAAAATAGTTGACAAAAAAATATGATCCGCATAGTCTTAAGAGTTCAATCTACATTACATCTGATCAATTTAATGTTGTTGTAATTTTAAATGACCCTATTCACCACTTACTAGGGGCATTACCATTTATGAACATGGCTTTATACATTACAAATATTTATTCCAGCTCATAGACATCATAAAGCAATATTCGATATGCACGTGCCGCCACGTGCCTCTTGAGATTTTGTATACGCGACACGTGCGGATAAATCTACCACTTTTATGTAATGTTACAAGAAAATGCAGTAAACACCAAATCAAATGAACAACAACTTATAAATTTGTCTTTATTTTTAATTTGTATTTGTTATTTTTATTAATGTTCCTAAATAGTATTGAAAGAGTCGGACTCACGTACAGGGGACCACGTTTAGTTCCACCATTTGAAATTTACGTTTCTTACATACCTCAACACAAGCTCCACACTATGTGGCGCAATAAAGAGTATTGTATTGTAAGCTTCTTCTTAGCGTAATCACATTTTCCTAATGCATTAGGAATTGCAGGATCTGCTATCTGAGCCTAAAGATTTGACGAAGATACTGATTTTTACACGGAGCGACTGCCGTCTGACCTCCGCAACCCAGAGGGAAAACCAGATCATTCTTAGTTCAGTTCTCACGTCATTCGAAGTATAATTTCTTTTCCTCGCGATATTTCCTTCACCGCCGAGCAAGTGATTGTGAATTACAAACATGTACACAAATCCGAAAACACGAATTCAGTGGTACATGCCCTGATTCGAGCCTGGGACCTGTTGGTCACAAGGCTGGTTCTTTATCCACTAAGCTACTGCTATAGCCTCCACACTAAGCATTGTATTGCAATGTAACATTGACGAATGTATAAACATGCGTATATAAAAAATATTTCGCCCTCTATAACCATCAATGATCTCCACAAGATTACATCGGTTTAGTAGCCATTGGGCGGTACAGATAGACAGAACAACTAAATGGACGTTTATGGATTGTTTGGTCTTTAGACTTCTGGTATGAGACATTGCAGGTATGAGATTTTGGCGAATTTCGTGATCCTAGGTTAACTGTACCTGACAGTTAATCTAGGATCACGAAATTCGATATTTTTTTTATGTATTTACCCTGTAGGTATTTTTATAGGCAAGGGACAAACAAGCACAATGGCCACCTGATGTAAAGCGATTACCACAGCCAATGATTGACTGTAATACATACTTGTATTGCAATAGATATATTGCTCACAGATTGCCACTCTCGCTGCATACACAGCAACTCATGAGGAACTCACCTAGTAACCCCGCTCACATTATGATTACTTAACATACAAACAGACAGACAGATATGACAATAAAATTGTGTAATATGTACGAAATGTATTTAGATTTTCTCCATGCGTACTTGTGATGCTATGATAGGTTAACTGTGTCAAGAACATTATAGAGACTACTGGTTTTGATTTATGATTACACATTTTTTATCTTTGGCGGTTTTCTTCGAGGTACTTCGCCAGTAGGGCTGCTTTGATAGCGATCAAATCGCGAAAAAAACTGCTGTTCTATAGCTTATTAGTGGCATTCATACCTACGGATAGCTATCTACCATCGGCTATTTATACATAATGACCCTCAATTACCTCTGGGTAAAACTAATCCACATTGACTATTTATAGAGTATCTATCTCAATATTTTAGTTATATATATATATATATATATATATATTATATATATATATATATATATAAATACAAATTACGTTTTAATGTTATTAACTCAGCATTACACCTGGAAAAGCAGCTACCGTCAGCTGTGTTTAGGCTTCCACCGAAAACCGGGTCATTTACGGGATTTATTTATACAACTAAACAAAATTGAACTATCTGTTTATGATTTCAAAATAAAGGCTTTATTCTATTTCATTTTTTTTTGCACCTCACAATAAATCCAAACATTAGTTTTTTACATTTTTTTTCGTCTGTCTGTAAGCTTGTTTGTGGTGGTTAATATCTGAAAGCGAATATTAACGGCTCTTCACTGGTATACATTTCTTTCAGGAATGGGTTACAAACGGAAATGTGACTTACATTTCGGTTTATTAATAGTTTTTCTTATTATCACACCTCTGATTTAATCCTAAGTAACGTACAAATATCTGCTGAAAATATTATTAAAATAATTATGTGCACCCGACTGGATGTATCTAAGGGTCCTGGATTAGAGAATTTTCCCCAATTTTCTTGAAATCCACTGCTACAACAATTTACCATCCTCTCTATACACTTTTCAATCTGTGTTTGCGTCAAAGAATATAATACTCCCTGACGGGAGTATGGTTTGCGTGAAGGAATATTTTCTTCAGTATGGAAGAAAACGTCATCTTGAGGGCCAATGGATTGGAATCTCGCCATAGAGTAAATTTTAGTTCCTCCTTGGTGAAGGTTTTGGATGGAGGTAATCGTATTTCGGGAGTGCCGAGTTCCAAAATCAATCAAACCAAATAATTAAAAAGAATGTAATCTGTAAAAGATATGTTAAATATGGCTAACTGGCTGTTACCGGGGACTTCACCGATATGATTAATCCGTAGCTCCGTTCTTACGTGAAAGAAGGATAAACAAACACACTGTTACACTTATAAATTCGAGCTTCCTATGCACTCGTAGGAACGCAACAATTGGAATTGTGCATTGGCTGCGATCTTCTATGAGTTGTAGGTAATTCTGTGGGAGGACTATCGCTGTGCCCTACCCCGACAGGGTGCACCACGTGCAGGTTGGCTTAGTCTATAAAGGCTATAGCAACCCACTTACATCCTAATATTCTATTTTTTTATGTTAAATCGGGAGGCATACAAGCATAAGGTCCGCCTGATGGAAAGCGGTCACCGTAGCCTATGAACGCTCGCAATACATTAAGTATCACTCGTGCGATGCTACCCCTGCTGCTAACACAGCAAGTCCTTGGGAGCTTATTGGTGATGTCACTTACACGCAGGAACAACAGCTTATTTGAATAATGTTGCAGGCGTAGTATATTGGGCCCCTTATTGTTTCTTCTTTACATAAATGATTTGCCTCTAATTACTAATTATGATTGTGTTTTGTTTGCCGATGACTTATCTTTGATTGTACCATGCGACATTTCCGATCCCAATGACATTATCAATTCAAATTATGAGAATCTAATAAATAACACGATTAAAGATATACATGACTACCTAAAAGATAATGTTTTAAAAGTATGTATGTATGTATGTATGTATATCTTCACGCCAAGTCCCTTGCGGGGTAGGCAGAGAGAACCGAGCGCCATAAGACGCGGTCCTTGCATACTTCACTCGCTTCTGTGACATTCATAGCTCTTTTCATGCACGCTCGCCGGTTCCTGGGGCTTCTGACATCACCTTCTGATAAAACACGACCAATTTGGTCATGGTAGGTTAGTCTCGGCCTTCCTCGGCTCCTACATCCTTCCACTTTTGCATTGTATATCTGTTTCGTCATTCTTTCGTCCCGCATTCTTTCTACATGTCCGAACCAACGGAGCATGCCCTTTCTTATCTTAACACCGACACTCTCTTTTAGACCAATATAATAATAAAGTAAATTTAACAAAAACAAATTATATCCAATTTTGCAACTATCAAGTTCAAAGATCTAAATTAAATATTCAATGCGAAAATCAGAATTTAAAAGAAACTGAAGCTACAATTTTTTTAGGAATAACGGTAGACAGACATTGTAATTGGAAAACGCATATAAAGAATGTTTGTACAAAATTAGAAAGATTCGTATATGCATTAAAACGGTTTAAGTGCACAGCAGGTACTAAATCTGCTTTGACTGCATACCACGGCTATGTCGCTTCTGCGCTTAGGTATGGCTTGATACTATGGGGGAATTCCACCGATGTATTTAAACTTTTGTGAGCCAAAAAATGCATAAGGTCCATCGCTGGTATCGGGCCCTTAGAATCATGCAGGCCTTTATTTAAGAAATTTAACGTTCTAACACTAACTGGATTATATATACTACTCTGTGTAAAAAGTATCGGGAATATGTCAATAAAAAGACCCGCGTAAAAGAGGTCGTTCTAATTTTTTTACTGCATGTTGGTAGCACTGTACTGATTTAGCGCGCAAAATTTGAGCGGGATCTGTCATTTAATTTGTTTTAAACTACACTTTTTGTTGGTCATAGTTTTGAGTCCTCGGCGATTTTTACAATGGAAAATATTGTTGAACAAAGAGTGTGCCTTAAATTTTGTGTTTCAAATGATATTTCATGTGGTGAATCACTAAAAATGTTGCGAAATACCTACGGCGAATCGTGTATATCGAAAACAAGGGCTTATGAATGGTATAAGGCTTTTAAAGAAGGCCGAGAAGTAGTAGTAGACTTGCCTCGTTCTGGTAGACCTTCAACCGCTACGACCAGAGAAAACATCGACAGAATCAAGAAGCTAGTGCTCGAAAATCGACGTATGAGTCTGAGAGAGTTGGCTAGTGAGGTGAACATATCTTTTAAGTCCGTCCACAACATTCTCATTGACATTTTAGGCATGAAACGCGTCGCCGCTCGACTAGTTCCAAAAGAGCTCAATTTTGTTCAAAAAGCGCAGCGAAAGCATGTCGCTGAAGACATGGTTTCCCGAGCTTCTACGGATCCGACCTTTATGAAACGTATAATAACTGGCGACGAGACATGGGTTTATGAGTACGACATGCAAACAAGCCAACAGTCTTCAGAATGGCGTCTCGAAAACGAGCCGAAACCCAAAAAACCGCGGCAAAGTCGCTCCAAAATCAAGGTGATGCTGACAGTTTTTTTTGACTACCGTGGTGTGGTTCACTCCGAATTCCTTCCAGAGGGAGAAACAGTGAATAAAGAATATTATTTAGGCGTCATGAAGCGTTTGCGTCAGAGTATCCGCCGAAAACGTCCAGATTTGTGGCAACACAACTCATGGATGCTGCACCATGATAATGCACCATCACACACAGCCATTATAGTGAAAGAGTTTTTAGCGAAAAATTCAACAAAAGTTCTCGACCAAGCACCGTATTCACCTGATATGGCTCCGTCTGACTTTTTTTTATTTCCCAAGTTAAAATTACCACTTCGAGGAAAACGTTTTGAGTCGATAGAAGCCATAAAAGAAAATTCGCTGAATGAGCTAAAGGCCATACCGCAAATAGCCTATGAAAAATGTATGGAAGACTGGGTGAAGCGGTGGAGATGTTGTATTGCAAGCGATGGGGCCTACTTTGAAGGCGATAAAATAAATTTAGATGAATAATTTGTATTTTTTGTTTTATTGACAAATTCCCGATACTTAGTACACAGAATGTATATATCAATGCTGCTGTTTCGTAAAACTACATCCTGAATTCTTTTATATCAAACCAGTGATTCCAAAACTTAGACCTAGAGATTACTGTTACGACGTTACTGCTGAGGCCTACATGTAAAGGCACAGTGTTTGAGAAAAATTGTTATTTTATGACAATAAAAATTTATAATAAACTGCCTGTCCACATAGACGTAATAATACGTCTATGCCTGTCCACTTGAAAATGCTTAGTTTTGAATTATTTAAGTGCAAATTATTTAAATGGCTAATTGATAAGTGTTTTTATGACATTAATGAATTCTTTGAGACAAAAAACTAACAGGTAATGTTCAAAAATTTTATTGATTTATTACGTTGTTTATTAGTATAATTTTAATTCCACTACAATTAATGAAATTTTTGCATGCCTATTGTAAAGAGGCGGGAAATAATGTATGACCCTAGCAAATAAACATTTCATTTCAACACAAAAACCCTCCAGGGAGTTGTTATTTGGCTGCAGTTTTCTGTGAGGTACTTTCCCAGACTGAAAATTGCTTTGATGCGCCCTACCTCTCTCAATACTATTGAAACTGGAACATAATTCTAATGTTGTTTGATAATAAGAAAGAAATATAGAAATACACGCTCTCACAAACGCGGATAGTGAAGAAACTGTGAGATCGTTGACAGAGAAGTACGTTATAATCACTACAAAACGTATATTTTGATGATAAATATCACCTACTTAATTATTTATTCCCATAAATAAAACTCAAGTATCAAAATGGGTCATACAAAATAGTAAAGCGCTCAAGTTTCACACACAAAGCCTGATTAAGCCTGATATTCAGGCTGAGAAAGGAAAACTTTCCATATACTTGGATTTTTGGTCACGAGGTTAATTATAATTGTTCCGATAGTCGTAATAGTGAGTGGAATTATAGCAAAGAGCCTCGATCGTTATCTTGAGAGTTAGGTCTCTCTATCTCGGCAGTTAGGTCAAGAACCAGATATAGAAGGCAGTTCTCCTATGACACGGTACGTATTGTGTGGAACTTTCACAGTCTGGAGCCCCGACCACCGGTACCTACGCACCGCTACCTGTGGATGCCCGTTTCAACAATTTGAAGTATATTTTATAATTATGTTTGTGCTCTTAGAAATGTAAAAATTGAAAAGATAAATGTAGAGTCTAATTTTATTAATATATCATTAGACGCTACAGATCTTGAATATGTCAACGACTAGAGTTACCTTGAGCACCTGATTTCCTTTGAAGAATGTATGGAACAAATACTGGCTTATGAAAGAAATCTTTAAGAGTAATGTAGTAACTAAATTAAGAACCAAAATTATGGATATCTCTCTAGGGCCGTTTCTTACATAAAGCTTGTCAAATCTGATTAACAAATTTTCCAGTTATAAAACCTATTAAATCAAAAATGGAAATGGTTCCTTGGGTTTAATATTGAGAGGCAGGATTAGAAATACCACAAGAAATGACCACGGCCACGAGTGTAATCCCAATAAGCACAAAATTGCATTATAGTATGTCACATAGGGTCCACATCGGTATCTTTACCATTTATGAAGACTTTTTAGAGGACACTCAAACTACAATAGCTGAAAATTACGCTTTCACCTGTATATTAACACTATTAAGCGTCACGGAGACAACATTGTAATATTGCAAGCATTATTATAGGTGTACAGTACAATGTTACACAGCTTTTAGCAACCGATGGTACTGTCAGCTGCAATATGGCATTTAAGCTTATAAGACATGTTGTGGCGTGTGAGCTGAAGTAATATAATGCATGTTCACTTCAATCTATTCATTCTGTATCCATTTCGTTCAAACTTCAAGAAATTACTCAGATGTTTTCTTTGTGTACTACGTTTTAACAAAAATACATTTACGTTCTTATTGCATTACGTACTTACATTTATCATTTGCTTAGTATCGATATCAAAAGCTTCACTTACTTTGGGGCTACAAATCGCTATGTAATTTGTCCAGAGACAATTATTTATATAGTGTGTAATTGCGCTGTCGTTTGCGTTTTCAAATATGTACATGTTTGCATAATGATAATGCCAAGACAGTTTTTGAGCAGGCCTGATTGCCACTACTATAGGAACCCAAAAGAAGAACTGTCAGATGCTTTACAAACTGTGTGTTGCTTTCAATGATTTCGTTTATAACCTTAAAACTGAAAACAACATGAACTAACCGTGAAAATGGACGATTTACAACTAAATATATCTGTAACAAAGAAGGTACGTAGAATCATCGTGTATGAAATGCCTTATGATGATATGATTGACACATATCTTCTGTCATTTTTATTAATTTTAATAGGTGAACAAGAAAACTGCAGTTCTTCCAAAAAATGCATCAGAATATAAGTTTTTGGATAAAACGAAATTTACTGGTAAAACTATAGCTAGAAAAAGACCCCATAATCTTGGCGAAACATATAAAAAGTTGGGAGGAGGACCACAGGCGAAAATTTCAAAGCAATCTGATCCTAAATCAGTGCAATCCGATTTAGCTATTAGTTTAAGGGACTTAAGCGAAAATAAAGGCAAATTTCATGGAAAAAATTACCAAGATCTTAATGACGATATACAACTTAAACAAAAACCAAGAAGTGGTGGATGGATTTCATCTCTTTTTAAAAATAATCCTGAGGTGCCTCGCGTTGGGCAGCGAGCAGTGAAACCGCTGACAGAAAAAGTGTTTGCCGGCAAGAGTTTTGAGGATTTGGATATACACGCGCACGCTGTCGCTAATTTACAGCAGAATTTAGGTTTGAAAGAGTTGATGACAGTTCAACAAAATGCTGTTCCTATCATATTACAAGGACGGGATGTTTTGATCAGGTGAGGTAAATTTTTTTATCGATGAACTGTAGCGGTTTATAAATTGCACCATTAACATGTTTGTGTGGTTGTTTTTATATACATAAATGAATTAAATGATTTTTTAATGAAAAATGTACTATTGGGTATTGTTATATAAATAGCGGTGGTGCTGATATTACGAAGGGATGAATAACTAATATACCTAATATATAGCTACCTATCTATGAGTTTCAAACAAAGCGATGGCAAAAGTTTAATCTATGATTTTGGTTGTAATGCTAAAGATTAAGTCTACTTGTCTACTGGAGCAGAAACGAGAAATAGCTGTGCCAATATTAACCAATAGAATTCAAATGCTCGGCTTCAGCTGTTAGAGCAGTGAAGCGAAGCTAAAAGACAAAACGGGGAAGTAGTGTAGGGAATTACAGTAAAAAGATGCTGTCATTGTGGTCTGACCAGTACTACACACAAACAGTTTGTAACTTCTCTCTATGTTACTCCCTTGCTCTGCTCCGCGAATGGTCATGTTTCTATTCCCGCACAAGTCTAACATTTGTGTTCGTGAATGTACCTGTTTTTGTTGATGAAATTTCCAAAAAAGCTATAACTTTATTTAAGTTAGTAGAGGCCTGTATTGTTTCACATAGTTTTGTGCAGTAAGTTAGTTAAGCGGGAAAATGTAAAATTATTAAAAATATTGTCATTGTGCTTTTTGTGTTTTAAATGATGTGATGAATTTAATTGAAATTTACTCCCTACTCTATGCTGAAATTTGTCCAGGAGACTACAGCATGAGATTCTTTTATAAACAGCCAAGTGAGAGTCAAATATGTACACAAAGTGCTCCTTACCACCATAATTATAGTTGAAAAGCATGATTTTTACATTTATTGTGTGCACAATAAGAATGGTACAAAAGTTAAACAGCCTAGCTTGAAGGGTCGCTGTGTGTAAATTAAAATTGTTCATAAGTTGTCTACATAAATACTCATAAATAATATAGGAAACAATTCCCATTCATAGTTTTAGGTTGTGTCTGCATTACATACACATACCAATTGCATAGTAAATTTCTTGCGTGCTTGTGATTCCATAAATGTTACTGCAAATGGGCACATAAATTTCTATGAGCTTAGCTAGTACAAATCTATAATGACTCTGATGATGATAAAACCAGTAGCACATTTCGTAGGAAGCAGAAGTCCAACTCGGTAGTGGCAGTGAACAGGTCTTACAATATATCTAATGCATTTTTTTTTATACTACATCGGGAGGCATACAACCCACCTGATGTAAAGTAGGTACCGTAGCCTATTAACGCTTGCGATATCGATTGCTCTTAAAAGATCTAGACCAGACATGTTCATACACACAAATGTTTGCCTTGTGTGGGAATCAAACCCACGGGCGTCATTCATGTCTGAGCCACCGAGCTTGTCAAAATGCCAACAGATCGCTTGTGTGTAGCAAACACAGCATGCAAGCTCCAGGTGAATGACCCTATGAGCATTAATATATTAGGAGCAGCCTACTGGGTACCTCTACCAATGCAGGAGATCGTTGCTAAATAACAATTCTCTATAAACTTATGTTTGTGACAGTGATTAAGATCTACTGTGGAAACATTTCATTGACAGTAAAATGATTAGCAACAGGCGAGATATACTCCTCAATTACTAATATTTATAGGCTTATTGCATGTATTTCTGACCAGCTAGGATGTTATAATGTAAATAATCATTTAAGTTGCATGTAATAGAGATAATATTTTTAACACAGTTGAAATGTAAGAAATATTATTTTATAAACAGGTCACAAACAGGCTCAGGAAAAACATTAGCATATGCATTACCAATTGTTGAAGGACTTCAGGCAATCAGACCTAAGATTAACAGACACGATGGCATCAGAGTCATTGTGGTTGTTCCTACAAGGGAGTTGGCTGTACAGACTTACGAGTTGTTTGTAAAACTGGTCAAGGTATAATTTATTCATGTATTATAGCTTTTGTTTGACCACCATATGGGCTTATTTCAGCATTCTTCTTTTTTATCTTTATTTATATTTGTAAACAACCCTCAATTAGCATATTTAGAGCTTCCATTGTCATGTATTCTCATGAACCAATACAATATATATGTCAATGTTTATAAGCATAATATCATTGGTTAGCACTTCTTCAAAATTCATTTTCAATAGATAGAATTTGAATCAATGCTGTTAGATGCAATTTTGCTCATGTAATTGTACCCATTATGAAAAATATGTTATTCAATGTATTATTTATTACTCGTAAATAAACCAGTAGTAAATAAGTCAGTTCCCTTAGCTTAGCTGAGCATCAGCTGCTGCTTTTGGAAATTGACCTCTCCTAATCCTGATGACATTTGTAGGTTTACGATTATGATTAACATAGGTTTTGCTAAAAGCTGCAACACATAAATTTACTCCTGCAGAGTTTGTTGAGTTTTTGGAATACAGGGTGTACAAGAAGTAATGGATAATACTTAACCTGCTGTATATGAGGGACTTAATGAGGACCCCAGAAAAAAATATGGATTTCCTATATTTACATTTCTCTCTGCCTACCTCGCAAGGGACCTGGCGTGAAGATATACATACATTTGAATGAAATACAATTTATTTTCGATTTTTTGTCAAAAATCTCTTTTCACCCAGTCTCATGGACACTTCTCTCTGAATATTCGATCTTTTAAAGTTTTTTCTTATTAGGATTGTTCTGAAAGTGCAGGACTATCTAACCAAATAGCAAAAGTAGACTATCCTTGCCGCGTTCGTAAATCTATATATATATAAAAGGAGAAGCTGACTGACTGACATATCAACGCAGGGCCTAAACTATAAGGATTAGAAACTTGAAATTTTGCACAGGGTTTCCTTTTATAACGTAGGGGAGCACTAAGAAAGGATTTTTGGAAATTCATCCCCTAAGGGGGTAAAACAGGGGTGCAAATTTAGTATGAAACTTTGCCGTTTTTGAAGTTATTCGAATGAAATTCTGCATGAAGATTCTTTACTGAAAGGCATGAAACATGAGTAAAATATTTTTTTCAAAATTCATCCCTTAGGGGGTTAAACGGGGGCGCAAAGTTAGTATGAAACTTTGCCGTTTTTGAAGTTATTCGAATGAAATTCAGCATAAATGTTCTTTATTGAAAGGCATGAAACACGACTAAAATATTTTTCTCAAAAATCATCCCTTAAGGGCGGTAAAACGGGGTTGCAAAGTTAGTATGAAACTTTGCCGTTTTTAAAGTTATTCGAATGAAATTTAGCATGAAGATTCTTTACTGATAGGCATGAAACATGAGTAAAATATTTTTTTCAAAAATCATCTATATATATATAAAAGGAGAAGCTGACTGACTGACATATCAACGCAGGGCCTAAACTATAAGGGTTAGAAACTTGAAATTTTGCACAGGGGTTCCTTTTATAACGTAGGGGAGCACTAAGAAAGGATTTTTGGAAATTCATCCCCTAAAGGGGTAAAACGGGGGTGCAAATTTAGTATGAAACTTTGCCGTTTTTGAAGTTATTCGAATGAAATTCAGCATGAAGGTTCTTTACTGATAGGCATGAAACATGAGTAAAATATTTTTTTCAAAATTCATCCCTTAGGGGGTTAAACGGGGGCGCAAAGTTAGTATGAAACTTTGCCGTTTTTGAAGTCATTCGAATGAAATTCAGCATGAAGGTATTGAAAGGCATGATCTCAAAAATTAAAAAAAAAAGATTCTCAAAAATCATCCCTTAAGGGCGGTAAAACGGGGATGCAAG
The DNA here is from genome assembly GCA_947507595.1 of Pyralis farinalis. NCBI lineage: Eukaryota > Metazoa > Arthropoda > Insecta > Lepidoptera > Pyralidae > Pyralis > Pyralis farinalis. The sequence goes on along the minus strand of OX382261.1, from coordinate 11,749,233 downwards.
GTTAGTATGAATCTTTCCGTTTTTGAAGTTATTCGATTGAAATTCAATATTAAGGAGTTTCATTGAAAGTCATGAACCAAATGTAAAATATTTTTTTCTAAACTAATAAGTATAAAAGATTTTCGTTTTTACCTACATTATCGGATTCGAACCTGTCGAAACTCTTCTATCTCGCGGACCGTGCGCGCACGGATGTGCCGCGGTCGACAAGTGGGCAACCCGAATGCAGAAAATATCTAACTGTTTAAAATTTAAAACCTCCCCGACAGTCCAGAAAGTCAGTTCGTCATTCGCCCTTTCATTTCAGTGCTGGACCAAATTTTCACGAGACATAGCTAAGAACACTCCCGACTAATACACATTTCAAACAAAAAAATAAATAAATCTAAATCGGTTCATCCGTGCTGGAGCTCCGATGACACAGAAAGACTCAGATTCACATAGACACACACACACCCTCACACACACACACACGCATGTCTAACTTATAACACCCCGTCGTGTTTTCGTCGGGGGTTAAAAACAGAGGCATAAAATATATATGTATTAGTTTCGATTACTTCCAATTATTGCTAAGAGATGGCGCCATAAGCCAAATTGAAACGCGCTATGGTTTCTTTTGTAGCTCATTAAGTATAGACCTCAGTGATGACTGATTTGTTAGTCCGGTGACGTAGTGACAGCCCACTCGGGGCTGACTACATAGTCAGGTAAAAGAAAAAAAACAAAAAAAAAAAGACTGATTTGTTAGTTTTGCTAGGCTGTGGCGCCTCACGCCCGCCTCTTTAGTCCGGTAACGTAGTAATAGCCCACTCGGGGCTAACTACATAGTCAGGTCAAAAAAAAAAAAGACTGATTTGAATGTTCTAATACGTACTTCGACGTAGCGTAGATGATGATCACCTTGATTATTATAACAAAAAAATGTTGTTCCAATATTCGGATTAATTATTATTATTTATCTATTTTTAGTACAGACAGAGTCGGCAACGCACGAGTAACAACCCTGATGTTGTAAATGTCCATAGACTAGACTGTCGGCTTACCATCAGGCAGACCGTATGCTGGTTTATAAAAATATTTATGGAAACAAGATCTCCTCTTTCCTTAATACTAAATTAAGAGATTGGTAATATTAAGAAATTGCCTACAATAGGACATGTTATCACAATCTAAGGCGGATATCTATATATATAAAACTGGAGTTCCTGACTAATTCACTGACTCATCAACTCCGTAGCCAAACTCTTGAACCTAGAAAGCTGAAATTTTGCAAAGAGGTTACTTTTATAAACCTCACGAGAGTGAAGTGGGCTTGACAGTTTGTATGGAGTTGAAAAATTATTTCAAGTTAGTGACTTGAAACTTTATACAGATACTCTTTATTAAAATCCATAAAAGTAGTTTCAAAAATTCCACCCCGGGTGTAATGGAGGTCAAAAGTATTTCTTGAACTAAAAGTTGAATTATTAAGAAATTGTTATTTTTTAAAGTGAGCTGCTTTAGACTGTAAATATACTCTCAATCAAGACGTCAAATAAGTAATTTCAGCGTTTTTCAAAATTCCACCTTTAGGGGCTGAAAAGGGGGTTGACAGTTTGTATGGAGCAGAAAACTTTTTGAAGTTAGTGACTTGAAATTTTGTATAGATACTCTTTATTAGAATCAAAAAATTTGTTTCAAAGTTTTCAAAAATTCCACCCTTAGCGAGGTGAGGTGAGGTGAAAAGGGGTTTGAAAGTGTGTTTGAACGAGACGCTAATCTATATTAATAGAAATGGAGTTCCTGTCTACTTCACTGACTCACCAATAGGTTCCTTTTGTAATGCATATGAGAGATAAGAAAGATTTATTTGAATTTCAACCCAGGCAGATATTTTTTTAAGTGGCTTGAAACTTTTATGTTTTTAAAATAGGCAATGTTGAGAATAAGGAGGTGCTTTGAGTGTATACAGCCAGTATCAAATAGGTAATGAAAACCGAACAGGCCGTGACATATCTTCATTACTACACAAATAAGGATATTTGATACTTTTACTAACTATTTAATGCCGACTGTACTAAAAAATAAGAAGTAAAATAAAAATTAGAAAAATGGTGAAATTCCAAAATCTACGCGTGCGAAGCCGCGGGCATAAGCTAGTATATAAATAAATAATTCGAGTTTATAATTTTTTCTCTTCTGTTTTTCATACTTTGAGCGTCTGCTGTGAAAAAATATTTATGAAAACTCCAGTGGCCAAGTATGTAAAAAATGCTCATTTTATGCAAATTACGAAATAATACGACACTAGTCAATTTACCAATAAAATGATAGTATAATTACTATTAATGCATTGTAGGAACCATTTCATTAAAATCACATCGACAGTGTTCAATATCACTTAAACAAAGAACATGGAAATAAGTTATTTATAAATGTTCAAATTGGCTTCCACCCATTTGAATACACGCTCTACACCTTCTAAAAAACGACCTCTTCAGAAAACGTGCAACACGACGTTGTGTCTTCAGCTGCCTTCAAAGTGGCCATGAGACTGGGTGAAAAGAGATTTTTTCTAAAATAAATCGTAGTTCATTCAAATATAAATATAGGAAATCCATTTCTTTTTCTTGGGTCCTCATTAAGCCACTCATATGCAGGTTACGTATTATCCATTACTTCTTGGACAATCTGTATACAATACTTAAGCACCAAAAGTCCCAGGTTCCATTTTCTTCATCAGTTGACTTATTTAGTACCCATAGTAGTATAATATAATTCAGCATTATTTTGCAAGAATTAAGATTACTTGCAATAGTTCACGTGATCTAGCGCCGACCGACATCCACTTTCTACCGTTAGTAGATTCATGCCCTCGCCGTCATAGTTGCTTCAGTCATATTTACCTCGGCCTGCTGCGGTCGTCTCCGCCATCTGGAACTGGAACTGTATGCATACGCCACAGTTGCTTCCATGGCTGCCTCTGCGACACGTATTTCGCCTCTCCACAAGGCATTCTCAGGCGCTGTAGATGTTAGTCCTTAGAATTACATAATCTCCGCCTTGGGAGGCTGAACCGCTAACCCGCGCATAATCCCTGTTGTGTTGGTCGTGCCGGAGAAGGAGACCGGAGTGGACCCGGCTGCTGCAGCAGGGGTGACCGGGGGCCCTTCCGCCCGCCGTGCCAGCAAATCACATAACCTGCACTGTCCAGTGGTGGAAGATACCACGCTTTTGTCTTCTACGTCTACAGTATGGGGTTCTACAAGGCGTGAAGAGGTTCTTACAGGGTCGGCAACGCAAGAGTGACACCCCTGCTGTTGCAAATGTCCATAGGCTATGTTGGCCATATGATGCGGGCCGCATGCTTGTTTGCCAATCGAGTTGTATAAAAAAAAGGCAGGCCAAACGCTTGTTTGCCACCTTAGTGGCATTAAAAAAACATACTGTATGTATATTTCTTATACGTGGACTGCACAGCACTGAGCCGGTCACCGGACACCACTTGTAAAATACCCCCCCCCCAGTGATTCTTTCGTACAACTCTGTCAAATGCTTTTTAGAGATCAACATAAGTACAGAAAACCTTCTGATCTATATGCCATATGCTTTTCCACGAAATTGTGGAGTAAGAAATCTACACGAATCTTTGCGGTCTTCACTTTTGAATTCGATTATTTAATCAAATTTGAATATTTATGTTATTACATAGATTACTTCATTACATATATCTTATGTATTTGTTGTAGCCTTTTACCTGGGTAGTACCTGGATTGCTAAGTGGAGGGCAAAAAAGAAAAGCAGAAAAAGCTAGACTGAGAAAAGGGCTCAGTATATTAGTAGGTACTCCAGGAAGGATCAATGACCACTTGAGACATACAAAGTCATTGAATTTCTCAAAAACAGGGTAAAAAATATTTTTTTTTAATTAAAATAGTAGTTATAAGTATTGGATAATGATATAATTTGTAGATGTTATATATGTATATGTTTGTAGTTGCTTAGTATTAGATGAAGCAGACAGGCTACTGGACATGGGCTATGAAAAAGATGTAGCGGCTATTGTTAAAGCTATAGAAGATCACAAGAAAGCTGCTACTTATGACCCTCTAGCTCTCGCCAAACAAAGCATCAGAAAGAATAATGATGGCATTCAAGATAATGAAGAAGACCAAAAAGCAGTAGAGAATAATACCCAATGTAAACACAATTTAACCAATGTATTTTTATCTAAAGAAAGACAAACAATATTGCTATCAGCCACACTCTCTAAGGTAAGAACTTAATGTATATAGTCATGAAAAAAGAATTTGAAAGTTTAAACTTCAGTATTTGTGGTAATGTGTTACACTGTGTTTCTTAGGCAGTAGAAAATTTGGCTGGAATTACTTTGGTGGACCCTGTATTTGTAGATACATCAGAAGGAAGAGCACTTGTAGCTGATTCTCTCAGGCCTCGCCGAGATACGCAAGATGTAGAACCAGTTAATGAGTCTGAAAATAAATCTTTAAATAATGATCCTAATAAAAACTCGGTGAAAATAGAAACAACCGACAATTTAGTTGCTGCAAGTGTAATAGACACCAAAGTAGAAACAAGACGAGGTAAAAGTCAGTTAATATTGAGTATTATATTTTTATGTGTGGTACTGAAATAATTTATATGATATTGTTATTTCAGGTTTAAAAGGGTTCAGTGGTTTCAATCATCCAGATTTGTTTGTAAAAGGTAACAAATCTAATGATTCAAAAGTAGGTCTTATAAATAATAGTATGGAAGACAGTGACAGTGATTCAGACTATGAATATTTCAAAGTGCAGAAAGAGCTTGAGAAAAAGAAGAAAGTAGAAGAAATTAAAGAAGAAGAATTGAATTCTCCTACTGGAAATACATTTGCGGAAGCTGTAAAAACAGCAATAGTAGAGGATGAATTAATATTGCCTGCAAGTGTTAACCAGACATTCCTTATAGTGCCAATGAAATTACGATTGGTTACTCTGTGTTCTCTGATTGTGGAACATTGTATTTTGAATAAGAAAGGCGGTAAAATGATAGTTTTTATGGCAACATTGGAAATGGTGGACTACCATTCAGAGTTGATAGAAACAGCTTTGACCGGGAAAAATGTGAAGGTCAAGAAAAAGAGTCAACATAAATCTGAAAAACAAAAGAAATCAAAGGATATAAAGAGTAAATCTAGTGGAGATGCCAGTGATAATGAAGTACGTACATAGCTATCAATATGTTTTACTTAGATGTGCTGTATTTTTTTGTATATAAAGTTTTCGCAGGGAAACATGAACGTGGCGGTTGTGTATATGAAATGTTGTTAACATAGCTGTGAATGTTTTGATCGATTTTTTAATACTTTTTATTTAATGTTAATCAAACCCGAACCTTTTAACAGATGCTATGGAAAGTTTTAATGGCTCACGATAGGTATGTGAGTTATAATGTGTCCCTATAGGAGAATCATTCGTTGTTGTTTGTAGGAAAAGTCATCATCATCTGAATCAGAGTTTGAGGTAGATTATGAAGAAGCAAATGAGGGAGGATTAGTGCCTGTGGACTTGGAAATGTTCCGGTTGCACGGATCCATGCCTCATGAACAGAGAATGGAGGTGTTTAAGCAATTTAGAGGAGCTAGGAGTGGTGTTCTCATTTGTACAGTAAGTACTGTAACACTTTTAAACTCACTTTAATATATTGACGTCAAGAAGTTAAAATACTTTATTTTACATCTGTTTTATTTTTATAATCACGTCGAGTAGGGAACAAGTATGAGGCGCAGGGTATTGTTATTTGACGTTAGTCTTCTGTAAGGTCACAGCCTGACCTGAATCAATGATCCTGATTAAATGATAATTTGCTCTACTTTTGCTCTCTCACTCGTCTCGACAAGCAGGATTATTACTCTAGCCATGTTATATTTTCTAAACATTATTCTGATATTCCAATATATTAGTGTCGCTGGAAGTGCGCCTTTATCGTAGTACTATTACTTATTCTGCGTTTTTTGTATTTCTATTCATATTATTATGGTCACAATGATGGAGTTTTAATTTCAGATATCTGTCATATTATTTTGGTAAACGAATTGAAATTTCTAACCCCATAGTTTACATTACAATGTATATTTTTGTACCACATCGACCCTTACTCATCTCACTGCAGGTATGCATGTCTCCTTTCACCCGGTATGCTGAAGTATGTTCTAAACTCCTTCAACAAGGGGTTTAGACGATACTCCCCCATGCTGCGTAACTGATGATTGGTGGCCATTGTTTCCAAACCGCCCGAAGGCCATTGACTAAGTTTTAATTAAGTTTACGTTTGACAACTGCTATTTATTAACAATAAACCGGTACCGACGACCGAAGAAACTCGAGAAGAACCCGTCCGTAGACTATTAATGTTGTATAACCAGTGTCGTCAGTTTCAATTATAAATTTTTTCGCATTATATGTAGATCTGTCGAGAATGTGGGTCCTCATCCTCAACAGATCTATTTGTATGCGAAAAAGTATAATGTAAATTTACATCTTAGGGTCTGGAAATTCTTAAAAATCTTTGAGTTGGATCTATGAAAACCTATCACCATATTTCTAAAAACGTCAATGTAGACATCCATTTTTATCTCTTCCTTTTTGCTGTTTTTCAAAGGAGCACTAAAACAACCACATTTAACTTTTTAATTGTATTTCAAAAGACGTGTGACCTAACCTAAGAAAGGTCTGTGGTTTCCTTCTGAGTTGTGGAAGTCTGACGGCAGACTCTCCATGTCAAAATCAGTATCTTTGCCAAATCCTTAGGGTTTGGTAACGGATCCCGCCAATCCTAATGGATTAGAAAATGGGATAACTTTAGGAAGAAGAGGACTCCAGTTCCGGATTATCCCTTTTTTTCTTTACTTGATTGACTAACAGGGATGTTGAGAAGGACGTACAGTACAGTGGCGTCAAACGTCGTGGAATATGAAGCAGTCAATTTATGATTCTACCGATTCTTGATATTATCCTTCAAGTTATTACATTGACCCTAAATAATTCCATGACATCCGGAGCCTTTACACAAAAAACCTAATCCTTCGTATTGCTTAGGTAGACTACTGTCTTATTTGTATTCTTTCTTATGTACGGTCCTCAAACACTAGTTCAGAAAGAGTTGTTTCTTTGATAAAAACAATATAATTAATTCCTTCCATTTCTGCCCAAGTCGATAATGGCTGTTGTGAAAATTACAAATATTGTAATATGCTCTTATATGTATAACGCGCAACTTATGATTTTGGCATTGGTCGACTTTTATAATGCATTAAATACCGTCGATATTGCTATACTTTTCAAACGTATACGTTCTTTCAAAATATATCTCTTGACGATTGAGTGATTTCGATTTTACCTATGGTGGCTATGGTATGGTCATCGGCAGCGAGTGCTTAATGAAGATACGTTCTCTTTACTTAGCTTAACTACTCCCGGCGTGCTTCAGCGTGGTGTGCTGTATCCTTTTTTCTTTGTCTTTTTCATTAGTTCCATCACATCCGAATTTCGCTTCTCCCGCCATCTTCCGGCAGATATATCACAGGCTCTCTTGCTTGAACTCCCAATTGTTATTCCTTCTATTAACGAAGACGTCTATCTTTCTGGAGTACGTTTACGTAATGCACATCTCATTAGCTCCATTGACTGCTGTTTAATTATTAAATACTACATATTATTTTGATTAATTATTTATGTATGTATTTTTATCTATGTTTATATAATTACTTTGTATTATTTAAGTTTTGCACTGCGTCACCCTACTTTATATCTTTACTTCTCTACCCGAAGGTGACTGAGAAGAGATCGCCGTTGCACTGGTACTTTCTGATTAATTTTTTATGTATGTTTCATTGGGTCCAATATGTGTATTTCACCTACCTACAGATTCATATTCGCATACGAATACAGAAGCAATTGCATTCGATAAGTAGATAGGTATATCATTAATTCTTCTTGATAACTCGTCGCTCTCATATTCACAACAATATCAACACGGCATACACCAGACTAGCAGTGCGTGCTTACTTATTTTTTACACTCAATCACAGCATATCAAATGTTTGTCAGTGTAATTGTATGCGTAGTAAGAAAAAATTGTATTTCTCTAAATCTGTGCATTGTATAAAAGTGTGAAAATAGGTGACACGCGATCCGATACCAGTTCGAAAATTCACATTAATTACAATTTAGATACTTTGCTGAGGCCAAAATTTATTGTAATCCGTTATGTAGATCCTAGATAACAGCTTGTCTTTACATCGAGGCGTACGATGATGCCGAGAATTGAATTAGAACTTAACTTTATCAATTTATCAAAGTAAGCATATTAATTTATCAAAGTAATTAAATATGCGTAAATCCTATTACTTAAATTGTCAAAAAGACTTAAAAAATATTGTGCACTACCCTATATATGTAATGTAACGTTTACGTATATTATGACTGCGTGTACGAGTAGGTATACCTTACGTCATTATGACAACTTATCTATTTTGGTAGCTTATACTTTGATCTTCGTTCGTGGATAATGATTTTCGCAACGATAGCGTGTGTGTGACGTGGCACCTTTTTTTTATACTACGTCGGGAGGCATACAAGCATATGACCCACCTGATGTAAAGCGGGTACCGTAGCCTATTAACGCTTGCGATATATTAATTATCACTCGCGCGATGCCTCCTCTGCTGCTTACACATCAACTCCTTGGTAGCTTACTGGTGACCTCACTCACACGCAGGAACACAACAACCCTCTAGGGAGTTGTTTTTTGGCTGCGGTTTTCTGTGAGGTTGAGGTACTTTCCCAGACGGGCTGCTTTGGTGCGCCCTACCTCTCTTAAAACATCCAGGCCAAGACATGTTCATGCACACAAATATTTGCCTTGTGTGGGAATCGAACCCATGAGCGTTGGTGTCAAAGTCACGTCTTTCACGACTAAGCCACCGAGTTCGTCAAATCCTCTATGTAGATGATAAAGTAAAACATTTAGGTATTTTATTTTATTGTTATTGTATACGATATGTTATTCTTATTGTATTGAGGCTTATTGTCGAAGCACGTCCTCACCGCGCATTGTGTAATATGAAATTTATTGCGTATATATATGTATAAATTAATTATTAATTGAATAACTAATGTAAGACAAATACCACCTTAGTCTTTCCTGCGACCATGGACGCTGCAAAGCGTTCGAAACGTCAGGTTTCAACAAAATAAATAAAACACGCGATACTTCCGTTAAAAATAGTTTAATTTCAATGTGTAACAATCGCGAAAACCTAAGACAATACTAATATGAAATTTAGTTAGCTTAATGCGTGATATTAAGCAACAGTAAACGTATGATCTTTTCTTGTAGGGAAATATTATTAATTCCGATATAAAATACTAATCTGTCTAACACAAAATCTGATCTACCGAATAAATGATCGCTGGAAACTTCTAGTTTGACTAAGGTAAATTAAAAATTTCCTTATGACATAAGTATCGGTCCTTGTATATATTATGAAGCTCTTTCCGAGTAAGTGTGATAAAAATGTTTTATTGACATGTTTACCTTCTCCTATTTTCCATTACACGAAAGTTTAAACATAAAGTAAGTAGGTAGTAAACTGCTTAAAGATACAGGATACAGGAACAAAATATGAACAGATATTTATTTCTTAGGTACAAATAATGATCCATATACCTGATTAAATGAAATATTTTGATAAAAGGTTTAAAAGGTATAAAATATAATAGCTATGAATAAACACTTGTATATTTATTTGTAATTTGACTGTAGTGTATTATAGCTTGTTTAAAAATTAATCTTACTTTGTTTCGTTTTCGTTAAAATGTATCAAATCATTATTTTCTACTGATCCACACAATATTTTTAACACTTACGAGTTACGACACACAAGATTAATGCCACCTACAGACATCGTTATATTCTTAATCCATCGACAAAAGGCTCCCCAGCGCCGCTTACCTTTGTGTGTCGATACTTAATTGTTGTTCGAGTCGTACTGTTAGCTGGACATTCATTTGCTGCCGCTGCGGCGCACGGCTTTGCTCCCACATCAGCGCCGACAATACGCGTCGATTAAACACTATTATCTGTATTTATTACATCTGTGAGTGCCGCCGAACGTTTCGCTTCTCCTACGTTTCGTTATTGTTCGGCTGTAATTTAAATAGTTGCCTACAATTACACGCTTTCACTCCTAAGTTTGTCATTATCGATCTTGTCCTCAGTGGATATCAGTACTTTTCCATAGTTGATTTTGCGTATTTTGGACTAAGTCGATTCGGGTAATTTTTCTGCGTGAATGTTTTCTGTTCTATTTTATAAAGAAAATCTTGGAGACTATTGGGACTACTGGGAGACTTAGACTTTTTCTCTCTCGTTGTCTATTGCAAAATCTTTAACATTGTTGTGCTTTTTTATACAACGTCGGGAGGCATACTAGCACACAGCCCACCTGGTGTAAAGCGGTCACCGTAGCCTATGAACGGTTGCAATACTTAAATATCATTTGTGCGATGCCACCTCTACTGCTAACACTTCTCGGGAGCTTACTGCTGATCTCACCACACGCAGGAATACAACAACCCTCTAGGGAGTTGTTATTTTGCTGCGGTTTTCTGTGAGTTAGGTGGAGTTACTTCTCCAGAGTAATTGCTTTGATGCGCCCTACCTCCTTCTTGAAATTCTCTTGGGTCTTGTTTACCTGTGCGTGAGTGAAACCGTTTGGAGCATTAAGAGTGTAGCAGCGTACATCTCGTTGTATTGCATTCATAAGCTACGGTATCAGTTTTACATCAGGCGGGCCGCGTACTTTTTTACATCATGAGAAGAAATACTAAGAATTTTGTTTATACATTAATTTGACAACTGTACAAATTTTCATATAAGAAGCAACTTACGCAATGCTCAATTTCGCAATCCTTCATAAGTCAGGTCTTTATTTCTAATGTTTCATTTCGTAATTCCTCATTTCCGGATGTTTTATTTCTCAATTGTGACAAATCTTTAAATAACACTGCTTATTAATTTTATTTGATATTTTTAGAAAATCTTACAGCTAATATAATTAATAAGTGGATATTATTTGTAATTGAAACCCATTTGGAAGTTTTCACAGCTAGTGTTATAGATACCTGCTAGGATTATAATTTTATATATTAATAGAAAATTATAAATAACTATGCTGTAGTGGACACCAAATACTAAGTAAATATGTCCGAAGACGAAATCAAAAAGAGCTGAAAATGTGTTATGTAAAAAAAAAAAAATAAGTTTAATTGATTCGACGTTAATTCCTTTACAATATTACATCATCGCGGTTGAAGAGATATATGACCATCAGATTTCAGGCATAACTGAGGCGTCAATAAAGATTTCACAAAAATAGTTTTGTCAATAAAGATTTCACAAAACTATTTTTGTGAAATCTTTATTGAACCGTTTACTATCATCAGCATTTCAGTCGAACAACGGCCAAGACTTTTAAGTTTTTTAGATAAAGGCTAAGGCAATCGGCTTTGTGCCATTTGCATGTACAGTTCATTGCAAATCCGGCGTGAAACTTACCATTTAAGCAATTTTCAATCAATTAGATCTTAATGAAGTTTTTCATCAATCGTTTATTTTATTCAAACGTCTTTTAAATGTATCAATTTAAAACCTCAATATGTTTCAACACACCACGTAATTACATTAGATCGCCATTGAAATTTTTCATGACGGCAATCATGTAGCCTGCGAGCGAGCGAGCGGCATCGTCTCCCAATCTCGTGCGCAGCGGGCGGCCGCTACCGCCGCGCCACGCTCTTTATTACCGTACCGTACTCTACCGGCGTCCGGCACGCATTGCTCTGAAGCTTCTGTTCTTTTATTTAATGCACGATAAGAATGTTAATATATCTATTATGAGATGATCGTGTCGAGATGATTGCAGTTTAAACGTATAGCTATTGGAAATAATAATTTCCTCGACGTAGGTAAAGAATAATGATATATAGTTTTAACACAATTATAAATGCTGCTAGACTAATTTTTGATAATGTGATGAGCTCGATGGCAACTAGTTAGTAACGCTGCTTTGTTCCTAATGCTCGTGGATTCGATTCCCACACAGGACAAACATTTGTGTGCATGATCATGTCAGTTCGTCTTGTATGCCGCAGCACGTCGTGGAAAGTATCTCCTCGCAGAAAACCGCAGGCAAATAAAATCTTCCTGCGAGTGAGTGAGGTCACCAGTAAGCTCCTAAGTAGTAGCTGTGTTAGCAGCAGAGTTGGCATCGCACAAATAATACTTAATGTATTTTAAGCGTTCATAGACTACGGTAACCTCTTCACATCAGTGCATGCTTGTATGCCTCTCGACTTTGTATAAAAAAAGCAAAGATTGCATGGTACCCAATGAAAAAAGGAGTTCTCTGGAGCATTCTCTTGTTTGTGGTTTCTCGTAATTATAAACCGATTCAAAAAAGGAAGGTTAGCCTTTTTCACGTATATTTGCATGTATTCATTAAAAAAAACATTACACAGCCGAATTATATTCTAATTATCTGAGTATTGTTGAAACTTTATACCGTTTCCTTTGTAAGAAAGTGCCCCTCAAACTTCAAACAAGGGAGAGTTTAGAAAGATCACAAGATAGCGGTGCTGAAGGAAACCTTTCCTAGTGCGACCATCGATTACAATGATAAGCCTGTTCAAGGAAGTAAAAGCGTTGTTGAGAAGCGTTTCGGCTACTATTACCCAAAAATTTTAAGCGTCCGTAAATACTATAACTAAATTGGTTAAGCAAAGTAGATTTTTTTTTTATTTATTGTCCAACACATCTCTATTTCATATATTTACATATATATATGCCCACATAACAAAAACCTCGCAGGGTTTAACCGTTTTGTGGGGAGTCGCTTAAGTGTAACTAAACATTAATATTTAATTGTTATGGTTTACAAGATTAGGATTTGTTAGATAATATTTTTTAAATTTGCTTTTGTACGAGTAAAATACAGAGTTCGAGTATAGGTCTTGAAATTCTTTTGGTAGTTCATTTAGATAGCTTGGTATTACATGATTTAGCTTTCTAGTTAATTTACGCGGTTAGCTGGGGTGCCTGAGATGAAGACGCTTAAGGTCAACTTTTTGTTTCCGAATATCACACGTAGGTTTAGATTAGTACACGTAGTGATAGTCCAGTGGATAAAAAACCCACCTTTTGACCAACTGGACCCCAGATCGAATCCTAATATGTACCACTAAAGTAGTATTTCGGATTTATATTGTACATATTTGTAATTATTACCAGCTCGGCGGTGAAGGAAAACATAGTGAGAAAACCCGCGCGTCCTAGAAATTATGTTTCGAAAGACGCGTGCCCTAACCTAAGAAAAGTCTGGTTTTCCCTCGGGGTCGTGGAGGTCTGACGGCAGTCGCTCCAAGTAAAAATCAGTATTTTCGCCAAGTTCTTAGGCTTAGGTAGTGGACCCCGCCAATCCTAATGGATTAGGAAACGGGTTAACGCTAAGATGTAGAAGGTTTAGATTAGTAGAGCTCCATTCGCTGTTACTTTAGCTGAAGAGCATCGCCATTTCCGTAAAATAAAGTTCCATTTTCACTATCACAAATCGATTCTAAATGTCTTCACCATAGGTCCTCAGGAGAGAAGAGATATGAGGGTAACATATTTGGCACTGTGAAATGGCGCACTCCACTATTTCAAGTAGGACAGTGTAAGAAGAGCTTTAAGATCATTGTACCCGTATATAAAAGTCAATATGTTGTTTATAGGACGTGGCAGCTCGTGGTTTGGACGTCCCGCGTGTAGACCTAGTACTGCAGTACTGCGTTCCAGCTTCTGCCACAGACTACGTGCACAGGTATTAACATGCTACATTACTTTGAATTTATGACTAAGAAATTAGAACGGCCCGACTGAGTAAGCAGCTCTTTACAGAATAGGAAATATGCATGAAAATTTTTAAGGACAGATTTTGAAAGAGGATATATATATTTTTTTCTACGATAATTTGTTCGCGAGAATTGCTGTTTGAAAGTGGCATTTCATCACGTGACTTGAAAACGCTTCATACTAAGAGGCCGCGGTAGATGACGTCACAAAGTATGAAAAATAATAAAGAAATGTATGGATTTCATCTAAATATTAGCTGTATTTTCGCAATTCAGGCATTCACATTGATGCTGTCATAGTCAAACATGTTCAAAATATGACAATGATTCAAATTATGAAGTTTTTTTTGATATAGAAACTGTTTGATTATTTTACTATTATTAACACCTAAACTAAACCAAAAAAAAACCACAGACAACTAAACTACAAAAAAATGTGTTTTGTTTTACTTTTTATATGATAATTGTGTGTATTAAAATAAAAAATAAATTTCATGCATATTCCGTTGTGTAGGTAGCATCCCTAAAGGGATGATGTCTAGGTTAGGAATCTACTCGGGAGAATCTATCGGACGTTACATGACATGCGAGCGAGCTCGGTGGCGCAGTGGTTAGTAACGCTGTTTTGACACCAACGCTCTTAGGTTCGTTTCCCACACAGAACAAACAATGATGTGCTTGAACATATCTGCTTGTCTTGGTCGGGGTGTTTTTAAGAGACGTAGGGAGCATCAAAACAGGTCGTCTGGGGATGTACCTCCACCTCATAGAAAACCATAGCCAAACAACAACTGCCGGGGGGGTTTTTGTGTTCCTGCGAGTGAGTGCGGTCACCAGTAGGGGGTAGCTGTGTTAATATGACATGACATGAATTATTAGAATTAACAGCGGCGATCACCAAAAAGGCAATGAACTTTGAAGTGCATTGCTGTCCCGGGGGTTAAACTACAACTGCCTTGAACTCACAACGAATTTAATCAGAAAAAAATTGTAGGAGTAGGAAGTTTTGGAAATGACTTCCCCTCTTGGCAAAGTGAAAGATAGCAATTTGACAAATAAGGCATTAAAACCTCAAAGAGATGGCTAGTCAAGTGAAGCTCAACTGCCGTGCACCATGGTTTATCAGATATCTAACACTATTGGGACCTAAAATGTGAGTTGTTACCATCGATTCCAATAATATAAATTGCAGAACCGCCTAAACGCCTGGTAATTCTCCCTTGTTGCCCCCCAAATCAGAATAGTATACTACCCCGGATGTGACATGGAATTTAACATATTGTCCCGCTTCCGACGCCAGAGATCGCACTCCCAGAGAACATGATGTGCTGTTTGCTCGATATCATGATTTGTCGTAGAACACTCACATAAAGGCGATGACACAAGTCTAAACGAAAAGAGCTTAACTCTAAAGTTTCCATGCCCAGTTATAAATTGCGCAACGACATCTCCGTATGCTCGTATGCCTCCCGATATTGTATAATAAAAAAAATCGTTTAGGCTTGTATTTTCTTACTATTTTTACATTTTTTGTTCGGAACAGGGTAGGGCGGACAGGTCGCGCCACAAAAGTGGGTGCAGCCGTGATGTTTCTGCTGCCCAGCGAGGTGGAGTTCGTGAGGTACCTTGAACAAAAACGAATCAGGTTAGTCAAAGCATACATACCCTTCTTGCTTTATTATCGTTTTACTAAACATTAAATACATTTACTTGCACCAAGTAAAATATCATTGTTTTATCATGAATATGAGAGATAGTGTACAGTGTATTTAAATATGCAGTGCAGATAACTCGTGCTGTGCGCGCAGCGGTTGACAATAAAAGGAATCTGTTACTCTTCAGCCAAGGACATATGGAAGAGAAATGAACTGAAAACACTGTTCCCATGCACAAATGTGTATGGTCATTAAGGCGACACCTCGAACGTGAAGCTTTAAAATGGCTCCGCCCAATCACCCCGCGCCCCTCAAGTGACACTCTACGCTCGATTTGTAAAATTTGAAATTAGCGCCTAATAGGTAACCTGGGGTCAACGTATAGTCAATGCAAACGAACAGAAAAGCTACGGAGTCGCGTCACACCTAAAAAAAATTATAATATCAATATTTAATAAAAAATATTGATTTAATTATTATTTAGCTTTATACATACTGAACCAAACATATTTATTTAAGCTAGACGGAAAACAATAGTAATAATAGTAATAAAAAACTACAGAAACGTATTCACTTTTAAAAGTTTATTGAAAGAGAAATCAATGACATCGTTTTATGTTTATATCTCTACAAGTTAACATGTCTCGGTATCTATGTTGTTCTTACTTAGGTCTCGTTCAGTGGCGCCCTCATTGAATAAAAAATCATATCATAGCATAGAAGATAAACATTATGAAATCCTATGTTGCATTTATTACGAAGATAGTAAAGTATTTTTACGTTATTAAACCAACACTCAAAATATTCCACTATCGTTGTTATAAGCAAAAGTGCTAAAAGAGGCCGTTTTTGGCAATTATGCCTATAACAACGAAAGCAAAACATTTCAATTGTTGGTTTAATGACGTAAAAGTACGTTATTGTATTTGTAACACACGCAACACAGGACTTTATAATGTTTATCTTCCACGCTATGATACGATATTTTATTCCTTGAGGCGCCACTGGATGGCATGTATCCCCCTTAAGAAGAATGAAACACCAGCTACATAATACAACATTGTTTATCGGGAGGCTAAAGCGGGCCATTTGTTGATTCGGGCACATATGTTCGAGTGTCATAATGGCTGATAGCGCCGAGTAAACACAGGATTTTTTTATTTCGAATAAATAAGAGAAATAAAATTATCAGATTGAATTAGAGAAAGTATTCCCGCTATTACTACTAGTTTTTATATAATTTTTGCAACACATTAACATAATGTGACCTCCAGGATTTTTTTTCTTTACAAAGAAGTTAAGGGCTATAACTTATAACACACACTTTAGCCCCTCTATGTTATACCTTTAATGCTATTTTTTTAGAGCACGAAGAGTAAACATTTTATTACAAGCTTTTAGCAACTTTTAGTGCATAAAATGGTATACGGCATCTACACAACTTTCACGCGTCATACCTAACATCGACGAATATATCATTCAGGTATCTACTGAAAGATTGCGTACCTAAATGATAAAGAAATTGTATATTTTGATCATTAAATGTAAATTTAACCTTTACCAAAAATTTATCAAGCACTTGGAATCCAATCAGCGAAATGTGAAAAAAACACAACCAATATTTTAGGGTATCCTTCGAAAGAATAAATTATAATGATTAATTTCATCTAATGATATAGATTTATAAATTTATGGAAAATATTTAGATTTAACATTCAATTATCACTAAGATTTTAAAATTGCTGTTTTTGACCCTAACCGTTATGTAGCTAAATAAATTGATAAAATTATAATTTATAAAATTAATTTTTATTCCTTGAGCCTCTTTAATAAGCACAAATCTTGATTTTCTGCCTTCACCACCAGACTACATTCAAGCTATTTCACGTAATATATATAACCGCTATGAATAAACAAACGTCTTGAAGTACTCGTTTATCCTTGGCGTTAATTTTGGATTGGGATTGCAACAAACATATTTTTAAAGAGTAAATAGCTCTAGCCATCCACCTTGCTTGATGCATCGCCAGGATCCAGGAGGTCTGATTTTAATTTTTTTCTCATTATCTCCTCCTAGGAATATAATGGATAGTTCAATTACTTCCCGATAATCGTCACGTACAATGTTTTTTTGTAATTCTTGATTATAAAATATCAACAATTCTTTTATTATTGTATTACCAAAATGTTGTGTGACAATATCGGTGTACGATTGAATAGCAGCAGGATTAATAGTTTTCCAGTCGTCTCAAAATTTTTTGAACATTGGGATATCAGGGCTGCTTGTGACTTGGTGGATTTTTGATTCGATTTGACACAGCTTTACCTTGATCCTGGCCGGAAGAGCTCTCTAGTTTGGGTACAGCCAGAAGTTGTTCATTTTCTCTAAATGAAATTAAAATTGGCAGGCGTTCTTCTTTAGGGCTTCTCACGTCCAGACCAGGTAACAATTTCCCATTCCAGTAAACGGTCACCATTTTAGACATATTATTTTGAAAATCTGATTTTATAGATTCCGCTCTATCTTTTCTACTCTGAGTGCTAATGCATTGATAGACGATTTGTTTATCGGTAAATCATCACAGCTAAAATCTAGTGCTTCTACTACAGCCCGGTGTATATAGACAAAATCCCTTATGCTTAATTGAGATCTATCTAAATCTGCAACTAACATAGGCGTGATAAAGTCGTCCTTCTTCGTAACACATTTGGCCATGTCTTTTTTTCTCTTCGTTTAATTTTCTCTGTTTGGTCCTTTCTTCTTTTTCGGCTAACTTTTTTTTGTGCGCCTGCTAAACATCCTGAATTATTTATATAAATATTTTGTCTTCTTCTATTGTAATCCGTTCTAAAGTATCAGCGTGTGCTATATCGAATAAACTATCTAAATTATTTTGAAAGTCCTCACGGCGCTTGTAAACATCTTGTATTTTTTTGGAAATTTTTTGCAACTCCCTCCTGGTGAAGATTCACAAGTTATTTTACACAGTTAGGTATATCTCTTGTAGGGATCCTAGCTTTTTCCCTAAATATAATACACTCTCGAATGACTAGGTTTGCGCTTTCACTAACAGTCAATTTAACTTCGCGAATTTTATAAAAAAGTACAGGAAGAACATGACGGTTAGACTGTAATTTTGCGCCTATTATTTGATAATTTACGTCTCCAACTAAGAAAATACTTGATTTATTGCTTCTCAATTCCAGTGCCATCTTATAAAAGTTAAAACATTACGTATTAATCACGAGAATAACTGACATTCAAAATTAATAGACGGTTAGGTAATTATGACGAAGTTAACGATGCTCTCACTAAAGTTATTCTTTGGTTTAGTGTTAATAATCTGCTTTTAAATGATAAAAAGACTAAAGTAATTAAGTTCTCAACACCTAATGTAAGACAGGTGGCTACCAATGTACATGTTAATGGAACTAATTTAGACTCTGTGGAGA
Source organism: Pyralis farinalis (assembly GCA_947507595.1). Classification (NCBI taxonomy): domain Eukaryota; kingdom Metazoa; phylum Arthropoda; class Insecta; order Lepidoptera; family Pyralidae; genus Pyralis; species Pyralis farinalis. The sequence continues at coordinate 11,730,188 of OX382261.1, read as the reverse complement.
CAACTGTGTTCTTGGGTATAACAATTGACTCCAGACTACAAAGGGGCCCACAAATTGAAAAATTATCAGGAAAACTAAGTTCTGCAGCTTATGCAGTGAAAACTATTAGACGGCTCACTGATATTGATACGGCTAGAATAGTTTATTTCAGCTACTTTCATAGTATTATGTCATATGGAATTCTTCTTTGGGGTAACTCCGCGGATATTAACACCATCTTTTTATTGCAAAAGAGAGCCATAAGAGCTATCTACAAACTTGGTCCCCGGGAGAGCCTTAGAGAAAAATTCAAAGAAATAAATATTTTAACAGTCGCATCGCAATATATCTATGAAAATCTTTTGTATGTCCATAAAAACATAGACTCATTTTGTAAAAAGAGTGATACTCATAGCATAAATACTAGATATAAGCATAATCTTGTGTTATATGCAAGCCGTCTCCACAAAACAAGTAATTATTTTATGGGGCAATGTATACGGTTCTATAACAAACTTCCCAGCAATTAAGAGATTTGTCAATAAACAAATTTAAAACTACTATTAAAGCCAAATTGTGTAGCAGGGCATATTATAAAGTATCTGACTATATTAATGATAAAAATGCCTGGGAGTGAGTCGATCCAATTATAATGTAATTAACAAAATATGTAAATTTGTTTGGATACCAAAAGAGGGATGCCTGAGTTTTTTGGCAGTATTTTTATCAGTGCTCACCTAGTCATAAACTGCACGGTAGGGAAAATAATTGTGACGATTCCAAACAAATGTAGCCATTTTTACGGAATAAAAAGATTTTGACTTTGAATTTGAACAAATGAATACCGCGAGTACGTGCGGCACTGCCGCGCAACTTGTATGAACATGTTTCGATGTAATTCGGCACGGATTATCGTAATCCAAATAAGTTAAAAATTAATTTCCGAGTGTTTTAAAAGCAAATGAACAAAACTAAGACCTATGCGTTAGAAAATAAAAACTTTGAAAAATAAGGGACACCCTAATATACATATATACAAATAGATTTTATAATCTATTCATATTTAAAAAAAAACATGTGACAAATGATTTTCTTGCTGTTTCATAACTTTAACTACAGTATAATGACATTTATTGTATTTTACTTATGTATACTCTGTGTTTTGTATTGTTGTACGTTTCCTTGTTATTTATTAAACTCTCAAGAAGAAAGAACCAGGTCCATCTCTGATGTTGCAAAATAAATCTAATCCGTACAATAGTTCAATACTAACCACAATGTATAGAATAGATGATTTTTTTGTGTTTTCAGTGTTGGTTCATAGTAAATATTATTTGTTTTCACGAGTACCATGGGTATAAGTATACTATCTATCTATATCTTCACGCTAAATCCCTCGTGAGCGCCACATGACTCGGTACTTACACACCTCGCTCGCTTCTTTAACATGAAACATACCGAGTTTTTTTAAAAACTATCAAAATATACTATTTTACTAGTAATTATTTTAATACAAAAAAAAAAAAAAAAAAACCTCCACAGGTTTTCTATCTTCTGATTGGATAAATTTCCAACGTAAACTAACCTTCACCTACGTACAATGTCTAAGTCGGAGTTCGGTGAGCTTATAATGGTTACTATGAGTTTGTCGTCCCGTATGACACTTACGTTAAAGTAGCATATAAATCGAGTAGTGATTCTTCTAGTGGAATATGTTTATTTAGTAAGTTTCTCCTAAAAAACAAAACAGCAAAAATATTCTATTTTATAAGTTTTTATTTTAATACAAAGAAATAAAGAGTCTCCACTGGTTGCTATGTGCTGAGAGCGCGAACCTTATTGGTATAAATTTCCAACGTAACCTGACCTCCACCGACGTACAACTTCTAAGTCGGAGTTCGGTCAGATTATAATGGACATAATAGGAGTTTGACATCCTATATATGTAGGTACGCGGTCAGCCTGTGGATAATGTATACCAATTATCAAATGTTACTGTTTATTCCTGCAAAAAATAACTCTTATTTAATGCAGTTTTATATAGAGTTATTAAGTAAGCAAAATTAAAAAAAAGTTTGAAGAGGAATTAAATAGCTTGGGCCAACCATACCTAGGAACTGTTCTAAAAACTAGAAATATGTCTACACAATGTTATTATAATATGTTTAATGAATATAATAATAAAAAAAAAAAAATACCTTGTCTTGTTCGCCTCCGCCATTCTACGAACATTTTCTTTGTATTTTAATTCTATATATTTTCTTTTTAGTGTTCCCCATTATTACAACAGTATAATAATTATATATAAACCTATAATATTATTTACTACTTATATCTAATAATAATACACTTACGCTAAATACTATAATATTGAATATTTACAACTATTCATTATAAAAACTTCGGTGTCGCGATGTTAATGGAGCGAGCTCGAGCAGACAGTCGACATAGGTCTCACCTCGAAGCGGGCTGCAGCCGGACTGGCTGGATGTAGTTAGTCAACGCGTTTATAATCCTCATTACCGCACAATAAGGTCGAAAACACGTAGCACCCAAGACGAATGTGATCGCTTAGAAATTGTCAGAAACCTAAAATATTTTTAAAAAATTTCATGTTTCACTTATCAAAATATGCAGCAACCATATTATAAACATAGATATTACTAATAGATTTAAGTAATTTTGAAGCGTATAAACAGAACAACTTCGTTGTAATTTCAAAAATAATGAATTTCAGGAGGTGTTTTCGAAAGTAATTATTATCGAATCAATTTTACACAATCGCGTATTTGAGCAAGCAAATTCAAGATAAAGAAATGAAGTTATTTATATTAAAATCTTAGATCCGTCAGTTTAGTCATTAGCCTATACTATTCGATGAAAGTTGGTCTAATTTTTCGATGTGTCGCCTTAACCACCTATTTTGTTTTTGTGTGGCGTTTCGATAAAACATACATGGTTAATGGCGAAAATATATTTTTTATAACTAGGAGATAAACATGCAAATTTCATAAGTTAAACTTCTGTTTAGGCTAGATAATTTTGAATGCAGTAAGCTTAAACTAAATGCAAGATTTGACAGACGACATCATAACGCGACGAGAAAGTGATAGTGTGTAAAAATTTACATAAACACCTCAGATAAACTTAGTGAATAAGTTATTCCATAGCTATATCTAGCATCTATATTTAAATTGAATCGAACAATTGCAACCCTAGGAACCGACGCGCGTGCATGAAAAGAGCTATAATCGTTAAAGAAGCGAGTGAGGTGTGTAAAAGGCGCGTCTTATGTTGCCCGGTTCTCTCTCTGTTTATTCCGCAAGGGACCTGGCGTGAAGATATACATACGAACCTTTATGTCTGCCTCTAGTCATTCAGTTTTCATTTTCATACAAGAAGGTGCGTATCGCAGATAAAATAGGTAACTTCTTAGACAAGGAGCTTTTTATTTTTTTTTGTTATGAAGGATGATTTTTGGGAATAGCAAACATAGTCAAAGAAGGGGTCATCAAGCATTGTCCACAGGCCAGTACTTATAATTGGAGGCTAAATAGGTTAAGGCTTGATTTGATAAACCTGTGTTTGAGTTTTGAGGTTTGTTTGCCAGACTCCGTCAAATGGATGAGTCTCGCTCCCTGGAGGCATTGCGGACAGTAGCGCCGACGGCGGCCAACGCCGCGCGCTCTGCTATAGCGGTACAAGCGCGCGTTGAACACATCGCACACACTAATAAAGAGTGGCTCGGGAGGGCCAGTAGAGGTGAGCTTAGTCTATTATTCTGAACGGTTTTTATCCTTTGTCGGATGTGCCCAAAAACGTTAAAATCTGCTACTATAGATATGTTTTTTATTCTTATACAATTTTAACTGGACTTCTTCGTAGCATTATCCAATTTCCTAATTCATTAAGATTGACGAGGTCCGCTAACTAAGCCTAAGGATTTGGCGAACATACTATTTCTAAATTGAACGGCTGCCGTCATACCCATATATATATAGGTATATAGTTTACTGTGTATCCGTAATGAAAATTATATCTAACAATGATTATACATTCTGTGTACTAAGTATCGGGAATTTGTCAATAAAACAAAAAATACAAATTATTCATCTAAATTTATTTTATCGCCTTCAAAGTAGGCCCCATCGCTTGCAATACAACATCTCCACCGCTTCACCCAGTCTTCCATACATTTTTCATAGGCTATTTGCGGTATGGCCTTTAGCTCATTCAGCGAATTTTCTTTTATGGCTTCTATCGACTCAAAACGTTTTCCTCGAAGTGGTAATTTTAACTTGGGAAATAAAAAAAAGTCAGACGGAGCCATATCAGGTGAATACGGTGCTTGGTCGAGAACTTTTGTTGAATTTTTCGCTAAAAACTCTTTCACTATAATGGCTGTGTGTGATGGTGCATTATCATGGTGCAGCATCCATGAGTTGTGTTGCCACAAATCTGGACGTTTTCGGCGGATACTCTCACGCAAACGCTTCATGACGCCTAAATAATATTCTTTATTCACTGTTTCTCCCTCTGGAAGGAATTCGGACTGAACCACACCACGGTAGTCAAAAAAAACTGTCAGCATCACCTTGATTTTGGAGCGACTTTGCCGCGGTTTTTTGGGTTTCGGCTCGTTTTCGAGACGCCATTCTGAAGACTGTTGGCTTGTTTGCATGTCGTACTCATAAACCCATGTCTCGTCGCCAGTTATTATACGTTTCATAAAGGTCGGATCCGTAGAAGCTCGGGAAACCATGTCTTCAGCGACATGCTTTCGCTGCGCTTTTTGAACAAAATTGAGCTCTTTTGGAACTAGTCGAGCGGCGACGCGTTTCATGCCTAAAATGTCAATGAGAATGTTGTGGACGGACTTAAAAGATATGTTCACCTCACTAGCCAACTCTCTCAGACTCATACGTCGATTTTCGAGCACTAGCTTCTTGATTCTGTCGATGTTTTCTCTGGTCGTAGCGGTTGAAGGTCTACCAGAACGAGGCAAGTCTACTACTACTTCTCGGCCTTCTTTAAAAGCCTTATACCATTCATAAGCCCTTGTTTTCGATATACACGATTCGCCGTAGGTATTTCGCAACATTTTTAGTGATTCACCACATGAAATATCATTTGAAACACAAAATTTAAGGCACACTCTTTGTTCAACAATATTTTCCATTGTAAAAATCGCCGAGGACTCAAAACTATGACCAACAAAAAGTGTAGTTTAAAACAAATTAAATGACAGATCCCGCTCAAATTTTGCGCGCTAAATCAGTACAGTGCTACCAACATGCAGTAAAAAAATTAGAACGACCTCTTTTACGCGGGTCTTTTTATTGACATATTCCCGATACTTTTTACACAGAGTAGTATATAAACACTGTTCCTGCTGTTACTTCTGGTCAAGTATCACTTACGCGATGTCGCCTCTGCTGCTTACACAGCAACTCTTTAGGAGCTTACTGGTGACCTCACTCACACGCAGGAACACGACAACCCTCTAGGGAGTTGTTATTTGGCTGCGGTTTTCTGTGAGGTGAAGGTACTACCCAGACGGGCTGCTTTGATGCGCCCTACCTCTCTTAAATGAATGTTAAAGAAGCGAGCGAAGTATGTAAGGACCGCGTCTTATGGCGCTCGTTTCTCTGTGCCTACCCCGCAAGGGACCTGACTTGAAGACACGTACATACGTCTCCTTAACAAACAGAAACTGTTACAATAAACAACGCGGAAAATCCTTTAGTCGAATATGAACATTACATTTTTTACATACACCTAGTGATATTATGTATATACTAGCTGCTGCCCGCGGCTCCGCCCGCGTGGAGTCAAATAACGTAGCCTATGTGTTAATCCAGATCATAATCTATCTACGTGCCAAATTTCATTCAAATCCGTTCAGCCGTTTAAGCGTGAAAGAGCAACAAACATCCATCCATACATACAAACTTTCGTATTTATAATATTAGTAGGATTATATACTATCGTAATTATGCTTATTTTATTAAGTATTTATAAATGTATTTTAGAGTAGTAAGAGATATAGTAAAATGTGAACTATCACGGCATACTACTGAGTCGCGACTCTTTTGGCACTAAAACTCGTTAAGTTTAGCTATACTAAAGGGCATGTAAACTTTGTATTTATACCAAATAAAGTTAATTTTAAATCTTAATTTTACTTTTATGTTTACCTAGTCTTGCCATAAATACTGAAACCAAGAAAAAAATATCTATTGCAAATAACATTTATTACTTTTACAGTGTGTTAGTTTAATACATAAATATAAAACAATTTAAAATATAAAAAGCTTATTCGAAGTGGTCTCCATTGGCTGCCATACAGTCCTTTAAACGTTGAGGCCAGTTATCAATAGAAGCACGCACTCTTTCCATGGGAAAATTCTTCACTGCCAATCGTACGGATTGTTTTAGGTACTCCAAATTATCATGGCGTTTAGAGCAAGCCGTACTCTCTAAAACTGACCATAAATCATAATCCAGCGGATTAAGATCGGGACTAGAGGACGGCCAGTCTTCAGCACTTGTGCCGATTTTTTGATACACAAAAGTATGGCTCAGTCACTCTTTCATAGCTAATACCCCACCAAACCATCACTGAAGTCGGATAGTGCCCACGTTGCACTCTGTCGACTAATTGGTAAGCTTCCTTAGAGCATAAATACGGCCATTTTGTTTGTTAAAATGTTACTCAATTGTAAAAAAATTTCATCCGTAAACAAAATTTTTCTGTGACCTCCCTTTGCGTACCGCTTCAGTAGTTGTTTCGATTTTACCACCCTATTCTTTTTAAATTATCAGTTAAGAAATGACCAGTACGTCTCTTATAGGCTGCAAGTCCTAAGTCATCTTTTAAAATACGCGACATGGTTCTAGGTGCTATCTTCATCTCCCGAGATAAAATCTTTTGCTTTCGGACAGGATTTCTTCGAATTCTTTCCCTTACTGCTTTGACCACCGTTTTCGTACGAACACTACGTGGACGGCCAGTATCTTTTTCATCTTTCTCTGTCACAAACAGAGGAGGTCTCATTGTACCTATTAATAGCCCGGTACACAAACATTTTACTAATACCAAGCGTATGGAGAGTTTTAAAAATTGCATTTGGCTCCATACCTACTTTGTGTAATGTAATCACAGCGATTCGGTTCTCTTTATCACCCCACTCCATTTTAATATCGCAAAATATTGTACAATGTATTGGCGCCAAAATGAGAAAATCAATGAACAATCATATAAAAATGACAGATTCCAAATTCAAAAGTAATATTTTGTTTATTTTTAATTGTAACAGTATTTATGGCCAGACTAAGTACATGTACAATGTAATATAGAAGTTATTTTTATAACTTGATTAACATAATATAACACTTACAGTATGTACTAAATATTACTATTATTTTATATTATTATCGTGTTTTATCAGCATATACATCATGGGTGCGATTCTACTCGGGGTACCCACGCGACGTGAAACAGTGGCTAGATGCAAAACAGTTGCACCTCGGCCATGCGGCCAAGGCGTTCGCATTGAGAGACACACCAGCAGCCCTCGCTAGGAGGGCAAAGGGCGACCTCAATCTCGTAAAAGAAAAACCAGCCAATAGGCTGACGGTACGCGACGAAGAGGAAAGAAAAAGACCTGGGTATACGTTTATCTATTTTTATATAACATGTGAAGACAAAGCTTTTAGGTCTGCCTGATATGAAGTGTTTACGTTAGCCTATGAAAACTTGCGATAGAACTGTTAGTCGTGCGTTGCTACCCTGCTGGTGAGAGAGCAACACCTCGGAAGTCTATTGGTAACCTCACTTAATCTTAGTACAACAATCTCTATTTATCTCTTACAGTGATAAGTCTGCCTTTGTAACTATAATTTTGTTACTGTTTATGAGATTACAACAACAATCACCCAACAGAGCTTTGCTATTTAACTATGATCTTCTGTAAGCCGTAGGCACTGCTCATATGGTTCTTTCCGTCTCTTTCTATTTAATTTGCTTAAGGCATTGATAATACACTCACAGTCCGAAATAGGAATTTAAAAATATAATTAAATTGTCCTAAATAGTGTATTTACATTTTTGTTTTGATGATGTCATTGGAATTCCAATATGTACCTTTCAGATCAAACCAATTTTTTACTCATTGTATATTGCATTTTAATTTGAATGCTCCTTGAAAGGTATTGTAATGTTTTGATCATTAATGTTACCAGATTGGTAGCAGTAAAAACTTAATTGTTTTGTTATGGAGGCATAACTTTTTTTTGAACTTGAGGTTTTTGTTATAATTCTCTAATTGACATTTTATATAATGATCGGTATAAAATCGGTTGTATATTTTGTTGAGACTTAAACGGCTTAATGTTGAAGTAGGTATATTTTTTGCATGGATTGCGTTAAGAAGTGGATATTAATTAGTGAACGATATTGTTTTAGGTTCGCTAAATTGAAGACACTCTTCGGTTCAAAAGTGGTAAACAAACAAAGCTCGATGCACACAGCCAGCGAATTTGACAGCGGATTGCCACCTCTCGAGCGCTCGCACAAAAAGAAGAAGAAGAAGTAGTGGTTACATTTATTGTACATGTGCTTATGTCATTCATTACATACAGTGTCATATAGTCTACCAAGTTATTTCTGTAAACATTGCAGAAAACCTAATTTGTAAATACATTTTTATTTCCAACGCGAGCAGTTTCATTTCCACCGAATCGGTTCTTTGTTTTTATTTTCAATTCTTAGCGTGAGAAATGAAAGATGGACGCCATCCAAAATTCTAATCGCAAGTTAAGTTAATGGGCTCTCGCGGCCGATGGCTACCGTTTTCATATTTCTGACTCACGAGTGACTCGAATGAAAAATGATTTTAAACCATTACTGTGCCCCGTCCGGCCTTTTGATATTTAAATTTTTTTTCAAGCGGCCGTCATTATGGCGGGATGATTTGCGAATTTCGCCCCAGCTCGCGGTTTTTGTCAGACTCTGAACGAGTTTTTTGTCGTTCTCATTTACCATGTTTTTATTGCTGCATAATGACAAATTAAAACAGTATTGTGAGGCGCTTTCATGGCTTATTCTCCGCCCTTTCAAGGTTGAAGGGCTTCTTCGCGAGGGCACCTTGAAGACTCCATCGTGACGTTGAAAATAGTTTATAAGAAATAGCTACTGAGTCATATTTTGCGGTTAAATGTCAGAATTCCCAATCATTAAGCGATCCATTCAACGTTTCAAACAAAAACACCACTCATCATAATTATCGTGTCGCCTTATCCTTGACGTTGGAATTAAGAGGCTTTTTATGTGCGCATGAGGTTCGATTATCGAATATTAAGTATTGTAATACGATTTCCTAAGAGTTTGATGTAATTTACTTACGCTTAAGTAATTGAACACTGAAGATCTTTATTAAGTTTGTTACTTACTAACAGTTCGTAGCTGCAATGTTCAGTATATTAGAACCTCATTTGACGTCACTTAGATTAATATGACTTCGCTTACCTTATCTTTTTTAGCCTGTAAAGGAGGTATTTATTGTTTTTTTTACAGGCCCACGCAACAACCCTCTAGGGAGTTGTTATTTGGCTTTGATGTGTCCTACTCCCTACTCTTGTAAAAATACCCATAGATACTAAGACAATCACACATGTTCATGCACACAAATGTTTGTCATGCGTGGGAATCGAACCCACGAACGTTGAGTCTCAGTAACGTAACAGCGCGTTTCGCCACTGCGCCACCGAGCTCGTCATTAGAGTAGTAAAGTAGAGATGCAACGTTTTTCATTATCCAGAATATTCCGACCGATTCTGTTTCCATTATCCCATAATAATGCGTGGTCGACGCGTAGCTTCAGTTGTGTAGCTCAACTTCGCGCGTCATTAATCGGCACATTTGCATGGCGGCCGGCGCCAAAGCTCGTGAAAATGGTCTTTCATTAGCATCAGCTCTACTGAAAAATCGTTCTGACAAACGTACCCGCTTGGAATCGTTATGAGAATTATTTCACATAGTAATATGGTTGTTTAATGATTGATACAGATTTGGGTTCTGTACCTTAAAGGGTAAAAATGGAATCTTTATGGGATTAGTTTGTTGTGTGTCGACGATCTCGGTGGCGTAGTGGTTAGGTTAGCTCCTTTAACACCGCCGAGCAAGTGATAATTACAAATATGTAGACGAGCTCGGTGGCGCAGTGGTGAAACGCGTTGTTGCACTACTTTGACACCAACGCTCGTGGGTTCGATTCCCACAGAGGACAAACATTTGTGTGCATGAAAATGTCTGTTTGTCTTGGTCTCGATGTTTTCAAGAGAAGTGTGGAAGCAGCCCGACTGGAGAAAATAAGTACTTCCAACTCACAGAAAGCCTCAGCCAAATAATAACTCCCTGGAGGGTTGTGGAGTTGCTGTGTTACCAGCAGGAGTGGCAACGCCCGAGTGATACTTCATGTATTGCAACTATCGCAAGCGTTATTGGCTACGGTACCCACTTCACATCAGGTACACCGTATGCTTGCATGCCTCCCGACGTTGTAAAAAATAAACAGACACGCGACCTGGCTGTTGCTAGCCTTTGCTTTATCCAGGCTTTAGTTGGCGTTGTGTAAATTGTACCGAATAATTTCTGGAACATTTTTTTTGCAATATCCACCATTACATATTTTAAAAAAACACGAAATACCGTTGAATCCAATAGCTTATAATAGATGCGACTAGCAACCATCACAATGGCCGGTAATATTAATTTTGTACTCTAATTCGCCACTTGTACGTGGCCGCAATGATTGATGTGCGAGGAAATGTATCATATTAAATAAATTTATGCCGGCGTAGTAGCTTTCACGGCGGAGAGTTCTTTTCAAACAGCGAGTCAATTCGGTAGTACAATAAGTGCGGCGAGCTTGGTGGGCTGCCCGACGTAAGCTTATATATTATATCTATAAAGACATCTTTTTCTGCCTATCAGTGTTGGTATTCTTAGAGGCCGGCATGGATATTAAAACTGAAATGATATAAAAAATCGCGGTGTGAAGGGCTTACTGTCATCTTTAGAGTCAAAGTCAACTTCATCCCCACGTGGTGCGCCTTGACTGAGGTTAATCAGCTGCAAACAAGTATGGAATAATTATAAGGTCAATGAGCGTGAAATCAGATAGAATGCTGTGGAATGCACAGGCAGTAGTGACAGCCCAGTGGATGATGAACTAATCTATTATCCGACACTCCCTGGTTTGAATCGTGGTGTGGTATGTACCATTAAATTCGTGTTTTCAGATTTATGTACATATTTGTATTTGTCACTTGCTCGGCGGTGTAAGAAAATATTGTGCGGAAACGTGCATGCCCAAGAAATTATATTTTGAAAGACGAGTTACTTCTAAGAAAGGTCTGGTTGTAGAGGGCTGTAGAGGTGTGACGGCAGTCACCCTGTAAAAATCTATCTTCGTCAAATACTTAGTTTAGGTAGGGCCCCCGTGAATCCTAATAGATTAGTGAACGGGATAACGCTAGGAAGAAGAAAAAGAAGCTGAGGAACTCACAGGGAAATTTCGAAATGGAATAGGATGAAAAATTTATCGACAAATTATTTTTACCGCAGAATAGAAACACTCGCAAATTTTTGGATTTTCGATGGAACATTTGGCTGAATACGAATGGATCTCAAGCATATAATGCTGCGTTGCGAGATTAACAATGCCATATTACGTGTTGGTAGGTTACTTTTTAGGATTGTATACCATGTGTGTTGCGGTAGCTTGTCCCATTGGGTTCACGTCATCGGCGTTGTATGGTGGCAGGCAGGGACATGCAGAGCATACTACGAATAAGTACATGGTTGCGAATAGGTTGCTTAGTTGTAAATTGTTATACAGATGCCGTGAAAGGAACACTATCAGGGCCGCCAATTATCCATAATGATGAAAAAGAAATGGATGAATTACAGATTTAGGCAGGAAATCAGGATGGACGCCAGATAAAGGTTTATGATGTGGGATTGGAACAAGTGGTTGAGATTGTATATTTTAAATGGGCTTTTGAAGGGATGAAATATACATGCGCTGTTTTGGTGCGATTAGTGGGTGCAGCGAATGGTGTAACAAAATGTAACTCGGAAGGCAAAGCTCTCTGCACACATCGCGGCGCTGATCTGAAAGCTAACTTATGGAAACGTGAGCTCGGTGTGAGAGCATAAAAGCAAAAAATAGAGATGTAGAGTTGTTCTGAAAGAGACAGTCGGCCTTAGAATTGGAAGGAACGGAGACTTGTTCAGTTGCCATGGGCAAGTAAAAATAATGTGGAAGGAAAGAATAACGAAAACAGATATACAACTCGAAATTCGAAGCGTATGTTCATAGATATTTTGGGGACGGCTGAATAGATTTGATAATTCAAAGTGTATTGTGTTAATTGAATCTGGCTTCGTTTCGATCCGATTTAGATTTCTCTCTCTCTCTCTCTCTATGACTTAGATTTGGCGATAAATTAAAAAGTTATAAAATAGATATTTTAAAATGAAAAGCGAAACAGATTTCAGTGTATGCACTAAAATAAAAATATCTAACCGTATTTGTTTATGATGTATTCTTTTTTTATTTCACACAAGGCGTTAAAACATTTACAATTCAAGTTTTTTTTTAAGTTTTTAGTAGTTAATACATACATGTCACGCCTACGTCCCATTGGGGTAGGCAAAGACAATGGAACGCCAGGTGCGCCGAATGAAACATACATTTCAGGATTCTTCCACACTCATCAAGTTCTTACTTATTTTAAGTAAGACGTAAGTAGTTTATTAGTTCATATGTTTATCTATACACTTCATTTGTATAGACAGTCTATTCTGGACGCAGAGCAGTTGGTCTATGCGTTGAGCGGCAAAGAGCAAACGCGCCTCGTCATGACCCACCGAATTATGCGCACAAAGAGCCGTTGATACCGAATATTCCATATAAATATTGAGCTAATCGCCCTTTCAATGAAGCGGCCCGCTTTTTTATTAATAATTGATCGCGGAGCGGCGAGTCATGCGCCGCCTTATTGTATAGACTATAGAGGAACATATTTTTTGCTGCAGCCCAACTCATTAATGAGTCCTCGAGCTAAGCGTATGACGCTGCAGAGGGCGTGCTCGCTTAAAACTCGCCCGAAACTAATTTTCGATGAGCCCAGGATATGTTAAATAACGTGGAACAAATGTTTATTTGTGCGCCCGATGGCTTATTAATAACTTCTCTGCGTCACGACCATTTAACCTTTAACATAGAAAAAAGTTAAAGTTCGTTGCGTATTTGTTACTTTGTATCGTATTAGTAGTTTCTTCATTTAGCTAATTGTAGCAATTTTAATATTTATGCACTTGCCGTTTATGTGCAGGGGTCAGCGTTGCGCGTCCATTTAGTTCTTTCTAAAGTTTTATGTGCATAGTGTCTAATTAGTATGAGTATCTACATATTTTTATCAAGGTTTTAAGTATATATGCTGTTATATGATGTATTCTATAAACGAAAATGATAAAGGGACGAAATTGTCAACCTGGCATATTTCAAGCTATCAATTCAGGCTATTTCTGATAAGAATATACAGAATATTCACTTACTGAGAAACTTAGTTACTATTCAGTTCGCATTATAAAATTAATAGTGTATTATATTTTATTAATTAAAAAGTAGATTTTAAGTATATACCTAAATTGTATGTATTTTTGAGGTCACCGTTCTAAGCCCTTTATTTTTTGAGCTCACTCGATAAGTTAGAGACATGTTATTTTTAGAGCCTGCGCATTATTTAGTACATAATCTGCTATACTGTTATTATTGTGGCATATATTGTTGTGACAATGCAAGACAGCAGTACGAGACAAGATTGAAGAACCACATTAGAACAAAAATAAAAACAACCCAATGATCGTGTGTTTGTGGTAAAACTGTTAGTGTCCAATATTGTTGTGTAAATAATTATTTCAATTGGAAAATTGAATCCCTTTGAGCTGATTTTTTATTTTCGGGAATAAAAAGAAGTCACTCGGTGCTAGGTCAAGACTGTAAGGAGGGTGACTCAGGAGTTCGCCCGGCGTGCTATCCAGGAAGTCCCACGTTTTAAGCGCGGTGTGCGTGGACGCGATGTGGTGGAGCAGGAGCCCGCGGAGCCCTGTGTTTGGTCGCTTGTTGCTCACAACAGAGAAAAATTCTGCCAAGCACTTGATAGTATACCATTCCGCTTGATGCTTCTTTGGTTCTGTAAAGGAATTGACACCAGGTAGCCAGTCAAATAGAAAAAGCTCGCGATCAAAATCTTCCCCCCGCTTCTAGATCGCTTCACTTTGGTATTCATTTTGAAACACTGAAACCATCGACTGGCGCTTCGTTTCTGGATTGTATCGATAAATCTAGGACTCATCACCTGTAATGATGTTTCAAACATGCCGAGACGAGTCTGCTTCAAATTTGTTTATCATATCACGGCACCATTCCACCCGGACCTGCTTCGAGCAACGATGAGGTTGTGCGGCACGCAGTGTGAAGTATCCTTCTCACGCGAAGATGCAAGTGTAGAATCTCGTGAAGGCTTCTTGATCCAATCTGCAGTATGTCCTGAATCTCCTGACACGTAACTCGCCTATGGTCTTTGATAATGTTTTTTACTGCTAGCACATTTTCTTCCGTAACAGCCGTCAAAGGACGGCCACTTCTTTCTTCATCCCCCAAAGTTAGTCGACCGCGCTTGAATTCGTTATACCAACATTTCGTTATGCCATTTGAAGTTTGTCGTATGATTCGTCCAGTTTCACGCGACACTTGAAATCGTAAAAAATAATAGTGCGAAAATGTTCCCGGCGCAGATACATTTTTCAATGAGACACGATAATTTAAATTAGCTCGCAATAAATGTGGAGGGAAATTTTGAAATTGAAACGCACTTATATTTAATTATAAATAATCATATTTCTAAAATAGATTATAATTGGCCAGTCTCTCACACCTGAGTGGCCTGGTAGGTGGTGCAAAGTAAATAGTATCAATTAAGATGAAAAGCTGTAGGAAGTTATTAATACCGTGGTAAGTGGAGATAAGCCAGCGCCATTTATTACAACTAATTCTAGTTAAGTATGTGCTGTGAACTTTTAGGGCGAGTTCGCGTTTCTTTAGCAGAAAGCTGAGCAAAATAAGTCAATCAGTCCGTCGTTCGTGCGCCCGCGTGAACGGCTCCTACGCGTCGAGCGGGAGCTCATTGCCCGGGCAGTCTTCGGTAGCATTCTGCTACCGAGTAGTTTAGATGCTAACAAGTGGTGTGGATTGAATAACATTTGTGACTGACTAACTGCCACATGGATGGACACGCTTTTTTTTTTGTAAAATACGAACGCGTCTATATACACACTAAACTTATGCAAGTTTTATCACTTCCAACACCTGTCAAAGCGATTCTTCGAAACCGCTGAGACCCATCCCAACCCACTTATCCAGCAGGCTGCGGCCTATAACCCGCCCCAGCCTCCTTTATCCCGCTACCAAAACCGCAGGCCACGTAGTGTCCTCTTAGATAAACCTAATAAAATTTCGAGAGTTTTGGACCGCTATGCAGCGGCCGAAGCCTCCTTAGGGCAAAAGTCCTCCACCATGTGAGCCCCCTTCTGGTCGCTCGGATAGTCGCTTATAGGGTCCAGAGTCGGCGTCCTCAGGAGGAAGTCGACTCTTCTCTAAGCGTATGCTCTTGTTAGAGTGACGCTTGCGTTCCCCTGGGGTGATCGCTTCAGATGAAGCCTTTATAGCCTTTCTGGCTAAAGGCAGTCCCAGGGGGTGTTTTAGTCAGTGGAAATGTGACATAACCAGTTCGTTCGCACGAAATGGTATCTTTGAAAGATTTCACCTCCTCCCTCCCTTTTTCCGGAGGGTGCCCCTCACGGAAGAATGACCAATGCACACCCGGGTGTGGGTTGGTCCTTTTTGTGTGGGTCTCCAAATTTCTTGGGCGAAATACAAAAAAAAAATGCAAGTTTTATATATATTCCTACTTAGTATTATATATATTCCTACCAAGCCTTTAAAAGTTGTATTTTCTATTTTTACGGCAAATTAGATGTAACTCTCCTTTAACTTGCATATATATAGATAATTGTAACGGGCACATAAAAATTAAATACTAACAAAATCATTACTATTTTAATTAGAGCTAATTAGTAATGATTTTGTGACAAGTCTGAGAATGACAGTCCTATTCTTACTTGGCTCGTATAGTACAACTATATGTGTAATATATTTCTAAACAAATATAAATGTGTTGAAAACTTAACCAAGTAACTTAATCAAAAATTATAATACCTAATTATTCATATCTGGCACGCATACTAACAAACTAAATTTCAATGCGCAAAAATGATGAGATAAAAAGTTTCGAATTATGTATTTACACTAACGTTTAAAAAATAATGAGACGTCTCTGCCAGCACAGTCGCCTGCTCAATTAAACCACGCACCAATTTCTTAATCAGCTTGGGAACCAGCGTTTATTTCTCATAATCCTATTATTTGTCAGTTCTAGCCGCAATGTTTACGAGTGTGTTGTCACTTTCATTGATAATAAGTTTGTGCCCAGTTCCGTTTATTTAATTAAATATTCTCACAGGTTTTCGTAAAGGAAAAAAAATGTATTATGTGTGCGCCGCTTACAGGCAGTTAGGTTAACAGTAACAACTTCGTGAGAAGTCGGTTAAAGTTGTACGTTGACTATGATTTTCAAATAGTGCAGGACAAATTACGCACCGTGCGTCGCTCGTCCTATGGATGGCGACCTATTGGATGTAACTATTGTTTTTTATACTAATAAGATAGTAGAGCACGTACGGTCTGCCTAAGCAGTTATCGTACCTTATGGATACTTGCAACACTAGGAACATCACTCGTCATGCATTTACATGTAAACGATTGAAAACAAATTATTAGGGCTTTCAAAATAGGTACTATCTAAAGTTCAAATAAAAAACACAGTTATAGTATATTGGTTGAAATTGGATAAATTTCAACGAATACACTATATTATTAATAAAATTAAAAATAAAATAGAATAAGGTATTGCATGCATGCATATGACATTAAATATTCGAGAGGCACAAACTCTATCCTCTTTCGAAACTCTTTTTAAATCGCTTTGTTTTTTTGCACACATATCTTTGTGTCTGTCAGTATGTCACATCAGCGACATCTCAAGCTGGACTGTTTGATCTTTGTGCCGTTTTTATGGCTCACACAATAAAAAATTCTTATCAGGACACTTTATGTTTAGTATATTATTTTTAATATGTATTTTATTTATTGTACCTATGCATATGATATTTATTTATGTCTGCTTAAGATAAGTATAGGTATGTATTTTTTGAGCCACTAGCATGTAATAGTTTGTATATAATGCGCCTTCCTTGCCATTTTCATCTTCTTATTTAGCCTAAGTTTATCTGGCAGAAATTGCTATGCAAGGAGATTACCTGTTGTATTTTTATATTGTACTTTATTTTTGTTTGTGCAATATTAAAGTATTTTCTATTGTAGATATTGCATAAAGGTCTTGTAACAAAAATATGCGGCTTAATTAACTGTATTTAGCAGAAAGTTTTTTAGTAGCGTTGGTGACAATGTAACAAGTTGCACTGTAGCTGTGACAAGTTAACTAAATACATATATATATATATATATCAATCATTAAAATATAATAACATAACATATATATATAATACATAAGTTAGTGATATTATAACGGTTTTACATTACAATAAAACCGATATTATGTGCGAGAGGAAAACATACAGCATTTGGTGAAGAAGCTGGTGTGTACATAGCCTTATCCATAAACTAAAACCATAGAGAACGTAGTACCGCGTTTCACCGCCAGGGGGCGCCATCGGCGAACCTAGCAACTTGGCGCCAAAGGTCGCCATCTTTATAGTTCATAGAAATCTTCACCAGGAAGAACTTTCTTTAATGCTGTATGTTTTCCTCTCGCACATAATATCGGTTTTATTGTAATGTAAAACCGTTATATTGATGTGCTTCCAGAAAACATACAGCATTTGGTGAAGACGTGTTTGTTATCTGCTGGTGAAACGCAACACAACGCTATGATGATTGATTAAAAGAATGTTTTATTATTTATTTATTTAATTTCTTTTATCATTATTTATTATTAACAAATCACAACCTACTTTTGCAACACATGTGATTTATAATTTGCAATATGTATTTTAAGTCATTAAATTATTTAATCATTTAAGAGGAGCAAAATTCTTAAAAATTGAAAAATTATTATCTTTAGGTCGTTCGATCGCACGACAATAATGATTGAAAAATGTATTTGGTGATTTCCAATTGCTCCGTGCCATAATTTCATCTATTGGTTGATTTTCCAACCATCCTAGTGAAGCCACTGCAGATCTGCTGCTTCCCGGGGATGCCTGAATGCCGCTATCACGGAGAACTGTTCGTATCCAATTTGCGATTACGGTCCGTGAAGCTGCTTTCGTAACACCCCTAATCGTGATGAAAAGATTTGTTAAGGCGTTGGCTGTTGATCTTCTTTGTTGACTTTTTTCTATCAATAATCTAACCAGTGCGACTGGGCAAATATTTTTATCTTCGTGTGCTACTAACTTCCAAGCTGATTGGCGATGAGAATATGTATAAGTCTTAGACCCAAAAGCTGGTACCAATAAGATATTGTTTCCTTCGTCAACAAAATTTGCTTCAGAAATATGCAGCAATGTGAGATCATGGACACGTCGTCCCGAAGCTAGCAACAGTACCATAGCTGTTCTTCTTGATATTTCAAATAGTGAATCTTTAGTTTGATTAGATGAAAGCCATTTTGATAACATTGATCCCCAGCCCCAATCTTCCAGACTTTCAGGATTAAGGTTTGCACTTGAGGGGGGGCCTGTGATGTTGTTACATTTATTAAGGTGTTCGGCAGGTCTCGTATTTCGTATGGAAGATCCAAAGCTCTGTTCTTCAAGTCCTGGAGCCAGAACACCTGTGGCCACTCCGGAGCCACGACTAAGTATGTTCCCTTGGAACTGTTTAGATGCATCAGTACTTTGGGAAGAAGATTTTGTGGAGGGAACACCCAAGCCAGTTGGTAATTCCAGGGTTTGCTGAAAGCGTCTATATAGTTTGCTAATCGATCTCTGCAGTCTATTGATACGTAGTTTCTTACGACGGCGGTCTTTCTTGATGCGAAAAGATCTATTTCGGGCTGGCCCCATTTCCGGAAAATTTCGCTGGTCGCTTGGTGTAAAAGATGCCACTCTGCGGGTTGCTTTCTCCGCGAAAGCCTGTCCGCAATTATGTTGTATCTCCCCGGGAGATAGAATGCCGACAGAGTTATTTGAAACTTATCGGTCAGAAGTAACAATTTGTATGTCAGAGTCAGTAGTGATAGAGATCGCGTATTCGCGTCCCTCCTTCTTTTTCGAATGTATGCTATTATTGTTCGGTTGTCCGTCTGAACCAAAACATGAGAACTTTGGAGCTTGTTTGCGTTCATGTGAATCGCAGCGAAGACGGCATACAATTCTTTTTTGTTGCTGTGCCAATACCTCTGTTGGTTTGACCATGCTCCCGAGATCAACTTCCCGTCTAATTGGGCACCCCACCCTGAATCCGAAGCATCCGTTGTCAGGAAATGTGCTGGGGGTTTTTTGTGAATTAGCAAACTCTGGCATGTGGCTCCGCGCCACCATGTCATATCCTGTAGTGCGATACGAGGAATTAGTTGTTTCTGACGAGGGCGTTTCTTGTCGAAGCTGCGTAGAAAGATTTGCAGGTTGCGACAATGCAGTCTGCCCTGGGGTATGACAAAATTTGCGAAATTCAACTGGCCCAAAACACTCTGCAGTTGGCGAAGGTTGGTATTCTGTTTCTGCAGGTTTTGATCTAACGTTTTGTTTATAGATTCTATTTTGTTTAAAGGTAGACTCATCATGTTTTCCACCGTTCTCCATCGAAAGCCCAGATATTCTAAGTCTTGTGTGGGCTGCAGGACCGATTTCTGGCAGTTGATTTGCCATCCCAGGTGTTCCAAGTGTCTCACGGCCTCCG
The DNA here is from genome assembly GCA_947507595.1 of Pyralis farinalis. Taxonomy (NCBI): domain Eukaryota; kingdom Metazoa; phylum Arthropoda; class Insecta; order Lepidoptera; family Pyralidae; genus Pyralis; species Pyralis farinalis. The sequence goes on along the minus strand of OX382261.1, from coordinate 11,710,095 downwards.
CAGCCTGAAGACTTAACTTGGATCGGTTCTGGTGAACCAAGAGGAAGTCGTCTAGATACACTAGCACTCGACATCCTTTTGTACGCAGGGTTTCCGCAACCCAGCATGTTATGGCCGAGAAAAGATGAGGCGCCGAGCCCAGGCCGAAGGGTAAGCATGTCATTTCGAATAGTTGACCCTGGAAACTTACTCTTAAGAATACTCGGTGAGATTTTGCTATTGGCACATGGAAATAGGCTTGAGAGATATCGATTTTTATCATCCAGTCCCCAGGTTGTAGGAATTCCGGGACGGATGTGTGAGAAATCAGACGGAATGGTTTCGTCTTTACGAATTTGTTCAGTGCCCGAAGATCGAAAATTGGCCGCATCGATCCATCGCTTTTCTTCCGCAGAAAGAGCTAGGAGATAAAACTGGGTGTATTCTTGACCACTGGCTGCAGTACATTTTGATCCAGTAGGTCTCGAATTGTCTAACACATTGCAGGCGAGCTTTTGGTTGCAAATCGCGTCAAAATCTTTTTTGTAGGTCGAATCAAAGGCGGCTTTCTGAATAGGGGTATTCGTGAACCTGTGATTGTTGTCATAATAAATTTGTTGGCACCCAGTGCTTGCCATCTCCGTCTGAAACGGACTAAGTGTCCCCCTTTGAAAAGTGTCTTGGCATAGTCACTTTTTCCTATCTTTGTTACGAAAGGTGTAATTCTTAGTTTGTTTATTGCCGTCATATTTATTTTTACTTATTTGTTTGTGTTGTTTTTTATTATGCTCAGCACGTTTTTGTTGACCAGAGGAAGAAAGCCTAGGTGTAAGAGTTGTTTCGCTATGCTTTCTTTTAAGATTCTGTTTATTATTACCTTGGCTCGGTGGTGGTGTCAACCAATAGTGGGGCCATCCGAGGGATTGAATCAATGCAAGAAATTTACTTTTATCAAATAGAAACTCCTCACTAGGCGGTATATTCGACAGAGCTGTTCGAATATTTTTATTAGGTATTTCAGAAAGCAATCGTCTACGCCTAATTTCTATACATTCCGCTCTTTTACCACAAACCATTTGTAAGGTTTGTTCTGATAATTTATAGCAAGGCGATGATTTGCCGAAAGTTTCGGTTATTTTATTGAAAATATTATCAGAATTCAATTGCGCTGGGTTTTTGAATGACCAATCAACGATTTCCTGTAACCCGCTTTGCAGTATGTCTCTTTGTAATAATAAAGCATTAGTGATTGCAGCAACGAATTGTTCTGTTGGAGCTAAGAAATCTTTACCCTTATTTAAACAACACAGTTCATCGTTAATTTTTAAATTACAAAAGCCTGGAGAAGCTATCATGTCATTCAACGCTTTATTATAACGTACATGTTCCCATGTAGGTAAATTGAAATGCTGTAGATCAATTAACTGTTTCAGTAATTTTTCATTAGCCGGTTTAATAAACTTTTTGTCATCAAAATCTGTCTTGCATATTCCTAAATCTAATGATTTGGCTGTTGTCGTCGCAGGATTACTTAAGTAATCACTACCTGGACTATCATTTTGGATAGCAAGCCCGGGTGTGTCCTTGTCGTTATTAGATTGGCACTGCTGGCTCACTATAATATTTGTAAGAAAACTGACCTGGTTGTATAGCGTATCGATCCGGGGATCGACCGTTACCTTATACCGTTCCTTCTTTTTACGGGCCGGCTCTTCTTGTTCTTCCTCGCTGGACGACGAGTTACCCGAAGAGCCGTCTGATGCAGGGTTCCTCTCAAGTGACGGCGAGTTTTGAGTGTTGGAATACTCGGCGGCGTCGTCATTGGCCGCCGGATTCATTATGGATAGAAAGTACGAAATCAATTAGAATATTTTGAAATCGTGAAAAAAAAAAAACTCGCGATCTACTATAAATAATAGCTGTATTCACTGCACTATCAATTAAAATAGCAATTTAGAATACACAATAACTAATTTATACAATGATTTTTGTGAAAACTTTGGATAAGACGTCTTTACTCTGCCAAAGTACACAACGCTATGAACTATAAAGATGGCGACCTTTGGCGCCAAGTTGCTAGGTTCGCCGATGGCGCCCCCTGGCGGTGAAACGCGGTACTACGTTCTCTATGGTTTTAGTTTATGGATAAGGCTATGTACACACCAGCTTCTTCACCAAATGCTGTATGTTTTCTGGAAGCACATCAATAGTACGATTTTCTCTCGACTAGAAGTCAATTTAATAATTAAACAATCAAGCAGCATCAACGTGTATAATAAGTACAGGCATTAAATATCATACTAATAGGCATTTCAATACTAAAGAGAGAAAATACCTACATTATTAGATCATTACTGAGATCTATAAGACAAGTATATTGTTATTTTTTGTGATAAAACATATTAAGTGTTTCATTTATACACTAATTTATTAAGCGGAACGTCAACACAGTGCCACTTAATTGCAGGTGATGACATCATGACTCGATATGTATCTTTTAATTTGCCTTTTACATTTACCATAACATACAAATCGTATAATATATTACTCTAGTAACAGAAATTGCATTGCATATTCAAACATGCCGGCAATAAAGGCGTTTATATGTTGATATCGCCCGGTTATTGCGTTCGTTAGTTATTCATGGCCACCGCAGTAAAAACGCAGTGTCATTGTTCGCGAGATGTTACCGTCTGATTATCGTTATTGTTTCAAAGCGGGAAACAGCTAACATTCACTCCATTTAATATAATTGAGTGAATGAGAAACGTTATCAATTAGTAGGTATTATTGTATCGCGGCGAATGCGCCACGAGTTACAATTATCTCCTTGTGCCTGCCATCTAATTCATTGAGTACATAACGTGACTATTTCTTTCATTAGTCCTATGTATGGTATATACAATACAATACACTTGATTGCACCAAAAGAAAAATACATAAAAACATAAACAATAAAGTAGCAGTACAAGGGCGGTCTTATCGCGATGCGATCTCTTCCAGACAAGCTTTGGGTAGAGGTAAGGAAACAAGGTAGGGCGGCGCAGAACAAAACTTAGGAAAATAAAAGTAATTATATATATATAGATATATACATAAATGAATACATAAACATACATATGTTATATATACTAAAATAAATACATAATTAATCTAAATGATATCCTACTTATTATAAACTTGCATATGCATGCATACAGTATAACTTACACTTGTCTTGTGTGTGATCAAGCTTTTCTTTAGTCCCATTAGAAACAATGCAATATGAATATCATAAGTATGTAGAAACAAAATAAATCGCATCGCGATTAACGAGTGCTGTTGCACTTTCGCGGCCTGTTTTTATTTTTGGAATTTATTCTTCTTTTGGCGGGTTAGGGAAATAAAAGCGACATCACAAAGTTGGTAGCACACGAACAACTAATATAGACACCACGAAGTTGGTTGCTAAATCCCTCAAGTTTTGTTTGTGACTTTATTCAAGGTATTGAAATACTTATTTCTATCATACATTATCGTTTTATTTTGCGTAGAATATTGACACGTGGAATGAAAATTTTGGCGTTATATTTGTTTTGTTACGTGAAAGAAGTATAACTACACTTAGTACACACACACACTTTTTTTTATTATTTAGGAAAGCTTGTTTGGTTGCCGCTTGTTTTTACGTTCGTTAGGGGTACAAATACAAAACTATTTGTCCGCGTTAATAATGACTTTTAGGCATGTTGCTGGTACCTCTATACATATGGACAGCTGTAGGTACAGACCGTCGTTACAGCCGGCCAACAGTGCTTGTAACGACCCAAAAGCTAAATTACGTATATAATGTTAACTATATATATATATACGCATATATTTTATTTCTTATAGATATTAGTTCTTTTGTTTGCAAATCGTTTATAAAAATCGATTAGAACCGTCACTTCTAGGTATGAGAATATTTTTATGTAAGTATTTCAATATTTTGTAATCATTTTAAAGCCGGTTGGACTAGCTTTATTAATTAGGTATGTATTTTCTTTTACACATTTTCTTTAATTACAGGTATTAATAGGTACACTAATACCTGTAGCAAAGTATATATCACCATTTATGTATATTTCCAGAATATTACAAGTTGCAAAAGAACACTTTATCGGACAATCCGCAAATTAAACACGTAGGTACGACCGTGTAATTGTTAGAATTTACAAGCACAAAATTAAAATTTTAACAGCTTCCTACATATGTCTAATGATGTGGAAACGGTACCATAGACAATAGAAATAAGCATGATAAGTCGTAGTAGTCGCTTTGTAAAACACTGAATAATAATAGCAAGAAACAACCGTTTTACAAGAATTAATCATGGTGTAGGTGGCAAAAACATGAGCCATTAACGCTTTGTGAGCGGAGATGGACTTTTTACTATTCATGAGCAAATTAACCGCAAACCTATCTACATTACACATGTTCTTATTACTTAGAAATAGGGTTTGTAATTGAACATTTTTTATGTGCACTTGAGTGTATTCTTGAATTAAGGATTCCGCAAATCGATATTACATGAAAAACACTCATACAATGTTGGCAATCATAAACCGGCAATTGTTGTAGACTAAACGGTCGATTGAATATTTTACAGATCAGCAGTCAATAGACACTTATACTAAATTATATTTTTGAAAAATAATAATGTGATTAAGTTATTTTTTTTATTAGCTCTATGCCGTTGTACACCACGGGTCGTAACTGAGGCTTCTCGTGACTTCTACGAAGTATTATTATTATATGTTTTTTTAAACGTCGAGGGGCATACAAGCTTACGGCCCACCCGATTTAAAGCGGTTATTGTAGCCTATGATTACCCACAATACATTAATTATTGCTTGCGCTATGCACTACATACTGCTAACACAACAACTCCTTAAGAGCTTACAACTCCCCAGGGATGCTTGGAGTCGAGATCTCCAGTGACGTCCAATATCGAAGTCACCTAGAGGAAAAGGTCAAGCTGGTATCCAACTGTGCCCACCCCGCAAGGGATTTGGCGTGAAGTTATAGATAGGTAGATGTCTCAAGTCAGACCCTACATTGAGTACTGCAGTTACCTTTAGGCAGGAGCACCTGAATACCAGCTTGGACCGTGTGCCTCTGTTCAGAGACGAGCTGTGAGAATTGTCGACGATCCTAAGCTTACACAAGGTATTGAACCATTAAGTTTAAGGAGAGATTTTGCCTCCCTTTGTGTGTGAATGTGTACCGATTGTACAACGGGTTGTGTTCTGAAGAATTCTTCAATATGATGGCGATAGTTACTTTTTACAACCGCACCGCTTGCCGACAGCGGCGAGTAGTTCACCCTCACATGCTGGAACGGCAATGGTCGCGTAATGTGCGGTTCCTGAGAAGTTTTCTTCCAAGAACTCTTTAAGTTGTTGAATGAACTCCCAGCCGAAGTTTTCCCAAGGGACTACAGCATGGGTTCTTCAAGACGTAAAGAGGTTTTTAGAGGGTCGCCAATATATGAGTGATACCCCTGGTGTTGCAAATGTCCGTAGGCTACGGTGACTGTTTACCAGCAGGCAGGCTGTATGCTTGTTTCCACCTTAGTGGTATAAAAAAAGGGAGTTGTTATTCGGTTTTCTGTGAGGTGGAGGTACTTCCTCAGACAAGCTGCTGTAATACGTCCTACGTCTCTTAAAAACACCCAGACGAGACAAACAGACATATTCACGGACACAAATGTTTGTCCTGTTTTTAAATTGAACCCACGAGCGTTGGTGTCAAAGCAGTGTTTTTGACCACTGCGCCATCGCCACTAGTACCTATATGAGTAGTTCATACTTATATTAGATTTCTCGGTAGGCACCAGAGGGAGACTTTGTACAAAAGTCGTCTGCATGGGTACTTCTGTACCAGAATAGTGATGAAAAAAGATATTACATTTCTTCTTAATATTCATAATCATCGCAACCCATACGGCGCGTATGTAACTGGTATATTATGTTGTTTTTATTCAATTGAATATTCCTACTACTATTGTAGCGCTATTGCTGCTTGTAAGCACCGAGTGCCTATATATAAGCTCTCTGTATAGAAATGAACGGAGTATATGCATTGCAATACACATGTAGTTCTCACACATGGATTTGATTGAAACTTTGATTTTTATACAAAGTCGGAAGACATATAGTATGCCTACGAGCCACCTGAAGTGTTTACTGCAGTCTATGAATGCACATCACATCACAGGATTTCTTGATCTGGGTGTTTTTAAGAGAGATAGGGCGCATCAAAATAACTCTACTGGGGAAATACCTCCACCTCACCGAGAACCGCAATCAAATAACAACTCCCTGGGTTGTTGTGTTCTTGCATGTGAGTGAGGACACCAGTTAGCTCCTAAAAAGTTGCTGTGTTAGCAACAGAAGGCGCATTGCGCGAGTAGGTAATATTACATTAGGTAATATTACGCGGTTATAGACTACCGTAACCGCTTTATATCAAGTCGGCTGTATGACTCCTAACCACAAAGTAATAAACAACTTGACTGCGCATGAAGGCACCCCGTGCTCACAAAAACGTTGTGTTTTAGCACCAAAACAGCTCAGCAATTCGAGCCTACCGACCAATAGGCAAATATTTTAACCAATAAGTCAAGCATTCATAGGTTCCAATAACCACTTTACATCAGTTAGACCGTGTGCTTGCTATTGTATGAATAAATTAAATAAATATTATATTCATATATACAGGAAGTATGCGTATAGTTTACGTTTATAAGAATCGAACCTCGACGTCAAAAGGGTATTGATAGAACGATTTCACTCGGCTGGTAATCCGAGACTTGCGTATCGGCCGAGCGGAGCCTGCGGTCGCACGACGATACAAAACACTGCGAAATTAGCCGTGCGCATAACCCATAACATATACTACATGTAGTTTAACATATATGTGATGTCGCAGTGACTTATTGAAGTAATCACTGTTCCGATATGCCCCCTAAAAATTATCAAATATAACATACAACGGAAAGAAGCGGTGATTTTTAAAAACCTTAGAAATTCTTGTGATATTGAACTACCGTCTGTTTTGCAACTTGAATTCCAAGTTAGCTACGAAGGTATCGGTTGGATCCGGCTCGAAGGACCAGCTGAAGACTTTAGGTTTCCTGGTTCCAAAAATGATACAAGTTCTCACACTTATACAATTTATTGGTGAAAAACACACCACTTTCGAGTACAACTTATTGCCACGTGATTTCTTTGTTGTTGGACAACGTGCGGTCTCGCCGGGCGGTATATCCAGACTGCGTGTGGCCGCGCGACTCGTAATGCAAACATAGGCTTACCTACATATATTATTTATGTACCTTATAAAATAAACATTATATTAAATGAGCTCGTCGCTAACAGTCAGGTTCAACAAAATAAATAAAACACGCGATACTTCCGTTAAAAATTGTTTAATTCAATAAAAATACTATTAACATAACATCACCAGGTTAACATTCCGTAATTATAATTAATTAAAAAAATCTGACGTTTCACGCACGCCACTGGTACTGGTACAGCCTGACTGGATATAATCTGAGGAGATGCTGTGTAATAGGGGAGGCGGTGATACTTCCTGTATTACAAACGTTCATAGGTTACGGTAACCAGTTTACATCAAGTGGACCGCGCACTTGTATGCCTCCCGACGTTGTAAAAAAATTATAATAATAAATACTGTCATATTAACTTTATTGGTTGATCCCCTTTCTCAAGTCGGTTAAACTCGGTACGTATATTGATATGGGAGATCCGAATAAAAGCACAAGTAGGTAGCAAGTACCGTGTGTGCGTGGAAGTAGCCACACGTCGTCTCGGATTACTTGTCACCGATATATTAACCAATAGTTTAACTTTAATACCTATATCCACTTACAGATCTTCACGGAACCAATTTAAAAATTTAATATTTTTTTTTATACATCGTCAGGAGACATATAAGCCTATCTGCAGGGGTATTTATATTGGCACGGAAACTTCCATTCGAATCGAAAAGTCGTCACATCGAGTGAACTAAAATACCTACATTTATTTTTAGTCCAGAGGGGTAGGTAATGGCAAAGCGTCGAACCCACGAGCCTTGGTGTTATCTACCCCACAAGAAACTAGACTCCTCTACAATTCCATGTGAAAATTTAACTCTAATTACCTACTTGATCAGAAGCTGAAATTTGAAATACAATTTTTTATGCCCGGTACATGATATTTTACTCGATTCAACCATTTTATTTTTGCCACTTTTGAATTTTTACAGCAACTAATATGAGTGTAGCCCATATTTAAACCCCATTCAGATCGATATTTGACTATTTGGCCCCAATAGGGGCCAAATAGTCAAATATCGATCCTTATATCCATATCCTTACGTCCATATTCAACCCCTGATGAGCGTTGAATATTGTCAGGACCAACAAGCTTGGCTCGGCTAATATTAAGCGGTTACTGTAGCGTACGTAAGATGCACTTTCCCTGTTGGGTAAATTATTAAGTATCATCGGTGATCGCTCTTTTGCCAAATCTTTAAAAAAAAAAGCTCCACTCTTTAAGTTTCAGGAGAAATCTTAACTGGAGAATCATTCCTCATTCGCGCTATAATTCTCAAAATTAGAATCTCTAAATTGCATTTTATCCTCTAGTCAGAAAAGTAAAACGCAGTTGAACAGTATTTAGTTGAGATTACCTCCGTTTACCGAGCGAGCCGCGGTGACCGCATGCGCACACACTGACATAGTGCTGGATACAATTATACATTGCTCTGCTAACGTACGTAGTCGTTAGTGTGCGTAATAAGAAAAAATCTGAAACGTCTAGCTCAGTTTATAAAAAAAACTAAATTGTCATTGAAGGAAAATTATAATTGGTGTCGTTTTAGAGACTAAAATGTAACCTAAAATAAACTGCACCAACATATCGACTCGTTGTATTACGAAGTATTACGAAAGACCATTTTGTGCAAATCGAGTTTTAGCATTACTATTTTTTGCATTGAATTAATATGTACTCTAGTGTACTAGAACCGACACCGCGAACTAAATGTTTGCGCCATGTTTGTTGCCGATCGGTAACAACTCATTGCTGTACTACGTTGAACGAAACGCGTAAGCGCCATGAAAATCACGGCACTTTTGACCTTTTCGGCGAGAAAAATACCCCTTAGAACCGATTTAGTGCTGTATCTTCGAATCTTTGATATAGACCTCTAAATTATTTCAAAGCTGCAGCGGACATTAGTTTTAATTATTACCAATATGGAGCAAGACTTTTACTAAGGATAGCTCCTCTAGTCCATAATAACTATCTAAAATAAATAACTCAATATTTTTTCGTGCTCTCTCGGCCTGTGTATTCAAAATTACGCTATGACGGAAAATATGGTAAAGCCTACCATATTTTTTTAAGCTAAATATCCCTTTTCTACCTTTCTCCTTACTTTCTTCAAAACGGCGTAAATCATAATCGTTACGTGATTTCGGCATAAAACTAGAAAGCTAGTTTTGATTTGCAAAAGGTTTTAAATACTCGTCAAGTAGAAAGTATGCTCCTGTATTACTCAAGAAACATGGCGTCTATGAAGTGCGGTCAAAAGAGGTTGCAACGAAATCAGTTTGTTTGTTTAGTTAAAAATAGATACGTAAAGTTTTATTTATACTAGAAGATATACATATTTACAATATACAAGGGAGTTGTACCAAGATGCAGGCATATCTCAAATCAAGTGGTAGGGCTCCACTCACTCTACACCTAAACACTTGTATTATATATATACATTGTCGATATTAATATCACAATATGCACTACAATAAAAATATTACAAAATAATTGTATAAACGTCATCAACAAAAGATATAGTGTCATAATTATGAAGTTATTCTCAATATTTCGAAGTACAATACCTACACCGCATTGTGTGTCGCACGTGTGTCGCAGTGATACAAATAGGCACTAGTTATTAAACTAGTTACTAGTGCTTTTGGCGAAAAAGGTTATAAACTATGTGGTGAATTATACTGCGTTTTATGTGCTAGACGAAACCTGAAAAAAACATTTTTAGCGGCTTAAATTACTTTTTGAAAATTTTACAAAATTGTAAATACGAGTATAAAGACAAAAGTTATGATAGAATATTGTTATGATAGAATATTGGCATACAATATGTGATTTGCAGTGACATCTATTGTACATTTTAACTACGAATAAATAATAAGTCTTATTATTTATTCGTAGCATTTTAAACTGTATGATTGATAATAATGTATAAATTCACCGGCTGTATTGTGGTATATACCGGTACGGAACACTGCATGTCCGATATCTACATCACACTTCAGCGCCTTATTGTTTATTTGCCTTTTATGTTATTAGAAGAGCCACAATAATTTCAGTGATATCAGGTAGCACACTCCAAACAAATTAAAATCATTAATTGTAGTACGAACCGTACAATAAATACTCTTCCATTCGATCGCACATATAATCAATGTGGTCAATACTCAATCCGTCTCGATGGCTATCATGTGTTTAATAGAGTATATGAACATGATATATCCGATGTTATGCGTAAGGGAGCCAGTTGGGCTTTCAAATGATTGGGTTCGCCGTTAAAACAAGATTGACGGAAATCTGATTTGACAACTGGCAACTTTGTGGTTACTTTACATTTTATAATTTGGTTATGAATAATGTATGTATGTATCTTTACGCCAGGTCCCTTACGGGGTAGGCAGAGAGAACCGAGCGCCATAAGACGCGGTCCTTACATACTTCACTCTCTTCTCTAACATTCATAGCACTTTTCATGCACGTTAACCGGTTCCTAGGGCTCCAGCCAAAACACGACCAATGCGGTCATGGTAGGTTAGTCTTTCTACATGTCCGACACAACGAAGCATGCCTTTTCTTATCTTACCACCGGCACTCTCTTTCAGACCAACTCTCTTTCTTACGTCATCATTACGAACGCAAGTGTTATGTTACAAATTTTACGCAATGCTCTCATTTCGACCGCATTTATTCTACTTTCATGCTCTCTCTGCCATATCCAGCTTTCACTACCATAAATTAGCGTTGGGATTAGCACCACGTTGTGTACAGCGACCTGTGCCTTCTGACTCAGATTTCGGTTGCCTAGAAGTTTACCCAACGCTCCATTCACGCTATTCCCTGCACTCACTCGTCTCTCCACATCAGCGGTGTACCTTCCATCGCTGCTAAATGCGCTTCCAAGATATACAATCTCATCCACTTGCTCTAACACTACATCATCAACCGTAATAAATAATGTAACAATTTTATTTGTACTTTAATCAAAATATTGTTAATATGTATGTATATCTTCACGCCAAGTCCCTTGCGGGGTAGGCAGAGAGAACCGAGCGCCATAAGACGCGGTCCTTGCATACTTCACTCGCTTCTGTGACATTCATAGCTCTTTTCATGCACGCTCGCCGGTTCCTGGGGCTTCTGACATCACCTTCTGATAAAACACGACCAATTTGGTCATGGTAGGTTAGTCTCGGCCTTCCTCGGCTCCTACATCCTTCGATTAATTATATTGTTAATATTACGACTGATTTATGATATGTATGATAAAACATTATATGAAGTCGGAACATTGTATGGTCGCGTGCTGTGCGGTTCCAGAGACGATTTCCTTCGGAAATTCTTAAGTTGCAGAAAAACTCTCTGCCGAGTTTTCGCCGTATCACGTTGTTAAAAAAAAGAGTGAAGTCCCTGATTTTGCAAGTATCCATAGGCTACGGTGACCGCTTACCATTAAGCAGGCTGTTCGCTCGTTTACCACTTTAGCGATATGAAAAAAGTGTATTATGAAAGAATGTGTATTCTATTTTCCACTGTCACAGAAACGTCGATGTCAAAGAAAATCGATCGGTGAGTAAACAAATGAACTACTTACTGTTTTTAAAAAAACATTGGTAGCTTAAAATAGGTATAATATCAATTTGCGTTAGACTGTTAGATATCGGTCTTCACACTGGCCACCTAATATAATTACCTAAAGGCCATTCTTTAGGTAATTATAGAATTATAACGGATCAAGTTATTATATTTCTTTTTACATGACTGCTTAAAAAGGAAAGTTTTAGCGTCCATGTGCTGCGATGTGGTTTGACGAGCTCGATGGCACAGTGGTTATTAGCGGGAGTTCAATTTCTATACAGGACAAACATTTGTGTGCATTAACATGTCTGTATGTCTTTATCTAGGTGTTTTAAAAAAAGTAAGGTTCATCAAAACAAGTCCGTTTTAAAAAGTACCCCAACCTTGCAAAAACCTAGTAGACTACAGAAAGTGATACTTAATATATTGCAAGCATTCACAGGCTACGGTAATTGCTTCATATCAGGTATGCCTCCCGATCTTGTATAAAAAATGTGGGTTTATTTATCAAAACAACTAAATGTCTTGACCTATGCATATTTTTGAGGTATTGTTGGAATCCTTTCGAGATGTTTCTCTGTGAACATAGGCTATGTGGTAATAAAAACAACATTGTGGATTATGTAGGTACGTGCAGTTTTTCTACGAAATAGTACAGCCCATGGCCCATTGTCGGCCTGAAGGAAAAAATCTTCCAATCTTATCGTAGCGCGTTAAAATAAAAGGTGTTAAAATAAATGAAAAGTAATTGCAAAAAATGAAAATCACAAATATATATAAATTAAAAAATTAAAAGCACTATTGTTGTTAAAAAAATGGAATGTGGTATGAAAAAAAAATGCTTCCCGCAGACGCATAGATCTTTTTAACCAAGCAACGGATTTTAATGCGGTTTTCATCAATAAACAGAGTGATTCAAGAGGAAGGTTTATTTGTGTAATACATGCATATTATAGTAGAGAAAAGCCGAGAATTTAAAAGATTTCTACTGTGATGTCGTCAAAAACGTATTTTTGTGCGCTTACATTGCAAACGCTGGCTAAACGTTATGAGATAGATTATAATGATGTACTACGGAATTGTTTATCTTCAAAAGATTTACAACTAAGTTCGCGATGGTGTATGTCTATCACCTAAGGATAATCTACAGTAACAATTTTTATCTTTTACATATTACAAATAAATAATGGGTTATTTACGAAGCTATTTTAAACAGTACATTATCCAATTAAATACGTTAGATACGTTGTGTATTTAAAATCACTCCACTAAAAAAAGTTAAGTAGGTGTTAAAAATCTTCGTGTATCGGAGCTGACTCACTCAGATTCTCAGGAGTTGGCATCACTTGCTTGCAAGAATACAACAATCCTCCAACGAGGTTTTGACCTGGGGCATTTTTTAAGAAAATAAGTTTAAGTGGAGGCATGGTCCCAGTCGGGATAGTGCGTTCTCGTAAAAGAAAACTAAGAAACTATTTAATATTTCTGTATCCCACCACTCTTTTTCCAGAGCGTCATTTTTTTATACCAGCAAGATGAATTAAAGTGTGAGACTGATAGTAATCAGTTACGCCTATAGACAATCTAAACAGTGCCTTGGTATTGCTAGAATACCAAGGCACTGTTTAGATAACAGTTACTTCGTAATAGATATATCTACTCCGATTTGACGAGCTCGGTGGCGCAGTGGTGAAACGCGTTGTTACACTACTTTGACACCAACGCTCGTGGGTTCGATTCCCACACAGTACAAACATTTGTGTGCATGAACATGTCTGTTTGTCTTGGTCTGGGTATTTTCTATGTATGATAAGTATGTATTTACAAAAATAAAAAAAATGTATTTACGTATGTTTATCAGTTGTCTAGTACCCATAACACAAGCGTCGCTTACTTTGGGGCTAGATGGCGCTGTGTAATTTGTCCGACAATATTTATTTATTTATATTTATTTATTTATACAAAAGCGAAAATACCTACCTTATATCGCTATGAGAGCCAAATTTATTTTTGTGATTTTTATAGGTAAACTACCACTCCTACCAGACTGAATGGGAACACCGTTCTGTCTGGTAGGAGTGGTATAGGTCGATAAATACTTTTATTATCAATATAGTTTCTTACACTCGTCCAATGTAAAGTTGTGGTTTCGGGTTTTTATTTTCCCAAAATACACATCGTGCGAAGTCTCGTAGCGCTCGGCGGATGTAGTCTCTTGGAAAAATCACACCAGAGAGTCCATTCAACTAATGAAATCCATTCGGAAGAAACAGCCTGGAACCGCACAGTACACGACCATTGAGGTTCCAGTGCGTGAGGATGAATTGGCCGGTGAAGCCGATGGCGACCGATTGCTAGTTGTATGTGCCAGTTGACGGCGTGCATTACCTGCACGAGGAGCAGGTCAAAATACTAAAGATTACGATGAGCGCTAAGAAACCAAAATATTTGCAAAAAAATAGTTTAAGAACGTCCACGTGTCACAGTTTTCTAAAATCCAATACCAACGCAATCGAAACCGCGAACAACTTTTAATAACGTTAGTATAAAATAATATGTTGTTCAAATGGCAGTTTAAAATACTTTCTCACACCATTGCCATCCTCCGAGGATACCAGCAGGCAACCCGATCCGCTGAGAGCGGCGCGCGCTCAGCGGACCGAGCGACACCGTCTTCCTATTCCTACTTCTCAGTTACATTCAATCGACAATAGACAAAACATAATCTATCTTATTTAACAGATTATTGCTTAATATACACACAGAAATTATCTGTACTTATATGTATTAGCTACACTACCTAAAGTTAAGCGTGAATGTAATCCTAAGTTGGCGGATGAACTGCAGAAAGGGTAAATATGATGAAATCAAATAAATGCTTCTATGTCAGGTATTTTATGACCATCCAACGACCATTTTGGTATGCAAAAAACCCCTTCTAAATGCCAAGCATATACATAAGAAAAAATGTAAATTTTTAATTAAAACATTAGTATCACGATTAATTTCCCTTTTTTTTTAAAACATAACATTATTAGAACATAACACATCCATCGTCAACATCCATAACTCAGGCATGTTTCTTCCTTATAGAGGAATTACCACATTTTATATCTTTAATCTTATTTAAGGTAACTAAAACTTGCAACCGCGTTTCTCATAAAACAATTTTAACTAAGCTCGAAAAGATTAGAAATTGTGGACTAGCTTAGGATTGGTTAAACATTATCTTTATGAATGAGCATATTCCCATATACATTAAACTCAAATCTTTTAAATAAAAAAATGTAATTGATGTCATTGAAGTCGATACCAGTAAAAATAAACTAAACATGTGAATAAACAACTTGAACGAAGTCGGTTCTACTATTTAAAAAGTTTTTGTTAAGTGTTAATTTATTACTTTCTGATATACAATTCAAATGTATTAAATCATGAAGCAATAGGGAAAAATATAAAAAATTTTTAGGACTGAATTTAAAAAAGGAGATTGGGACAGGAAGATATCTTAAAGTATTTTTTTATTACGATAATTACTTTGCGAGATAGTGCTGTTTGAAAGTGGCATTTCATCACGTGACTTGAAAATGCTTCATACTAAGAGACCACGGTAGATGACGTCACAACTATGAAAACTATGAAGAAATGTATGGATTTCATATAAATATTAGTTTTATTTCTGCAATTCAGGCATTCACATTGAAGCTGTCATAGAAAAACATGTTCAAAATATGACAATGATTTAAATTATGAAGTTTTTTTTTGTTATAAAAACTGTTTGTTTTTTACGATTTATAACACCAAAACTAAACAAAAAAAAAACTACAGAAACTAAACTACAAAAAAATATTTTTGTTTTACTCTATATATGATAATTGTGAGATTTAAAACGAAAAATAAATTCCATGCATATTCCCTATTGCGATTCATTGGACGAAATATTACGTCCTTGGAAAATTACGACTCTTACGTGTCCGAGGGCACAAGTAATGTATGGTAGCTTTTTTAATTAGGTACAATGCTATGGATCTCGAAGCATAGAGGTTTATCTGTGCTTTGCATAGCAAAACTAAAAGTGTTACAGAATTCTTATGACTTTTAACAACTATGCTACTTATATGTCAATTTTTTTCTTGAATATGTACATAAACATTTTTCAACTGTAATAATTCAGATTTTTGACCTTACAAATTCGGAACGTGGCCCCCATGTTCCGAGTTTGTAAGGTCATAAATATAATTAGCAAAATAGTACATGTGATAGACGAACTGACTGTCATTCCTTCGATTACGTATTTGGATACAAGACCCCCAACACATATATATTTTTTTTTATACCACTAAGGTGGCACACAAGCATACGGTCTGCCTGATGGCAAACAGTCACTGTAAACTATGGACATTTGCAGAGTGTCACTTATGTGTTGCCGACTCTAATATAATACTCGTACATATATTGATGAGCTCGGTGGCGCAGTGATGAAACGCGCTGTTACGCTACTTTGACACCATCGCTCGTGTGTTCGATTCCCACACAGGGCTTGGTCTGGATGTTTTAAGAGAGGTAGGGCGCATCAAAGCAGCCCGTCCAGGGAAGTACCTCCACTTCACAGAAAACCGCAGCCAAATAACAACTCCCTAAACCGTTGTTATGTAAGCTCCTAAGGAGTTGCTGTTTTAGCAGCAGAGGTGGCGTCACGCGAGTTATAGGTTTATAGGTTGCGGTAACCACTTTACATCATTATATATGCCGTATTATTCCTAACGTTGTATAAAAAAAACATAAAGGATTGTTTTAGTTATTATTTTCTTAACGTCGTCGGGAGGCTCACGGCCCACCTTATATAGAGATTTCCCCGAAAGGACAGTGTTGATGTGTTTTACCTGTCTTAAAATTTATATTACTAATAAATTAATATTTATGGCACAATTCAGGTAGGTATCGTTCGACTCTTACAGGTTAGTATGACCTAAATATAGATGGGCGGATATCAAGATGAGGTAAAATGTTTCCATTTATTCTATTTCGGTTCGAAATACAAAAAAAAGTACAGTTATGATTATTTAACCTAAATTATGTATTTCACTTCAAATGAGTGTCACTCAGTATTTACGACGCTAAAGTCAATAAAACGAACGCTTTCATTTACAAGATTTGGAAACATAAAAGGGTAAATTTACATTTTGATATTCGCAAGTGCTTCTGGGACTAAAGTGGCGTTCGCTCCCTAAAATTTTAAAACATCCATTTGCATATGCTTTGAGTACATAAACGACACTTTCTAGAGCACTTTGGGGTGTTACTGAAAGGGGGAAAGGGGGTAGGTTAAATCAGAACAAGCTGGATATTATATCATTTATATATCATTTGAACTTTATTTATATTTTCAAATTAATTAATTAGTTTTGATAAGCTCCTTAGTTTTTTACAGACTTACAAAAGGAGTGTAGTAGTTTTTTGCGTGAGCGATATCCTCAGTGTTGCAAATACCCCTAGGATACGATTGCTTACCATTAGGCTATTTGGGGCCTTAGTATGAAAAGGGTACTAAATTAGAGCATTCGTTTTTGTGCATATGTAATGTTCGCGGCCTCACTTAAAAAAAAATATTTTGTTTCTGTTATACCACCCTCATTTAGTTCGCATACTCTTTGGTTATCATCGTATACTTTTTATTGTTGTAGGTTTGACCGTTTTTAAATTACAAAGATTTAAGTGACATCCATTGCAACGTTTTCAGAAAATGGAGAAAATTGATCAATGTGTGTTTATCAAATAATTGTTTAAAAAAAGATTAACACCGAAGGAGATCCATGAATATATGGTAACAACATTAGGGGATTCTGCTTTATCGTATGCTACTGTAAAAAAATTGGTTGCAGAATTCAAACGTGGTCGGGAGAGCATTGATGATGATCCTCACTCTGGCCGGCCAAAGTCTAGCTGAAGAAAATAGCGGAAAAGTGTGTGACCCTATCATGGGAGACCGCAGATTGACTATCAGGGAGATCGCAGATACTATAGGCATCTCTTATGAACGGACATAAATCAACATTGCCGATGAACTTAGATTTTCTAAGGGTCCGCTAGGTGGGTCCCCAGATTGCTTTTTGCAAATTAAAGAGAAACCTAGAATTGCTTAAAAATAAAGTTTTGTTTCATCAGGATAATGCGCGCGTTCACACGTCTGATGAATCAATGGCTCAAATTCGCGATAATGGTTTCGAATTACTGCCTCACCCGGCTTATTCTCCCCATTTGGCGCCTTCGGACTTCCACCTGTTTCCAAACTTAAAAAACATCTCGGTGTACAGAAATTCTCATGAAATGAAGTGGTTGAAGCAGCAGTAAATATTGGCGGGGTCCGCTGCCCAAGCGATATTTAAGAAGAAGATACTGATTTTTACATGGAGCGACTACCGTCAGACCTCCGCAACCCAGAGGGAAAACCAGACCATTCTTAGGGAAGGTCCCAACGTCTTTCAAAATGTAATTTCTTGGACGTGCGGGTTTCCTCACGACGTTTTTCTTCACCGCAGAGCAAGTGATAATTACAAAATATCTACATAAATCCGAAATTGGATTAGATCCGATTAGTTCATGTTAGAGATTTAAAATTTGGCACAGATGTTTGCACCTAATACTGTTATTTTTGTTTTTGCAGAGCAGCGATATCCCAGTGAATAAAGAACCGGCTTGTGAACAGACTGATCCTGGTTCGAATGCTGGATTGTGCATGTAGGTACCACTAAATTCGCGTTTTCGTATTTATGTACATATTTGTAAGTATCATTTGCTCGGCTGTCAAGGAAAATATCGTGAGCAAATCCACACGACCTAGAAATTATATTTCGAAAGACGTGCGACTTAACCTAAGAAAAGGGAAAACCAGATTTTCCCTTTGTATTCTGGAGCGCTGCCGGCAGTCGCTCCATACCAAAATCAGTATTTTTGTTCAATTTTCAAGCTTAAGTAGCGGGCCTCGCCTATCCTAATAGATTAGGAAATCGGATAATGCTAGTATTAATTATTAAGTGACATATTTCAGAAACAAATTATGAGGGTTGTTAATAGATTTCTCCCGCGAACTCTCAATTTATCACATCGAGTATACATATCATAGTTTTGCCCATTGAATAGAGATATTACGACTCAAACGTCTTTGCTATGAACAGGCGAGAGTACGAAAAGAGGTAGCGAAGGACGCGGGCCGGCAGGCGATTGCCGTGAAATATTTTGTGGTTGCCAAATTTTGATACTCTTTCATATTGACGTTAGCAACTGTCAGTTTAAATCGTGTGATGAAATAAAATAATATTTCATTTTCGCACACTATCTCGCTTGTTTTTTTATGTTATACCGACTAGAGGTCCCCCGCGGTCGAAGTTCGACCATAATTCCTTGAACGACATTAAGGTTCTTTTTTTTGTCAAAGAATGTACCTCTATTACATATCATTGCACATATATATTTTTAACTTATTCTATAACGTAAGCTCCAGTATATACAAATATGTCATATGAAACTTATGGTATGGCTAAGGCCTATTAAAAAAAAAATATCGCGTTGTTTGACATTTTCTTGGGTATTTTATTGTACCAGTCACATGTTTCGCTCATGTGGACAGTTAATTTGTCTATTTTCACATAATATGTATCTGTCTATCTATAGCTGCACGCAAAATCCCTTACGGGGTAGGCAGAGAGGACCGAGCGCCACGTGACTCGATCCTTACACACCTCACTCGCTTCTTTAACATTCATTGTTCTTCTCATGTACGCTCGCCGGTCTCTAAGGCTCCTGACATCACCTTCTGTTAGAACACGACCAATTTGGTCATGGTCTGTAGGTCTTCGCCTTCCTCGGCTCCTATCCTTCCACTTTTGCGTTGTATATCATGTATACATGTCCGAACCAACGGAGCATGCCTCTTCTTATTTTAACACCGACGCTCTCTTTCAGACCAACTCAATTTCTAACATCATCATTGCTTCATTCATATGATCTACAAGCGTTACGTCTCAAATTTTGCGCAACGCTCGCATTTCGACAGCGTTTATTCTACTTTCTTGATGTCTCTGCCATACCCAGCTCTCGCTTTTATAAGCAAGGTTCTGGTTTCTTTTCTTTCAAATACTATTATCTATTTTATAATATATTATTAATATAATAGAATATTATAAACTGTAATAAGTGGTGATATCCTAGTGGATAAAGAACCGGTCTTGTGACCAACAGGTCCTCGGTTCGAATGCATATACCACTAAGTTCGTGTTTTCGGATTTATGTGCATATTTGTAATTGTCACTTGCTCGACGGTAAGGAAAATATCGTGAGGAAACTCGCACGTCCAAGAAATTATATTTCTAAGATAGTTCTGGCTTTCCCTCGGGGTTGTGGAGGTCTAACAGCAGTCGCTCCTTGTAAAAATCCGTATCTTCGGCAAATCCTTAGGCTTAGGTAGCGGACCCTGCCAATCCTAATAGGAATAAGAAGACATCAAGCTGCTTTCCGCAGGTCCATATAGCATATATATATATATATATATATATATATATTGCCCTCAGAACTGTAAATTCCAGCCAGGTGGTGGTTTTAGTGAGAACTCTTTTCCAGAATAAAAATGCACAAATGTTGACTGACTGATGTCGTTAGACAGGTGACACAATGAGCACAGGCGGATAGGCAATAACTCTATAACTACAGGAAGGCTCTTTTCTGTACTTAGTCTTGGGCAAATACATTGGTGTATTAAAATTGTAAATGTAGTATTAAGAATATTGGAATTAATGATTAAAAAAAATTTACGTCAATGTTTTCCCAAATGAGCGATATATTAGAATATATGCAATGTACACACTAACTGCTTATGAAAATCTACGAGTATATTGAAAACTTATAAAAAAATAAATTGAATTTAAATGAATTATAAACACAAATCTCGTTCGCTAAAACTCTAAAAGGTCAATTTGCATACGTTTACGCTGTTTCTCGCAGTAGTGTGCGAGCGGAGGGTGTAGCAGGGGCAGACGGTGCAGGAGGAAGGGGGTAATCAGCGTAATGCCAATCATGCAAATGGCGAGATCCGACTGAAAGCCTCAACCGGCTTGTTTCAGGAGTTAAAATGGAGATCCACTTAGCGGGCTACGCAACTCACATACGCAATTGATGACACGCCATAGAGTGTAAAACGTAGTAGACAAATAATAGACCTATAACTGTTACAGTCCTTCGGAAACAAGTATGACATATTCGCTTAATAGGTATATGGTATTTAGGAGATTATTATAAAGAATTCGCTGGATAATAATTCCCATTATTGTTTGATACTTTCAAGTGTAAACGTCCGTTTATAAAACGAATGAGTTCTTCTTACAGCTTTTATAGCAAAAACCGTCGTACACTTTATTGTTTTTAAATTCTTACTGTTTGTCAATAATATACATCGACTGAGCAAGCTTTGGTTCCAATTTTGCCTCTCGCGCTTGTTGTTGCTACTTGTTGTGAACTTATAAACGCAGAAAATATTCGATTTATGCTCGACACATTTGTTAATTGCGTTGACGTTGTACTAGGTTCTAAACCTATCGTGAATAATCGACGATAGGACTGATGCCATAATACACGTCCACAGTTATGCAGTGTTCTTAGTGGTGCCCAATGCATTATTGCTAAGTTACGAAAGCAAATAATCGAAGGGAAATGACATCAAACAGCTTTAAATTATTTGCGTACAGTCACGTCTCACTGTTATGCTGCTATTGACAATGTAAAGTAATTCTAAGCGCATAATTGAAAGATTAAATACTGAGAGACTGTGGTCCACCTTATTGTCATATGATCAGACGAGTTTGAAGCAAATACACTCATTGACCAGTTTTATGTGTATTGGACCTAATAATTCAAATGCTCAACTCTACTGCTATTGTTCTAAGTACTTACATTCATATCTAAATGACCAGAAAAAATATTCCATTTTTCCAACACTGCATCTATACTTTTAATAAGTGCGAAATGAGTCGATGTATCAACCCACTGGGCAGAATAATTTATAACGTGATATATGAATTATAACGTGATATATGAACTTCACCATCACATGACTGCAACGCATACTTTCCTATTTAAGTCACATAAAGCGAAGAGGGAACGGCTACCTTGAAAAACTAGTCATTGTTGGCAATACTGAAGAAAAGAAAACGCGTGGCCGGTCGCCAACACGTTGGTTTAAACAAGTGAAATAAACCACCTCCTCTAAATTTTACCCATTGGCGAAGGCTACTTTGAACCGGAACCGATGGAGGTAGGTTGTCTGTTTGAGGGGTGCCAGTGACCACGATTCTCAGTAATAAGGGACAGGTGGAAGAGAAAAGAGAAAACTAAGGCTTATTCAAATTTATGCAGTCGTATGTGTGTAACAATTCTTCGTTAAAGACTTTGGGAGCGCGGTATTAGGATTGAAAAGGAGAATTACCAGGCGTTTCGACAAATCTGTAATATAAAATATTAGAACTAAAATACTTAAGAAATAACTAGCAATCACAGTTCTTCTTTACTTCACTACCATCGCAAAGTAGGTAAGACAAATCTCAAACTTATTACTCGTGCTGATTTCTTCTGATTAAATTATTTATGAGTTCCAAATCAACAAAAGTCCATTTAAGGAATTGCAATGAACTTCATTGTTTATTGCTATTCCGGCGGGTCCTAGCATATCCTGGCTACACGCGAATTACAGCACTGGCATTGCGTGGTGAGTTTGTCCCGTTATTACGTAGTTATAATTATAGAGCATAAATAAGTAAGCTATTTTATATAACTAATATAACTCGCTTAAATAATATAACTCACCGGTGCGTAAATATTAACAAGGTAAATAGTGTTCTATCTGCCATTCTAAATTGGTGCACATGTGTGCAAATTTAGCCTATCAAGTCTGGCTTCTGCCAATACGGAATTTCTCATTGACATTAATGTACTAGAATTTGTTCATGATACTGTATTTCTTGGAATTACAATAGACTCCAAATTGCAGAGGGGGCCACATAAATAAAT